>OV049926.1:91316239-92021890 GCA_920104205.1 Eupeodes latifasciatus | reverse complement strand
AGTAGATGTTTCCATCCGTCAGCCACTTGTTTGACAATTTCTGGTCAACGTTTTGACTGGTTAACGAATAGTAATATCTTCCGTGTAAGGTCTTCGATGCCCATCTTTGCAGTTTTTGATCTTTTGTTTCTGCAGTAGGCTCGATTGCATCTACTTGCAGTTTCAAAGGCGTATACTCGTTGTCTACTGATGTTATTGCCCTTATGAGGTTTGACTGATCGCATTTTTCATGAAAGTATGATCGCAAGGATTTTAGTTGGTTTTCATGTAGGAGCTGGATGTCAATTAGCCCTCGGCCTCCTTGTCTTCTAGGGATAGTCATTCTTTCTACACACGATTTAGGATGGTGTGCTCTGTACTTTGTGAGAGTTGTTCTCATTTTTCTTTGGATGTTGTTGATCTCTGTTGTAGTCCATCGAATGATTCCGAAACTATACGTGAGCACTGGGATAGCGTATGCATTAATTGCCTTAAATAGATTTTTCCCATTTAGATGAGACTTTGCAAGCTTATGGATTCTTCCAAAGACTTCATTTTTCAATTTATCTTTAACAGCTTTCTGGTCAATTCTTCTGCTTTGCATTACACCTAGGTATTTGTAAACATCATCTTGAGTCATTTCACCCAACTCAAAAACCGTAGGTTCAGGGTTTGATGATATCTTGCCTCTAGTTATATCTAGTGTCTTGCATTTGTCAATGCCGAACGACATTTTGATATCGTTGCTAAAGGACTTCGTAATGCTCAGTAGGTGGTTGAGATGTGATTTGGTGGAAGCATATAGTTTAAGATCATCCATGTACAGTAAGTGATTGATCTGGTGTGTAACAATTCTATCGTTTTTAATTTTAAACCCGTATCCTGTTTCTTTCAAAATGTTGCTGAGTGGATTTAAAGCAATGCAAAACCATAAAGCACTTAGGCAGTCTCCTTGAAAGATACCACGCCTTATTGGGATGGTGTTCGTTTTGCTTTGCGTCATTCCTCCCTTGATTTCTATTGTTGTTTTCCAATTTCTCATTACTTCTTTAAAAAAGTCTATTAAAATAGGATTGATTTTGTAGATCGATAAGACCTCAACTAGCCATGAATGTGGGATGCTGTCGAAAGCTTTCTGGTAATCAATATATCCAACGTATAGGTTCCGTGTAGTCTTCGACGCTTGTTCAAGTATGATTTGGTCGATAGTCAATTGTTCCTTGCAGCCTCTGGCCCCTCTGATGCATCCTTTTTGTTCTTCCGTTATGACGTCCTGTTCTGTTAGGTGTTTATAGATAGAGTTGTTGATGCATGCTGTTATTATCTTGTACATGGTTGGGAGGCATGTAATTGGTCTTCCTTTAGCTGGGTCTTGATTGAAACGTCCTGACTTTGGTAGCAGATAGGTTATTCCTTCAGTTAGGAAATCCGGAAAAGCTCTGGGATTCTCAATACTGATGTTAAAGAAGTGGACTAATTTTTGGTGGGTTGATGTTAGCCTCTTATACCAAAAGTTTTGTATTTTATCAATTCCCGGGGCTTTCCAGTTCTGTGCCTTGTTCAGGACTTCTTTGAGATTGTCCAGGGTTATGGTGTGACTCTCCATTGGTGTTAGTCTTAATGTTCTTCCCTTTTCATTAGTTATCCATTGTGCGCTGGGGTTGTGTTGCACTGGTTTAGACCATATTGACGACCAATACTTCTCAGTATCTTGTTTGGTAGGCAAATCTTGGTTCGAGCTTTCACCTTCAGTCTGTTTTGTTTTCAAACTTCTGTAGAAGGATTTTTCGTTTTTATAGAAACGTATGTTGTTTGTTCTTCTTTTCTCTGAGACTTTGTATTTTTGTCTCCTAGTTTTCATCACAGAAAGTTTTTGTCTTAGTGTATCTATGACTCTTTCGGGAATTCGTTCATTATTTTCGTACCTTGAGTGGTTTCGGTAGGTTTGACATATCCTATTCACGTTTCTCTTGAGTCTTCTGGATTTGTTGCCTTTTAAATATTCGTTTAGGGATGATATCTCACTTTGTAGCTTCTTGATGCCATTTTCTAGTCTTTTCAGCCATGGTTTTGGCACATCCCCATACTGCTTTTGTTCTCGTGGTTGATGCTTTAGTGTTTTTCCCAATAAAGTTGCTGTCGTTTGTGCTGCACAGTAGATTATGGTGTGCAATTCATCCAGACCGTCTATGTCCCGTATAAATCTGGGGATGATGTCATCATTTAGGTGTTTCAGTATCTGGCATGCTTTTCGTGAGGTGTTAATCCTAGCTATAGGTGGTCTCAAAGCTGGGTTCGTTTTGTCAAATAAGGAGAATAGCCCCCAGAACGTTTCTGACATTTGTTCCTCAAAGCCAACGTCTGATGATTCGGTATCGTTGTTGTCAGTATTCTGCCCTTCGTTGTTAATGAGGTTGTGAGTCGGGTGGTCTGACTCTTCTGTCTCGGGTGCATTTTGAAGGTTGACTTGATTAAGCTCGGTTCTTATTTGGTCTCTGATAGCTTCGGGAACAAGGTTGTTCCTGTGTATAGCTCTGACCTGATCAGCGAGTCGTTGTTCACTCATATTGTAGTCCGGGTGTGAAGATGTAAACGCTGTGTGTAGACGTCTTCGATATGCTGTCATGTTACTTTCCCTATCTGTAGCTATATAATAATGGCGTAATAAGGATTCATTAATGTTTCTCGTCCATTTCCTACGCTGTTGTAATCTTCCAGCTGCTGTGAGGGCTGCATCGGTCGGTGCGTGCTCGTCACTTGTGAACTGGGTATTGGGTCTATTGTTGTTTATGTGCTGTGGCTCATTTATCACACTTGATCCAGGTACCAAATCAAGTGCGCGGGAGTTCAAATGCGATCCCGACGCGGTGGGGATATCCGAATTCCCCAGGTTATTTCTTTGGTTTGTACTGTCCATTTTATATTTTTTTCCAGTTTATACCTACTGGCAGGTCGAAAAAAGGGCCGCTTCTAACATGAAGAACAGACGCCCACATTCGCGCTTTCTGGCTACCAGTCTAGGGCGAAGGATTTAAGATTGTTGTTTGGTCCACGGGTGGTATTTTATTTCCCACCTACCCGGTATATCTACCGAGCGTTCCCCTATCCGCCACCTTGGGGACGCGCCCTCTAGGGATACAACTCCCCCCGAGGGTTATTATTATTATTATTATTATTATTATTATTATTATTATTATTATTATTATTATTATTATTATTATTATTATATTATTATTATTATTATTATTATTATTATTATTATTATTATTATTATTATTATTATTATTATTATTATTATTATTATTATTATTATTATTATTATTATTATTATTATTATTATTATTATTATTATTATTATTATTTAATTATTAGAACTTTAGAACGTTATTTTTTTAAATTCATTTTGTATTTATAATCATTTTTGACATGCCGTTAATTTTTGCTTGTATATATAAACGTTTTAGATTTTAATTTAGTTAACAAATGTTTACCCGTTTTTTGAATTATTAGAGGAGAATGGGTAAAAATGTATGGTACTGGTCTACTTAGTGCCCAGAAACGAGATCTGTTAAAATGAATATGAATTTTACCAGCTATACGTACGACTATTTTTTAGGACCTTAACAATGGCGAACAAAAACTAAGACAAATATTTTGCAAGTTCAAATAAGCATAGACGAAATTTATATGAATGTTTTATCTAGAATGAAATTGTTTCTATTGTCATAAGCTGGAGTATATGATTGTTTTGAAGTCGATAAAATAACATACAAAATGGCTTTTGGGAAAATTCGAATTTTGGACTTTTGACCAACAAATTTGTATGAGGAGTACTGCAATTAAAAAACAGGGGAGAGTACGATAACTTAGGCGACAAAGCTTAATGACGAATTTGTATGGAACAGTTAAAAACAAGCATTTTTTACTATGGGAGGGGGGTCTATCTCCCCCCATTTAGGCGGTAGGGGCAGTTAAAAAAAATATGTACATTAAATGGAAAAAAAATAATTAAAAAATAACGGTAATACCCTCAATTAAGTGTTACACCTTTTTTTAAAGCCAACACTTTTGTCTATTAGCTTGTTTTTAAATCAAGTCAAAACTATGCATGGTTTTTGAAAAAAATTGTTTTAAAGTCAAAATTTGTGCAAAAAAAAGTTAAAAAAAAGGTTTAAAGTGTAATTTTTCAAAACTTTCAGATTATCTACTATTTTTTTTTTTAGAATTCATTGCTCTTATTTGTTTTTGATCAAAAACTGAAAACTAGATGACTTGATGTCTTCTAGTTCTTGAGAAAATTGAAAATTACCAAAACAAAATATTTTAATTAAATTACTTTTTCCTTGCTTAAGTATTAACGTAGTCTTATTTTGATAGTAATAATCGAATATGGATTAAGATATATGTACCTAGGGTAAATTAATTTTTCTTAAATCCAGCTTATTTAAATGCAAACGAAACTTTGCATGCACCCCATCTAGCACCCACCGCACCTTGCACCCTCCCCACCTTGCACGCACTCCAACTTGCACCCACCCCAAATCCTATAGTGTTCCCAAGCAGGGTGGTTGCAGGGGGCAGCATGCCCCCCCTTACCAATCCCACTGTTGCACACACCCAAACTCGCGCACACCTTACTGTTGCATACACCCAAACACGCATTACGCATACGCAAATACCATTATTACTATCAAAATAAGACCACTCAAGCAAAAAAAAAGAATTAAATTAAAATAGTAGTTGTGGTTATTTTCAATTTTCTCAAAAACTAAAAGACATAAAATCATCTAGTTTTCAGTTTTTGATCAAAAACAAATAAGAGCAATAAATTCTGAAATAAAAACAATGGTAGATAATCTTGAAGTATTGAAAAAGTTACACTTTAAACCTTTTTTTAACTTTTTTACTCAAATTTTGAGTTTAAAATTAAATTTTTATTTTCAATTTCCTCAGAAACTAAAAGACATAGAATCATTTAGTTTTCAGTTTTTGATCAAAAGCAAATAAGAGTAATAAATTCTGAAATAAAAACAATGGTAGATAATCTTGAAGTATTGAAAAAGTTACACTTTAAACCTTTTTTTTAACTTTTTTTACTCAAATTTTGAGTTTAAAATTAAATTTTTCAAAAACTACGCATAGTTTTGACTTGATTTAAAAACTGGCTAATAGAACAGAATGTTGGCTTTACAAAAATGTATACAACTTAATTGTAAGTATCACCGTTATTTTTTAAGAATTTTTTTCCATTTTAAGTAATAATTTTTTTAAATTGCCCCTCCTGCCTAAACGGGGGGAGATAGACCCCCCCTCCCATAGTAAAAAATGCTTATTTTTAACTGTTCTAAAAAATTCCGTTATAATATCTTGTCGCCTAAGTTATCGTACTCTTGCCAAAAAACATATTAATCTGTTTCAAAACATAATATTCAAGTTTGAACTTTAATCGACCCACTGGTTTAGGCTCCAGGGCGAGGACAAATAGATAGATAGAAGGAAAAGTCACGTCGGACTCCTCTACCATCGCCATTTCAATTTTGATTAAAATCTCGAGTTCAAATTTGTTTACAAAAGGCATGTCATATATGTACATATGTAGCTCTTATATGTCGCAAGTAAAATGTAATTACCTATATTTACATTACATATGTACATACTATATTATAGATGTCATGCATGCAAAAGAAGAACTATACGCTATGAAGCGTACCTATCAATAGCATAACTAAAGGCAATCATGCGCTGAGGTTATTTCATACGAGTATATAAAGTGAACATACATCTTAAGTTTATCATTGTTCACTTTATTACTGCATTAGCAAGATTGAATAGATTGGTATCTTATCAATACCTCCATTATGTTGAAATACGTAAGCGTAAGTTTTGTAATTTATTTGAATATTAATTTTCGCATTGAATTATAATTTAATTGTTTAAAATAGTTTTTCCTTGTCTTGGTACTTCTGTTGGCTGTGGTCGTTTCTGTTCCCGTTCCTGATCCTGTACCAGACCCGAACCCTTTGGTTAGATACGTAGCTATTGGTGGTCGTGGATCCGGTGGATATGGCCGAATCCATGGCTAATAAATAATAAAATGTAAATCTTTACTTTTTGAAAACCTAATAAAAGTGTCAATACAGTTTCAGCTGTAAATCAATATTTAGTTCAAATTTAAAAACTACTTCAGAAAGATTATACGTACAGCGAGTATGCCGACGCGATGTTAGTAAGTACCACTCCATACTATGCATTATAAAAGGATTAAGTATCATTACTTTTTAATATTCGTATTAATACGTCATTCAAAAATGTCCAAATACTTGTCTGCAACTGCTATCCGCACTTAATTCACAGTCCTTTATCTAACCATCATGTGGTCAACCAAGAAATTCTCAGCTTATATACATATCTTACCGACTGTGAAAGTAGCAAATCATCTCGTTGAAATATTGTTTAGCTGCATGCTAAATTAAAACCAGATAATAAAACAAAATGTTCACAAAACAGAACTACCTTTTTTTGCCCACCATTACCGATTTTTTTTATATAAAGAGCAATAGTTGAAAATAATATACCGTCCCATACGGTGTGCAGGACAATTTATTTCCATTTGTGGTTCTTGGAATGAAAATGGTTTCGCTATAGATTATCTGATGGATGAAGAAACCCTTCAAGCTCAAGGCTACTTCTTTCTATATTCAGTTTCAAAATTGAGTCGTTCTTATGCTTGGAAGAAGCATGTAATATCGTGGAAGCACTTTTCTACATTTCTATTGCTCTCTTTTGGATCAAGTTTCAAGGATGGTTTATTTGTATTATTATTATATTATATGTTGGATGCAAGGTATATCAGGGGTTTCATCCTTGACGAGAATGACAGAATACTTAAGTTTTGAATTTATATTTTTTATCTCCGTTCCTTAAGATTAGATACCGGAATGTAGCTCTCTCATAATCTGCTGGGGGAAGTTTTTTTTTATTTAGGTAACTACCTACCAATATCCTTGGGGAACCTAGAAACCACGAACTTTACTGCGAAAAGAAAAAAACTTGCATTTTAACACGAAGTGCTATGATGTTGTAATATTACACACAAGTGTGGCAGTTTTTTCTACTCTCCGACATAAATTGAAAAAATGAATGATACTTCTTACATTTACGAAAAAAATGAGTAAAATTTATTTTCTTTTTCTTAGTCGTAAAAAGGAAAGATAAAAAATCTCAACTTAATTGTGTCGAATAAATTTTAACAGAAAGAAAAAATAAACTTGGAAAAGCTACTTTAAATCAATCACAAAATTTAAATAAAGTTAAACTTATAATGCTGTCAACAAAAGAAATTAATAATAAAAAAGTCAATGCCAATTTCTGCTAGGCAAGTAGGTAAATGCACCAATAAGAATTAAGCTTACCTAGTTTGAGTCAACTTATGTACATAAATACATACATACATATATAAACTGATTATGTTCTCTTAACATACGAGTATATACAAACATACATGTGTAATAAAACACGAATTTTTTGTTTGGACTGTCTGTTTTAACTTCCCATAGGAAGTTATTGGGCAGGTTAAGACAACATAAGGGACTTCATTTGCAGTCAACTTCATTCTTTGAACGTAAATTTTGACCAAGGCAACTAGTTAGTTTTTCAAGTGTCATGAATTTAAAATTCAGAACTTTACTTCACAAACCTCTACTTCAAGTTCATAGTGCAAAAACTACCAAACTCATTATTTTCTACAAAACACTCCTCAGGCAAGCTACAAGTCCATCACGATTTGTATTTTGTATTTTAAAGAAATATTACTTATTTCTTTTCCAAATTTACAAGGAACCTTTTTACAGAAAGCATTAAATGAAGTTGTGCAGAAAATAAATAAATCGTTAAGTAATAAAGTTCAGCTTTTAGTTGAATTAAAAAACATGATCAATGTCATTTTGACATAAGTTGACTTGACTTGACAGTTAGGGAGATTTTTCTTGACTAACTTTCCAGTCAACTTTCTAATAAAGTTGCCTTAATTGGAAGGCAATTTTTTGGCAGCTGGCCAATCAGATGCTAAAAACTTGCCTTACTTTCAAATCCCTTATGTCGGCTGAACATGCCCATTGTAATCGATACGATTTGTCGAAATGAAAATTTTGATATTTCATCGATTTTCGACTAGCATATCTTGCAAAAATTAAAGATATTGGCTTTTAGCTAATTTCATCTTACAGAAAATATTGTTTTCAACATTCAGTAAAATTTTTACAAAAATCCAACGGTCAGTTTTTCTTATTAAATTTGTATTTTTATGTTTATGTTATGTTTGTTATGTATTTTTATGTTTATGTTATGTTTGTATATATGTAAGAAATAAAAAATGATACTAAAATTGTTAAAAATTGGTTTACGACTAAAAATCTCCGTAACAAAAATAGATATTAAAATCAAACTAATTTTATTTATGCAAAATGTTGTTGCTTACTTTAAGTAAATTTTTTAGAAAAACTACTATTACAAAACACGAAAACCCACAAAAACAACTA
The DNA here is from genome assembly GCA_920104205.1 of Eupeodes latifasciatus. Lineage (NCBI taxonomy): Eukaryota > Metazoa > Arthropoda > Insecta > Diptera > Syrphidae > Eupeodes > Eupeodes latifasciatus. The sequence goes on along the minus strand of OV049926.1, from coordinate 92,013,374 downwards.
ATAAGAAATGGTTTGCTACTCAAATATTATAAAAACAAAGACAGATATTTGCCATCTCTGGCAGGGATGGGAGATTTTTAGTGTGGGTCGCATCCCAGTGTCTTGTTAACTTCACATAGGAAGTTATTGTAATGGGTCCGATTTGTCAAATTGAAAATTTTGACATTTCTCGACGTTTCAAGGTCCCTAGAGTCGAAATAAAAGATTTTTAGAAAAATGTCTGTGCGTGCGTGTGTACGTACGTTCGTACGTCCGTACGTTCGCGACGTTCTTTTCGTCGACCATAGCTCAAGAACCAAAAGAGTTATCGACTTCAAATAATTTTTTTTATACAGAAAATAAGGCAGAAAGATGCAGAAAGGGCTCTCAAGAAAATTGCGTGGGTGGTTTTTAACCATTGCAGTTTAAAAAAAAAAGGTGAAAATTTTGGTTAACCCTAAATATATTACGAACCAAAAACGCTAGAGACTTGAATTAAATTTTATATAATAAATTGTAACGTGATACCAAACAAGTATATTTTTTCAATCCAATTAACGGTTTTTTTATAAATCAAAAAAACTGAAAAAAAAAATTTGTGACCTCGAAAATTTTACGAATACAAAATGATTTTATCACCAAAACAATTGTGTGCAAAGAAAAATAACGTTTTCAACATTTGGTAAAATTTTGAGAAAAATCGAATTGACTGTTTTTTATAAAAAATAAAAACATTACTCAAAGTTGGTAAATTGATTTTCGACTCAAATATCTTTTCAAAACTTTGAGATATTGGCTTTAAACTACTTTTATCTTTTTAAAAATATTGTTGTCAACATTCAGTAAAACTTTGAGAAAAATTGAATTGACTGTTTTTTTTACAAAAATTAAAAACTTAAAAGAAAATTTAACAAAAGTTGGTAAAAATTGATTTTCGACTCAAATATCTTTTCAAAAATTTGAGATTATGGCTTCCAACTGATTTTAACTTATAAGAAATATTGTTTTCAACATTTTGAGAAAAATCGAATTGACAGTTTTCTAACAAAAAATAAAAACCAAAACAAAAAAATTAATAAAAGTTGGTAAAAATTGATTTTCGGCTTAAATATCTTTTCAAAACTTTGAGATATTGGCTTTAAACTATTTTTATCTTTTAAAAAATATCGTTGTCAACATTCAGTAAAATTTTGACAAAAATATAATTGACAGTTTTCTTACAAAAAACAAAAACCTAAACAAAAAAATTAATAAAAGTTGGTAAAAATTGATTTTCGACTCAAATATCTTTTCAAAACTTTGAGATATTGGCTTTAAACTACTTTTATTTTTTAAAAAATATTGTTGTCAACATTCAGTAAAATTTTGAGAAAAATCTAATTGACAGGTTTTTTACAAAAATAAAAACCTTAACAAAAAAATTAATAAAAGTTGGTAAAAATTGATTTTCGACTCAAATATCTCTTCAAAACTTTGAGATATTGGCTTTAAACTACTTTTATTTTTAAAAAAATATTGTTGTCAACATTCAGTAAAATTTTGAGAAAAATCTAATTGACATGTTTCTTACAAAAAATAAAAACCTAACAAAAAAACAATACTAAAACTTGGTAAAAATTTACTTACGACTCAAATAGCTTTTCAAAAATTAAAAATATTGTTTTCAAACTCTTTTTATTTCACAGAAAATATTGTTTTCGATATTCAGTAGTTTTTTTACAAATCTAACAGTCCGTTTTTTCATAAAAAAAATAAAATCTGCAAAAAAATAGTTCGCAAATTTGGTAAAAATTGATGTTCGGTTCTTGATATCTCTCAAATTACTTTCATTCCAATTTGTAAAAATTTAAGAAATGCTAATGGTAAAAATTTGTTTACGATTAAAAATCTATTTAATAAAACTAGATTTTCAAATTAAACTATTTCTTTATATGAAAAATATTGTTGGTAATTTTAAAGTTTTTTAAGAATAATTCAACTAACAACTTTTTTAACCCAACACGAAAACCTACAAACTTTTAAGCAAGACAAATCGACAGACGGGATGGGAAGTTATCAGTGTGGGTCGCATCCCAGCCTCTTTTTTTATTTAGTTTGAGTTCAAAAGCCTTTGAGACTTTAAGATGATCAAATTTCTGACTACTTTTTTTTACGAACAAAACAAATCTTTACAAAATTTGCGGAAAAAATATACATTTTATGATTGAAATGTATGAAAAGAAATTAACCCCTTAAACGCTAATGCTGTATTAGTTCCCCGATAAATGTTTTGTTTTCTATCATTTGTTAAATGCAACCAAATTCTATATTTTTAGTTGTTTCGAGAATGTAAACTTATCAAACCATACAAAAGGATAGTTGTTGTTATAGATAAAAGATTTATTATGTTTTGATTTGTATTCCTGCGTCCTTCAAATTTAAAAGTTTTAGAAGGAAAAGTGGACCATCGGTATACTGCCAAAATATATACAAAATACTCAATAGCCAATGTATGGGTACATAATTATAACCAGAGAGAAAAGAACTAATAGAGAGAACCAACTTCGACGGTTGCTCTCTTTTTGCCTACAAGCTGTGATTTAGCCACCAACTTGCATATGTATTAACTCCATATAAAAAAATGTGGGGAACAAATACTTATGCAAGTTTGTGTACATACTCACCACGAGAGAGAAAAAACCTTTCTCTCTTTTCTCTCTGCTCACCACCTTTGAAAAATGGCGACCACCTTTGAAAAATGGCGGATGTAGTCAGCTGTTTAGAGGTGTTCAAAGAAAATTCAAAATTGTGGATGAACAACTTTTTGGTACTCTCATTGTGTTCGTTTGAGAGTAATATCATTCGAATATGAAGTGAAATTAATTACTCTTGTTATCTAAATTACGCATTTAGATAAATATTAGTTAATTATTTGAAGCCAGTTTTAATCATTAAGTAAGTAAAATAAATTAGGTGGTGCAACAGTCCAATGAGAATTAGGACCTACAAACATAACACTCTGAAAGCACTACAACTTTTATTTGTATTATTAGCTGCGTTTATGCGTTTAATTTTCGCTCAGACCGTTGAAAGATGCAAAAAAAACTCAGATTTGTTTCAATTTTCAGAGTTTATCGACTTAATTTTGTCGATGCGAGAGTTGCAGGAACATTGAAACGAGAGTTACAGAATGTAAACATGGAACATTGAAAACATTTTTATATACTCATCTCTTTTTTCCATTCCTATTTTATTTGTGTGTACTCGTTGTTTATTTTCTTTACATTACTCACGACATTTCCAAAATCCTGAAAATAAGTGATTTAAGTAGACACTAAATAAAAAGACTGTCAACTTGTTACTTCTGTTGCCAATTTTCATTGCATAAGATTTGTGAATAGGTGATAAGCTATTCTTACTGCTTTCCCCTAAGGTAGTGTGTTGCTTTTAAAGGCTTAACTACATAAGCCGAAAAGTACTTTTGTACAAAAGTAAAAATATTTGTATTCTCGCTAGTTCAGTGGTTTTGTGAAAAGAATATACAAATTTGTTCTTCAACCAAAATTTAAGTCTTATGCATCATTTTTATAAGTTTTCCAGTTCTAACTATTTATATCTTATCTTTCAGTTATATAGCGACAAGGAAAAATCTGTCAGGGAAAGTTCTAACTACAGTTTTTCTGAAAGTGCATTTTGGCTTATTCATAGATGTTTGCTTAACTTTTTAGGCTATTCATAAATAAATGCAAATCAAAGTTAAGGGCTAAACCTGAATAACTATAAACATAGAAAATGCTGTGTTCAAGTAATTATTATCACAGCCAAATTTTATAATTGATTTTTATGGTGTATAAAAAAGTTGAAAAAGTAATTCATGACAAATAAATGTTACGTTAACACTAAGTTCCAGAAAATATCGATTGATACCGCAATTGCAGAAGATATGGATATTTTATATAAATATTCCCGGTAAACTATAGAACTTTATTATTTCCGCCTTTTATAATTCAATGTAAAATAATTCAATGCAGTATATTTTAGATAATACAGTAGTTAAGTTAATAGTTAAGGTATTACTATTGAAATTTTATGATTGAAATGTATGAAAAGAAATTAACCCCTTAAACGCTAATGCTGTATTAGTTCCCCGATAAATGTTTTGTTTTCTATCATTTGTTAAATGCAACCAAATTCTATATTTTTAGTTGTTTCGAGAATGTAAACTTATCAAACCATACAAAAGGATAGTTGTTGTTATAGATAAAAGATTTATTATGTTTTGATTTGTATTCCTGCATCCTTCAAATTTAAAAGTTTTAGAAGGAAAAGTGGACCATCGGTATACTGCCAAAATATATACAAAATACTCAATAGCCAATGTATGGGTACATAATTATAACCAGAGAGAAAAGAACTAATAGAGAGAACCAACTTCGACGGTTGCTCTCTTTTTGCCTACAAGCTGTGATTTAGCCACCAACTTGCATATGTATTAACTCCATATAAAAAAATGTGGGGAACAAATACTTATGCAAGTTTGTGTACATACTCACCACGAGAGAGAAAAAACTTTTCTCTCTTTTCTCTCTGCTCACCACCTTTGAAAAATGGCGACCACCTTTGAAAAATGGCGGATGTAGTCAGCTGTTTCATTTATAAAAAACATGTACTCGTTCATATATACAAATAAGGTCTAATCTAAAAAGCCTTAGCCTTGTAAAACACTTTCTGCACACATCCTTTCTTGTTTTGGTTGTTCCTGCCATCTATCTGTAACTTAGAGAAAAAGAAGAGAAAAACAAATTCACCACGAACTACCGGTATAACTTCTTCCGTTATTATTGACAAACAAAAATGTTTTGCTAGAATTAATTTGAATTATAGGAGTATTTTTGTAGATATAAAAACGACAAGATGTTAGCAATATTAAAAAAAAAAGAATTTCATGAGAATTACAAATATTATAATGAGACTTTAAAAAACGTAGCCTTCTTGGCTGTCAATATACAAAAATGAGAAATGTCGCATTTCCCGGAAATGATGTTTTTTTTGTGTACTCTTTTCCGAGGTGAAAACATGTATACACCGATACGAATTCAACACGCTATAAAAAATGAGAGTAAGAGGTTTCGAAGGGACGGAGACGAGGAAATTTGGCTCTCTCGATTAGTTTTTTCTCTCTGATTATAACGTCTAAAGAATAACAATGTAGGGCTATTAATGCTAAAAATTAAAAAAAATGCTTTAAAATCCGCCCTGACAAAATTATTATTATTATTACTTTTGGTTACTGGAATAATACAAATTTTGGCATTAGTGTATGCGAATTATAATTATATACTTTAACCTAAATGTTGTTCATTTGTGATCTCACACTCATGTTCATAAAATTATCTTGTCCTGAGCTTTTTTGTTTGGTTTCTGATTACCATTTCTTGTAATACAGCTATTTCTCCTTCTTTGAATTTTGATTTTTATTCATGGATGTACTCGTACATCTTAAGCATGTGTTTGCATGGGAATCTGTACAGTACCTATCAGTGTTGCCACTAAGTGCATTTTGGCCATTAATTTTTTATTTTGACCCTTTGCCTCCAAATCCTTATTTTAGTATATTGAACAAGTAAACGTTTCTTGAAATCTTTAAAAACTATTACATAGTTTTATATAAGTTAATGACAAGATTAAATTCATTTGACAGTTTACTAACAGGTTTTTTAAATTTGAGATATAAATTATTTAAAGCAACTGAAAAAAATAACAATGGCAGAAGAGCTTCAACCAAACCGAAATCTTAAATATTTTTTGTAAGGTAACTCGAATAAAAGTGTAAATTTTAATCCTAATGAAGCCCACGTATGTTTGTATAAAAGAATAGAAATGTAAAATGTTAAAATTATTTTTTTCTTTAACGCCTGAAAGTGATGTTTATGAATTTTAAAATGTGATAAATCTTAGATTGTTTTTTTGTTTAAATATAATTTAAGAGATTCAATGCGTTAAATAGCTTGTATTACGCTGAATAAATAAATTAAATAAATAAAAACAATAAATACAAATATTAGTTCATTGATATTCTGTTCTCGGCAACGCTGGTACCTAATACATTTTTACTTGCGACATATAGGAACTATATGGCAAGTTTTGCATTCGTGCAAAATTTCGAACTCGAGATTTTAATCAAACATGATATTACGATGGTAGAGAAGTCGAAAAAAGTGGGTCCCGCGATTCCGTCCGGTCTGTTTTGTCTGTCTGTCCACGCTCCTACAGCCTAAACCATTGGGTCGATTGAGTTCAAACTTGGAAGTTAAGGTTTTCAGCAGATTCGCGTTAGGCGTTTTTTTCATTTTTTTTTTAAGACCAAAACTAACAGTGGCCCCCATACAATTTTTTTGGTCAAAAAACGAAAATTCGAATTTTCTCAAAAACAAACCGATAGATTTTTTTTAAATTTTCTCTAAAATTTTATTTTTAAACTTGGCTTCTTTTCATAAGAAAAACATATTTTTGTATTGCTCAGGAAAGGTACCGCTCATAGAACCGTTATTTTGTTTCTTAATTTTCTCAGCAACTTATCAACCGATTTCAATTATTTTTTTTCTGAATAAGCTCTTATATTGCCTTAACAATATTTGATTATCAAAAGTGAAATTTTTTATTGTTTGGATTTTTAAAAAAATATTGATTTTTTTTTTTCAAAATTCTATATCTCAAAAACGGGTCAACATTTTTTTACGAAATTCAAATGTAGAGCGTATATTTACAATCACTAGACAACTGCATACCAAACATATTTTTAGAACAAAATTTAAAAATTTTATATATAAAAAATTAATTTAAAAAAAAACCGCTCTAACGATTTTCAAAAAAATTTTTTGAAAAATCAAGGGTTTTTTGATTTATAAAATGGCATCTAAATTTTTGAAGACAAACTTATTTTTCAGGTAAAGTTTTGAATCTTAAAATAGTTTTTTTTTAAATTATTTTAACTGCATTAAATGTAATCCCCTCCCATCTCACCAGATCAAATCCTGTTCGTGAGCCCGAAAGAGCGCATTACATTAACAAAACTTTTATTATATTCAGCCCTATCATGAATTCCATCGTAATCGGAAATTTTTACGAATCCCGAAAAACTGTATCATGAAATCCGTTCGTAGTGGAAAATCTCATACAATTTTGCATTACGAACGGATTTCATGATACAGTTTTTCGGGATTCGTAAAAATTCCGACTACGATGGAATTCATGATAGGGCTGATTACTATCTTTTATCCAAATTAGATAATGCATTTGTGTCTTGGGATGAATCGCGCGGTTTTTTTGACAAATCGAATAGCATTTAAATCTTTGAAGACAAACTTGTTTTAAAGGTATAATTTTAAATCTTATATAGGCGCTTTTTTAAACAGACTCTTTGCATACAGGAGCAAGTTCGTGCGACCCAGTCGTGCATTTTATTTATTATGCCCCTGGAGGTCGGTAGGAATTTGGCTGCCTTTTTTCTTGTTGTTGTTCTTCTTCTTGTGTACATTTAGTGGATTGGTATTTATTTATTTATTCAAATCCCGTTCATCTTCTGTGTCGAATGGCTAAAGGACATTGTCATGACATTCTTATTTGTAGATGGATCTTGTTCATTGGTAATTTGAATTTTGGATTTTTGCTTTATTAAATCCATACTTTCGTCATCGTTGATGTGGTTGTTTTGTCTTTGAGTCTTCATTCACTCTAACGCAGCTATGGGGATTTTATATTAATTTATATCTTATGTATATGGTTTACTTAAGCAAGGGATAGATGATGGTATATCATAACTGATAAGTGTTAGAAAGCAAAACAAACAACTATTTTTTAATACAATAATGTTCAATGGAAGAAAGAACAATGAACAAAAGTAACTTTCTAATTTGAAGACATAAAACAGTTTGTAGATTTAATTTCGTATTGATAATTTATTTTAGAATCACAAAATGTATGATTAATAGAGATTTGTTTGGACTAAGTATGGAATATTATATCCCTCAAATGAGAACCATCTTAATGAAGGGAGGCTCTTATTATAACGTTTTCCATAACACTGCGTAGGATATCTGGGCTCAGAGCCCACTATAAAAACTTCATAGTGGTCAGTGTATTTATAAACGCTTTACTCTTTAAATAACACCGAAGAAAAAAGTCTGGTGCAGTAAAATCCGGAGAACTTGCAACCCAATTAAATCTTTAGTACCTCTATTGGGGCATGATCAGTGTTCGCAGTAGATCGATCTAAAGTGCTCTAGTTCATTTTATTAAATCTCCCAAGTTTGTTTTTTGTAGTACCCGTGGCGTGATGGTTAGTTTTTTTTTTTTTTGTAGTACCCGTGGCGTGATGGTTAGTGCGTAGGACTGTCATGTCAGAGAGGTCTTGGGTTCAATCGATGCCTGTGCCATCTAAAGTTTTTTCAAAATAAGTGACCTTTAAATTTAAATGTGAAAATTGATTTTAGATACCGGTTACGCACTTAAGAGCTAGGTTAGGTTAGGTTAGGTTAAAGTGGCTGCGGACTCAGAATCCACACACTTAGGCCAAAAGAAAAAGGTCCGTTGTGATACCACATGAATCTAGAGAATTACTTCTTACTAGTTGAACTATTTTGAGCTTTTTATAAAGCGAAGAAGATATTTGATATCCCTTTTAGCTAGTTCACTGGGATTATCAAAAGAGTAGTCTCCCAGATGAAGTTTGTGTCTTAGTGAAAGAGCAGGGCAAGTGCAGAGAAGGTGAGAGATTGTTTCCTCTTCTTCCTTGTCCATACAGCTCCTGCAGAAGTCTTTTGAGGCTACACCAAGTCGTATTGCGTGTCTGCCTATAAGACAGTGTCCCGTAAGGACACCTACTAGGGAGCTAATATGAAGTCTGCTTTGAGATAACAAGTCTTTAGAGCGCTTTAGGTCCAGTGAAGGCCATATGAGTTTTGTGGCTGGGCACGTTGGTAAATTGTGCCACCTAGAGTTTGTTATCGTAAAAGCTGTTTCTTTTAGCAGAAGTTTACATGTAGCTATCGGTATACCTATCTTCTCCCTTTCAGGTGAAATAGGTATGACGGTTCCAATTTTAGCGAGTTCATCGGCTCTACAATTTCCTGTGATGTCTCTGTGGCCCGGCACCCAACAGAGGTGAATGTTAAATTTCTGCGCCATCTCCATTAGAGACAATCGAGGGCCGTTTGAGATTTTGTTGATACACCGTTCAGATACATATTTAATAGCAGCCTGCCTGTCAGAGAAGATGCGGATATCAGAACTCGATATCACGTTTTCTCTTAGCCAGGGGAGAACTTCTTTGATCGCTAAAATTTCCGCTTGGAAGACGCTACAATGATTAGGGAGGCGGAATGAGATGCTTAGATTAAGCTTTCCTGAGTACACACCACTACCAACTCGTCTATTTGTCATTGCACTTAAGAGCTACTTAGAGGTATTTTAAAGTTACGAAGGCTTTAAAATTGATTCCTTGAAATTATTTTTACCACTGAAAGTCTGTTTTAAAATGACAATTTCAAACAATTTAATAGCTTTCAACATAATAACTGGAGTGACATCATTAAGGTAACATTACCTAAACCAATGACAAAAGATGTTCTTAAGCATCTACTAATCGGATCATAAGGCATATGTCTTTAAACTCAGGCAAAAGTAATTGTTGTTCTCAGGGACAAGGCTCCGTGATGTTATTTATATGTACATAAATTTGTTGTTTGTTTACCAACATACAACTACGCAAGACGCAACCTTGTGAAGTAGGCAGTTCATTTAAAAGCTCCCGTCCTTTGCCATAAATCGTAGATTTTTATTCATGGGAAGAAATATACCACCTGTATGGCAAGGATATGAAAGGTATTTACGTGGAAGATTAGGGCTTTAAACTCAAAGCTTTGTCATCTCTCTCTATGTTTGTACATTTTTTTACTTAGTATTTTTGTAGAATCTACAGTACTTTATCATGGAGCAATTTTGTTTACGTTCGCCGTAGCTGCAAATGTGGCCTTGGAAGTTTAAAATACAAAGGTTAAGTGAAAAAAAGTCACGGCCTAATGTCGCCGGCCCCACCCACTAAGTGCCGGCCGCCCCGTACAAATTTCGCGATGATAGTATTATAGGTTTTATTCAAAGATGTAGGGCAGAACTTATAGAGATAGTGCTAAAAATGTTGCTTGCGAGGGTTAACAAATTGTTTTATTTGCTTTTAGTTTCTATAACTTTCAGTTCGCATCACTTATACTGTTTACCTATCTGGGCTATAATACCTATACAAAGGTAATACCAATTATAAGTTCTTATACACACCTAAATGCTAGGTTTACATATATGTAGTTGAATGATAAACTAAAATGTCATCAAAGTCTTATTTGCTTTGATCTAAGAATGTCACTTTTGCAAGGAAAGTTAACTCTATTGTTTTTCAAATTTAATTTCAATATTATCCTTTATTCATCGCTGCATTTGAATGTTCATTCATTAGATTAAATTAAAAGAATTATATGGTGTTCTTTAAGTTTTGTATAGAATTAATTTTACTTCAAAATCCACAATTCGTTCAAAAATACAAAACAATTTGATTAAGAAGTTCGCAATAAGGACTCTTTCTTTAAAGGAAAATCTTCACTAATGTAATGAGAAAAAACTGTACCCCGAAAATTATCCAGGAAGGCGGGCGGCGCGGCGCGCGCGACGCGACGGTGGCGTTGGTGGTATGCGCTGGGTTAATGCCATACCTATAACATAAGTTTCTTCCAAAATATGTTGTACCGGAGTATGTATGCTTTTATGATGCTCATCACGGTGAACGGTGATAAATCTGGCTAATATTGAACGTATTTATGACGTTTATTTGATGGGACTAAAAAGTTACCCTCTTTTCATTTCAAACAAAAAATTATGATGATGAAAAATCATTTCTAGAGGAAATGTACAGGAGGTGTACAGATGTGTACAGGGTGAGGAGATATTTCATTAAATATTGCTCCGAGAGAGGTAGCAAGAGATAGAGGAAGCTAATCCTATACGCTATAAAAAGTTTTCTCATTTGAGGTAACATAATGAGGTTTTCGCATCTGAACTACGTGTTGTATAAAAGATTAAATTTCGAAACTGAGCATAAGAAAGCAATCACTTTGAAAATCTACATAGAGTGTCATTGAGCTACGATTTAGTATTAATGTTTTGATATTGATCAATTTTTTTACAGAAGGGAAAAATAATACCTATGTTTTTAACTTTGGATCAATATAATTCAATAATTTATGTGTAGGTATACTTGCAGTTACGATAAATATGTATACATAACTTACTAAATATGTAAACGTTAGCGTCGATCAAAATATTCACGATATTAAATAGTATAAAATAGATATTCAAATAGAGCCCCATACAAATATTTAAGTGAAATGCATTCCTTTTAAATTATTCTGAATGTGAAAATTTCATATTCATTTATTTTTATTCAAACACTTAAAACTAGTTGTGGCTTTCAGTAAAATCCATCAGTAAAAATTCAAGCTGTAGGAATCTGAAGTGTTTTACTGATAAGAGTTTATAGCAATCACTAAATTTACGTCATTAAATTTGAGGTATTAATTAACCACGGGCTTTGATTTTTTGCTGTTGATTTCATCATCAGTAATTTTTTACTTGCGACATATAGGAACTATATGGCAAGTTTTGCATTCGTGCAAAATTTCGAACTCGAGATTTTAATCAAACATGATATTACGATGGTAGAGAAGTCGAAAAAAGTGGGTCCCGCGATTCCGTCCGGTCTGTTTTGTCTGTCTGTCCACGCTCCTACAGCCTAAACCATTGGGTCGATTGAGTTCAAACTTGGAAGTTAAGGTTTTCAGCAGATTCGCGTTAGGCGTTTTTTTCATTTTTTTTTCAAGACCAAAACTAACAGTGGCCCCCATACAATTTTTTTGGTCAAAAAACGAAAATTCGAATTTTCTCAAAAACAAACCGATAGATTTTTTTTAAATTTTCTCTAAAATTTTATTTTTAAACTTGGCTTCTTTTCATAAGAAAAACATATTTTTGTATTGCTTAGGAAAGGTACCGCTCATAGAACCGTTATTTTGTTTCTTAATTTTCTCAGCAACTTATCAACCGATTTCAATAATTTTTTTTCTGAATAAGCTCTTATATTGCCTTAACAATATTTGATTATCAAAAGTGAAATTTGTTATTGTTTGGATTTTTAAAAAAATATTGAATTTTTTTTTTTCAAAATTCTATATCTCAAAAACGGGTCAACATTTTTTTACGAAATTCAAATGTAGAGCGTATATTTACAATCACTAAACAACTGCATACCAAAAATATTTTTAGAACAAAATTTAAAAATTTTATATATAAAAAATTAATTAAAAAAAAAACCGCTCTAACGATTTTCAAAAAAAAAATTTGAAAAATCAAGGGTTTTTTGATTTATAAAATGGCATCTAAATTTTTGAAGACAAACTTATTTTTCAGGTAAAGTTTTGAATCTTAAAATAGTTTTTTTTTTAAATTATTTTAACTGCATTAAATGTAATCCCCTCACATCTCACCAGATCAAATCCTGTGCGTGAGCCCGAAAAAGCGCATTAGATTTACAAAACTTTTATTATATTCAGCCCTATCATGAATTCCATCGTAATCGGAAATTTTTACGAATCCCGAAAAACTGTATCATGAAATCCGTTCGTAGTGGAAAATCTCATACAATTTTGCATTACGAACGAACAATTTTGCATCATGATACAGTTTTTCGGGATTCGTAAAAATTCCGACTACGATGGAATTCATGATAGGGCTGATTGGTACATATGTATGTATTGTTTATAACTATAACTATTGTAAATACCAATTCATTTCCGGGATGAGTTGTCCTAGGATGAGTTGTGTCTTGGGATGAATCGCGCGGTTTTTTTGACAAATCGAATAGCATTTAAATCTTTGAAGACAAACTTGTTTTAAAGGTATAATTTTAAATCTTATATAGGTGCTTTTTTAAACAGACTCTTTGCATACAGGAGCAAGTTCGTGCGACCCAGTCGTGCATTTTATTTAATTATGCCATCGAAAAATTCAAAAACAAAATATAATATTATTGGTATTTTATAGAATTGAAATTTCATCATTCAAATTTTTAAAATGTATTTACGCAATAAATTTAACTTCAAGTGCATTGTTTTCATTTGAAAAAAAGTACTTGATATTAGAATCCATCTTATTGCATCAATTTTTTGCTAAACATGTTTAAGAAATGTATTGATGGATTTTCCTGATAGCTATAAGCGCCCCATTACTTATCTTAGTTTAAAAATAAATAAATAACATATGCCTTAGAGTACTAGAGCCTAGTGACTTACAACTCTCAACTATTCCTGTGTACTAGTCATGCCAAGGATGGATGGGACCTAAAGTTTTAATACGAATCCGAACGGCTAATTTGAAAAAGCACTTTTCATGAAAGAATTACTCTTAGAGAATTTTTTCAATTCCTCGCAAGAGGCAGTACCCGTGAAAACAACTTTAGATGGCACAAGCAGGGATTGAATCCAAGAACTCTTAGTTTAGTTTGTTTTATATCTCCGACCTAATATACACATAAATATACAATATCTTGTTTATTGTGATAGCTTTATAAAGTCAATTTAAGGTATAAACGCTTACATAATTAACATACCTACAATACATATTATATTTAACATAATTAAACAAATAAATTCAAAATAAAAATGTAATATTGACTACTTAAAAATATGTATACAGATTTAGAGTAAGAATTTAATAGTTTCTTTAACTCATTGATTTTATTAATTTTATTAAAGGTTAAAAAAATCAATTAAAAAGAATAAATTAAATCTTTTTGTTTTAACTTCCCACAGGAAGTTATTGTAATTGGTCCGATTTGTCGAATTGAAAATTTTAACATTTCTCTACATTTCAAAGTCCCTAGAGTCTAAATAAAAGATTTTTAGGGAGATGTCTGTTCGCGCGTGTCTACGTACCTTCGTACGTCCGTCCGTTCGTTAAGCTTTTTTCGTCGTCGAACCAGTATCGAGATATCGACTTCATATACATTTAGTTATACAGATAATAATACAGAAAGATGCAGAAAGCTATTTTAAAAAAATTGAGTGGGTGTTTTTTTACCATAGCAATTTACAAAAAAAAGTGAACACTTTAATTAACCCAAAATATCTTACGAACCAATAACGCTATCTAATTGAATTAAATTTAACATTATTGATTTTTTGAGGTTAGGATTTTCATGCATTAGTATTTGACAGATCACGCGGGATTTCAGACATGGTGTCAAAGAGAAAGATGCTCAGTATGCTTTGACATTTCATCATGAATAGACTTACTAACGAGCAACGCTTGCAAATCATTGAATTTTATTACCAAAATCAGTGTTCGGTTCGAAATGTGTTTCGCGCTTTTTTATCGACAAATTTTGTTCAGCGATGAGGCTCATTTCTGGTTGAATGGCTACGTAAATAAGCAAAATTGCCGCATTTGGAGTGAAGAGCAACCAGAAGCCGTTCAAGAACTGCCCATGCATCCCGAAAAATGCACTGTTTGGTGTGGTTTGTACGCTGGTGGAATCATTGGACCGTATTTTTTCAAAGATGCTGTTGGACGCAACGTTACGGTGAATGGCGATCGCTATCGTTCAATGCTAACAAACTTTTTGTTGCCAAAAATGGAAGAACTGAACTTGGTTGACATGTGGTTTCAACAAGATGGCGCTACATGCCACACAGCTCGCGATTCTATGGCCATTTTGATGGAAAACTTCGGAGAACAATTCATCTCAAGGAATGGACCGGTAAGTTGGCCACCAAGATCATGCGATTTGACGCCTTTAGACTATTTTTTGTGGGGCTACGTCAAGTCTTAAGTCTACACAAATAAGCCAGCAACTATTCCAACTTTGGAAGACAACATTTCCGAAGAAATTCGGGCTATTCCGGCCGAAATGCTCGAAAAAGTTACCCAAAATTGGACTTTCCGAATGGACCACCTAAGACGCAGCCGCGGTCAACATTTAAATGAAATTATCTTCAAAAAGTAAATGTCATGGACCAATCTAACGTTTCAAATAAAGAATCGATGAGATTTTGCAAATTTTATGCGTTTTTTTTAAAGCTCTCAAGCTCTTAAAAAATCACCCGATATATTGTGACTGGATACCAAACTGTTTTTTTACAAATCAAAAAAACTGAAAGCAATTGTCACCTAAAATATTTTATAAACAAAAATGATTTTATCTCCAAAATAATTGTATGTAACGAAGAATAACGTTTTGACATCTGGAATTATTTTGACAAAACTCGAATTGACAGTTGTTTTACAGAATATAAAAAATATTACTAAAAG
Source organism: Eupeodes latifasciatus (assembly GCA_920104205.1). Classification (NCBI taxonomy): domain Eukaryota; kingdom Metazoa; phylum Arthropoda; class Insecta; order Diptera; family Syrphidae; genus Eupeodes; species Eupeodes latifasciatus. Next base: position 91,998,008 of record OV049926.1, on the reverse strand, counting down.
TTGGAAAAAATGATTTTCGACTTAAATATCTTTTTAAAAATTAAAGAAAATTAAAGATATTGGCTTCAAACTGATTTCATCTTATAAAAAATATAGTTTTCAACATTCAATAAAATATTGGGAAAGATTGAATTGACAGTTGTTCTACAAAAAATATAAACATATAAAAAAACATTTTCGACTCAAAAATCTTTTCAAAAATTAAAAATATTGGCTTCACACTAATTTCATTTTATAGAAAATACAAGCTGACCCAACAAACGTTATGTTGTCATATAAATAATTCGCGACCTTAGAACAACAGGGTTCTAACTGACATTTTTTTCAAAATTGAGTTATACATGTGGTCGTAGTAAATCGAGTATGCTCTTTCGATTCCTTTCATCCATATTTGTCTATCTCTTTTAGTTTCCTATATAGTCAATAAAAATTAAGGAAACAAAGTTCTAAGTACCTCAATTTATAAAAAAACTAAGTTCACAAAGTTCTAAGTGGTAAATAGAACCTAGTGTACTTATAAAAATTTAAAAAAAATGCAGATAGAACTTTGTTACACAACAAGATGCAGATTGAACTTTGTTGCTTTAAAATATTTAAACGTTTCCCGTACTTAAAACTATGTAGGCTATGAATTTTGTGATAAATTTGAATTTTATCAGAATCAGAAATGCATTTTAAATTAAATCTTTGTACAATTCGGTTTTATAAATTTGTGATCCAAATATTCATACGTTTTACTAAGTAAAGGTAGGTGTTTCTATTTTAAAAGTAAATAGTAAATCAATAAGTGTACCTACTGCTTTGAATATACCACTCATTTAAAATGACCTCTTCTTCAATAACTTTATTGAGATGACTTCGCATTCGCAGTTTATTTTAGAAGGAGAAATAATAAATTTAGAAAATGTTCGACTTTTGTCTGTTAATGAGTATTTTTCACCGATGGGACTCATCCGGCTCCTTAAAACTGTAAACAGAAGGAACCAATTGGTGATAATGCCAATGAAATCTACTTAATTTAAGGATTTCGCGAAAGTTTCAAAAACCTGTTTTGAATATAAGAACGTGCCGTTCACGAAGCTTAAAATTTTAAAAATAACCCAAGTAGAAAATGAAGTCGGGTTTTCATTGAGTTACGTCGATGATGACGAAGACATGATTTGTGTTTCAATACGAAAGGAGACTTTAGCGAAAACCCGAAGAAAACAACAATAACAACTGCACATATAGGAACACCAACTTCCTTACCCATAGATAATATCGAATGTGATCCAGAAAGAGGAGGTATCTCGAAAGAAAAAGAGTAACATCTTTTGTCGATGTTCAAATACATGAGTTCGTCTGATAAAGCTTATTACAAGACCATTCTTAAGCTCGGTATGTATAAAAGTATACAAATGTTATTTTAATTTAATATTTAAAACTTTTTTTTAAGATGATAACTTTTTCCACTTTTTATAAATTAAAATTTAAAATATCCCCTTTATTTAAATTATGAAATGCAATAACAACTACTAACTATTCTTCAATAAATTTGTAATTTTTATTTTATAAAAAATAAAAAAAAAATAAAAACTTTGTTTAACAAAAATTTGTATTTCTTTTAGCTAACATGGTTCTATCTGAACAAATAAATTTTTTATCATGACGCTAAGTTCTATCAGGTAATTAGAACCTTATTGTTCTATGCTCAAATGCCTTAGCATTGAGTAACAAGGTTCTATCTATTTTTTCAACTACGTTTTATTGCTAAATTATGAATTATGTTGTAAATTTTTAAATTCAAATCAACATTACTTAGTAAAAAAATTGTGTTTTCAAAAACTCATGTAGATCCAAACAAAAATATAAAAGTTATAGGCAAACAAAAATTCAATCTCTGTTTTCTCAAAAGTGACTTGAGTGCAGTTAGAACCCTATTGTTCTAAGGTCGCGAATTTCTAGAGAATATTTTGCTAGAAATCAATAACTTATTGTAAGTGTGTACGGATGTGGTTTATAAGTGGGATAGGTATAGAGCACTGTAAAAGGTGATAAAATATTAAAATAAAAAATCACCAAACAAATTTTTTTAATTTATTAAAATTCATTCTTTAAAATTATATACATATCGCTAATTATGACTGTACTACAAAAGAACAATATTAATCCCTTAATGCAATAGAGTGAACAAAATTTTGTATGATCCCATCTTTCGCCAATACAAACAAACTGGATGGTTTGCCCACTTGAGAGCATGCCACGTATAATTGTCCGTGTGAAAAATATGAAGTGCTCAAATGTAAGCCGCAGACAGACATCGTTTGGCCTTGAGACTTATTGATAGTTATTACAAATGCCAATAATTGGAAATTGAAGGCGTTTGAATTGAATTGGCACATCTGTGGAATCAGAATTTTCCATTAAGAATTATGGCTTCGATAACATTTTTAAATACTAATCGCGTGCCGTTGCACAACCGTGGTGGGTTCAAATGACAAAAAAAAAATACCGGAGATCCAACCTTCAGTTGTAAATTTTGCGGTGGCATTACTGGTAAATCCAATGAGTTCAAAAACTCAGTTGAATAATTTACAGCTTCGGTGACATCACAAATTGTATCAATAGATTTGTATGACACCAAGTCTCCTGGTAACAAATGTTGTATCTTGAGATTTAATTCGTTGACATCCACATTTTTTGCTGCTAAAATTGCTCTTTCTGCCGGCCACTCATGATTTATATATTTTCTCTGTAAATCGGGAAATATCTGGTCAATGAGAGCATCTTGTGAATAAATAATCTAGCAGAAATTGACCGGTGATTTTATGCATCCAGTTTCATCTGTAGTAACTTTTCCGTCGACTATATCTATCAACAGTTGTTTTGAGAATGTTTCAGCGGATGGATCTTAAAGCATTTGAACGCGCATATTTACTTTCAGTTGCGATGATTTTAAGCACGCGTTGATCTCATCAGCGTACGTTGAACGCGGAATAACGGGAAGTGTTTGTCACAAATCACCTGAAAGGAGTAACAGAGTGCCGCCAAATAGTCTGGCGTTGTTTTTTATATCTTTCAATGTTCTGTTCAACGCCTCAAGCGAATGTTTGTGTGCAATAGTGCATTTATCCCAGATGATAATTTTACACTGTTTTAGCAAGAATTAGCAAAATAAGGAATGTTTTGCCAGTTCCACCTGGTGCATCCAAAAAACAAGAATCCACCTTGTCTTTCCAAAACTGCGAGCATGATGTGGTCATAAATGGTTCTTTGTTCTTCATTCATTAGTGGGACATTGCGAGCAACAATCGCTGACATTTCTTTTTTTTTTTTGGTTGGTAAATGCATACCGAAATGATAATGCAAAGATCCTCAATAGCAATCAATGCTTCATTGTAAGCGTCACTGAATACTATCGTAAGATCGTTGCACTGTGTACGATGTTGATGCAATTAAACCATAACACTTAGGAATATAAAAATTAGATAAAAACCTATTCTCAGACCTACCGAATATATATGCAAAATTTCATTGAAATTGGTAAAGCCGTTTCGGAGGAGTATGGCAACTAACACTGTGACAGGAATATTTTATATATAGGTATATTAGATTGTCTTCGACACTCAGTAAATTTGTTTATAAAAATCCAACAATTAGTTTTTTCATAAAGACCAAAATCTCAATACCTCGTGAATAAATGAAAATATTGACTTCAACATGATGTCATTCTGTGCTAAATTTTCTCAGAAAAAATCAATATGTGTTTGTTTATATTAGAAATAAGAACTGTCAAGAAATGCTACTTACGTACATACGTCGGTACGTTTGAAAATTTTTTTGGTCGCCCATATCTCAAGAACAAGTGAAGATATCGACTTCAAATAAATTGTGTTTCACAGAATATATGTAAGTATTAGGAGAACAGAGAAAGGTATGCACTTTCAATTATTTATCTCACACAAAATATTGTTATGAATATTTTGTTAAAGTTTCAAGCAATCAAATCCACAGACGTAATGGGAAGTTATCAGTGTGGGTCGCACCCTAGCCTTATATTTTTAAGAAAAGTGCGCATAAAAAACTCTCCTAAAACATACATACATATAATGTGTCTGTTTAATTCTAAAAAAAGGAGTTGTCGATACAATATAAAATGTGTAGGTAATATACATTTTAGACGCAGTCAGAAAAGTGTTCATAACTCTTAAAAACATAAATTTATCTTGTAGAGCTGTTAAAGTTAACAAATTTATCCATCCAGCTACAGTTAAAAAGACAAATATAATGAGCCCTTAAATATCATACAAATTTGAAGTTGTGTCAAATCTCGTTTTTATACGTCCAACTGGTGAAAATTGGGCTTATTTCACTTTTGTAATGTATAATAAGGAACATTTTTGAAAGTTAGTCTTATTTCACTTGGCTTTATTTGAGGACTTGGCTTATTTCACCATTAAAAGCGGTTCCAATTTCATGTTATGGGAAATTTGTTTTGTTTTTCACTTTCCGGCATTCAAAACGCTTAATATAAAATCAAAACAAAAGCCGCAGTTATTGGTCTGAAAAACGGACTTAAACTTAGTTAGAATTCTAAAGCCGTTAATTAGGTCTGTTCATCGATTTTTTTTTTAATATTTACAAACCAAAGCCAAAGACTTTAACTATTTTTCAATGATTTATTGCTTTGTTATGGCGTTCTGGTTGACGATTATACACGAAAGATTTTTCCTTAATTGGTAAATTGGGTCCAGAGTTTGAGGACTTGATGAATGAAGGTAATCTTACTCCAAAATGAAAGTTCTTAGCTGTATAAGCAAAGAGTTACTTTTTGGGCTAGACAATAGACATATCTCTTCTATCTGGTTATGTATATATATGTACCGATTGTTTTGTTTCAAGTATAGACCTTGCAGTATTCAATATGTACTATTTTAACAAGCTGCCATTTTGTCCGCTGTCAAGTGATTTATTTTTGAATGGCTTGTGCATGTCAATATGAATAGACTGACACCTGAACACCGCTTGCAAATTGGGCAAATTTATTTTGAAAATCATATATATTTCGTATAGCACGAATTTGATTTAGCGATGAATCGCACTTTTGGTTGAACGTCAGAAAACAAAACTGCCGTACTTGGAGTGATGATAATCCTCATCAGCTGCTAAGACAGAAACAATTGATTGGCGATATATGTATGCTCACAAACGTTTGACAAAGTAAAGTAAATTTCACGTCAGTTTAAAAAAAAATATCTTCGTTTTATTCCCTTTTAAAGTTATATAGCACCCTTTACAAGTTCTCAATCAGTTTTATTTGAGATTAATTTAAATATTTTAAAATGTACTTCCAATTTTCCCATGGCCATTAGAGATTTCCATTAAACATAATTAAACAATGTATTATATTTATGTACATTGTTGCGTTTTTTTTACTGTTACAATGTAAAAATTGAAATAAACCCTTGATAAAGTTGAAAAAAAAAAAAACAATGTTATGGAAAACATGTAGTTTCAATTACGTTCAGAAACACTAACCTGCTTTATAAAAAACATTAAAGAATAGTTATTTTTTTGTATGGGCACAAAGATGTAAACCATGGGGCTTAAATGGGTAATGGCATCGTAGATTGCAATAAGAACAACAATTAATTACTGTAGTTTACAATTGAAATGAAATTATTTTAATGAACTCAATATACCCCAAAATAAATTAACTTTTATACCAATGACCAATATACCGAACAACATCATGGTTGGCGATTAATTCGCAGTATGGAAATTTCACTTTTGTTTTTTCGATCTAGCCAATTAAATGAATGCGTATAGTTGTTTTTCTAATACCTACAACTCAGGCATACAGCTTTGGAAAGCTTAGTTCAAGGTCATCATTTTGTATTATGGTCACAGATCTGTAAGCCATGGGGCTAAGGAAGTATAAAGCGAAAAAAATCTTACTTTTAACAATATGGAATTATATAGTGTGTTTATTTAATTAAAGGGAACTATTTTTCTTGTTGCAGTTTTTTTTTATTGTTGAACCGTCATAGATACGTATGAAATCTGTGTTACTCCATAGTTATAACTTTTTTCCAAAGAAGGTTCGTATTATAAGTTTGTCAAATCCATTTAAGTAGTATTAATTTTAAGCCCGACAGATAACACTATGAACAATGTAATTTCTGATGAGCATTAATATGAAATTATATTAAAAAAAACAATTCGTCTTTGTTTATTTAAATTTGCAAAAGTGTTTTTTCATATTTTTGGTCGTTTACACTATTTAGTACCTTATTATTTTCATGCGTCTCGTTGCTGGTCACTATACATAGGTAGACAAGGTACCATACATATATTTTTGCCTATTCTCCTTTTTTTCTGCTAGAGATTTTTCCAGATTGATTGGCACTTTCTTCAGTTTGCCATCAAACATATCCAAACTATAGTGACCAGTAACGAGCGTTAATATAACCAAAATACAATATAGGGAATATGATCAAATCTGTACGTGTCTTAAATTATACCTATATGTATAAAAATGTAAATAATGTGATTTAGACTTTTTTGCAATGAATTTCCAAACTTATTTTGACTGACTGACCTCATATGAAACATTTTTAAAATTACGTGTCCATATACATAATATTTTAATCTTATCACCCCAAAACTACAGTGAGTTCGTTATCAAGTACCAACTAAAAACAATTCTTTTCCCGGCCAACCGAATGCCTCTGCTGTGTAAAAATAGAGATGAATTATTATGGAAAAAAAAATACTTCGAATACACTTCAAGCATCTAAATTAAACACCGACCTAGTTACTCTCTGTGACAAAACAAGGTTCAGGATCAGGACTCATACCTATCTCACTTAACTCTCATATAAATAGAAAGAACTCTACCTCTCTTTTGGAATCTCATGCGCAAGCTTTGGAATTAAAATAATATAGGACTATATTTTAGAGCTGTTGCTTGGAAAGTTCTTTTTTAGAGGCACATTTGCAAAGAAGCATTAATTATTAAAACAAAAAACTGTCATAAAAAGGAGAACTGTACTACGAGAAAAATAAAATCATGGTACCTGACGTCTTCTATGTTAATATACCCTTAACCTTAAAGTAGGATAAAAGTTTTGTTACTTTAGTTTAACAGTGCAAAACAATTTAAATGGGTTCCGTGACATGAATATGATGCTTGTGTTCTGGAACAGAACGTGTTATACTATATGTACTCCACACTTCTACAGTGCAACAGTTGAATGAAATTTCCAGTTGAATTTCTAGTTGATAGGGAAATACGAGTAAGATACTTGTTACTTCACGAACTAGGGCAAGTGGTGAAACACTATAGGCAACAGATGCTCTGGATATTGTTTTTTAAGGTTCATTTAAATACTCAGAGCAACTAATACTCCATGCAAATAGGTATTACAATTACAATGCATTCAAAGAGTTTTGTTCGCGGTTTACTTTAAGTATAAATTATTGGGATTTTATTTTAATGCCCTATTATATAAAAGTAGAAATAAAATTAAATGCAATTCGCTTAAAAAAGATATAAACCGCCATTGACCTTTGTGATGAGGGTGATTTGAGAAGCTTAAATTTTATTGCACACCTACAGAACCATATATAGAACGAACCCAAGAGACAAGAATAAAAACATTTTGTTTCCATGATTGTTTACAATGATAATCATATCCATTAGCTAAATTACAAAAACTAAGAAAAATTTATTTTAAAGACCTACATATGTATATTACTCGTGTAATATGCTTGTCTTTTTGCTCTCCTAATTCAGCTGGCCTGAGGTCTTATTTGAATTTTTACTTGCGAAAAATGAATAAAACATGACATAACGATGGTATAGAAGTGGAATAAAGTGGGTCCGGTGATTCCGTCCATCTGTTTGTCTGCCCTCAATTCACAGCTTACAGCTTACAGCTTAAGCCACTGGATTAATTGCAGATTCGCGTTTTTCTTTTTGTTTTAAAACAAAAATAAGAGTAGTTCGCGTATACAATTTCTGTTCAACACTAAAAATTCGAATTTTCTCAAATACGGTCAATATTTTTTTAACGAAATTCGAATATAAAACGTTAGCACTAAAATAACTCTTTGCAATCATAACATAAAATCGAATGACAAGAATTTCGAATGTCACAAATCTCGAAAAAAGATTTTTTTAATCTAGAATTAATTCTTCGAATGGAATAAATGAATGTTAAGCCAAGATTTTAGTTTTACCCTTTTAAAGAGTTTTAAGCAAAACACCTCATTAAATGTGGGAAGTCAATATCTTATCAACTGAACAGCAACACTTAAAAAAAATACAAATATAAACAAAACTACAAGCTAGAGTTGTAACCAAGGTTTTTTAAGTTCCTATAAAATCTGTTTTTATTTTTTACTAGCGGACCCGACAGACTTCGTCCTGTCATAAATATTTGTAATGTAGCAGTTTTTTGTTCCTACGTATTTTATTGTCGTGGCTAAAAATTCTCCTGAACAGAACCGTCACCCTGGTGTTAGGGCGTTGTGATTAAAAAATAATTAAATGAAAGGGCCTAGAAGGACCTTTATAATAAATTATAATCAAAAGGGCTGTTAAAAATGTCTACATAGGTCGTATTTCAATCACAACGACTTGATTCTAGATTTTCGTTTCACTTTTCACTAGACGAAAATTATTTATTGTTTTTGTTTCGTTTTCAACAATCCTTAACGACGTTTTCAAAGCTTATCGATCTCCTAATAACAAATTTACAAAGTTTCAATTTGTAAATATCTTTATCTATCACATATATATAAGGATTTAAAAGTAAGTAATCGATTTATTGTTAATCATGTGAATCAAAATTATTAACAGAAATCAATTTTATTATCATTGTAGTGCTTTGTGATATACGATGTTTTTTGTTTCTGGTTTTCCAACACAGGAACAGGCAACATACAATTGACCATGTGAGGAACATGGGTTTTCTAGATTAATACCAACAACACTTAATGATTGCCCCTGGGACTTGTTTATGGTCATAGCAAAAGCAAGCCGCACTGGAAGCTGCAGTCGTTTAAACTCAAATGGCACATCAATCGGAATCATTGGGATGCGCGGTATGGGAACATCTTCTCCTTTATACTTTCCTTTGAGTATATTTGCTTCTATCACGTTGTTTAGTTATTTTTTTATCGCTAACCGTTGCAAAGGCGCGGTTGGTTGATATTTCGCAACATTATTATCTAATAATTGATCCAATTTTTAATTGAAGATTGTGAGGTGGCAATCCTGGCAAATGCAGCGAGTTTAAAAATTCCGGTGGATATTTGACTACATCATCTTGGTTAGTAGCCGAATCAACTGATTTATATATCCTCGATTCGGTTGTAATTTGTTCTTGAATTTTGAAATTTAATTCATTTACATCTATGTTTTTTGCAGCCAATATAGCTCGTTCGCTCAACCAATCATGGTTTCTGTAATTTTGAGAAATATCTGGAAACGGAAGCTTATCGGAATCCCGCTTTTTAAAATCCCGTTTTTAAAAAATCCCGAAAAAAAAGTTTTATAATCCCGTCTTCTTAAATACCGTTTTTTTGAAATCCCGTCTTTTAAGACATCGCTTATTCAAAATCCCGATCAATTAAAATCCCGTCAAATCCCGACAATCCCGTTTTTTTTACAAAATACGTGCTTTAAACTAAATAACAAGATGAGTCAAAGATTTTTATGTTAAATTACTTGTCCAAAATATTTTAATATCCTAATTTGTTTTGTTTTTACTGTACATAAACATTCATTTTTGTTTACAATATTAACTCTTCCACAAAAAATATGCATCCTGATCCTACAGCTAATCTACCTCTCAATAACGTTTTTAATTTTTAATTGATTTGAGTTTGTTTTAAAAGAATACTATTTTACTTTATATTTCTTATTTTTTGATATGTTGTATATGTCAAAGGTAACAATAAAATGAATCAAGAAAAATACCTCATTTCTTAATTTGTTTTATTTTTTATAATTTCGATTTTGCAATCAAAAGTAGTTGTTTAATTTTAAAAAATCGCGCGATTTTTTATAAATTAAACAACTAGTTTTGATTGCAAAATCGGGATAATAAAAAACGGGATTATAAGAAACGGGATTACAAAAAGCGGGATTATAAAAAATCGGGATTATAAAAAGCAGGATTATAAAAGACAGGATTTTAAAATCGGGATTTTAAGAAACGGGAATATAAAAACCGGGATATCGAACCCAACCCTCTGGAAACACCTTCTGAATAAGTTTATCTTTTAATTGCGTTAACTGACAAAAACTTTGAGGAAAATTAATGCAGCCAATCAACATGTCTATAGGAAATTTGCCATTACCAATATGAGAATATATTTCCAGATAGGTCATTTTGAAACCCGACACACATATTCTTGCTTAAATGAAGTACTTTGACATGTTTCCACAAATTAAGACATGCATTGATTTCATCATCTGGCGTTGATCGTGGAATCACTGGCAATGTTTGACGAAAATATCCTGCTAATAAAATCATTGCACTACCAAATCTGTTATTATTGCTTCGTATATCTTTTAAGGTTCTGTCTAAAGCCTCCGAAGATTTTGATGTCCCATCGTACATTCATCCCAAACAATCAATTTACATTGCTGCAAAACCTTTGCCATTGCAGAGTTCTTCAAAATGTTGCAGGTTGGAGTTTCATTGCTTTGCATATTTATTGGCAATTTTAGTGCTAAATGGGCTGTTCGACCACCTTCAAGCAAAGCTGCTGCGATTCCCGACGAAGCGAGTGCAATTTTATTTTGTGAGCGAATTTTTGCTAATATTAATAATTAAAATCAAAAAAGTTTTTCCTGTACTGTAAGTGCATCTGAGAAGTAAATCCCTTCAGTTTCATCATACATATGTTACTTTCATAAGAGTATCAAATACATACTTCTATTGTTCATTCAACAGTGGAAGATTTATTTTAATGAATTCTTTCAAAGTGTTGAGATCATACAGTTTTTCTCGATGCAACTCTTGGTTAAAAGCATCATGCATTGGACGATTGGGCGCGGTCAGGCTCTAACGCACACACGCACACTGTTTTGATATGGATATGATCTTTGACGTTAGGAACACACCTACATTGCTTAGACAACAGTGAGTGCTTGTAATTTAATATGAACTTTATACAATAGAAATAAAGCTCAAATTGACTACGTTTTAGTTAGAAACATTTGTATGGGAAAAAGAAAAGGGCTGTTTTTATGGTTTTTCCGGCAATTATTCGAATTTTTCTCGCCGTAAAAATCATCCTTGAACTTCAACGAACATTAAAAAAAAGAATTGGCCAAATTGGTCCAGGCGTTGTTGAGTTATGCGCTTACCAACAAATTTTGCGATTCATTTTTATATATAAAGAAGATGTAATCCCGTAATACAAAATAATTCCTTAGCCAAAAATTTCAATTAACATGTCTTAAACGTCTTCTATGCTACTAATCAACAACGAAGCAAGGAAAAACCATGGATCTAGAACCAATTTTGTTTTTCTGGAACCATTGTTCAACTTTTGACAACTTACGAAAACTGATAGCTCAATGAATTGAAAAATTCACATGGCTATATAAGTTCCTATATTGGGTTTTCCATTAAAGTCGGGTCGAATTTCCAAAAAAAGTGTATGTTGACATATGCATGTCCTAATTTGTAAGGATATTTGTGTACCAAAGTTATGTATACATGTTGCATGTTACATGTTCGGTTCATCATGTAACGGAATTCATGTAACCGAGTTTAAATTTTATCTTTACTGAGTTACAAGGCAAGTATTATGTGAAAGAACTGGCCATTAAAAATTGGTATGTTCTATTCTATACGAAAATATAAACAGTTATGTTTGTATTTTAGAAAAAAACAGTAATGATCTTGCTATTGCAAACTTCAATTTCAAATATCTTGAATTTTACTATGAACGATTTTGAAAATATTTTACTCAAAAACATATCAAACTCAATGTTTAGTTCGTTTAGTTTATTGACTTCAAAAATTAATTCAATGTATATTTTCTAATTGTAAGATAACATGAGTCTTCATGGTTCGGCCGAAGCTACCAGGCTGGCATTTACCTTATAATTTATACATGAGAAAAACTAATACATACGCATATGTACTATATGTACTATATGTACTATATGTACTATATGTACTATATGTACTATATGTACTATATGTACTATATGTACTATATGTACTATATGTACTATATGTACTATATGTACTATATGTACTAAATGTACTATATGTACTATATGTACTATATGTACTATATGTACTATATGTACTATATGTACTATATGTACTATATGTACTATATGTACTATATGTACTATATGTACTATATGTACTATATGTACTATATGCACTATATGCACTATATGTACTATATGTACTATATATACTATATGTACTATATGTACTATATGTACTATATGTACTATATGTACTATATGTACTATACCTATGTACTATATGTACTATATGTACTATATGTTCATATGTATATGTAATACATACAATATACATTTTTCCCTTTTTTTATCATATTTTTGGTAATTTTGAGAAAATTAAAAACATTAGAAAATGTCCTCAACGATATTGGTTTCGTAACGAAGAGCGTTTAATAAGTACTCATAAAGAAGGTGCAAGTCTCGTTCTCCATTCAAAATGGTGATAATTTCCTCTAAACTAAGTATTTCAATACCAATTAGCAAACACAAACCCAACGCCTTCTTACAATCTGTACCAAAAAGGGATTACAAAGATTAGAATTTAATTTCGAACTTTATTTGCAATTGCAGTTTTAGGTAATGAAGGTTTAGTTAGTGAAAAAGAAATTTAGTTAATCGAAACATCGAAAATGTTTAATGCCAGAAGAAATGTCGAATTCGCCCGAATAAATATTTAAATACAATATTATCAAAAATGTAACAAAACCTGAATTCACTTTAAAACTAGCTGACATTTTGAGCATTACATTTACAAGTGAGCTTTCTGCTCACATATCTAAAAAGATTTTTTTTGTTGCGAATAAATATTATTGAGTTATTATAATGATATGTAGATGTACATATATAAAACACCCTTTCAAAAGGTTAAAATCTAACTCGTTAGTAAATACTACCTCCTAAAAATAAGCAATTCCATTTATACAATCGGCGAAGTTTGATTAAAAATCAATCAAATATCTCTCTTTTTTTCGAAATATATAAATAATTATTATCTTTGCCTCTTAGTTTATGCAGGTATATATGTATATATATGTATATATACTTTTTTTCTAAAAAACTTATTTGTAGGTAGCTTCCCAATAACAAAACTTAATAAGAACCTATTAGAGCTTCATAAAAACAAATTTCCTGGTTTCAAAATAACACCAATTCAAAAATCAATCATCAGCATTGGGGTGCAGGTATAAACTATTTTGAGAAATTCCAGAGTAGAAACCAACAAAATTGTTGAAGAATCTTTCAAAAATCCTTGATACCCAATTTAAGTTATATTCAAAATATCTTTACACAGGAAATAGCATACAAATTGAAAAACTAATCGAAAAAACACACCTAAATCCATCCATCCCTGATTTCATTTAATATTAATTCACCCTACCCAGAGAGAAGTAGGTAGGTAAGGTACATATGTATGTATGTCTAAAGAACATAAATAGTCACTGGCGACACAATAAATGATCCAAGCAAATATCCCCTTTATCCTGTAAATTAATTTGATAACGAAAAATAATAATCTCAGACAAACAAAAATAAAAACCAAAGCAAAAAATCACTGGAAACATCAATATCATCCTGACAATATATAAAAATAAGACAAACACAATACTAACTTGTAGTATCTATAAAAGTCAACAAAAGAATAACGTAATCCAGATACCATATATGTATATACAACACACTGTATGGTACACACATAAGGATACGCCAAGTAATCATAATCCGGATCTAGCAAAAAAGGACACGGAAACGAAAAGAAGAACTGAGCTTTGCTCCAAGCAGACAGTAACTTTTGTGGTATCTTGTCTTTCGCATCGCTGGGAATTAATTGCCACCATAAGGAAAGGAACCAGTGCTTTGACCTGGAGCTATAGAGCGGGAGGTATTAAAGTCCCACCACCAGCACATTGCACATCAGACGACTAAAGAAAGGACTCCCGAGCAGCGTTGCCAAAATGTGCCCGATCGGGCCATTTGGCACTTAGTTTTTTATTTTGGCCCGTGGCCCGGGGCCAACATGAAATGGCCCGCATATCATATATTTTCTTTTTCTAAAACAACAAATCCAATCTTTTTATTCCATCAACAAAATTATCAATGTGTTTCCTCCATATACAACTTCCCATATTGAACTCATTCATTCAGACTGACATGACGTTTGCTTTTCATTTGTTTTCGCCAATCGCCACTTTATTTTTTTCACCTACCTAGTACGTATCTCGTCTGTTTGTTTTGTCATATCTACAATTTCTTAAAACACAGTCCAAAAAGGCAAGATGAACTTAAAGTTTTTCAAGAGTACTTTGATTTGAAGAACACCAAAATAAAGAAAGTTGTTGCAACGCAAACAAAAAATTTGATGTTATTTAAAAAAAAATTGTTAAAGCTGAGTACTTAGAAAGCCTAGACAATATATTTGAAGTTGAATTCGAACAGTTCTCTTTGAAACCCTTAAATGGAATATATTTTGGCTACGGATTTGATGACTTATTCGAAAATTTAATTCAATTAATTTAATTCGAAATATAATAAGTTTATTTAGAAAAGATAAATTGTTATTATTTTCTTAAACAAATTTTTTCTAGGGTAGTGGGCTAGTGGCCCGCAAATTTTGGAAATGGCCCTTAAAATTTTTGTCTTCGCGGCAACGCTGCTCCCGAGTCCCGAGCCCGACCCGTTTGGAGAGATTCCATTGAATAGATACGAGAACAACCAACAGTTTGTCTCAACACCCATATAAATACCCACTGTTATTGCGCCACAGTAGTCAACATCACAGTCACATACCAGTTGTTGTAGAAGTGGAGTGTGTACTGTGAAGCTCCGCAATACATTCGACATTCGAACATTCGAAACCGAGGAGCGAGGACCTAAATGGATTTATTCCCCTGACTCGATGACAATTGATTAGAAAATTGTAAGCATGAGCTGCTGGATGGTCGTCACAGGCGTGTGAGTGGGTGTGGATGAAGTGCATGTGACTTAATTAAAGCGGAGAAGACGAAATTTACCAGTTTGTTACGTTTGTATGACCAGGTCCCATTTCTATCTTTGGAGTGGATAGGTCGTTTTGTTGTGAATTATTGATTTACCAACAGGAAGGCATACGTGAGTACAGAAGTTCAGTAGTTCAAGAAATGGTATTCACTTTAATATTGGTTAAAGGTGTTTAAGTTTACTTGCACAACAAAGAAATTCGACAACATCTGAGATTTTAATACTAACTATTATAGAATAGTATTATTGATTATTTTCTCGAATGTGCCATAAATGAAAAACTTTCTAAGACCTCAAAACAAGTATAAATAGTTCACAGAGGAAATATTTTGCCGAAAATCATACCTATCAGTTAGGGCAGAAGTCAGTAAAACAGCCAAATGTGGTGGTCATAAATTATGATCAACAAATAATATATGTCAACCTATGAGTTGGTAACATTGTTATTTTTTGATAATGTGAATGGAAATTTGTAATTTCTTTTTTTCATATTTGACTTTAAGTTGTTGTTATATGAAACTAAAAAATTCTCTCTTCAATAATACATACCTTACATACATACGTAAGGAACCCCTCCAAATGTAAGCTGTTCGTAAATCGTCTTATCGTCGAAAGAATTCATAACTTGTAAAATTACTTCACCGGAAACATTTCATTTTTAGAATCTTAACATTACTTTTAAGGAGAGCATCAATGTATGTATATGTAGGTACTTATACTACGTTCTTCAACTTTTCTTCTTCAATTTCCTGACAAAATCAACAAATCTCTATGAGTAAACATTTTTTTTTATTCACATCCACCTTCACTCCTTCCACAACACATCTTATCTACAAATATATTTGGAGTATAAATTGGTCTCGAGGAGATGTAGGTATGTAAGGTACATACATATATGTATGTATATCAAATTTGGCGAAAGGATGTATCCTTATTAATACTGATAAATTGAAGTTGGACAGTCCTTTCTAAAGGATCAATACCCAGCAGAACTCTTTTTCTGTTCCGAATTATTTGGTAATTATTTATCCAAAAGGGTAATTGAAAAAAATAAGCTCGTCAAAAAATGTCTTTATCTTTAACCTTTTTAAACATACTCGTTATATAATGGATCAATACCTTTTTCAAGTCCAAACCAATTTGATGTTAACTATAGTTCTTGAAAGATTTTGAAGTGTTACTAAGCATTGACCTAAATTTGTTTTGTTTCAAGACATTTTAGCGCATCACCATAACCTTATCTTACTCACTTCATTTATTAATGGATGTATTTAAAATAAGCCAAGCAATTAGATTATTTGATTCTAAACTACATATGTATGTGAAAAGAAAGTATTGGAAAATTTAGACATACATTGACAAATAGTTTTTTTTTTCAGAAAAATGTTCGAAGAAGATTCCCGCAAAGATGTTGTGTTACAGACTCTTGTACATCTGTACGAAGATGGTTGGCCATCAGATAAGCAACGGGTTCCAGAAAATGCTAGGTTTTTTTGGCAGTTTAAAGACAAAATCTTTAAGAAGACGGCCTAATTTTTTATGAAAATCGAGTTCTGATCCCAAACAATTTAATCAAAGGTATGCTAGATGTACTTCATAAGTCTCACATGGGAATAACAAAGACATTGAATAAAGCTAAGAACACTCTTTTTTGGCCTTACATGAATAGGGACATTGAAAACATGATTTTCAAGTGCAAAAAATGCGAACAATTTAGTTCCGAAAACAAGAAGCATTCGTTAATTAACCATCCTATTCCGAAAAGGCCTTTCCAAAAACTTGGGATGGATTGTCTCGATTACGGGCGAAGATCGTATTTGGTTGGAATGGATTACTATTCCAAGTGGATTGAACTTCACGAAATCGCAGACAACACTGCATCAAGCATAAATAAAATTTTGAACAAAATTTTTTCGATCATGGTATTCATGGTATTCCACAGAACATTATCTCCGACAATCAACCCTTCAATTCATATGAACTCCGAAATTTTGCGAACACTTCAAATTTTGATTTTATATACAGTAGTCCGAGATATCCAAGATCTAATGGTCTTGCTGAGAAAGCAGTCCATATCGCAAAATCAATACTTAAAAAAATCTACCAATCCGAAGGTAGTTTAGAAGAAGCTCTTTTAGAGTATAGGAGCACGCCAATTCCGGGAATTGGGTATTCACCAGCAGAAATTCTAATGAATCGTAAATTAAGAACGTGGATACCAATAAAAGATGAAGACCTTGAGCCGAAAATTCCAAACATCTTGCAGGTGGTATTAGAAAGACGTCAAGAAAGAATTTTAAAACATAGTAATCCAGTTAAACCGCGTCGTGAAACGCATTTTGAGAAAGGAGAAAACTAAGTATATAGAAATAATGGGAAGTGGGAACCAGGTAGAATAGTATCCAAACATGATAGTCCGAGGTCATACTTACTCCAAAATGAAAATAATAGAGTCATTCGTAGAAATACATTACACTTGCGTAGGTCAATGCATTCTCCACAAATAAGACTACCCGAGGCGGAAGAGAGGACGACTTTTGTCTCTGGAAATGATAACCCTTCTCTTGAATTGTCAGACACTTATCACACTAACTCATCTCCTTTACCTTATTTATAGCAACAATGTCGAACAAGATTTCGAGTCAGTGCAGCAACCGGACCGAGAGTATACCACAAGATCTTGTAGAATAAGTCGGAAACCGAACTTTTATATACCTCAGTAAAATTAAATTCTAATACATGAAATTTTGAATTTTTCTATAATACATCATAAATTATAATATAATGAAATTATTATAACTAATGTATTATTTTTGTACCCTTACATCTAAATGCTATTATTTGAATTCCATTGTAAATTAAAAGAAGGAAGATGATGTATAATGTCCCATCTCTAAGCATACTTGTGTAAACAACAATTATCTCAAAATGAACGACTAAGCATAACATAATCGGCTAGCGTGGTGGTCTCGCTCTTTGATAGTTTTTCTTAGTTTTGCAGTTCACTTTGTAAGCTAAAATAAAGAACACTGAATTATTAATAAAAGTCTTTCAATAATATAGCACTTAACACATTTTTTTTTTACACTTCAGAATTTTCAGAAAGTAGTTAGCTTATAGCAAGCTTCAAACTACGATCAGAGGCTCATCATACAAAACATAATTAACATTTAACATGAACTATTACAGAACAAAAAATAAAATAAAAACGTTTACGATAGTGGACCACTGGTTCTAAACAATGATTTTAATCCCACCTTATATAGATTCAAATCTATCGATGAACAGTTTAAGTTATATAAAATGCTCATTCGACTTAAAGCTTCATTCTTCCCATAGGGCAGGTTCAGGCGACATAAGGGACTTGAAAGTAAGGCAAGTTTCTAGTATCTGATTGGCCAACTGCCAAAAATTTGCCTTCCAATTAAGGCAACTTCATTGGAAAGTTGACTGGAAAGATAGTCAAGAAAAATCTCCCTTATTATCAAGTCAAGTCTACTTCTGTCAAAATGATAGTTGTTGATAATGTTTTTTCATTCAACTAAAAGCTGAACTTTGTTACGCTATGATTTGTTTATTTTCTGCACAGCTTCAATTAATGTTTTGTGTAAAAAGGTTCCTTGTAATTTGGAAAACAAATAAATAATATTACTTTTCAATACAAAATACAAATCGTGATGGACATGCAGCTTGCCTTATGAATGTTTTTTAGACAATAATGCTTTTGTTAGTTTTTGTACTATGAACTTAAAGTAGAGGTTTGTGAAGTAAAGTTCTGAATTTGAAACTCATGACATTTTAAAAATTAACTAGTTGCCTTGGTCAAAATTCACGTTCAAATAATGAAGTTGACTGCAAATGAAGTCCCTTATGTTGTCTGAACCTGCCCATGGAAGTCAATATGTATAAAATCAAATGAACGCAGGGATGAGTTCCGCCTCGAAAATTCAAATGTACACAAGATAGCAAATAAGGTGCATCAATTTCAGTATTGATGAAGAAATATTAAGCCATTATTAACACGTCTTTGATGATGAGATTGCATTTGAAGAAGCAGAATACGATGTTCATAGGGAAGCAGATCATAAGAATCATCTCAAGGAAGACCCTTTAGGGCAAAGCGAATGAAATTATGTTGAATTGATTCAAACCGTTTTCTATGGATTTCGTAATAGGGAAATTACAACAAATTTAAAAACGAAAATCTATTTTTTCAAATGGACCACAATTGCACAAAACATTCGTCACAAATGGAGTTAAACTGAAGACTTTAAATTTCTTATGTAGAAACACTGGGACAATTGAATAAAACATTTTTGTTGACAATTTTAAAACCGTAATATGAGCAATGTTGGGTTTGACAGAGCGGCACGAGTACGATAACTTTGGCGCCAAGATATAATAACGGTTTTTGGTAGAGGGTCTTAATACAAGCATTTTTTACTATGGGAGGGGGGGGGTCTATCTCCCCCCGTTTAGGCGGGAGGGGCAATTTAAAAAAGTTATTATTTAAAATTGAAAAAAATAATTAAAAAATAACGGTGATACTTACAATTAAGTTGTATACATTTTTTTAAAGCCAACATTCTGTTCTATTAGCCAGTTTTTAAATCAAGTCAAAACTATGCGTAGTTTTTGAAAAATTTAATTTTAAACTCAAAATTTGAGTAAAAAAAGTTAAAAAAAGGTTTAAGGTGTAACTTTTTCAATACTTCCAGATTATCTACCATTGTTTTTATTTCAGAATTTATTGCTCTTATTTGTTTTTGATCAAAACCTGAAAACTAGATGATTTTATGTCTTTTAGTTTTTGAGAAAATTGAAAATAAAAATTTAATTTTAAACTCAAAATTTGAGTAAAAAAAAGTTAAAAAAGGTTTAAAGTGTAACTTTTTCAATACTTCAAGATTATCTACCATTGTTTTTATTTCAGAATTTATTGCTCTTATTTCTTTTTGATCAAAAACTGAAAACTAGATGATTTTATGTCTTTTAGTTTTTGAGAAAATTGAAAATAAAAATCTAATTTTAAACTCAAAATTTGAGTAAAAAAAGTTAAAAAAAGGTTTAAGGTGTAACTTTTTCAATACTTCCAGATTATCTACCATTGTTTTTATTTCAGAATTTATTGCTCTTATTTGTTTTTGATCAAAAACTGAAAACTAGATGATTTTATGTCTTTTAGTTTTTGAGAAAATTGAAAATAAAAATTTAATTTTAAACTCAAAATTTGAGTAAAAAAAAGTTAAAAAAGGTTTAAAGTGTAACTTTTTCAATACTTCAAGATTATCTACTATTGTTTTTATTTCAGAATTTATTGCTCTTATTTCTTTTTGATCAAAAACTGAAAACTAGATGATTTTATGTCTTTTAGTTTTTGAGAAAATTGAAAATAAAAATCTAATTTTAAACTCAAAATTTGAGTAAAAAAAGTTAAAAAAAGTTTTAAAGTGTAACTTTTTCAATACTTCAAGATTATCTACCATTGTTTTTATTTCAGAATTTATTGCTCTTATTTCTTTTTGATCAAAAACTGAAAACTAGATGATTTTATGTCTTTTAGTTTTTGAGAAAATTGAAAATAAAAATCTAATTTTAAACTCAAAATTTGAGTAAAAAAAGTTAAAAAAAGGTTTAAAGTGTAACTTTTTCAATACTTCAAGATTATCTACCATTGTTTTTATTTCAGAATTTATTGCTCTTTTTTGTTTTTGATCAAAAACTGAAAACTAGATGATTTTATGTCTTTTAGTTTTTGAGAAAATTAAAAATAACCACAATTACTATTTTAATTTAATTCTTTTTTTTTTGCTTGAGTGGTCTTATTTTGATAGTAACAGTGCGAGTTTGGGTGTATGCAACAGTAATGTGTGTGCGAATTTGGGTGTATGCAACAGTGGGATCTGTAAGGGGGGGCAGCATGCCCCCCCTTACAACCCCCCTGCTTGGGCACACTATGGGATTTGGGGTGGGTGCAAGTTGGAGTGTGTGCAAGGTGGGGAAGGTGCGGTGGGTGCAAGATGGGGTGAATGCAAAGTTTCTTTTGCATTTAAATAAGCTGGATTTAAGAAAAATTAATTTACCCTAGGTATATCTTAATCCATATTCGATTATTACTATCAAAATAAGACTACGTTAATACTTAAGCAAGGAAAAAGTAATTTATTTAAAATTTTTTTTGGTAATTTTCAATTTTCTCAAGAACTAGAAGACATAAAGTCATCTAGTTTTCAGTTTTTGATCAAAAACAAATAAGAGCAATGAATTCTAAAAAAAAAACAGTAGATAATTTGAAAGTTTTGAAAAACTACACTTTAAACCTTTTTTTTAACTTTTTTTTGCACAAATTTTGACTTTAAAACAATTTTTTTCAAAAACTATGCATAGTTTTGACTTCATGTAAAAACAAGCTAATAGACAAAAGTGTTGGCTTTAAAAAAAGGTATAATACTTAATTATAAGTATTACCGTTATATTTTAATTATTTTTTTTTCATTTAATGTACATATTTTTTTAAACTGCCCCTACCGCCTAAACGGGGGGAGATAGACCCTCCCAAAGTAAAAAATGCTTGTTTTTAACTGTTCTATACAAATCCGTCATTAAACTTTGTCGCCAAAGTTATCGTACTCTCCCCGACAGAGGCGTTATTTCCTTAACATTTCTCTAATTTTTTTAACTTCCCGTAGGAAGTTATTTTAGTCGGTCCGATTTGTCGACATTTGACATTTCTAGACGTTTCAAGGTCCCTCTTATCTAAACCAAAGATTTTTAGAGATAAGAGTAGGTGTGGTATCATTCTTCTTCGTTCATATCTCAAGAGCCAGTGGAGAACTGGAGATGTCGACTTAAAATAAATCTTTAT
Organism: Eupeodes latifasciatus; assembly: GCA_920104205.1. Lineage (NCBI taxonomy): Eukaryota > Metazoa > Arthropoda > Insecta > Diptera > Syrphidae > Eupeodes > Eupeodes latifasciatus. The sequence continues at coordinate 91,975,881 of OV049926.1, read as the reverse complement.
TTACAGATAAAATCATGGAAAGATGAATAAAGGACTTTTAAAACATTGAAAGGGTGGATTTCTAACCATGGCTAAGTAAAGTAAGTTGACCCAAAATATTTCACGAATTAATAACGCTAGCAAAATTGTATATTTTATACGTAATACCAAACTAGTATGATTTTGAAACAAATTTAATGGGGAGAGTACGATAACTCAGGCGACTAAGTTTAATGACGGATTTGTATAGAACAGTTAAAAACAAACAATTTTTACTATGGTAGCCCCCCGTTTAGGTGGTAGGGCAATTTTAAAAAATATGTACGTTAAATGGAAACAAAAATAATTAAAAAATAATGGTTATACTTACAAAAAAGTTTCATGCATTTTTTCAAAGCCAACACTTTTGTCTATAAGCTTGTTTTTAAATCAAGTCGAAACTATGAATAGTTTTTGAAAAAAAATGATTTAAACTCAAAATTTTGGCAAAAAAAAGGTTAAAAAAAGGTTTAATGTGTACCTAAGTGTTTTTTTTTTAGAATTCATTGCTCTTATTTGTTTTTGATCAAAAACTGAAAACTAGATGATTTTATGTCTTCTAGCTCTTGAGAAAACTGAAATATTCTAATTAAACTATTTTTTCCTTGCTTAAGTATTTACGTATAGTCTTGTTTTGATAGTAATAATCGAATATGGATTAATTTTTCCTAAATCCAGCTTGCACCCACCCCAACTTGCACCCACCCCAAATCCAATAGTGAGCCCAAGCCGGGATTTGCTGGGTGACAGCATCCCCCCCCTTCCAAAACACCCCACTGTTGTATACACCCATGTACATATACCATTATTACTATCAAAATAAGACCGCTCAGCAAAAAAATAATAATTAAATAAAAATAGTAGTTGTGATTATTTTCAATTTTCTCAAAAACTAAAAGACATAAAATCATCTAGTTTTCAGTTTTTGATTGAAAATTAATAAGAGCAACAAATTATTAAAAAAAATATCTATAGTTATGTCTCAGACGTCACCTCCTTACATTAACCCATTATTCCCCTTAAATCCCCTCGCCTAACGGCACTCAATTCCATAACGGTATCCCACGCCATTTGTTTTTGCTTAACTTGCAAAACGTGTCCATAACGGATACACCCCCCTTTCCCCTGCACATTCATATTTCATTTAAAGAATTAATAAAGTGATATTCATATTTCATTTGACTCAAATGAAATATGAATATTTTGTCAACAAGAAGTGCATTCCTTTCCCAATGCAGAACTTAGCTTAAGAGATAAATTATAATTGTAAAGCCAGTCTTAATCCAACAATCTATCTTTAAGGTGCAGCCTCGCTTTGGACAGCGGCCTTACTTTTAGAAAATAATCAGCCCTATCAGGAGTTTCGCCCGAATGTGATTCCACCCGAAATAAATTCCCTTTTTCTTTTCCCTTACTTTGAGTTTCACCCGAACAAAAAAGTGATGTTCGAAAAATTCCCCTTATCAGGAACATTCAATTCGGGCGAAATATCACACACTTGACAGCTAAAATGTTCACTTAAATTTTGGCGGTGAACATGAAGGCAACAACGTTAAAATGTAAGTTTTTCGACGAATTGTTTGTTATTGCAAACATTTATTAATTTTTGTTTTATTTTCAGGAGTAAATCAATAAAACCAAACCAACGCACGTGATATACTCTTGCTGGAAATGCAGGGAAACCCTGACATTGCGAGGGGTTTCGTGAAAGAAAGTAAAAACAAAATTACAGCATTTTGGAAGCAGCTATCGTTGGAGCTGAATAGCGCTGGGCCTCCCACTAAAAGTGATTTTGAATGGAAGAAGGTAAGAAATTATTTTTGTTGTGTTTTTGTATTTAACAAATTAATTATTATCAGGTATGGACCGACCAAAAACGATATGTGCCCAAGAAGGCCTCCCAAAACCGAATTTACGAAAAAGGAACAGGTGGTGGACCGACCAAACAAAACTAGGAAGTTCTCTCCCTCTGAGGAAGCAATTTTCCAACTCGTTGGAATGAAGACGGCAGTCGAGGGTGTCGTTGCCTCCTCTTCATTTGGACTCCATCAGCCAAAGACGAAACCAAATGAGAACACAGAAACGTACAAATCGGAAGCATTTTACACATCCGATGAAAATGTATATGAAGAGGAACAGATAGAAGACATCGAGGAGATCACCATTGTTTCGGCTCCACCACCTGTTCCTTCTCAAATTATCGACAGTAGTGCCTCCGCTCTGAGTACAACATTTCAAGAAGGCAAAAAAAAAGGATTGACAAAGTCAACGCGCAGCAAGTTCTTATGGAAGAACTTGAAGTCCAAAAAGCACTTTGTGTGAAGGTTGATGAAGCTATTGTAGTGATGAAAGAGCAGAACAATCAAATGGACACAAATATGAAGAAGTTGTACCGATCACTAGATAGCATTCATTATCAACAAAAAGAGCAGACAAAAGAACAGAAGCGGCACAATCATGAAATGGAGAAGTTAAGAAAAGAAGAAATTGAATTTAAAATAATAAAAAATAAAAAAATAATTGAGCTGAAAGAACTGAAAATCAAACTTATGGAAGGAAAAGAAAATATGTGAAGTGTTTTTTATGTGTTAGTTGTTTTTTTTGTGTTAAGTGGATTACTTACTTTTCGTTTGTTTTGTTATGAGTATAGAAATGATTTTATTTTATGTTAAACTTTATTTTTTTTTGTATTTATTTATTATTTTTTTTTTAAAACAGAACCTGTGAATATTGAAACCAAAAGTCTTTATTTTATCACATAGTATTAATTAAAAAGTTATATAAAAAAAGTATCATATAAATTTTAACTCAATTGTTTTTTTTTTATTAAAGTGTGTTTGCAATGTTGTTACGAATGCTCTGTCCTGCAGTTAGGTAGCTAGAACTTGAGTCGGTACCTCGATTATTTTCACCTTCGTTTAAAAGCTCTTCACTTACGAGAGGTATGTATGTCACTTTTATAGCTAATGCAAATGTTATGGAGCGCTGAACAAACATTGACGATTTTGATTGCTTTCCCAGGCGAATAGTGCAATTCCCTCGCACCTAAAAGGCATCTCCATCTGTTCTTTAGAACACCGTTTTTCCTTTCTATGATGTTTCGGCACCGTGCATAAGCCTCATTAAACTTGTCCGCTACGGAACCACTTTCAGGAGTTCTGAATGGAGTTAAAATCCATGGCTCCAAGGGGTAACCAGCGTCTCCTAGCAAAATTAAAACGAATTAAATATTTAAAATATTAAAATTTTGAATAACAACCTAAAAGCCATGCGTTTATATCATTATTTTGCAAATAATCATTTTCCATTTTGGATCTTAAGTCACTTACGTTCCATATAAAGGAATCGTGACAAGCCCCGGGATGCGTAGCATCTATAAATCGTATTCTAAGTTGATGGTCGCATACCTGTAAAACAATTTGTCAATACCTATTTATAGACCAGTCATAAAAAAGACTTCTTACCAGCAAAACATTTAAACTGCATCTTCCTTTGCGGTTATAAAATAAATGTTTATTAACTTCAGGTGAAATTATATTCACATGGGTACCATCGATGCATCCAACAACGCCCGGCAGCTTGTATTTAGAAAAAAAAAATTGGCTTGTTTGTCGTTGCTCATCCAGTTTTGGCCAAGTAATCCAGCGTGGACAAAGTACTTCTTCAAATATATCCAGAACTTGAGAAAGTACGGCACTCACAGAGGATTGTGCTAGTCCAACTTGGTAATCAATACCGACACCTTTTTGGTATCCACCCTCTGAAAAAAACCGCAAACAAGCGGCAAGTTTAACAATGGGTGGTATTCCAAAGGATTGTACATTTAAGGGCTATGCGTCAGTTTAAACCTCTAGCAAGTACGTAAAGGCTGCCTTATTAACTCTATAGACCTGTTGAAATCTGAAGATTATTTATAATTAGAGATTAAATAAAGCTGAAAATGTAATTCCATTCTTACAATGGTTCAGGTAACTCCAACGGATTGGAGTGATCTCTTAACTGCCTCCGAACAGTTCGACGCAGTGTTGCCTCTTCTTCTTTTTCTTCCTCAAGCAAAAGGATATGCATGGCTATACTCTGCATTTTTATATTTTTAAAATTATTATTAAGAATTCACACTTTTTTGCTTTTTTGCAATGCAAAAACCAATATTCGATTGATTTAATCCATGTAAACAACAACTGTCAAAGCAAACATTCAGATGGTAGGTTTGTTCATTTTCTGAATACGAAAAGGCACCCTACTTAAGAACGGAGGGGAAATTTTGTATGTCCGCTTACTCAGAAAGTTTTTTTTTTTTTGAAGAAATCGATTGGAGGGATTAAAAATCGTACTATGGCTTTCAGTGGCCACAATTTTAACAGAAAATTGCAACACCTCATTCGCTTTATACTTTTTTATATTCAAGAAAAAACTTAGGTTCAGATTTCATTCTCTGTTTCCATAACAGAGATGTGAAATTTATTGAGAGCTCAGTCTTTTGAACATACCTATTTTTCGAACTGTCAGTTTTAAATTCGAAGTGAAATTTTATTCGGGCGAAACTCCTGATAGCTTTTTAAAATCCGGGGGAACAAAAATATTTCGGGTGAAAAGCTTTTCGGGCGAAACTCCTAATAGGGCTGAATAAATCAATGTTAGAATAAGTTTTAAATAAATAAATAAATAAATACAAAAAAAAAAAACAGTTATGTTTTTTTTGGGTAAACTCGGTTACCACGATATAATTGGCGCAGTCGGTAAACGCACGAAAAAGTGTATATTCGATTAAGAATAAAACAAAAAAAATGTATATTTCGTAAATGTTCGAGTAAGAATCAAAACGAAAAAGTGTATATTCGATTAAGAATAAAACAAAAAACGGGGAGAGTACGATAACTTTGGCGACAAAGTTTATTGACGGATTTGTATAGAACAGTTAAAAACAAGCATTTTTTACTACGGGAGGGGGGGTCTATCTCCCCCGTTTAGGCGGTAGGGGCAATTTAAAAAAATATGTACATTAAATGGAAAAAAAAAATTAAAAAATAACGGTAATACTTACAATTAAGTATTATACCTTTTTTTAAAGCCAACATTTTTGTCTATTAGCTTGTTTTTAAATCAAGTCAAAACTATGCATAGTTTTTAAAAAAAATTGTTTTAAACTAAAAATTTATGCAAAAAAATTTAAAAAAAAAGGTTTAAAGTGTAGTTTTTCAAAACTTTCAAATTATCTACTGTTTTTTTAGAATTCATTGCTCTTATTTGTTTTTGATCAAAAACTGAAAACTAGATGACTTTATGTCTTCTAGTTCTTGAGAAAATTGAAAATTACCAAAAAAAATATTTTAAATAAATTACTTTTTCCTTGCTTAAGTATTAACGTAGTCTTATTTTGATAGTAATAATCGAATATGGATTAAGATACACCAAGGGTAAATAATTTTTTCTTAAATCCAGCTTATTTTGCATGCACCCCATCTTGCACCGAACGTTGCCTCCTCACCACCTTGCACGCACTCCAACTTGCACCTACCCCAAATCCTATAGTGTTCCCAAGCAGGTGGGTTGCAGGGGGCAGCATGCCCCCCATTACAGATCCCACTGTTGCATACACCCAAACTCGCACACACCTTACTGTTGCATACACCCAAACTCGCACCTACCATTGTTACTATCAAAACAAGAACACTCAAGCAAAAAAAAAAAGAATTAAATTAAAATAGTAGTTATGGTTATTTTCAATTTTCTGAAAAACTAAAAGACATAAAATCATCTAGTTTTCAGTTTTTGATCAAAAACAAATAAAAGCAATAAATTCTGAAATAAAAACAATGGTAGATAATCTTGAAGTATTAAAAAATTAGACTTTAAACCTTTTTTTTAACTTTTTTTACTCAAATTTTGAGTTTAAAATTAAATTTTTCAAAAACTACGCATAATTTTGACTTGAATTAAAAACTGGCTAATAGAACAGAATGTTGGCTTTAAAAAAAAGTATAAAACTTAATTGTAAGTATCAACGTTATTTTTTAATTATTTTTTTCCATTTTAAATAATAATTTTTTTAAATTGCCCCTACCGCCTAAACGGGGGGTGATAGACACCCCCTCCCATAGTAAAAAATGCTTGTATTAAGCCCCTCTACCAAAAACCGTTATTATATCTTGGCGCCAAAGTTATCGTACTCGTGCCCAAAAAATTTATATTTCGTAAATGTTCGAGTAAGAATCAAAAACGAAAAAGTGTAGGTACATTCGATTAAGAATAAAACAAAAAAATTATATTTCGTAAATGTTCGAGTAAGAAGCAAAACGAAAAAGTGTATATTCGATTAAGAATAAAACAAAAAAATGTATGTCTCATGAAAGTTCGATTAAGAAATAAAAACGAAAAAATTACAATTTCTATAAAGAGTGAATATCTTGACAAAGAAAGTGTGACAATTTTTATAAAGAAAGTACGTGGTCAAGAATAAACAGGATGGCCCAACTCAACGTTGAGCAGTGCCTAGCTGTACTGACGGAAATCGTTCAACAGAATAACAGACCGTCCAGCATAAGAGCGCGAATCGAAAAGGAAATTAGATTCCCGGAGACATTTAAGGGCGAAAAAGGTACATTGCCTTCATTCGTAAGCTCTGTCAGTAAAATACTCAGTGACCATCACGAGGACGAACGAGCGGCAGTTTTTGAAGTCATATACAATACCAAAATCCAAGGACCAGCGAAGAACTTGATGTACAACAACCCACCAACAACATGGACTGAATGCCTGGAAAAGCTGCGAAATCATTTTCGACCAACGAGGGATGAGATGACGATAACAAAAGATATTGTATTACTCAATGTAAGTTCAATTTTTGATTTAGACAAAAAACTAAAAAAACTTATAGAAAATATCTCGGAATATTCCACATTTTGCGAAAACGGTCCTACAATGACCATGATTTTTAATAATATGTTGGTTCAAAAGGTCAAAGAATTAGTAGCTGGCTCATTAGCATTTGCAATAATTAACCTGTACGATATTTTTGCTATTAGAGACGTTATAAATAAATTTATAGGACACGACCAGGGAAATCTAAAAGTAACTGAAGCTTATCACCAAAACAATTCAGGTTATCCTAGACAAAATTATAGACCCACTAATTTTAGTTATCAGAATAATAACTTCCAAAATAATCCCAACAGATCTGGTCAACGCAATTCAAACGCTTCAGGTACATTTAATCATAACAATCCCAACAGATTTAGTCAACGCAATCCAAATACTTCAGGTACCTACATTTAATCATAACAATCCTAATAGATCCGGTCAACACAATTTCAACAATAGGTATAATCAAAACAATGTAGGTAACAACTCTTATAACAACCCGACTAATTCCAATCGATCCGGACAGAATAGGAATAACTACTTAGGTAATTTTAGAAATCCAGATGAACAAATGGATACATTGTCAGCATCATATCAAAGAGAGGTTAATACTCTCAATGATACGAGTATTTCGGATTTTCGGGAAGCCAACCAAAAGGCCGACTTCCCTATATAATTATAATAACAAAAAACAAATACAAACTAAGGTTACTCATAGACACAGGTTCGGAGACGAGTATCCTTAAGCCAGGGATTTGCCACCCAAAATGGCAAACGAAATTAAAAAAAAACCATTAGAAATAAAAACATCCGCAGGAATGCCAATATACGCTTATTCTAAAGTAACGATTCCACTATTCGAAGAGTTTGGCATGATAAATAAAACTGCTGAATTCCTCGAACACAAGCTTCACAATATATACGATGGTTTAATCGGAAATAACATATTGTTCCCCATCGAATCAGTATTAGCAAAAAAATATTAATAGTAAAGGAAACTAAAATTCCAATTTACTATAACAACTACGAAGAAAAAACAGCAAATGAAAATTTCCTTAAAGAAATTTCAATACCATGCAACAGTAAACAAAATATAACAGATGATGATTACGAAAGGGTCATTCCGATCATGGAAGTGTACCATACAGAAATATGTAAAGATCCTATCTTGCAACAAATAAGAACAAGCCAATTAAATGAAGAAGAACGAAATGGAATCAATCTATTAGTTTCAAAATATCTACTCTTCGGTCTTCTACCAAGAAGGGACAGACCTCACTTTTACAAATGCGATAAAGCATGAAATAAAAACAAAAAATGACGTCCCGATATATACAAAAAGCTACCGATATCCTGAAGTGCATAGGAGTGAAGTTAGATCTCAAATTAATGAGATGCTGCGTCAAGGCATTATCCGGCCGAGCAGTTACCGGTGCGGAGTAACACCAATATGGATAGTTCCGAAAAAGGACGATGCTTCACAAATAAAAAAATGGAGACTCGTAATCGATTATAGGAAACTTAACGATGTCTCCATCGATGACAAATTTCCAATTCCAAATATAGAAGATATATTTGACAAATTAGGAAGATCATTATTATGTATTTCACAACCCTCGATCTGGCCAAAGCCAAAGGGTTTCAACCAAAAATACTCCATTACCAAGATCGGAATCTCAGACTGACATTTCGGTTTGCCTACAAGCTACGTCGGACTAAATGTGAGAAAGTGTGCGTGAAATGATGCAAAAAACCAAACACATTCTCACATTTAGTCTTACAGCCCATCAAAACGCTTCATTATAGTAATCAGCCATGATACAACTAAAACAGATAGCGCATTCGCGTTTCTATTTTTGTTTCGTTCTGCGCATCTACGTCACGAACACTCAACGAGTTTGACGTTTATTATTCAGTATGTGAAATCAAAACAAAACAATTGGCACTAATTTGTTTAGATATTTTGTTATTATAATAAAATGTTAATATTTCTAATATTTTTCATTTTGGTTTTAAATAGTTAATATTTATGTTTTTTCGTAAGTTAAAGAAAATTTGTCTTTGAGTGAAAGAAATTAATAAAAAATCGAAGTGAATGAAGAATTTGATGTATTTTTTTTCTTTTTCATTCGGATGCATTTTTCTTCATAGAATTACCTGGAAGATTGTTTAATTAGTGATAAATGGTTAAATAAAAGATATGATGGTCTTTTTGAATCAGTGGTTTTTCAACCTTTTATTTAATTAATAATTTTTTTGTATTTTCTTTTTCTGGACAGTTTGTTTGCAGTGATTTGTCTATTCAGTTTTCGCATTCGGAAGTGCATACTACAACGAAAAAAAAGCTTCATAATCTTCTCATCGCATTTGATCTTTGCTTTCTCGGCAACTTCAAGTAAATGCTGGATGTAGTTTGGACAGATGTAAATGCCTTCACCTTCTCCATTTACTGCATTAAAAACATTTTCTAATGCAGCGAAATGAGCCATCATTGTGGGATTTGCTTTAGACAAGCCTCCTTCGTCCAAATGATTGACCCAAGAGCTTTCGTCTGGTTCAATTTGTTCCAGGTTTGGTATGGAGTTTTTAAAAACGATGGCAAATGTAGCCAGCCAAGTTTTTCAAACCATCGTAAGAAAATGGGAGATTTTCTTCTGGCTCAGAAGCAATAGGCAACGACAAAAAATCCTTCCTGAAAAAGCGAATATTGTTAAGATGAATCGATTATAAAATTGTGAGATAAAACCTGTCAAAGAAATTTCTTCCAAACATAAGTCTGGTGTATTATCTACACCAGCATTTTCGTTGTCAGAAAGTGCACCTTCATTGTGCCCAAGGATGTATGACCTCATCCTGTACTTAAACCCTTGGCCATCTGGTTGATCATGAAGACCACCTTTAGCTCTTATGACACCGAAGAAGTTTTAAAGGACGTCTTGGTTCAATCGGTATGTCATTATGAACTTAACGCCAAAACGTTGCAATACATCCTTGTGCAATAATTGCAGGGCGTTATTGTTAGTATATATGTATATAATGAACTTTTTGTATATACATATATACTTTACTATAAAAACACTTGTGATATTAATATTTATAGGTTTAATATCGAACAATATTGAAGTTCGATATTTTTCAGTTTATTTTTTTGATCATATTTTCTTGTACAATAAACATTTTATTTAATTTTTGTCGAATTAAATTTTCTTCTTATTTATAAATTGGACTTCCTGAAATAGCCGTTCTAATAGTTATTAGATTAGACCATACCTTCAATATAATATATTCAATAGTGTTTATTTAAAATAGTTTTGTAGTTTACCTTTTTGAAATGGTAGCAAACATTTTTTGCCAACTACCCTCATATTTAAAATCATATCCGACATGTCATCTAAAATTTTATTTTGGGTTTCCAAATGTAGTCCGTATGCGTGGACCCTTTCATGTGAATCACTGTAGGGAGACCTGACATTCATGACGTCGAACCAATCATTTGTCTGCAAAAAAATTTAAACTGAAATACTGTGCGATACATTACTGTTTAGAGACTTACATATTTGAACAGTTGATAGCATTCTTCCCAACTTTCGTCTTCGAGGTATCCAAGGATAACAGCTCGCGACAACGCTTTACACAAGACCCACTGCTTCCAGAGATTTAAATTTCCTTATGGAAATTTATGAAAGCTGGAATCTTTCGTTATCTTATTTCTTTCGTTGTTGTTGCAGTCAAACACAGAACAAACACCCACGTTTATTAATAAATGTTGTTTTTTTTGTATAAATTATGAACAATACCACTTTAAATAACTTTATTGATTTAAAAACTTTTAAAATTCATTTCCGTTAACATTCACAACAGAAAATAGATTGAAATTGCGCCAAATATACTAGCTCTCTTCATTTGATTGAGTGTTCGTGACGTCACAATAGTTTGACAACCAAAACCTTACATGCGCAATGCGCTATCTTTATTAGTTGTATCCAAAAACACTCCATTACCAAGACCGGAATCTCAGACTGACATTTCGGTTTGCCTACAAGCTACTGAGGACTAAATGTGAGAAAGTGTGCGTGAAATGATGCAAAAAACCAAACACATTCTCACATTTAGTCCTCAGGCCCATCAAAATGCTTCATTATAGTAATCAGCCCCATCTAAATGCTTCATTTTGAATGTTGCATGGCCTCGTTCAAAAACTAAACAATCCTAACCAACAGAATCTGAAGTGCTGACATGATCTTAAATTGGAAGATTTGTATAGCTTTTTAATTTCAATCCAAATAAATGTTGTAAATGTATATTAAATAAAATAAAATTGACCAAATACATATTATTTAATGATTTATTAGTTTATTATTATTTATTTTGTTTACTTAAATTATTTGCGAACGCAACATGCGCTGCAACTGGTTAAGTAAAATTATTGCAAATGGACAAAAGTGTAACCCAATACTTTGTAAAACAACAAAACAGGCAAGCAGCTATAGTTTGCTTAGAGCATTTTTTTGGCGACGTTAGAAGTTCAGGTGGAAACAATAGGCGGGTGCCTCCGTATTTGTTTGTACAGAAAATGCTACGAGAAGCATACTTGTGAAGTTCCATTGCCAACTTTAGCTAGTTCAGATTCCTCAATTAGATTAGTATTTTCATCATTTAAGCAGTTCGATAATTGCAAGAACAAATTTTAGTTTTGTTTGTTGTAGAAATATTCCTGAAAATTTCTTTTTGAGGGACTTTGTTAGAGTTAGAATTTTGTTTGTAGTTAGATTTTGGAATACAAATTTGAGGGAACCATGTTTTAAAAATAAGTTGCTTTGTGTAAAGCATCTTTAAGAAATAGAAATAGGCAATATGTTTACACACAATACCAACTAAATGCTTCTATTAATGCTAATTTTGTTTCTAAAAAGTTGAAAAAAGTTGATGAAGGTTAGCTGAAGCGGAAATTTTTTTAATGAACATTGAACATACCTAAAATATTATTGGCTTTCTCAAAAATATTTTTCTACACTAACCTCTGCTTTATATCTGAAAACTATTGTTTGTGTATATTTTCTTCTATGTTCTGCATTTATAAAATGTAATCTATGGAAGTATTTATTATATTAACAAAAACAAAAACATGTACGTAAAACTCATTCATTTTTTCATTATTAGCAACACTTTTACTAAACATGCCCTTCAAACAATAATAAGTAAATTCAAAGTTTGTTAACTGAACATTTTTAAGGAATGAATGACAATTATATTTTTCGTTAAACTGTGGAAATTCACTAAAAAAACTTCTGTACGTCAACAATAAACATTCATGACGATTACATGTTCTATTGAATTAGTTGTGCATGAAATCAGAACGATTTTAAGACGTTTTCATTTTGTGATATATGTCAAAATTTGCATTTTATTTGCTCTGCATTCATTCAACAGGTTCGCTATAATCGTTCTGATTACTTTTTTAAAACATTGGTGTTCCTTTGATGCATAGTTTTTTTTTGATAGCAAATACATGTATGCTTCCATCAATCAAGAATGTTATGGATAAGATATTTTTCGATTATAACTATTTTTTTAAATATAATATTTATTAATCAAAATGGAATTCAAAAATAGTTGCAAGCTTAAATCATTAAAAACAAACTATAAATACATTTGAATTAATTAAATTGATACAGATTTTAATTACTTGCAAAAAAAATATTTGGGCCGTTCATTAACGAAAATTTATTAGAATTCAATAAAAAAATTGCGCTCGCACCCTTAACTTGATGGTTCTTCGAACGCATCTTTCATACAAAAATCCGAGGTTAATTATGAAATTTGAAGAATTTCGTAGTGCTTTTTGTAAATTAGTGAATTAATTATAATAAACTGATGGTGAACATGCTTTTTTGAAGACAAAAATGTACATTGGTTCGTTATCAAAAAAATGACTGCAAAATTAAATCTTAAAACTGACTTCTTCATCGAAAAAAAGTAAAAAGAAAAACCTGAAAAAATCTTATTAACGACCCCATTTTGTTTTTGCTGTGCAAAATGCCGCTAGCCCACGGCGTCGTTTTTTTTTGTTTTGCTCACATCTATTCATGGACTAATTGTCAAAATTACAAATACAACAATGTAAACAAACGGGTTTTGGAGAGTGAAACGTACGAAAGATTCCGGTCTTGGTAATGGAGTGTTTTTGGTTGTATCATGGTAATCAGCCCCATCTAAATGTTTCATTTTGAATGTTTCATGGCCTCGTTCAAAAACTGAACAATCCTAACCAACAGAATCTGAAGTGCTGGCATGGTCTTAAATTGGAAGATTTGTATAGCTTTTTAATTTCAATCCAAATAAATGTTGTAAATGTATATTAAATAAAATAAAATTGACCAAATACATATTATTTAATGATTTATTAGTTTATTATTATTTATTTTGTTTACTTAAATTATTTGCGAACGCAACATGCGCTGCAACTGGTTAAGTATAATTATTGCAAATGGACAAAAGTGTAACTCAATACTTTGTAAAACAACAAAACAGACAATTTTTTCAGCTGTAGTTTGCTTAGAGCATTTTTTTGGCCACGTTAAAAGTTCAGGTGAAAACAATAGGCGGGTGCCTCCGTATTTTTTTTGTACAGACAATGCTACGAGAAGCATACTTGTGAAGTTCCATTGCCAACTTTAGCTAGTTCAGATTCCTCAAGTAGATTAGTATTTTCATCATTTAAGCAGTTCGGTAGTTGCAAGACCAAATTTTAGTTTTGTTTGTTGCAGAAATATTCCTGAAAATTTCTTTTTAAGGGACTATGTTAGAGTTAGAATTTTGTTTGTAGTTAGATTTTGGAATAAAAATTTGAGGGAACCATTTCTTAATAAGAAGTTGCTTTGTGTAAGGCATCTTTAAGGAATAGAAATAGGCAATATGTTTACACACAATACCAACTAAATGAGTGCAATAAATAGATTTAAGTAACTTTTTTTTATTCCAGTATGGGGAAACCGAATACCCAATAGAAAAAAACCGGTATACGCACCAAAATCCATAAATAATGTTATCTTCTATGTTTACGCATAAAATTACGAATTTTGTAGCGTATGAAAATTTCTAGACATTTTACAATCTGAACAATTAAATATGCTATGAAATAATTGGCTGCTATTAATGCTAATTTTTTTTTTTTCTAAAAAGTTGATGAAGGTTAGCCGAAGCGGAAATTTCTTTAATGAACATACTTAAAATATTATTGGCTTTCTCAAAAATATTTTTCTACACTAACCTCTGCTTTATACCTGAAAACTATTGTTTATGTATATTTTCTTCTATGTTCTGCATTTATAAAATGTAATCTATGGAAGTATTTACTATATTAAGAAAAACATGTACGTAAAACTCATTAATTTGTTTCATTTTTAGCAGCACTTTTACTAAACATACCCTTCAAACAATAATAAGTAAACTTGAACTTTGGTAACTAAACATTTTTAGAGAATGAATGAAAATTATATTTTGCGTTAAACTGTGGAAACCTTCTGTACGTCAACAATAAACATTCATGACGATTACATGTTCCATTGATAGTTGTGCATGAATTCAGAACGATTTTAAGACGTTTTCATTTTGTGATATATGTCAAAATTTGCATTTTATTTGCTCTGCATTTATTCAACAGGTTCGCTATAATCGTTCTGATTACTTTTTTAAAAAATCGTGTTCCTTTGATGCATAGTTTTTTTTTTGATAGCAAATACATGTATGCTTCCATCAATCAAGAATGTTATGGATAAGATATTTTTCGATTATAACTCTTTTTTTAAATATTTTTTTCGATTATAACTCTTTTTTTAAATATTTTTTGATATTTTATTAATTAATTTAATATTTATTAATCATAATGGAATTGAAAAATAGTTGCAAGCTTAAATCATTAAAAACAAACTATAAATATACTTGGATTAATTAAATTGATACAGGTTTTAATTACTTGCAAACAAAATATTTGGGCCGTTCGTTAACGAAAATTTATTAGAATTCAATACAAAAATTGCGCTCGCAACCTTAACTTGATGGTTCTTCGAACGCATCTTTGATACAAAAATCCGAGGTTTATTATGAAATTTAAGGAATTTCGTAGTGATTACTGTAAATTAGTGAATTAATTATAATAAACTGATGTTGAACATGCTTTTTTCAAGACAAAAAGGTACATTGGTCCACTATCCACAAAACGCCTGCAAAATTAAAGCTTAAAACTTACTTTTTCATCGAAAAAGGTAAAAGGAAAAACCTGAAAAAAACTTATTAACCCCTCCATTTTGTTTTTGCTTTGCAAAGTGCCGCTAGCCCACGGCATCGTTTTTTTTTTTGTTTGTGCTCACATCTATTCATGGACTAATTGTCAAAATTACAAATACAACAATGTAAACAAACGGGTTTTGGAGAGTGAAACGTACGAAAGATTCCGATCTTGGTAAATGGAGTATTTTTGGTTTCAACAGATCGAAATCGCAGAAAACGATATCAAAAAACGGCTTTTTCAACCGACAATGGACACTACGAGTTCGTTCGTATGCCATTCGGACTGAAAAATGCCCCTGCGACATTGCAACGCTCAATGAATTCGGTACTTCACGAGTTCATAGGGAAAATATGTCTTGTCTACTTAGATAGCATCATCATATTTTTGACAACCTTTGAAGAACACTTAGTTTCAATAAAAAAAATCTTTCAAAGACTCAAAGAAGTAAACCTAAAAATTCAATTAGATAAAAGTGAATTTCTCAATTCCACTAGTGGAATTAAACCTAACCCTAATAAAATAGCAGCCATTCAAAATTATACACTACCCAAAACCCTGAAACAAATTCGAGCATTTCTAGGAATCACAATCTATTACCGTAAGTTCATAAAAGATTATGGAAAAGTAGCCAAGCCTATGACATTCCTAAAAAAAGATGCTAAAATTGACATTAAGGACAAAGATTATATTGAAAGCTTTGAAACCTTAAAAACGTTAATTACTTCCTTACCTATATCCTTATATATCCGGATTTTCCAAAAAATTTACTGTGACAACAGATTCGTCAAATTATGCTATAGGTGGTGTTCTAAGCCAAGAAAACCATCCAATCTGTTACTTTAGCCGTACACTCAACCAACATGAAACAAAGTATTCTACTATAGAGAAAGAACTTCTCGCAATAGTCGATTCCACAAAATACTTCAGACCATACCTTTTTGGCAGAAAGTTCACAGTGCGAACCGACCATAGACCAAAACGCCAAAGACGAAGAAAAACAATTACTGGTGATTTCGAAAACTCATGATTCACTAAATCATAGAGGAATTAATGAGTCTTACGAAGAAATTAAAGATATATGTATGTATATTATTGCCCAAATCTTAAAGAGAAAATCCAAAAGTTCATCAATAACTGCGAAACCTGTAATAAAGCTAAATATGAAAGAAACCCCAATAAAGGCACATGGAAACTAACTGAAACCCCTATAAAATGCAACCAAATCATACATATTGATATTTGGTATGCAAATATAAATTTAATATACATATGTACATACATATGTACGTTACAATGATTGACAAATTTTCAAAACATGTCACGGCATACGAAATCAAACATAGAACTTGGACTTCTTTGTTACATACATTGAAAAAAGATTCGCCACTTTAGGAATTTCCGAGCAAATAGTAACAGACGGAGAAACAGGTTTTTCATCATTAAACATTAAAGAATTTCTAAAAAACAATAATGTTGACCTGCACATAACCACCCCATATAATAAAACTGGCAATTCGGATATCGAAAGATTCCACTCTACTCTTATCGAGCATATTAGAACTTTCACCGCCGATAAAAATAACACAAACACTCTTAGGCAAAAAGTATTAAAAGCAAAAACTATTTACAACAAAACAATCCATTCCACTACAAAAAAGAGACCAATGGATTTCTTGAACGGAACCATATCAAATGAGGAATACCCAAAAATTACAGAAATTGTCCAAAAAAATAAAGAAAATTATATAGATAAATTTAATAAAGACAGGAAATATATAGATTTTACCGAAAACAAGCAACAATACTTAAAAATTAGAACAGGGATTAAGATCAAACCAATATACAAAATACCTCACTGGAACAATGGACTACGAAGACGAAACAGAAATCAAACAAACTCTAAACATAAACGAACAAAATACCAAGAACCTTATCGAAGGATTTAACGACCAAGTCAAAATTAACCATAACTTTAACGAAGCATTTGATAACATAACAAAACACATTAACGGACAACAGCTTGAAATTAAACACCAATTAACTAGTTTAGACAACACAATCGACAAAGAACTTGCAGAAATAGCAACTATGCAACATGCATTCCAGATACAATACGACTTACAACTACTCAAAGACCAAGTTAAAAAAATTAAAGAAAATCTACTTATGAGCCAGTTAGGGATTCTAGGACATGATATTTTAACACAAAAAGAAATAACCAAATTTAACATTACTATGAATGAATTAACTAATATTAAGAGCACAGTAATTATACATGAGAATCAAATTGTATTTATACTTTTAATACCAATATATTCTAACGAAAAGTTTTATAGAATCCTAATCGAACCAATTCCTAATAATAATAATTTAGAACTTGTAACGTCGCATAAAGAAATAATAACTGATGGCAATAACAATTATGAAAATCTGAATGAAACTGTAAAACTTAAACATTTAAAACAAATAAAAGATCCTTGTATTCAAAACATTTTTAAGGATAATCCTGAATGTAATTTTAAAGAAAACCAGGCTATTGAAATCAGACAAATTACCAATAACATTTTAATAACAAAAAATGTACCATTTACACAAATAATTCATAATTGTAATTTTACCTAATTTTAAGAAAATTTTAATAAAAAATATTATAAGAAACTATTCCACAGAAACATTACATATAAAAGAGATAAAAAACCGAAAATTAATTGAACAAATCAAAGTAAGAACAAATGTACATGAATATTTCAATTTTGGAACAATTAGCCTTATCATAATTATTATATTTATTCTAATCAATTCTATTTTTAATTCAAAAAATAAAAAGAAAAATACAAAAATTAATGTAAGCATTAAAGATTCTACGGAGCAGAATCCTAAGGGGGGAGGAGTTACGTCTCAGACGTCACCTCCTTACATTAACCCATTATTCCCCTTAAATCCCCTCGCCTAACGGCACTCAATTCCATAACGGTATCCCACGCCATTTGTTTTTGCTTAACTTGCAAAACCCCCTTTTCCCCTGCACATAAGTGATATTCATATTTTATTTGACTCAAATGAAATATGAATATTTTGTCAACAAGAAGTGCATTCCTTTCCCAATGCAGAACTTAGCTTAAGAGATAAATTATAATTGTAAAGTCAGTCTTAATCCAACAATCTATCTGTAAGGTGCAGCCTGGCTTTGGACAGCTGCCTTACTTTTAGAAAATAATAAATCAATGTTAGAATAAGTTTTAAATAAATAAATACAAAAAAAAATAAAAACAGTTATGTTTTTTTTTGGATAAACTCGGTTAGCACGATATAATTATATAAACTTATGGTTTTGAATTATTGAAATTGAATTTTTTTTTTAAACTTTTTTTTACTCAAATTTTGAGTTTAAAATTAAATTTTTCAAAAACTATGCATAGTTTTGACTTGATTTAAAAACTGGATAATAGAACAGAATGTTGATTTTAAAAAACGTGTAATCCTTAATTGTAAGTATTGCCGGTTATTTTTAACTATTTTTTTCCATTTTAAGTAATATTTTTTTTTAAATTGCCCCTCCCACCTAAGCGGGGGGTGATAGACCCCCCTCCTGTAGTAAAAAAATGCTTGTTTTACCCGTTCTAAAAAAATCCGTTATAATATCTTGTCGCCTGAGTTATAGTACTCTTGCCTATTCAATCAACGGTTTTTTTATAAAACAAAAAAACTAAAAACAAATATTTGTGACCTCAAATATTTTACGAACAAAAAGTGATTTTACCTGATAAATAAATTGATGTAAGGAAGGATAACATTTTAACATCTGGCAACCATTTTGGGAAAAATCGAGTTAACGGTAAAAGTTTCCGATTCAAACCGATTCCGAAAAAACAGAGTTGGCCAAAGCATTCCAGATTCACGATGTGCTGTTTAAGAAAGAATCTCAATACTTGACAGTACGATGAAGGTTAGGTTAGATTAGGTTGAATATGTGATAATACCATAAAATGTGATCTGTGATACACATACAGAGTACTGAAAGTTGACTACTTTCCTGGATGAGTGGGTTACGCTTTAACGACAGGAGACAGCATTGAGTTTTTGAAGCCTTAAATTATACACGGTTAAAAATACCCCATTTTTAATGAGCTGCCGTTGAAGTGCCACATGAGAAGGACAAGGATGTGAATCTAGAAACGAATAATCTTACTTTTTGCAAAACGATGTAAGGATTTGTTCCATTGTTCGGTGCGATAAGCCATACTGCTGATAAATTAATCAGCTCTTCTATGACCTTGGAAAGGAGGGTCGGAAATGCTATTGGGCAACAGTTGGAGGGGGAGGAGGATTCGCCTTTTTTAGGGACAGGCTGGACAAATGTTGTATGCTTACGCAGTAGTTTTGCCAGCGTTTAAAAACACATCTCCAGAGCAGTAGGGGGATACTACCCAGGTCAGCAGATCTGTGTATGTCAGGGTCTGGCAGTACTCTTGCAACTGCACGAGTGCGAAAGAAGATTCATCCCATACGATTGGCTTTATCAATCGAGCTTACTTAGAATGTGTCATTGTGGCCGGCGTTGGAACCGAGGAAGACGTGGTGTTTCGTACGTATTTTACAAATTAAGATGCACCGAAGACTAAGCTTTAGTTATCAGGTCAATTCTATGTTGCTCATCTTCTTTGGAAACAAGATCTAATAAGTTAGCTTTGCGATAGCTTCCATTGTTTTCCAGGATTCTCAAGTTGGTTTAATAGTATGTATGCAAATAGCTTGTTCTTCGAGCTTTCTATACCACAGGTTTCTCGTTCCAGTGTGATTGTTTGATAACGTCTTCAATGTATGCTGTCGTAAATTTACTATTAGATGGAACATTTCGTTGAAGGTTGCTACTTATAACCTTAAAATCGGTTATTAAAGCAATCTAAATTCTCTTATTACACAATAATCGACTACTCAACATCCTTGTTGGCCTACTGAAGTCTATTCTCAACATTTATCTGAGTCAGAAACTTCTTTCGCATTGATTGTAATATCTTTTTTAGAGTATTTATTTAAAAATGACTCATTGATTATTATTGTCCATTTTATCCTTCAAGTGAAATTAAACAGAGAGCGTTATTTGTATCGAAGTATCGTCGTCGAGGTCAATAATCCATCCGTTTTTTTTTTTAATTTTATGTAAAAAGAAATTATAAATATTTTATTTTACAGCAACGAAAATACATTTAGAATATAAAATATTTCATTTAATTAAAAAAAAAACAAAAAAATGCTTTATGATTAGAAAAATCATATTAAAGTTTCAAATAAAACCATGTTTTATTGTGTTTTATTGTTTTCTTCATTCTTCTTTTATTTCCAATTCTGCAGCCTCTTCTGCTTCAACGCCAACTTCGTCGGCAGTCATATCATCATCACCTTCTTCACCTTTCTGCTCGGTAACAGCATTGTCCTCGACCTTTTTAAATTTATTTTTTTCTAAAATCAAATTTTCTTTAAGTGGTATTTTCTTAAACAATTATTTTTTGTATCGTACCAAATTTGGATAAGTCAGCTCCTAATAGGCGCAATATATGAACGGTTTCATTGACATCGACATACGCACGTAGACTAGACGAGCCTCTCCATCCAACAACATAAAGTGTAAATCGCTCATCTACATACTTAAGAACACAAGAGCCAACGCCTTTAAAAAAATAATGTTTTCTTTTTTAAATTAAATTTAAAAACATGTACAAAACGTACCTAATTCTTTCGCCCTCTTTTGTGTATCCTCACTCAATTCAGTCGTTGACGGTGGTTTCGTTGGATCTGTGCATTGCAATAATAGTATAAAATCGTCTTTGCCAACTTCAATTCGACGACTTTTACCGATAAATGCATTCGATGTCTGCAAACCCTCCTGAGCCAAACGATACGAGTTGCTCGAGTAACGGTTTTCACAACGAACAAATGTTTTCACTCCCGTATTAATTATCTTAACAGAATCCTCATTCAATAGAACCAAATCACGTATCGGTTCGGAGCAATAGTAAATGTTTTTCTTTTTTTCATTATTACATCTTGTCAAAAGGCTGCGTCTATCAAATGCGTCATTCAATTCGTAAAAACTCTTGATTTCATTGTACACATTTTCATCGTCTTTGAAAAATACGTAAGGATCTTCTTTGTAGCCTTGTAAGCGACGTCTTTTACGTTGAGGTCCCCAAGGTGCTGATTTAGGTTCTTCAACTGGGGTGCCGTCCGTTGGTGCTGCTACTTTTTCCACAGGCTTCTCCAATGCTTCTGCATCATTTTTTTCGAAGGGAAGTTTCTTTTTCTTTTCAATAACTGCTACAAAGAAAGCACCTGTTTCTTGCAAATGTGGAAGAATGCGCATACTAAAAAATATGAAAACAAAATTAAACCGAATCCAGCGTAATTAATTTAAATGTAAGTATGAGTGAGTGCTAGTTTGTTTCTACTATACCATTTGTCCAATCCAATTTTTTCAATTTCTCCAGCTGGCAGTGGAAACATATTGGGTCTTATTACAGTGTGATATTTCTCTGGAACTTGGTCGAAACTAGTAAAAATTTCCAAATCCTTTGATGCCAAAACCCAATCAGTCATTCCTGGGTTGAATTTAAGTCCCGGTACTAAATTGGAACCGTCTACAATTTCTAAAGCTCCATCTGAATCTTGAATAATACGTTGTAAGACAGCTTCATTTTCAATAGGATTCATTGAACAAGTGGAGTAGACCAAGCGACCTCCAACTTCTAACATTTCAGCTCCACGACGAGTGATACGATATTGAATACTGTAAGAGTACAGAAATACATACATAGATATTTATTTGATCTTTTTTTTTTTAATTCATATAAATAATATCATACCCATGCAAGTTAGTTCCCTGTGCTGAGTTCCATTTGGTCCAAATGTCAGGATTTTTCCGCAAAGTTCCATCGCCAGAGCATGGAACATCACAGAGTATTTTGTCGAATTTCAAAACCGACTTGCTGCCATCTGGATTTGTTTGCTAGTTAGAGCAAAAACAAGAATTAGTAGTCAAATATAAGCTGTGTTCACTGACGCTGTGCTGGACTGTTCTAGACAGAAAAGTACAGCTTTTTGCTGTTTATTGAGGTTTTTTCTGTGCTGAACTGTTCTACTTTCCTGTTCATTGACAAACCTAGAACAGTTTAGAACAGGATTTTTTGTTCTTGCTTTTGAGTCAGATCAGGTTAGATCAGACTCGTGAGAAATGTCAAAATCGAAGTTGTCATTTTTGATTTGGCTGTGCTTTGTTTTTTTTTCGTGATTTAAAAAAATTAAAATAAAGTTATTTTGCCAATTTGTTTAATTTGTTTAATTAAATAATTATAAAATATAATACAATATAATATAATAACTTTCAATGCAATTTCTTTTTCATTTTATCAAAGAAAAGGTAATAACATTCGTCACACGTTCATTCCAATCATCTGAAGAGGAATCCGACGAAAAATCACTATCGGTGTCTGAACCACTAACATTTTCATTTAGTATTATCTTAGCAATCATTTGATTTTCCATTTCAATAATTTTTAATAATATTTTTCACACAAAAAATGAAAAAAATAAGCGAGAAACGAAAAATTCACACAATTTGAAATTTGTTTTGTTTTTTTTTTTTTGACAACTGACTGTTCTAACTTGATCTGACGTTTCTCACGAAACTGTGCTGTCCTGTGCTGTTCTGATCTAGCCAAAAACTCGGTGAACACAACTATAATTATTAAGTTCCCATAGGAAGTTATTGTAATGGGTCCGATTTGTCAAATTGAACATTTTGACATTTCTCGAAGTTTCAAGGTCCCTAGAGTCAAAATAAAAGATTTTTAGAGAGATGTCTGTGCGTGCGTGTGTACGTACGTCCGTACGTTCGTGAAGTTTTTTTAGTCGTCCATAGCTCAAGAACCAATAAAGATATCGACTTCAAATAAATTTTGTTATACAGATAATAATGCAGAAAAATGCAGAAAGGACTCTCAACAAATTTGCGTGGGTTGTTTTTTTACATTTGATGTTCAAATGGTAGACATGTCCATTCAAGAGAACACAAGCGTCCACAGGTTTTTCTCAAAACCTACCTCTGTCTATCAACTCCTACTCTCACCTCCCCGTGGTGAACATCGGGTGCCTAGTACCTCAACTTGAGATTGGGTTCCAACCCCAGTGGAAAGTTGTTGGGGGCAGCAAACGAGAGAGGGGGAGAGGTGCGTCCACTAAGGCACCTCTCCTTATCCAGACGGTAGCGGAGGAATTCCCGAGATGGAATCAACGGTGGCGTCTACAGTTCCAGTAAGGCTGAACTACTTAGTGAACACCTTATAGGGCTTCTACGACTTATTCAGAGCTTAGGCCTATAAGGAACGGTTTATCCGGCTCCCCGTCCTTGGAGTTATACTAAAGATCTGGCCCTCCAGGTTGGGGGTTGTGCCCCACGTAAAAATCTCATAGTTGCGAAGCACCAACAAGCCTCGGATACGGACGGATTTACTGTTGACAACCTAAGCAAACGAATTAAGGACAACGAACATCGGATATGCACGTGGAATGTTAGGTCCCTTAACAGACCACGTGCAGCCGAAGAATTAGGGGAGGCCCTAGACTGCTATAAAACAGACATCACAGCCATCCAGAAAATACGATGGGATGGGCCGGGCAAAAAGAGGATGAAAAACTGCGATACTTACTATGGTGACTGCTACCGAGAAAACCAACAGCGCTTATTTCGATGCGGCTTTGTCATTGGAGCCAGACTTAGGCAACAAGTCTTGAGCTATAGGTGCATCAACGAGCGCCTCATGACCATCCTCATCAAGGCTAAATTCGGCAACATTAGCCTGATATGCGCGCACGCCCCCACAGAAGAGAAGGATGACAACATCAAAGATATGTTCTTCGAGCTTTTAGACAAAGCATGTGAGCAGTGTCCTAGCTACGACATTAAAATTGTCCTGGGCGATTTTAATGCCAAGCTAAGGAAGGGTGGAATAATCAGAAAAAACAGCCTGCACGACAACACTTCCGACAACGGATTCAGGCTCATAGATTTTGCTGCGGGTAGAAACGTCATGGTAGCTAGTACGCGTTTTCCACACCTCAACATCCACAAAGGAACTTGGAGTTCTCCAGATCAATCTACCGTCAACCAGATTGACCATATTGCGATCGACGCCAGACACGCTTCCAGTATCATGGATGTCCGAACTTTCCGAGGAGCTAACATCGACTCGGACCACTACGTTGTTGTAGCCAAGGTAGCACTTCGGGTTTCCAGGCCCAAGGCAAAAAAGGGAGATGCTGAGAGAAGGTACAACGTCGAACGGCTACAATCGCAAGAGATCGCCACCAACCACCAACAAGGAACCCCTGGTTTGATGAGGAATGTCGGCAGGAATGCAGCCAAACAACAGGCACGCAAAGCGGCGCTGAATAGAAGGACGAGAGCTGCTCATGAGCTCTATGAGCAGAAGAGGCGAGAGGAACACCGACTTCTCAGAAGGAAAAAGAGAGAGCATGAGAAGCGTGCGGTCGAAGATGTTGAGAGGTTTAAAAGCAGGAATGAAGTTCGAAAGTTTTATGAACAGGTGAAACGAAATTCACAAGTACATAAACCTAGAATCGAAGGCTGCAAAGACGAAAGTGGAAACATCATAGTGGAACCGCAGTCAATGCTGAGGATATGGAAGGACCACTTCTGCAGACTGTATAACGGCGACGACGAACCGAATTCCGGTGTGAGGCAGGATGATCCATTCAATATAAACGACGAAAACCAACAATCCCGTCCTCCCGACTTAGACGAAGTAAAGATTGCTATATCTAAGCTGAAGTCTAACAAAGCTTCTGGAGCGGATGGCTTGAATGCCGAGCTCTTTAAAGCAGCTGGGGATAAGTTGGTTAGGAGCATGCACCAACTTATCTGTAAGATATGGTCGGAAGAAAGCATGCCCGATCAATGGAACCTCAGTATTGTTTGCCCGATCCTGAAAAAAGGAGACCCTCTAAACTGCACCAATTATAGAGGAATCAGTCTTCTTAACATCGCTTACAAAATCTTCTCTGCCGTAATATGTGAACGTCTAAAGCCCATCGTCAACAACCTGATAGGTCCTTATCAGTGTGGTTTTAGACCAGGAAAGTCCACAGTCGATCCAATATTCACATTACGGCAGATCCTGGGAAAAACCCAAGAACACCAAATCTACACCCACCATCTTTTCATCGATTTCAAGGCCGCATATGACAGCATCCACAGGGACGAGCTGTATAGAGCCATGTCTAGTTTTGGCATCCCTGCCAAACTTGTCCGTTTGTGCAGGATGACCATGGAGAAATCACGCTGCTCCATAAAGGTTGGAAACAACTTAACAGAACCTTTCGATGTCAAAAAAGGTTTTAGACAAAGTGATGCGCTGTCATTTATTCATCCACACCCACAGGACAGCGCAGTAGAGGAAGACCGCGAATCAGGTGGCGCGCACAAGTGGAAGGTGACCTCACCCAACTCGGAGCGCGAAACTGGAGACATCTAGCTAGGGACCGAGCTAGATGGAGAAGTTTGTTGGGTGAGGCCCTAGTTCACACAGGACTGTAGCGCCACCTTAAGTAAGTAAGTAAGTAAGATGCGCTGTCATGTTATTTTTTTAACATCGTACTTGAAAGAATAGTGCAAAGCTCACACGTCAACACTAGAGGCACTATCTTTCAAAAGTCTGTCCAATTACTAGCATATGCTGATGACATTGACATAATTGGAAGAACTCAGCGTGATGTCAATGAGTATTGAGGCAGAGGCGGCAAAAATTAGTTTAACGGTTAATGAGGGCAAAACAAAGTACATGCTGTCGTCAAGAAAAGACCTACAACACCGACGTCTTGGTCAAAATGTCACCATCGACAGACGTAACTTTGAGGTAGTCAAGGACTTCGTCTACCTAGGCTCCGCTGTAAACGCAGAAAACAACACCAGCGCTGAGATCAAACGAAGAATAACTCTTGCTAACCGCTGTTTCTTTGGGCTAAGAAAGCAATTGAGTGGTAAAGTTATCTCTCGAAAGACCAGTGTCGCTATATAAAACCCTTATCATCCCCGTCCTTCTATACGGTGCAGAAGCATAGACTATGACAAAAGCGGATGAAAGCACCTTGGGTCGTTTCGAGAGAAAAATTCTTCGTGTGATCTACGGTCCCGTATGCATCGAAGGGGAGTGGAGGAGAAGATGGGACGACGAGCTGTACGGGCTGTACAGCGACGTAGTCTTAGCCAGAAGGGTAAAAGTCCAACGACTAAGATGGCTGGGTCACGTAGAGCGCATGGAAACCAATGCTCCGGCCCGGAAAGTCTTCGAATCCACACCCACAGGACAGCGCAATAGAGTAAGACCGCGAATCAGGTGGCGCGCACAAGTGGAAGGTGGCCTCACCCAACTCGGAGCGCGAAACTGGAGACATCTAGCTAGGGACCGAGCTAGATGGAGAAGTTTGTTGGGTGAGGCCCTAGTTCACACAGGACTGTAGCGCCACCTTAAGTAAGTAAGGTTTTTTTACCATATACCATAGCAATTTAAAAAAAAAAGGTGCAAATTTCGGTTAACCCAAGTTATTTCACGAACCAATAGCGCTAGAGACTTGAATTAAATTTGATATTTTATATTATAACGTGATACCAAACAAATATATTTTTGGAAAAAAAAAAACCAATCAAAATAATTGTCACCTTGAATATTTTACGAACAAAAAATAATTGTATGCAACAAGAAATAATGTTTTTGATGTCAGGTAAAATTTTGAGAAAAATCGGATTGACAGTTTTTTTTTATAAAAAATTAAAACCTAAGAAAAACATTACTAAAAGTTGGTAAGAATTGGTTTTCGACTGAAATATCTTTCTAAAAATTTGAGATTTTGGCTTTAAAGTAATTGTGTCTTATAGGAAATACTGTTTTCAACATTCGGTAAAATTTTTGAGAAAAATCGAATTGACAGTTTTCTTACAAAAAATAAAAAAAACTAAAAAAAAATTAATAAAAGTTGGTAAAAATTGATTTTCTACTCTGTTGCTGATTGTTGTTATCATATTATCGCTCTAACCGAGACATGGTTAAACGATAGTTTTCTTTCAACCGAATTTTTCACATCTGATTATAATTTTTTTCGAAAAGATCGCTGCTCCGTACAGACGAGTTTAAATAGAGGAGGAGGTGTATTATTTGCTATTCGATCTGAACATAGAAGTAGAGAAATTATTTTATCTGATACTAATATTGAACAAATGTGTGTATGTGTAGATTTATCTATTTTATCTTATAAAAATATTCATATTTATTTTTTTCTTTCTTACATTCCTCCATTATCTCAATGTTCAGTTTATGATGCTCACAACAAAATTTTTAATGATATTGCAAAAAATGTAGATGAAAATTGTTATATTGTAATTCTTGGAGATTTTAATTTACCTAATGTAAAATGGTTATTTTCAAATGATGAAAAACAAATTTTTCCTTATAACTTGTCTAAAGATTTCGAGTATAATTTAATAGATAGTTTAACGGCTTTGAATTTGCATCAAATTAATATAATTTGTAATTCTATTGGACATATTTTGGATCTAGTTTTTATTGATACAAATCTTGAAGCTCAATTAGATGCAGCTAGTTTTAAGTTAGCAGATGACAGCATACATCATAAAGCACTTGAGATTAAATTTAATTTTTCTGTTTTAATTGAATCCCAATTTCATTCTAATGTAGTTATTAAACATGATTTTAAAAATGCTGATTTTGTTTCTATGAATAGATATTTTGAATCAGTAAATTGGGAAATAATTTTAAATTGTAATAACTTAGTGATAGCTTTTACTATGTTTCGTAATATATTGGATCAGGCTATTTTTAATTTTGTTCCCATAAAGAAATTTAAAAATTCAAAAAGACCGATTTGGTTTAATAAAAGTTTATCAAGGCTTAAAAATGTTATGATTAAACTTCATATAAAAGTAAAATTTCTGTCTCTATTCGCGAACAATTTAATAGAACAAGGAAAGAGTATGAATTTTTAAAAAGATTTACTTATAAACAATACATTTGGTCTCTGGAGTCGAAAATAAAGAGTAATTCTAAAGTTTTTTGGTCATTTTTGAATACTAAAAGAAAATCAATTGGGATTCCATTTAGTGTATCTTAGGTAGGTAGAAATGGCTGTCCTGCTTCGCGCAGGACACAATTAGCGCTGAGTGCGCCGTTTTGATACCATACCTCGTGAGATTCTGAATGGATTTGAAAATGGGCTATGGATGGTGCACGTTCCGCACGTGCAGTCCATTTAGTGATGGAGAAATAAGGGGGGAGGGGGTTAAAGCCACTTTGTGCTATTTAGGTATGAGATCAAATCTTTGATCTTGAATTCTGGGGGTGGAATCGCGTAAGGTGATTGTTGATTGTTGATCATCAAAATGGATGATTTTGCTCCACGTAAGGTGATTATCAAATTGACTATCACTTTTTTGCTATGGTTTGTTAGTGACAGCTATTTAGGTGTCACTTTCATATATTTTGATTAATTTTTTGTGAGAAAGATAATTTGTGTGAACTTCAGCTCCACTATAAATTTTAAATTTAGTGAAAAAAGTGAAAAGATATCAAAGTTAAAATAAAAATAAGTCAACAGTAATGTATACCTACTTCAATGCAAATTTTCTATGAATGCACCAGAACGAGAAATGACTACAAAAAAGTTCAATTGCTGAGAACCAACTTAAGGAATAAAGCAAATATTTTGGAACTTTCTAACCCAATGTAACTATGAAATTTTCTATGAATATTTATAAATAAGTTATTTACAACATAATGTATGTACGTATAAATTATTTATTTCAGATTCTTGAACAATTTTCGATTGAACAAAGAAACGTTTGTGTATGTATTGCGGTTGCTCGATTTACCATCAGGAATAAGATCAACACATATTCCACCTATCCTTCAACAGGCTGCAACTTTAAATCTTCATGGAGGTGGTGGTTATCAACGACAAGTTGCGGCTGATTGAGCTCCACTGATGGGACAAAGTACTGCTGAAATAAGCGCTGCAGTTATTAAGAAAACGTAGTCGGTTCTATGTCCACTTTTCATTAAATTTGAGCCCTTGGATTCAAGAAAAGAATATATTTTTGCAAAATATAACAAACAATCTTATTAATTTATAACTATTATTAATTATAGTTATAGGTATACTTACATTTTTTAAAGAAAGAAAACTTTGCAAATTGAAAATTCAACACAACAGCTGATCGAAATGACATTTATGTGTTGCAATTTGTACCAAGTTTCCCAAACTTGGGTAAGTGCTGCCAGCAAATAGTAAAGTTTTAGCGATCACTTTACACAGAACAAAGAAAAGGTGATGATCAAAATTGACTATCAAAACAGTGACAATCAACTATCGCCTTACGCGATTCCACCCCTGAGAGTTCCTCAATACCGTTGAAGAATTACTTACCCAAGTGGAGTGCTCTTTTCCTGGCCAGGGCCGGACAATGGCATAGAAAATGTGGGACTGTTTCTTTTTCATCCCGGTTCTCACAGCTACGGCAGAAAGAGTTATGTGGTATACCCAATTTTGCCGCATGCTCCCCTACAGGCCAATGCCCTGTGCAGGTAGCGACAATCCTGGCTATGTCATGCCTTGGTTTGGAAATTAAATTGATTGATTTTGGTTTGTTATAGGCGGGCCATGTGTATCTTACAATGGGGTTTTTTCAGAGAACTTAAGTGATATTTGTAAAAATGTTGCTGACTTGGGAATAAATTATGATCAAGAATTTTATAATTTCAACTCTAATATAAATTGTAAAGGATTGTAATGTGTGCCCTACCTCACCTACGAATCTATGTGGGATATTGAAAGGCTTCCCCAAGCCGAAAAAGATGATGGCTAAAGAGCCGATCTGCTTTCAAAGTTTAGAGTAAAAAAACAAGGCTGAAGAGCCGAATTAGGTCTTTTCACTTCCAAACTGAAAGTGACCTTTATTTAATCAAACTTAGGCTATTTATACAAAAATAATTTACTTACACACTAAGAACTTAAAGCTATACATATAATTACTAAAACATATATACATTATATTTGCATTCTAATTTGATGGGAAACAAATGACAGAATTGGGCAGCATACTTGCTATGTCATCAAAATCATAACCAATATGCATGCCCCTTTCATAATGCACAAATGTATCCAAATTCATTCAGGCATATTTACTACACAGCATGCAGTGCGTTGAACCTTCATGAATAGGTAGATACACTTGACCATCGTAAAAGTAATCTGAGTCTCAAGTGGCATTGAAAATTTTATTTGATAATTTTCTGGGGTGAATGAAATGCGAGTGCATATTATAAGAAATGGGTTGGCTATAGGAACGTGGAATATAAATCTATGGCAATGACCTGCAGTAAAATATAGTGTAGTGTATGCGCACTACATCCTCACTCTCTTAGAGAAAAAAAAAAAATGTTTGATTTAAAAAATTTTTTTTTTGTTTATTTTTTTAATCTATTATTATGTACCTCTTTGGTTTCATTATTAATCTTAATTTTACTATTTACACCATTTAATTCTATTACTTCGTATGGTCCTTTATATGGATTTTCTAATTTTTTCTTATTTCCTACTTTTAAATATACCTTATCTCCTACTTTTAATTGTAATGGGTTGGCAATCTTATCTACTAATTCCTTTCTTTCTATTTTACTTTTATCTAATAATCTTTTAGCTATTACTCTCATTTGACCTAATCTAAATTTCAATTCTAAACTGTAATCATCAATGTTATATATAGGGCTTGTTATGTTATGAGCTAAGCTTTCTGGTAGTTTAGGTAGTTTTCCATAAACCAATTCAAAGGGTGATATACCTATGCTAGAGTGTGGTGTTGTATTGTAACTAAAGACAAAATAGGGAATCCACTCATGCCAATTGTTTTCTTTTGCAAAGGCAATTAGATATTCATTTAATACTCTGTGGTTTCGCTCTATAGATCCTAATGTTTCGTGATGATAGGATGTTGATGTTATGTGATTTATCCCAAATAATGTGTAAACGTTTTTCATTACTTCGTTGATAAATTCTGTGCCCATGTCTGTTCTTAATGTTCTGAAACTACCGTGTCTAAGAAGGAAATTATCTACCAATGCTTTTGCTACAGTATTTGCATCTTTGCTTTTAATAGGAATAGCTTCGACGTATTTTGTTAATTCACATTGTAGAGTGAGTATATATCTAAAGTCGTTTGAAGGTCTTAGTGGACCTACCGTGTCTGCTGTTACTACTTCAAAACTTGTTGTTGGTGTCTCTGTTAATACCAATCTTTCTTTTGTATTCCTAATTTGTTTGCTCTGTGCACATATTATGCATTCATTAACGTATTTCTTCACCATTTTGTTTAAATTTTTCCAACAATATCTTTGTTTTATTTTATTTATCGTTCTTTTTATGCCTGAGTGCCCCCCGGCATGTGGTGTATTATGAAAATTCTCTATTATCTTTTCTTTCTCTTTATCATCAATAACTCTTATTGGGGGAATATATATCAATATTTTTAATCGTGCTTTCCTTTCAATTTTTTGTTGTAATTTATTATACAATTTTTTAAATTCATATATACTTATGTGCTTGAATATTTCGTCATTATTAGCAATTGCTAATTGGTTAATATCTTCTTTATTCATTCTGAATACCAGTTTCTCCAAGATCAGACCTAAATCGAGATTCGGATTATCACTGTATTCTATCACCACATCTGTAGTGTTTACATGAATTTTTGTACAGGCTTCTCCTGAATTAAACCTAAGTTTATATGAGGATTTTCGCTGATGTACTTCATGTTTTTGTCGCACTTTTTTAAATTTTAATTTTTTATTATTTTTAACTTCTGTTATAGAAGCACATTCCCAAATGTATATAGGTGTATCATTCGTTTTTAACTTTATATTTTTAACATTTTGGTTTTTTATATTTTCATTTGCTATTTTAGCTGATTTTGATCTAGTCATAATATTCACATTTGAAGTTGGGATCATTTCTTTTAATATTTCAGAATCAAGCTTGATACGTGATAACGCATCAGCATTTGTGTTCATTGATCCCTGTTTATAAATAATATTAAAGGTGTAATCTGCTAGATCTAATCTTATTCTTGTTAATTTTGATGATGGATTTTTGTGTGTAAAGAGACTTACTAACGGTCTGTGATCTGTTACCACAGTGAATTTTCTTCCATATACGTATGGTCTGAAGTAGTTTATTGCCCAATGTATGCCAAGCAGTTCCTTCTCGATTATTGGTTTATTCAGCTCATGCTTGGTTAAACTTCTACTGGCATATGAAATCGGGAGATCTTTACCTATCTCACCTTGTGATAGTACTGCTCCTAAGGCAACATTCGAAGCATCAGTTGTTATTATGAAGGTCTCTTCATGATTTGGGTACTTAAGGATAGGTGGATTTATAAGTTTGTTTTTCAAATTGATAAAGGCATTTTCACATTCTTCGCTCCAAATGAATTCTACTCCCTTTTTGGATAGCATGTTTAGTGGTCTGGCTACTGTTGCAAAGTCTTTTATGAATCTCCTATAATAGTTGCAGAACGCTACAAATCTTTTGACTTCCTCTGCATTTGTTGGTGTTGGATATGCAGTAATAGCTTCATACTTTTGTGGATCTGGTTTTATTCCCTCATTTGTTATTAAGTGTCCAAGATATGTTACCTGCGTTTGCAGCCAATTGCATTTTTTGGGGTTCAGTTTGAGATTGTATTTTCTGAGCCTTTGAAGAATCTTTATAAGGTTACTGTTGTGATGGTTCAGGCTACAGCCGAATATAATTATATCGTCAACATATAAGAAAGCCTCTGTGCTAAGACCTGCTAAGGCTACAGATAGCATACGTTGGAAGCTATTCGTTGATATTTTTAGTCCAAACGGTAACCTATTGAAGTGAAAATGTCCACGGGGTGTTGAAAATGCTGTTTTTGGTCTAGATTCTTCATCCAATTCTATTTGATTAAAGGAGCTAGATAAATCTAAGGTGGAAAAGTATTTAGCTCTGCCTAGTGTATCTAGTACATCATCCAGTCTTGTCAAGGGAAATTTATCGTCTATTATTTTTTTATTCAATTGACGGAAATCCACAACTAAACGCCATTTCTTTTCTCCCTGGGAGTCTTTCTTCGGTACCACGAGCAAAGGTGAGTTAAATGGGCTAACTGAAGGTTCAATTATGTTATCTTCAAGAAGTTTATCTACTTGTTGGTTGATTTCTTCTATCTGTCCATTGGGGAGTCTATAATTTTTAATGTAAACAGGATTGTTGTCTGTCATAGAAATTCTTTGTTTGTAGAAATTATTTACTGTCAATATATCTCCATCTAGATGGAAACAATCCGCAAATTCCTTACATATGTCCAAAATGGAATGTTTTGCTTTAGTATCTGATATGTCGATATTCAGTTCTTTTATTAGTCTTTCATATTGATTTACTTTTTTGTTTTTTTTCAAAATTCTTTTTTAGATCAATAACATGAAAATCAGTAAGTGGGACTACATCTGGCTTGAATGGTTTTAAGGTAACGTCATGCTCTAAAGTGTTTAAAAATGCTATTTGAGTGATGCCTTTTGCGGGGATAATTGAATTCGCAATAAAAATTCCATTTTGTATTTCTTGATTGAGTACGATGCTGTCTTCCGGTACTTCAAGATTTATTGGATGCAGGGATTGTGTTCTTGCGGGTAAAATAATATTTTGTGATTTAGGAAGCTGTGTGAATATTGGAAAAATGAATTCATCATTTCTGAATAAAATAGATAGGGTAAAGTTTTCATAATCTATTTTACAATTGTTTTTTATCAAAAAGTCTCTTCCTAGAATACCATTCGTATTGATTGGGAAAGTGTCATCCACTACTTGGAACTTTTGCTCAATCTGTACGCCCTCAATTCTTAATTTCCCTTGTATTGAACCTATAGAATATACTTCCGAATCTGTGACTCCTTTAATCGTTATTTTATCTGTTATATTTATGTTATTTTCCGAATTTAAGCTACTTCTCTTCAGGATTGAGATATCAGCACCTGTATCAATTAAAAACTTTTGATCTTTTACTGTTATGTCAGATTGAGCTATTATATAATTTGTAAAATGTAGGTTAAGATTCAAGATTGCCTTTATTGGTTGTTTTCTAAACTGAGATCTGAGTCTCTCTGGGCTTCGGAGACTCCTTGTGTGTTTTCCGAACCTTCAATATAGTTTATTGTTCTTGGGTTTCGTGCATTGTTGTTTGCATTATTATATCTATTATTATTGAATCTGTTATTACTATTATTGCTATATCTATTGTTATTATAATATCTCATATTGTTGATATTATTACTACTATTGTAACTGCTATTGTTATTTCTATTGCTATTATATTTTGTGTTGAACCTAGTATTGTTGTTTTGATTATCTGATCTACTAAATCTGTTGCTATTGTTCCTATAATTGTTACCCCTGGAGTTATTTACTCTGAAATGATTAACTTGTGCAAACTCATTAGACGAGTCTAACTCTGCTGCTAATTGAATTGCTTCATTGAGTGTTTTCGGTCTAGCCGAGAAGATCGTTGACTTTGTTGGTTGTTGCAGCCCATTTTTGAATGCATTTAAACCTAATTGGTCATTCATTTTGCAGATCATTTCCCTACTTTCATCTCCTAGCTCTAACAAGTGCAGTGAAGTGAGCTCTGATACCAGAGTTTCTATTTTTGTTGCAAAGGTAGTAGTTGTGCTTAAATTTTGTTGTATAGTGGAGAGTTGTGAAATTATTTGAAGAGAATTTCTTTTACTTTTAAAAAGTTGAATGAAGATTTCTTTCAGTTCTTTGATTGTTTCGGGTTCTTTAACAGTATTTAATTTATTCCTAACTTTGTCGGTTAGTTTTGTTCCTAAAACAAATTTTATGAGCTTTTTTTTTCATTTTCATCACTAAGAGAGCTGTCAACATAGTCTACTAAATTTAAAAAAATTGTCAGTTTTTCTGCTTCCCCTCCATACTCTGGGATAATTTTTATACTCGATAAAATGTCGAATTTTGCCATTTTTAATTCTAGTTTATTTATTTCTTCTTCGATTAATTTTTGATCAATTTCAATATATTCTTCGCCTATGTTTTCTGTATCTAATAGTTTCCTTTTATCATCTAATATTTGTTTCAATCTGACCAACAAATTATCTATAATTGTTTTCAATGCCTGGTGATTTGTTTCCTTAGGTGAATCTTCATATTTTCTATTAAATTCTTCTTCTAATTTTAATATTTCATCTCTTTTTTCGTTTAAATATTTTTGAGAATATTTTCTTGTTGGAGTTTTATTAAAGTTTGCTACTATTTCTTTTAATATTTTTATAGTGTTCAACATATTTTTAATCAATAAAATCCTTATTTGTTCAAATTTTTTTTTTTTTTTTTTTTTTATATTGTTATATTTTTCATTTCATTGTTTACAATTTTTTGTACGTTAGTTCTAAAATAAAATTTAAAAATTTTGAAAGAAAGGTAGATTATGAATATAATTAAAATAATAATTAAAATATCTATAAATAACAGGTTTGAACTAACTAGATTGTTATTATTATTATTGTTTGAGGCATTAACAATCACCTCTTCTTTGGATGATTTTCCTCCCATTTGTGTAAAAAAATTTTTTTTTGTTTTTTAGTTTTTATTATTTTTTCTGTTTGCTTGTCGCTGCAAATTTCTTGCTTTTTCGATGAAATGCTCCCTTTGTTCTTTGTTGGCTAATCCAGCTTACGATTTGCTAGCTCTGTGCTGACCAAAAGATTAGTAGTGCTATCGATACGCTGGCGACTCACGATGCGTCTGTAGTAACTAAAGTCATTCTGTATAGCTGGGGTCTTCATCTTGTATTCATCGAATTTAAGAACGAATTTAAGAATTTCAGCCAACTGCTTAAATAGAGCCTGGCAAGATCGCCATGTAAAGGATTGTAATGTGTGCCCTACCTCACCTACGAATCTATGTGGGATATTGAAAGGCTTCCCCAAGCCGAAAAAGGTGATGGCTAAAGAGCCGATCTGCTTTCAAAGTTTAGAGTAAAAAAACAAGGCTGAAGAGCCGAATTAGGTCTTTTCACTTCCAAACTGAAAGTGACCTTTATTTAATCAAACTTAGGCTATTTATACAAAAATAATTTACTTACACACTAAGAACTTAAAGCTATACATATAATTACTAAAACATATATACATTATATTTGCATTCTAATTTGATGGGAAACAAATGACAGAATTGGGCAGCATACTTGCTATGTCATCAAAATCATAACCAATATGCATGCCCCTTTCATAATGCACAAATGTATCCAAATTCATTCAGGCATATTTACTACACAGCATGCAGTGCGTTGAACCTTCATGAATAGGTAGATACACTTGACCATCGTAAAAGTAATCTGAGTCTCAAGTGGCATTGAAAATTTTATTTGATAATTTTCTGGGGTGAATGAAATGCGAGTGCATATTATAAGAAATGGGTTGGCTATAGGAACGTGGAATATAAATCTATGGCAATGACCTGCAGTAAAATATAGTGTAGTGTATGCGCACTACAAAATGTTGGTAGCCTTTGTCTATCTTTAGATGATGTGTTGTCAGCTTTATCATCTCTGGACATCTGGAATATTATCTGCACCAGATAATATTCCTCCACTTCTTTTAAAATTCTGTAAATACAACTTAGCAGCCCCACTGTGTTATATTTTCAACATGTCTTTGCGACAAGGTATATTTTTAGATACATGGAAACATTCTCTGATTACTCCTCTGCATAAATCTGGATCTAAGGGTACTGTGGAAAATTATAGACCTATTGCTAAACTTCAGTTAATTCCAAAAGTATTTGAAGCAATTGTTAAAATAAACTGTATAATTTAGTTCGTAATCATATTTCTCATCATCAGCATGGCTTTATGAGTGGTAGATCGACAGCAACCAATTTATCAATATTTACGAATTATTGTCGTGGTTGTTTAGAAAATCGCTTGCAAGTCGACGTTATTTACACCGATTTTCAAAGGCATTTGATCGTGTGCAACACAATATTCTTTTGAAAAAACTGGAGCTGCTAGGGTTTTACTCTGCTCTCCTTGACTGGATTAAAAGTTATTTGGTTGGTCGTAGTCAATATGTTAAAATTGGTGATGTTTTATCAAATAAAATAATAAACTTTTCAGGTGTTCCTCAAGGCAGCCTTGAGCCACTCCTTTTTATTCTTTTTATTAATGATTTGCCAAATTATATTTCTTATGCAAAATGTCTCTTATATGCCGATGATCTCAAGATTTTTAGCTGTGTAAGATCTCCATTAGATGCCAGTAAAATTCAAGCTGATATTGACTGCATTGTTAACTGGTGTACTATGAATGGTTTATATTTCAATATTAAAAAATGCAGTGTTGTTACATTTTTTAAGATACTAGATCCATTAATTTTCAATTACTAAATTGATAATCATCCATTACAAAGGTTAACAAGACAAAAAGATCTTGGAGTTATCTTTGACTATACAATGAGTTTTTCGCTTCATATTGACCACGTTATTTCTAGAGCTAACACGATGTTGGGTTTTATATCTAGAAGTTCTAAGTCTTTTGAAGATACATATACTCTAAAAACCCTTTATTTATCCCTTGTCAGACCTTTGCTGGAATATTGTTGCATTATATGGAATCCCTTTACTCAATCAAGTATCCTTAGGATTGAAAAAGTTCAGAAAAGATTTACTAAATTCGCCTTACGTAAGATTTTTCGAAACTCAGATGTTCCATCTTATGAGACCAGGTGTAAATTAATTAATTTAAAACCTTTAGTGCAGAGAAGAAAGCTATATTCGATACTCTTTGCTTTCGATGTTTTGAATTCTAACATAGATTGTTCTACTTTGCTATCAATGTTTAATATTTACGTACCTTCTCGTAGTTTGCGACCTAGAGATGGAAATTTTATACATGTTCCTTTTCATAGTACAAATTATGCCAAACACAATCCAATTACTGATTCCTGTATTGCTTTTAATGAATTTGATTTTTTAATTGATTTTAATAATAGTAGGTTAGATATTAAGAGAAATTTATTAAATTTGTTATAAACTGTATTATTTTAAGTTAATTATATTGAACTCATATGTTATAAATCTTATTATTTGATTTAATTGTAGTCTCCATAAAGTCATGTTACTTGAAAGACGAAAATAAATAAATAAATATCTTTTCAAAAATTTGAGATTATGGCTTTAAATTAATTTTAGCTTAAAAGAAATATTGTTTTCAACATTCGCTAAAATTTTTTTATTTACAAAAAATAAAAACCTTACTTAAACCTAGTAAAAATTTACTTTCTTTTTGAAATGTGTAAAATCACGTTTGTTGAACAAAAGTGATTTTACACATTTTAAAAAGTCAATTTCAAACAAAAACACATTTAAATTATAAGAAACCAATTGACATTAATGTTAGGATAATAAAATTTGCATTTTGTTCTCTAAAACAAGAAAATTTTGTAAAAACAATTTGGTAGTAACGAATTGCAGTGTGGTTGCTACGAACTGTCAAACTCTCTTCGCGCTCCACATACCATCCACACTGCAACGAATAAATTCTTCGCGCGCAACTTAACCTCAAAATTAGGCCACATTTTTGGTTTTTGGTGCCTGTCTACACGCGTTGTGCCCACAACGTTGTGCTCACAACACAACACTATGTGTCTACATGTGTTGTGACTACTCATGACCCCTTTTCCATTTTGTGTTTTGGAACGACAAACTTGAAACATTTGTGTTTGAAATTTTGAGCCGGTGATACTGCCGACCGACATGCATGTATGTACTATCACGATTGCCACTTGAAAAAAAGTTTGTGTCCAAATTTGAAAATAAAAATGACCACTTGTAGGTAAAAATGACCAACATAATCACATTTTGTTTAACATATTTTCCATATTATGCAGACCAAATGGAATTAAAAATGACCATTTGACCAAGTGAAAAAATAATGACCAAATTTCGTCACAGATGACCAATGTGGCAATTGTGTATACAATATGTGCAAAGTCGAAGAGCAAAACAAGTATACCTTTCGCATCGACGAACAGAAAATAATGAGAAATTCGGAACGAAATGAGAAAGGAACTGTACTGCCCAAGCAGAAAATTCAATTTTTGTCATGAGCATCCCGTCCCTTTACTCAGCTCCTCGCTTGCCCAAAAACTCTCGTCACAACGTTGTATGCACAACGCGTGTAGACAGGCACAGATCATGGCTGAGGAAAATATGGAGAAAATGGTAATTATAAATTGGCAATTCGTGGCTGTCTGCGAATAGAAATAAAGCTCATGTGAAAGAAAAGTCAAAATATACGAACATCCACAGTTCGCAGTTCGTAGCTCATGTGCAAGATGCTATAGTCCACAGAAGATACGAATTGTTTTGAAAAATGTATATTTTAAATTTATTTTTACTGAATTTATTATTATTATGTTAAGTTCAATAAAATTAAGCTAACTGGAAAGAGGTAGGAACTGCTGTCTACATATGTATATCTGTCTATGCTCAACCTTATTAGTACAGTTAAATTAGGCGAAAAAACGGGTCAATCTCAGAATAAGAAATATTAAGCTGGAAGTCTGTTTAACCCTTCCTTTTGGTGTACAAACATTGTGTAAAAACGTCTAAAAAATCTTGTGTCCACTTTTTAGTGATTATCAAAAACTGTTAAAATTAATTAATTAACTAAATAAAAAAATTACTTTTTTCTAAAATGGATAAGCTTATCTAAACATTGTCTATTAACAAATACAATAATGGTATGTTAATGATTTAGAACCCCAGTTAGTGTGCTGGGTGCCTAAAAATAGATTATTGGAGCCAATTACCAAAATGGTATCACTAGCTTCAGATGAATTACATAAAATTATATTTTGTAATTGGAAGAATAGATGTGGCCTACGATGTGGTTGTAAAAGAAAGTGGTTGCAATGGACATTATAGATTTTTCAGCAAACCGCCCATTCCTGTGGTTCTAATTTACTACCGCCAATATATCTTTAACCAGTGATTGTGATTGGAGATAGTCTCGTGTGCATATACATAAAACTACTTACTTACTTACTTAAGGTGGCGCTACAGTCCTGTGTGAACTAGGGCCTCACCCAACAAACTTCTCCATCTAGCTCGGTCCCTAGCTAGATGTCTCCAGTTTCGCGCTCCGAGTTGGGTGAGGTCACCTTTCATTTGTGCGCGCCACCTGATTCGCGGTCTTCCTCTATTGCGCTGTCCTGTGGGTGTGGATTCGAAGACTTTCCGGGCCGGAGCATTGGTTCCCATGCGC
This sequence comes from Eupeodes latifasciatus, assembly GCA_920104205.1. NCBI lineage: Eukaryota > Metazoa > Arthropoda > Insecta > Diptera > Syrphidae > Eupeodes > Eupeodes latifasciatus. The sequence continues at coordinate 91,935,268 of OV049926.1, read as the reverse complement.
TCTACGTGACCTAGCCATCTTAGTCGTTGGACTTTTACCCTTCTGGCTAAGTCTACGTCGCTGTACAGCCCGTACAGCTCGTCGTTCCATCTACTCCTCCACTCCCCTTCGATGCATACGGGACCGTAGATCACACGAAGAATCTTTCTCTCGAAACGACCCAAGGTGCTTTCATCCGCTTTTGTCAAAGTCCATGCTTCTGCACCGTATAGTAGGACGGGGATGATAAGGGTCTTATATAGCGACACTTTGGTCCTTCGAGAGAGAATTTTTCCACTCAATTTCTTTCTTAACCCAAAGAAACAGCGGTTAGCAAGAGTTATTCTTCGTTTGATCTCAGCGCTGGTGTTGTTTTCTGCGTTTACAGCGGAGCCTAGGTAGACGAAGTCCTTGACTACCTCAAAGTTACGTCTGTCGATGGTGACGTTTTGACCAAGACGTCGGTGTTGTAGGTCCTTTCTTGATGACAGCATGTACTTTGTTTTGCCCTCATTAACCGTTAAACCCATTTTTGCCGCCTCTGCCTCAATACTCACAAAAGCCCCATTGACATCACGCTGAGTTCTTCCCATTATGTCAATGTCATCAGCATATGCTAGTAATTGGACAGACTTTTGAAAGATAGTGCCTCTGGTGTTGACATGTGAGCTTTGCACTATTCTTTCAAATACGATGTTAAAAAAATCACATGACAGCGCATCACCTTGTCTAAAACCTTTTTTGACATCGAAAGATTCAGTTAAGTTGTTTCCAACCTTTATGGAGCAGCGTGAATTCTCCATGGTCATCCTGCACAAACGGACGAGTTTGGTAGGGATGCGAAAACTAGACATGGCTCTATACAGTTCGTCCTGTAGATACTGTCATATGCGGCCTTGAAATCGATGAAAAGATGGTGGGTGTCGATTTGGTGTTCTTGGGTTCTTTCCAGGATCTGCCGTAATGTGAATATTTGATCGACTGTGGACTTTCCTGGTCTAAAACCACACTGATAAGGAACTATCAGGTTGTTGACGATGGGCTTTAGACGTTCACATAAAACTACTTAAAGGCTTTAAATTTACAAGCTGATATTGATTAAAATAAATGTTGTCATCCTTATCGCTTCTATATACGTATATATACGTATGTATATATCAGAAACCATACAAAATTTTTGGAGAGCATTAATGACAAGTTTGCCTACACAATTGAAGGTAAAGTGAATTAAATTATGATTTTCTTAGCTGACGCATGCTACGAGATACCAAATCGTTTAACTTCTTAACATTTGAAAGTGCATCTATAGCCTACTCCCATCTTCTTTTTTCATGGAAGGTTCACACCCTTCTTTCGCTCCTCAAAAAGCTACAAATTATATTACTGAAGATAAAAGATAAATATATAAGATAAGATATTAACAAAACCTATGCATGTTTGGTATGGTGGTACTACTAGCGCCATAAGGACTTCACCAACTGCAGTCCTGGAAACATTCCTCTCGCTAGCCCCCCTCAATATATTTGTGAAAGAACTAGCGTATAAAACAGTGTAATAATAAATGAGTTTTTCGCTTCATATTGACCACGTTATTTGTAGAGCTAACGCGATGTTGGGTTTTATATCTAGAAGTTCTAGAAGTCTTTTGAAGATACATATACTCTAAAAACCCTTTATTTATCCCTTGTCAGACCTTTGCTGGAATATTGTTGCATTATATGGAATCCCTTTACTCAATCAAGTATCCTTAGGATTGAAAAAGTTCAGAAAAGATTTACTAAATTCGCCTTACGTAAGATTTTTCGAAACTCAGATATTCCATCTTATGAGACCAGGTGTAAATTAATTAATTTAAAACCTTTAGTGCAGAGAAGAAAGCTATATTCGATACTCTTTGCTTTCGATGTTTTGAATTCTAACATAGATTGTTCTACTTTGCTATCAATGTTTAATATTTACGTACCTTCTCGTAGTTTGCGACCTAGAGATGGAAATTTTGTACATGTTCCTTTTCATAGTACAAATTATGCCAAACACAATCCAATTACTGATTCCTGTATTGCTTTTAATGAATTTGATTTTTTAATTGATTTTAATAATAGTAGGTTAGATATTAAGAGAAATTTATTAAATTTGTTATAAACTGTATTATTTTAAGTTAATTATATTGAACTCATATGTTATAAATCTTATTATTTGATTTAATTGTAGTCTCCATAAAGTCATGTTACTTGAAAGACGAAAATAAATAAATAAATAAATATCTTTTCAAAAATTTGAGATTATGGCTTTAAACTAATTTTAGCTTAAAAGAAATATTGTTTTCAACATTCGCTAAAATTTTTTTATTTACAAAAAATAAAAACCTTACTAAAACCTAGTAAAAATTTACTTTCTTTTTGAAATGTGTAAAATCACGTTTGTTCGTCCATTCGTTGTTCGCTGTCATGTGCAAGGCTCTTAAAGGGCTCTGCACATGAGAGCGAACAACGAATGGACGAACAAAAGTGATTTTACACATTTTAAAAAGTCAATTTCAAACAAAAACACATTTAAATTATAAGAAACCAATTGACATTAATGTTAGGATAATAAAATTTGCATTTTGTTCTCTAAAACAAGAAAATTTTGTAAAAACAATTTGGTAGTAACGAATTGCAGTGTGGTTGCTACGAACTGTCAAACTCTCTTCGCGCTCCACATACCATCCACACTGCAACGAATAAATTCTTCGCGCGCAACTTAACCTCAAAATTAGGCCACATGTTTGGTTTTTGGTGCATGCTACACGCGTTGTGCCCACAACGTTGTGTTCACAACAGAACACTATGTGCCTGTCTATACGCGTTGTGCCCACAACGTTGTGCTCACAACACTATGTGTCTACATGACGTGTTGTGACTACTCATGACCCCTTTTCCATTTTGTGTTGTGGAACGACAAACTTGAAACATTTGTGTTTGAAATTTTGAGCCGGTGATACTGCCGACCGACATGCAGTTACGATTGCCACTTGAAAAAAAAGTTTGTGTCCAAGTTTGAAAATAAAAATGACCATTTTTTTTTTATAATGAGCGGGCACACAAGGGGTTATTAATACCCTTAACGTGTTTAAAGTTTAAACACAGTGCGAGTTTTAGGAAAATAGGGAAGGATTAAAGAGATAGGTAAAAATTACCAACATAATCACATTTTGTTTAACATATTTTCCATATTATGCAGATGACATTTATTTTTTAATTACGTACAAATAAACTCACAAAATCCATAACATACTTATAATTAAATTAGATTAACCCAAACAAAGATGACGAAATATAAAAACAAAGCTTGAACATTAGATCAAAGTTGCTTAAATGAGTTTAACAGTTATTTCTATTTAGCCAAGTGAGTAAGTTAAAAGAACGTTTTCGTTACTCAAATTGTCGAACATATTTTGTCGTTTCCGAAAAATATGACCAAATGGAATAAAAAATGACCATTTGACCAAGTGAAAAAATAATGACCAAATTTGGTCACAGATGACTAATGTGGTAACCGTGTATACAATATGTGCAAAGCCGAAGAGCAAAACAAGTATACCTTTCGCATCGAAGAACAGAAAATAATGAGAAATTCGGAACGAAATGAGAAAGGAACTGTACTGCCCAAGCAGAAAATTCAATTTTTATCATGAGCATCCCGTCCCTTTACTCAGCTCCTCGCTTGCCCACAAACTCTCGTCACAACGTTGTGGGCACAACGCGTGTAGACAGGCACTATGTGTCTGCATGTGTTGTGACTACTCATGACCCCTTTTCCATTTTGTGTTGTGGAACGACAAACTTGAAACATTTGTGTTTGAAATTTTGAGCCGGTGATACTGCCGACCGACATGCATGTATGTACTATCACGATTGCCACTTGAAAAAAAGTTTGTGTCCAAATTTGAAAATAAAAATGACCACTTGTAGGTAAAAATGACCAACATAATCACATTTTGTTTAACATATTTTCCATATTATGCAGACCAAATGGAATTAAAAATGACCATTTGACCAAGTGAAAAAATAATGACCAAATTTCGTCACAGATGACCAATGTGGCAATTGTGTATACAATATGTGCAAAGTCGAAGAGCAAAACAAGTATACCTTTCGCATCGACGAACAGAAAATAATGAGAAATTCGGAACGAAATGAGAAAGGAACTGTACTGCCCAAGCAGAAAATTCAATTTTTGTCATGAGCATCCCGTCCCTTTACTCAGCTCCTCGCTTGCCCAAAAACTCTCGTCACAACGTTGTATGCACAACGCGTGTAGACAGGCACAGATCATGGCTGAGGAAAATATGGAGAAAATGGTAATTATAAATTGGCAATTCGTGGCTGTCTGCGAATAGAAATAAAGCTCATGTGAAAGAAAAGTCAAAATATACGAACATCCACAGTTCGCAGTTCGTAGCTCATGTGCAAGATGCTATAGTCCACAGAAGATACGAATTGTTTTGAAAAATGTATATTTTAAATTTATTTTTACTGAATTTATTATTATTATGTTAAGTTCAATAAAATTAAGCTAACTGGAAAGAGGTAGGAACTGCTGTCTACATATATCTGTCTATGCTCAACCTTATTAGTACAGTTAAATTAGGCGAAAAAACGGGTCAATCTCAGAATAAGAAATATTAAGCTGGAAGTCTGTTTAACCCTTCCTTTTGGTGTACAAACTTGTGTAAAAACGTCTAAAAAATCTTGTGTCCACTTTTTAGTGATTATCAAAAACTGTTAAAATTAATTAATTAACTAAATAAAAAAATTACTTTTTTCTAAAATGGATAAGCTTATCTAAACATTGTCTATTAACAAATACAATAATGGTATGTTAATGATTTAGAACCCCAGTTAGTGTGCTGGGTGCCTAAAAATAGATTATTGGAGCCAATTACCAAAATGGTATCACTAGCTTCAGATGAATTACATAAAATTATATTTTGTAATTGGAAGAATAGATGTGGCCTACGATGTGGTTGTAAAAGAAAGTGGTTGCAATGGACATTATAGATTTTTCAGCAAACCGCCCATTCCTGTGGTTCTAATTTACTACCGCCAATATATCTTTAACCAGTGATTGTGATTGGAGATAGTCTCGTGTGCATATACATAAAACTACTTACTTACTTACTTACTTAAGGTGGCGCTACAGTCCTGTGTGAACTAGGGCCTCACCCAACAAACTTCTCCATCTAGCTCGGTCCCTAGCTAGATGTCTCCAGTTTCGCGCTCCGAGTTGGGTGAGGTCACCTTTCATTTGTGCGCGCCACCTGATTCGCGGTCTTCCTCTATTGCGCTGTCCTGTGGGTGTGGATTCGAAGACTTTCCGGGCCGGAGCATTGGTTCCCATGCGCTCTACGTGACCTAGCCATCTTAGTCGTTGGACTTTTACCCTTCTGGCTAAGTCTACGTCGCTGTACAGCCCGTACAGCTCGTCGTTCCATCTTCTCCTCCACTCCCCTTCGATGCATACGGGACCGTAGATCACACGAAGAATCTTTCTCTCGAAACGACCCAAGGTGCTTTCATCCGCTTTTGTCAAAGTCCATGCTTCTGCACCGTATAGTAGGACGGGGATGATAAGGGTCTTATATAGCGACACTTTGGTCCTTCGAGAGAGAATTTTTCCACTCAATTTCTTTCTTAACCCAAAGAAACAGCGGTTAGCAAGAGTTATTCTTCGTTTGATCTCAGCGCTGGTGTTGTTTTCTGCGTTTACAGCGGAGCCTAGGTAGACGAAGTCCTTGACTACCTCAAAGTTACGTCTGTCGATGGTGACGTTTTGACCAAGACGTCGGTGTTGTAGGTCCTTTCTTGATGACAGCATGTACTTTGTTTTGCCCTCATTAACCGTTAAACCCATTTTTGCCGCCTCTGCCTCAATACTCACAAAAGCTCCATTGACATCACGCTGAGTTCTTCCCATTATGTCAATGTCATCAGCATATGCTAGTAATTGGACAGACTTTTGAAAGATAGTGCCTCTGGTGTTGACGTGTGAGCTTTGCACTATTCTTTCAAATACGATGTTAAAAAAATCACATGACAGCGCATCACCTTGTCTAAAACCTTTTTTGACATCGAAAGGTTCAGTTAAGTTGTTTCCAACCTTTATGGAGCAGCGTGAATTCTCCATGGTCATCCTGCACAAACGAACGAGTTTGGTAGGGATGCCAAAACTAGACATGGCTCTATACAGTTCGTCCCTGTAGATACTGTCATATGCGGCCTTGAAATCGATGAAAAGATGGTGGGTGTCGATTTGGTGTTCTTGGGTTTTTTCCAGGAACTGCCGTAATGTGAATATTTGATCGACTGTGGACTTTCCTGGTCTAAAACCACACTGATAAGGAACTATCAGGTTGTTGACGATGGGCTTTAGACGTTCACATAAAACTACTTAAAGGCTTTAAATTTAAAAGCTGATATTGATTAAAATAAATGTTGTCATCCTTATCGCTTCTATATACGTATATATACGTATGTATATATCAGAAACCATACAACATTTTTGGAGAGCATTAATGACAAGTTTGCCTACACAATTGAAGGTAAAGTGAATTAAATTATGATTTTCTTAGCTGACGCATGCTACGAGATACCAAATCGTTTAACTTCTTAACATTTGAAAGTGCATCTATAGCCTACTCCCATCTTCTTTTTTCATGGAAGGTTCACACCCTTCTTTCGCTCCTCAAAAAGCTACAAATTATATTACTGAAGATAAAAGATAAATATATAAGATAAGATATTAACAAAACCTATGCATGTTTGGTATGGTGGTACTACTAGCGCCATAAGGACTTCACCAACTGCAGTCCTGGAAACATTCCTCTTGCTAGCCCCCCTCAATATATTTGTGAAAGAACTAGCGTCCAAAAGCGTATAAAACAGTGTAGGAAATGGGCTTCCTTTGGTCACAGAAACATGAAGAAAATTATTGACACTCGAACAGAGTATTTAAAGCCGTACATAGGGATGGAGGGGACCTAAAATTTATATGCCGAATCGGAACTGCTAATTTAAGAAAGCACTTTTCATGACAAGAATTACTTTTGGAGGATTTGTCAAATTCTCGCAAGAAAAACCTTTTTACCGTGGAAAAACCTTTTTTTTGTATTTAGGTGGAACAGTCAGGTATTGAACCCAAGACCTCTAGCATGACAGCCCCAAGCACTAACCATCACGCCACGGGTACTACAGGGTTTGCTATCTTTTCATATGACCCTCCCCTAGAAAGTTTAATGCAGCTACCAGATTACTGCAGTGTGTTTTAAGCACAAGTAAATAAACTAATTCACAAAAGTTGAATTTAATCTATGGCCCAATATTACCAAAGGTAAAACAAAATTCCTTTTGCAACATTGTGAAATTTTTCCAGATATCAGGATGGTTCAGGGAGGCACCCTCAACCTAAATCCTCACCATAACCAACCTTCCTGCTATAACTTACCCAATCCTTGCCGTTTTCTGAGATGTTTTTAAGGTGTGCTTTGTTTTAACATCATGTATTGAATAAAGAAAACTACATTTTACGATGATAATTATGGATTAAGCTAATGAGCAGATTAAGTGATAGAGGCCATTGAACCAGAATTTCCAAAAAATGTCTTTAAAAAAAATAACACACAAATCCTAAATGTCTTTTAATATAGTTCCAGAGTTCTAAAGAATAAGGCAATCCAACTTGTTTAACCGTTAAACTTAGCCTATGTCAATTAAAGTTAACAAAAAAAACTATTAAAACTTACCAACAGATTAGGAAAATGACTACTGTCATGGTTGGTCACCACAAAACAAGGAGAATTCAACCTCTTCGCCTGATGCACCAACATGTAGCAACGATTGTTATCAACATCATTGGCAACAACAAATCCGGTTGGGATTTTATTATCTGATTCAGCATGTAAGGCTTCAATAAGTTGGGCAGTTTTAGAACCTGGCGCTGCGCACATATCCAGAACTTTATCTGTTGGTTTAACATCGAGAACCAGAGGGGGAATCATGGAGACAGCTTCTTGACGACTTATACTTCCGGCACTTGTCTCTACAATCAAAAAATTATGCAATCTGAATAATGGCTCTGAACGTCGGATGTCTTTTCGGGTGAGATGTAATTGCCAGGCAAGTCCTTCGGGGTACCATGGCAGACAGAGAGGACGTTCGACTTTTTCTTTCGGAATCTGATGTAATTCGGATACTCCATCCACGTAGGACTCAAAGAGCTTAGTCTTGATAAGTTGTAGGAGAGCTTTGGCCTCATCTTTGAATCCAGTAACCCGAAATGTGGTTGGCAGATTGTCTTTGATGGCAGCAAGGAACTTTGCCCATTCGACTTCGTCTTTGCATATTTGTTGTGCCTAATAAAATTGATATAGATCAATCCAGTCACTGCAATAATTTGCATATTACCTTGTAATACTTCACAAAAGCATCATTTTCCCGAACAATTTCTTTATAGGGCTCTGAGCGGCGGTCAGGTTTATCGGCCTTTAACAAACAAAAAACAACAAAACCCAAAAACCTTATCAACCTTTTTGTGGATAGTTTGTAGATATTAGAACTTACCAATAGTCTCTTATTGCGTTTTTTGGCAGCAAAGGGATTTTGTTTTTTACCACGATCACGAGCCATAGTTTCTTGTTTTTCTTTATGCAATAATATCAACAGAATAAAATTAAATTAAATATAAAAAACAGGCACCACCAAAGCACCTTGTTCGTTTTATGTTCTTATGCTTGTGCCGACGCTCAAACTGTCAATGTCAAATACGTTATTAGAGCACGTGTCGTCTTACGTTACGGAGTTACGTACATTAATGAGTCGGGTATTACACACACGATTGCCAGTTTGGTCATTTAAGACCAAATGTGGTCATTATTTTCTCACTTGGTCGCATGGTCATTTTTTATTCCATTTGGTCCCTTTTTTAAGAAATAAAAAAAATAACTTGACTCTATTCCTTTTATAATCTCAAAAATAAAATACATACCTAAAGAATTTTGGGAAAAGGCCAATTATCATAAAAACGTTTCAAATGAATATTGTTTTCAAAATTTAATTTAGTTCGGTTATAACTTGATGTTACTTCCTCACAGCTCAGCTGCTGCTCAGAGGAATTTTTTTTAATTAACTTTGATAAAAATGAAAGGCAGACTTTGGGTACCATTAATAATATAATGCTGGCCAAAAAGCGTCAAGATGACAAAAATAACCATAGCTTTTGGTCTGCAAAAACATTTTTTTGAATTAATTTTATATGAATTTTATTTAGCGATAGTATTCGATCTCCTGACTTATTCGATCTCCTGACATAATGTTAACATATTGTGATCTTAAAAAAAAGGGACTGGAGTGCGTCCCACACTGATAACTTCCCATCCCGTCTGCCGAATTGTCTTGCTTAAAAGGTTTGTGGGCTTTCGTGATTTGCTAGTTGTTAGTTGAATTATTCTAAAAAAATTAAAAAATTACCAACAATATTTTGAGTATGATGAAATAGTTTGATTTCAATATCTGTTCTTGTTAACGAGATTTTCAGTAGAAAACCAATTTTTACCAAATTATTTGCGTACTATTTTTTGTAGATTTTATTTTTTTATGAAAAAAACTGACTGTTGGATTTTTATGCACGATTTACGGAATGTCGGAAACTATATTTTCTGTGAAATAAAATAAGCTTAAAGCCAATATTTTTTTAACTTTTGAAGAGATACTTGAGTCGACATCTCTCTTAAAATCTTTTATTTAGACTCTAGGAACCTTGAAACGTCAAGAAATGTCAAAGTTTTCAATTCAAGAAATCGGACCGATTACATTAACTTTCTATGGAAAGTTAAAAGCCATTGCGGACCCAAATAATTTTGGTCCTTTTTTGGTACGATTTTTTTTCAAGTGGCAATCATGATTACACAGCGCATGTTTTTCCTTGCATCAATGAAGTGCGAAAGAGAAAGGAATAAATAAAAAATGAAATAGAAATAGAAATAGATCTGTCTCGGCATGCACGTACAAGCTATTCCTTGCATGTTTTTGACCATTCAAATGGACGATAGGTATACCCACTTCTGGAAAAAAAAAGTTTGTGTCAAAATTTGAAAATAAACATGACCACTTGTAGGTAAAAATTACCAACATAATTCAAGTCCGAAAAATTTGTAAACACAGATTAATGAATTCATCACATTTTATTTAACATATTTTCCATATTACGCAGATGAGATTTATTTTTTAATTACGTACAAATAAACTCACAAAATCCCTTACAAACTTAATTAAATTAGATAAACTTAAATAAAGATGACGCAATATAAAAACAAAGCGTTTTAACATGAGATCACAGTATATAAGTTCTAACAATAATTTTATTAAAAGTAGTAAGGTTCGATTTTGAGAATTTTTACGGCTTGTGTTCTCTCTGTTCCCTAAGTCCAATTCAGATCAAGAGTTTATATTTTTAATAAAGTTATTATTTACACAAAGTTATTTAAATGAGTTTAACCATTGTTTCTGTTTAGCCAAGTGAGTATGTTAAAAGAACGTTTTCGTTACTCAAATTGTCAAACATGTTTTTTCGTTTCCGAAAAATATAACCAAATGGAATTAAAAATTAAATTTGGTCACAAATGACCAATGTGGCAACCGTGAGTTGGGTACACCGAGCGAGCAACGAAAGTAGAATGAAAGACAGACTCAAAAATCCGAAAAGTCTTCGTGTAATAATGCGCGCATCACCGAATGACTCTTCAAAACAAAATAGCCGATTAATGCACATTAAATACATGCGCTGTGTAATACCGGACTTACAAAACAAGCATTAATTTCTCGTATAGTGATGGGTACTTATTATATATATATATATTATAGCATTGACTTAACATACTACTCTATTGGCCTTACCAATAACCAAAATTAAAGCCCACTTATGACTGAATATTTCCAGTAACCTGGGCTAAGGATCGGTTAAATGTTATTGATGGGAATCTTAAAGGCCCAACTATAATAGACTTAACCGAAAGTAAGCTAATGTCAAAACCGAACGAAAAGTTATCAGAAGTTATCTTCAAAACAAAAAGTAACCATAATGGATTCAATTAACTTAAGCAAATGCGTTTCAAATTTGACATTTGCTTAAGCTCGAGCCATTTAAATGGCTCTTGCGTAATTGCGCGAAAGTTACCGAAATTTAACGAAACTAAGCAGAACGTTTATTATGGTTAGTGACATATAAGGCTGCGTATTGATTCGTTCCCTTTAGCTGGCTTAAGCTCGGTTGGGCCTTAACAATAAGCGTAAGGTTATATATATCTCCCCGGTATGCACTGTCATTTTGACAGCACACAACACAAAAAACATATTCGTCAGGTCAAAGGAGTTAAGATTTATTGTGAAAAATACTTTTTTTAATATTTAGTCATGTCTTTTGTTTTTATAAATGTCCATTATTTTAGAAGTGGCTAAAACACACAATTTGAAAAAGAGCAGAGCGAATTGGATGGAGGCATTGAAGATGCTACTGGTCGAAACAGCTAGACTACTTACGAATATAAATGATTCCAAGTTGGATTGATGGAAGGTCATTAAAATCGATAGCTTTAGTCACCTTTTTGCCTCCTTGCTTCAGTGACAAATTTTAAGATGTTTGTCTTTAATAATTGAATACTCCGAACCCATTTCAAAACTTCATTTTGTTTAAATAAATATTTGTGTTCTGTATATTTTTACACATTTTACTAATTTCACTTCAACGCTGCCTTTTTGACAGTGAATATAGTAGATAATGTAAATAATAGAAGGTTAACTAGTAGTACCCTTGGCGTGATGGTTAGTGCATTGGACTTTCATGCCATAGGTCTTGGGTTCAAATCCTGCCTGTGCCATCTAAAGTTTTTTCATGGGTATTACCTCTTGCGAGGAATTGACAAATCCTCCAAGAGTAATTCTTGTCATGAAAAGTGCTTTCTCAAATTAGCCGTTCGGAATCGGTTTGAAACTGCAGGTCCCCTCCATCCCTGACAACAATATTCGCACACAGGAATGGTTGAGAGTTGTAAGTCACTAGGCCCTAGTTCTCAAAGGACTGTCGTGCTACCTAATTTATTTATTTAACTAGTAAAACACGTGTTATTTTTGGATATTAGTATACACGCAAATTAAGTCGCTGTTAAAATTGAACTCGGCGATTCCTACTTGTATTTATTATTGGTTCTCATTCAGATAAAAAAAAGCGCCCTTAAAAGTAATTTGTCTTTTACTATAGCTGCATTTTATTATCGAAAATTATGCATATGGATCATCTTTTACTATATCTGCATTTTACCATCGAAAATTATGCATATGGGTCATCTTTTATTACATAATAAAACAATAATTTGTAATCATGGTTTCTACCTTTGTGAATTTCAGAAACCTAAGAGTTAATTACTATGCAAACCAAAAGCTCCCAAAAGGTACAACGGCTGACTGGCCACCATTGAAATGTAAGTGGTATTTCTATTATGTGACTCAAAACATTTCTTTATAGTGACCATTGCTTGCATTGACCTACTTCACATGGACTGCTAGTAGCCAACTTCACGTTGGTGTCATTTATTCCTTAACGCTACTAGCCCTTCTGTAGGTTCAGCGGAAATATGGACAAACGTTAATTTCATTTTTGTATTTTGTTTATTTTGTCAAACTTTATAACAATAGATGTCCTAAGTTTCTTTGCACAAAAAAAAAATATTTTTGAAGCAAAAAAACAACAGATGGCGTTTGAATTTAATTTTAAGTTTTTCCCCAAACATATAAGAACAAGCATAGCTAAAGAGGTGGAATTTTTCAATGGAATATAGAATACTCCCAAAAGAGTTTTGCCATTTAAAACGAAAATAAAACTGAATTAACAGTTAATATAAAATATTTTTCTTATGAAACCGACAAGCATAATATCTAAAGATGTTCTATCACCTACAAGAAACAAAAGTTATATAATTAAAGACAAAAGCCCCACATTAACAGGTTATAAGGCTGTTTTGAAATCTATATTGATGGCCCTGGCAAACGGAAATTTTTTGTAAGGACGAAGTTGCATGCTGTATACATACATATATATTTTATTCAGTAGAGTAGAGCAAGAAACGAACAATAGGTCCGTTCGCGTACTTTCTGCACTAAAATTCGTAAAAAGAGATATTTTAAAGAGTGGGGGTAAAATTCTCTCACCAAAAAAAAAACTACAAAAAAGTAAGCGAACGGGAAAACAACAAATTTTTCACACAATATTACTGTCTTGTTGTTCTTTTTTAAATTTTATAACTGACAGCAAAAGCGAGCAATTTATTTAATTTATTTGAATTTCTATCAAATTTTAAATTTTCACAAATCAGCCCAAAGAAATTTCTTGGGCTAAAATTCGTAGGTTGGGGAAATATTTTACTCTCTCGTGAGCGCTCTCTTTTACGAAAAACTACGAAATTTTTGAGTACGCGAACAGGATTTGGTTAAATTTCGTATTTTTTCGTAAAATTGGACTGTTTTAGGAGGGTAGGCGAACGGACCTAATTACAAATAGTCCTAGCAACTCTAAGCTTTGCGACAATTTAGTTGTCTAGTGAACAACTTTAAGCTTGCAACCTGAACATTCTCATAAAGGAGACATTTTTTCCTTGAATGCAATCAATTTCATTGTCAAACTTGACACAAATGAATGATCTCACTTCCGAACGTTTCCCTATACGTCATTGAAAAAACTAAACTAAACAATTTGTAGTAAATATGGCCGCCCAGACGTGTAGTAAATTTGTGAAAAAATTTCATACCACCACTTTTATATTGAAAAAATTAATTTAGTCATATGAAATTACCTTATCCGGGGATCTGCAATAATTGTTAAAATGAATTTTTTCGTACAAATTCATTAGCATTTAAGTTATTTAGCTTCTAGTGCCGTTCGTCGTCGTTCTGCTCGTTTTTGTCGTCTGGATAAAATCATGAATTAACCAATCACAACAAAAAAAGGTTTGCAAATTAAGTAAAAAAGACATGAAACCATCTGCTCTGTAATCAAATGCAAAATTTTATCTCAAAAGTGTTTAATAATTAAACGTGTCGAAAATACCTTCACAAAACACCCGAACTTTTTTTCTAACAAAGTCTGCTGCAATTTTTAAGAAATCAATAAATTCAAGATTTGCTATTCTCTGTCTCTGATTTTTAGTTTTTTTTTGTTCCCACTCAAAGTGATAGCATTTCATATTTTGGCCAGTGAAGTGATTGCATTTCTACCAAGACCAAGAGTGAAACATTTTTTGAAGAAAATGACAAAATTGATGACTTATCTATTATTTTCTTTGAAAAGAATGGTAATTGTGCTTATAAAGGATACGTCGCTATATTTTAAATTAGTAAAAAAGCAAGTAGATGCAGTTGCAAGCTTGAAAATAGTTGAGTTGCATATTGTTACAAATAAACATTAAGTGATGGCAATACTTTTTTAATTTAAAAACTCAATTTAAAAACATAAGTATGTATATTTGGGTTTTGATTAAAAACCGAAAAATCCTTGCTTTTCGGAATTCCATTCTAAAAATTTTAAATTTGTAACTGTCCTGCGCATGACAGGTAAATTTGTAACTACATGTCTCACTTTTTTTTGAAAACATTTTTTTTTTAAATCTAATGCCGACCGGTTTCGTGAAATACCTCAACATTTTCTCGTACAAATCAAAAGCTTCGCCTTTTATTTTATTTGCAGCTAATTGTAATTTGTGTAAACCATGGTAAATTATTTTACAAATGTAGCTTAAGTGTTTGAGGCAGTTTCAGGATATTGTGTAGGTACACTTTGTTCTTGTCTTATTTCTGCATCAGTTCCGACAGACGTTGCGAACCAACACCCTATATCGTTTTACCAACGCCGCAGCCAATTGACCGATGACAATTCATTGAAAACATTTTCCTCCTCATTACTACATTCAATGAAACCTATAGGTACCTAAAAAGTTTATTTTTTTTTTAAATAAATTATTCCTCTGGCAGCAGGTACAACTAATATTTAACATAGTTTATTTGTTTCAAACAAGGAATTTTGGTTGATGTTTTCCTATTTTTAAAGAAAATGTGTTGCCAGTAGTTTTAGTTAAAAGTCTTGAAACAAGAGCCTATAAGGTTATTTATTACTGGAACTATATTTGCAATTGTAATACAACATGCATCAATCTTCACACAACCAGGTGATGTGTTAGCTGTTTCTTTTAAAAAATAAGAACGCTATCAGTACATCCTGGATTCTAATTTTGGAAATTATACTATATATGTACTTACATATATATGTACATACATATGTAGGTATGTACATATTAAAAAAAGTGCTTAATGTAAAATTAATCAAGTTATCTCCTAAATTATTTGCCTTTAGTGTTTTTAATTCTTTGATTTTTAATCTGAGCCTAAAGTATCCCTTATTGAATTAACATAAAACAATCAGTCCTAAATCTCAAATAAAAAAAATAAATACATTTTGTTTCCCATTAATTCGTCGGAAAGAGTATATTACTTTACTATTATTATTATTTATTTTTTATTTATTATTTTATTATTATTTTATTATTATTATTATTATTATTATTATTATTATTATTATTATTATTATTATTATTATTATTATTATTATTATTATTATTATTATTATTATTATTATTATTATTATTATTATTATTATTATTATTATTATTATTATTATTATTATTATTATTATTATTATTATTATTATTATTATTATTATTATTATTATTATTATTATTATTATTATTATTATTATCATTATTATTATTATTATTATTCGTAGTACTCGTGGCATGATGGTTAGTGCGTTGGACTGTCATGCCAGAGGTCTTGGGTTCGATCCCTGCCTATGCCATCTAAAATATTTTTCACGGGTACTGCCTCTTGCGAGGAATTGACAAATTCTCCAAGAGTAATTCTTGTCATGAAAAGTGCTTTCTCAAATTTGCCGTTCGGATTCGGCCTAAAACTGTAGGTCCCCTCCTTCCCTGACAACAGTACTCGCACACAGGAATGGTTGAGAGTTGTAAGTCACTAGGCCCTAGTTCTCAACGGACTGTTGCGCCACCCACTTTAACTTTATTATTATTATTATTATTATTATTATTATTATTATTATTATTATTATTATTATTATTATTATTATTATTATTATTATTATTATTATTATTATTATTATTATTATTATTATTATTATTATTATTATTATTATTATTATTATTATTATTATTATTATTATTATTATTATTATTATTATTATTATTATTATTTTATTATTATTATTATTATATTATTATTTATTATTATTATTATATTATTATTATGTTATTATTATTATTATTATTATTAGTATTATTATTATTATTATTATATTATTATTATTATATTATTATTATTATTATTATTATTATTATTATTATTATTATTATTAGTATTATTATTATTATTATTATTATTATTATTATTATCATAATTATTATTATTATTATATTATATTATTATATATTATTATTATTATTATTTATTATTATTATTATTATTATTATTATTATTATTATTATTATTATTGTTATTATTGTTATTATTATTAATATATTACTTTACAACTTTTATGGGAAGTCAAAACGGTTGATAAGGACAAAGGTTTTGCCAGCGAACAAATTTGGGTGAATCTTTAAGATGCCGTTATTCTTGTTTCAATTTGAAAAGCAATTGTTTGGAAAACTAATACCACTTTTAAAAAAAGGTTATAAACTAAGTACAGATACTCTCAGACAAATTCGTACAGGAGAGTTTAATTCAGTAGAATTGTTAAAAAAGATAACAAAAATTGCAAATTAATATTAAAGTCTAAAAAATCGTGTTAATGAGTTTACATGCAAATATGTACCTATTAATATGGAAAAAAAAGTAAAAATAATACCTCACATTCATATTCGTACACAACGTTTTTCCCTCAAAATATCCTTGGAATTTTACTGTTATTTATATACTCTTGTAAGAAAAGTTTCACTGTCGCAATACCCACTTCTTGGTGAATTATTCGAACGATTTTTTTTTTATTTTTTTTAGAAAAATGGGTAGCAAATCGGACAAAAAGAGTGTTAGTTAAGAAAATTAATAATAAGTACTTATAAACATATGCTGAAATAGGTGCAATTTTCAATAGAAGTCGCTAAACCAGGGGAGAGTACGTTAACTTTGGCGCCGAGATATAATAACGGTTTTTGGTAGAGGGGCTTAATACAAGCAGTTTTTACTATGGGAGGGGGGTCTATCTCCCCCCGTTTAGGCGGTAGGGGCAATTTAAAAAAACATGTACTTTAAATGGAAAAAAAAATAATTAAAAAATAACGGTAATACTTACAATTAAGTATTATACCTTTTTTTAAAGCCAACACTTGTGTCTAGTAGCTTGTTTTTAAATCAAGTCAACACTATGCATAGTTTTCGAAAAAAAACTGTTTAAATTAAAAATTTGGTCAAAAAAAAAGTTAAAAATATGGTTTAGAGTGTAATATTTCAAAACTTTTAGATTATCTACATTTTTTTTTTAAGAATACATTGCTCTTATTTATTTTTGATCGAAAACTGAAAACTAGATGACTTTATGTCTTCTAGTTCTTGAGAAAATTCAAAGTTACCAACAAAAATATTTTAATTAAATTACTTTTTCCTTGCTAACGTAGTCTTATTTTGATAGTAATAATCGAATATGGATTAAGATACACCTAGGGTAAATTAATTTTCTTAAATCCAGCTTATTTAAATGCAAAAGAAACTTTGCATGCACCCCATCTTGCACCCACCACACCTTGCACCCTCCCCACCTTGCACACACACCAACTTGCACCCATCCCAAATCCTATAGTGTGCCCAAGCAGGGGGGTTGCAGGGGGGCAGCATGCCCCCCCTTACAGATGCCACTGTTGCATACACCCAAACTCGCGCACACCTTACTGTTGCATACACCCAAACACGCATTACGCATACGCAAATACCATTATTACTATCAAAATAAGACCACTCAAGCAAAAAAAATTAAAATAGTAGTTGTGGTTATTTTCAATTTTCTCAAAAACTAAAAGATATAAAATCATCTAGTTTTCAGTTTTTGATCAAAAACAAATAAGAGCAATAAATTCTGAAATAAAAACAATGGTAGATAATCTTGAAGTATTGAAAAAGTTACACTTTAAACCTTTTTTTAACTTTTTTTACTCAAATTTTGAGTTTAAAATTAAATTTTTATTTTCAATTTTCTCAAAAACTAAAAGACATAAAATCATCTAGTTTTCAGTTTTTGATCAAAAACAAATAAGAGCAATAAGTTCTGAAATAAAAACAATGGTAGATAATCTTGAAGTATTGAAAAAGTCACACTTTAAACCTTTTTTTAACTTTTTTTACTCAAATTTTGAGTTTAAAATTAAATTTTTATTTTCAATTTTCTCAAAAACTAAAAGACATAAAATCATCTAGTTTTCAGTTTTTGATCAAAAACAAATAAGAGCAATAAGTTCTGAAATAAAAACAATGGTAGATAATCTTGAAGTATTGAAAAAGTTACACTTTAAACCTTTTTTTAACTTTTTTTACTAAAATTTTGAGTTTAAAATTAAATTTTTTAAAAACTACGCATAGTTTTGACTTGATTTAAAAACTGGCTAATAGAACAGAGTGTTGGCTTTAAAAAAATGTATACAACTTAATTGTAAGTATCACCGTTATTTTTTAATTATTTTTTTCCATTTTAAATAATGACTTTTTTAAATTGCCCCTCCCGCCTAAACGGGGGGAGATAGACCCCCCCTCCCATAGTAAAAAATGCTTGTATTAAGACCCTCTACCAAAAACCGTTATTATATCTCGGCGCCAAAGTTATCGTAATCGTGCCCTCAACCAACATAATAAGGGAAGAAAACTCCTAAACGATGCTGACAAAGATTTATTTTGCGACGAATAAATAAAAATCCGACTGTAAGTGCACCTAAGTTGTCTGAAATGGTAAAAATTGACCTCAACAAAAAATTTAAGCTCCGAAACCATTAGACGAGCAATAAGAAAAAGTCGATTTAATGGCAGGATAGCACGTAAAAAGCCATGGAGGGTAGCACGTAAAGGCCAGAGGTCAATCAAAAAAGGGTTTGGAATTTGCAAAGAGGTACCAAACTGAGAAAATATAATACGGAGCTGAATCCGAAGCACTTAACTTACACAGTAAAACATGGAAATAGATCTGTAATGGTGTGGTGTTGTTTTTCGGCGGCGAGGACTGGAAACCTTGAAATAATAAATGGGATAATGAACCAGGATGTATCACCCTTCTAAAAAAATCTTGAGGAAAGTGCCGTTCGGTTAGGACCGAACATAAATCCCATTGAGAAACTGGGGGAGTGTTTGGATGTTTGGAAATTCGAAAACACTAGGTAACGGGAAAAAGGCGGAGCTTCACCCATACATTAGTGGAATCAATGCAAAAATGAAAGCTAAAAACTTTTTAGAACAAAATTTCAAAAGGTTAAAGTGTACGAATACGTATAATTGATTCATTTTGAATGTTGTTTATAAAATATATTGTTTTCGTTGTTATTACCTTAAGGAAATGTTTGTGTTTGTTCCTCTGAAAAAATAAAAAAAAACTGTAAAGTGTGAAGAATTTAGGCCTATTAACTCATTGCCTGTGTATGAAAAAGTTCTTGAAAAAATTGTGTATAAACAACTCTGAAAATATCTGTCTGATAATAAAATAATTATTGAAAATCAATCAGGGTTCCGTCAATCACATTCTTGTGAATCTGCAGTAAACATGGTACTGATAAGTTGGAAAGAATCTATCTCAAAAGGTAAGAAAGTTGTATGCGTTTTTCTTGACCTTAAACGAGCTTTTGAGATAATTGATCCGGCACGAGTACGATAACTTTGGCGCCAAGATATAATAACGGTTTTTGGTAGAGGGTCTTAATACAAGCATTTTTTACTATGGGAGGGGGGGTCTATCTCCCCCCGTTTAGGCGGGAGGGGCAATTTAAAAAAGTTATTATTTAAAATGGAAAAAAATAATTAAAAAATAATGGTGATTCTTACAATTAAGTTGTATACATTTTTTTAAAGCCAACACTGTTCTATTAGCCAGTTTTTAAATCAAGTCAAAACTATGCGTAGTTTTTGAAAAATTTAATTTTAAACTCAAAATTTGAGTAAAAAAAAGTTAAAAAAAGGTTTAAAGTGTAACTTTTTCAATACTTCAAGATTATCTACCATTGTTTTTATTTCAGAACTTATTGCTCTTATTTGTTTTTGATCAAAAACTGAAAACTAGATGATTTTATGGCTTTTAGTTTTTGAGAAAATTAAAAATAAAAATTTAATTTTAAACTCAAAATTTGAGTAAAAAAAGTTAAAAAAAGGTTTAAAGTGTAACTTTTTCAATACTTCAAGATTATCTACCATTGTTTTTATTTCAGAACTTATTGCTCTTATTTGTTTTTGATCAAAAACTGAAAACTAGATGATTTTATGTCTTTTAGTTTTTGAGAAATTGAAAATAAAAATTTAATTTTAAACTCAAAATTTGAGTAAAAAAAGTTAAAAAAAGGTTTAAAGTGTAACTTTTTCAATACTTCAAGATTATCTACCATTGTTTTTATTTCAGAACTTATTGCTCTTATTTGTTTTTGATCAAAAACTGAAAACTAGATGATTTTATGTCTTTTAGTTTTTGAGAAAATTGAAAATAAAAATTTAATTTTAAACTCAAAATTTGAGTAAAAAAAGTTAAAAAAAGGTTTAAAGTGTAACTTTTTCAATACTTCAAGATTATCTACCATTGTTTTTATTTCAGAACTTATTGCTCTTATTTGTTTTTGATCAAAAACTGAAAACTAGATGATTTTATGTCTTTTAGTTTTTGAGAAAATTGAAAATAAAAATTTAATTTTAAACTCAAAATTTGAGTAAAAAAAGTTAAAAAAAGGTTTAAAGTGTAACTTTTTCAATACTTCAAGATTATCTACCATTGTTTTTATTTCAGAATTTATTGCTCTTATTTGTTTTTGATCAAAAACTGAAAACTAGATGATTTTATGTCTTTTAGTTTTTGAGAAAATTGAAAATAACCACAACTACTATTTTAATTTTTTTTGCTTGAGTGGTCTTATTTTGATAGTAATAATGGTATTTGCGTATGCGTAATGCGTCTTTGGGTGTATGCAACAGTAAGGTGTGCGCGAGTTTGGGTGTATGCAACAGTGGCATCTGTAAGGGGGGCATGCTGCCCCCCTGCAACCCCCCTGCTTGGGCACACTATAGGATTTGGGGTGGGTGCAAGTTGGTGTGTGTGCAAGGTGGGGAGGGTGCAAGGTGCGGTGGGTGCAAGATGGGGTGCATGCAAAGTTTCTTTTGCATTTAAATAAGCTGGATTTAAGAAAAATTAATTTACCCTAGGTGTATCTTAATCCATATTCGATTATTACTATCAAAATAAGACTACGTTAGCAAGGAAAAAGTAATTTAATTAAAATATTTTTTTTGGTAATTTTCAATTTTCTCAAGAACTAGAAGACATAAAGTCATCTAGTTTTCAGTTTTTGATCAAAATCAAATAAGAGCAATGAATTCTAAAAAAAAACAGTAGATAATCTGAAAGTTTTAAAAAATTACACTTTAAACCTTTTTTTTAACTTTTTTTTGCACAAATTTTGACTTTAAAACAATTTTTTTCAAAAACTGTGCATAGTTTTGACTTGATTTAAAAACAAGCTAATAGACAAAAGTGTTGGCTTTAAAAAAAGGTATAATACTTAATTATAAGTATTACCGTTATTTTTTAATTATTTTTTTTCCATTTAATGTACATATTTTTTTAAACTGCCCCTACCGCCTAAACGGGGGGAGATAGACCCCCCCCCTCCCATAGTAAAAAATGCTTGTTTTTAACTATTCTATACAAATCCGTCATTAAACTTTGTCGCCAAAGTTATCGTACTCTCCCCATTGATCCTTATATATTGCTGGAGAAATTGTGCAAGTATGGAATCAATGATGTCGCTCTTGATTAGTTTCATAGTTTTTTATTGGGACGTTCTCAAAGAACCAAAATCAATAATGTCATATCTGATCCTGAACCTATTGATCTGGGAGTCCCGCAAGGATCAATACTTGGGCCATTACTGTTTAACTGCTACATCAATGACATGAACAAAATTATTAAAAATTGTGAGCTTGCTTTGTTTGCGGGCGATTCCCTATTATTTGTTGAAGCGGAAACAACCCAGGAATGTGAAAGACTGTTAAAAGAAGACCTTGATATTTTAAATGTGTGGCTGAAGGCTAATAAACTTAAACTAAATGCAACAAAAACTAAGTGTATGGCTTTAAATGATAGTGTTAATGTTAACGTAACTATAGATCAAGAAATTGTAGAACAAGTTTTACAAATAAAGTATTTAGGTGTAATTATTGACTATAAATTAAGTTTTGAACAACATTGTGCAATATATTTCAAAAAAAGTAGTTTTCTTTCGAAGGATTCGAAATAAAGTAGACACTATAACTGCAAGAAATAATAAGTTTTGTTAAACAATCTATTTAAATGTTAAATAATCTATTAAAATGCCAATGCCATTGTAAATAACATATATTTTATATACCTACATATTTATCACATGTTTATTGTAATTATTAATAGCAAATTTAGCTAAATAAATTGAGAGAATTCTCTCTCTAAAGATCAATATTTATTTTAAATAAATTAATGTCTTTTTTATATCCGAGTTATTTGTTTACCTTTTGGGAGTGGAATTATGTAAGAAATACAAGGTCTACGAATATGATTGAGACTGACTGTATATCGTGTATTAAGTAGGGAATTTGATAAAATATCTTATCCCAGTTTTGCACTTAATAAGAATTTTGTAATTTTGTAATAGACACACAAACAAATCTGTGATATGATAAATTGCTCCGGAAGGCAAATTTAACTAGTTCCAAGAGTTTGAAATTAATAAGACCAAAACTGTAGGTTTTGGTTGCAATTATTGAGTTATGAGGTTTGCTTATGAGGCCAACGATATCCATTTAATCAGAGATATTAATTTATTATTCTATGAATTGTGTATGCGAAAAGGAATATAAGTTGTTTTTTATAAATAAATTCTTTTTTTAGACTGCAACATTACCAAAAATAGAAAACCAATAAAAACAAACTCAAAAAAGGGAAAGGAAAATGGAATCTCAAATTTCAGTGAAATCTAAAGAGCTTAGTAATTGCAATGACTCTATAGTTCCATCCGGTATTTTGAATTCAACAGCGGCTATGATCAATCTGTGCAATAGTGACAGTTTCGGAATGATTGCCACAAATCATGAGTTAATCAGTGCTAATAGTATTGAACTTAATGCTGCAACCTCTCTAAGTGATGACTCAGGTGTTCCGCTTACAACAAACAGTTCAATATCAAGTGGAGATTCTTATCGTTTGGGGATATGCAAATTTGAAATGGAGGTTTGTAATTAAAAGCTGAAAGCGTTAATTTGTGATCACTTGTTACTTTTATTTAAACTTTACCTATATATACATATTTAGTTAGCTGAAAGTGATGGAGAAGTATCACAATTTGATTCTCTTGATAATTGCTCGGAAGGAGGAATGAGTGCAGAGAATTTTAATACCCTCAAAAAAGTACCACTTGCCCCTATCGACCCGCCACCAGAGTTTCAAGTAAAATTTTGTTTTAGATTTTAAATTTGAGCAATCATAAAAATAATTATAAATAATTTATTTAATTTTATTTAAGGACTCTCCTCATACAACTCTCACCAGATCACTTTCAAAAAACATTTTAAATAATATCCCGCGATGGTCATCGCAAACTTCGCTTCAAATCAACGACATGACGGACAAGCCCACGCCAAATATTATTGTAGAACTTAATCCAATCATTGCTCACGTCGAAAGCGCACTAAAAGATTCATACTCTAAGCAACATATCTACTCAAGTGATTCCATTTTGAATAGCAGTAACATGGATAATATATACGATGAACCAAACGATATTTTAAGCTCCTCCGTTGGAAATAGCATCGATGTTGTGGAACAACAAAAAATGGTTTTATGTCCCCATTTTCAAGATCACACACGATATTTCAGAGCTATTCCATCAGAACAGGACGTTGCTACGCACACCCATCAAATGCAATTGCAGAGATTTAATTTGGGGGGTCTCTCGGAAATTCATGATTATGATCTCTATTACGGCCTCAAACGTAGTGCATATCAAGATGGTAGCTTACAACGAAGACTTTTGTACAGTCCATTACATCACCACCATTATCAACACCAATACCATTACCATTCAGGTGGCAGTGGTAATAGGCCCAACTCTCGCAACTCATTAAATAGTCGACTGTCGAGCTCGCACAATTCATTAAGTGTATCGAATGCAAATAAGGCAGATGACTCTATCTTCATAACCCAAGCAATGTCTCACGATGCTCTTTTAACACGTGAGATATCCGATTTCTATAATGTGCCAATCGATTCGGATATATACGCATTTCCCATTGATATGATTAAGCCTCCTGATGCCAAAGATACAATAATAAGTAAATATAAAGACAGCATGAAGTCAAACCAAAAGAATCGCTTGAAATACTCTCGCAACAACAAGCGACGAAAACGAAACAACAATAATAACATTAACAACTTGAACAATAACAACACCAGCACCGATGATAACATATCTGGAATTGATAAGCTTGAAATTGACAAGAGCAAAACTAAAGCCAACAAAGCCGCCGAAGATAAGCGACACAGTGTGCCCGAAAACCCAATTGAACCGCTTCACATGACCCTCGACGAAGTAAAGCAATTCTATCACACTTTGTATTCGGACGCCAAAGACATACCCATGAGAAACAATACAACGAGTAGTTTGGCTCACAAATCTACAGCAACCAGCAAAACACCAACTCATAGTATTACATTAAATCGATCATCGAATGGTACTTGTGGTGGAGGTGGTGGCGTTGGCGGAGGTAACGGCGGTGTCGGAACAATAATCATCCCCAGACCCAATAAGCATTCGACTCTAAAACAAGTGTCAATTAATCATTCAAAGAGCATTTCCAATTCAGCCAGTATTAAGAATACTAAGTTAGTTGTAGGCGGAGGTGGCGATAAGACCAGTGATGTATCAAACAACAATAACTTAAACAATATAAATAATAATAACCACATAAGTAAAATAAATACCATTCAAACGGAAAAGAAGTCACAGTTTACTTTGAACTTGAAGCAGAAGTTTTGCAGCATATTTCGTTTTCGTAAGAGCCACAATCGATGCAGAGCCAATTCTACCGATTCAGCTGAGTATATATCATCAAATAAAGAACAATCGTCTACAACGAATCAACAACCAGAATCGGCTGATGATAAAAGAAGGAAGTTTCAGTCGCGAGCCTTGCCGCCTTTACCCAAAAAAGGTGAGTTTATTTTTAAGATCAATTTACAAAATCAGCGATACTGTTAGTTTGAATGAGTGAAATATTTTTGTATTTTTTTAAGTGAATACATTAGTCTAGATTGTAAAAGGAAATTTGACGGATTTTCTTCAAGCACAAAGATGAAACAAGCCATGATCCTCAGTATTTATCAAACATGTTTGCGGAATATTTCAAGAGTGCCCATGAAGACTCTTTCTCTTCAAATTCTAACTTGTCAAATAACTTTTCAAGCTCAAAACAATTTTCCCACTTGGGTTTTATTAATCTGACAGTCTCTGAAGCACCAAGCTCGAAGATTTTTCATTGACACTTTCTGTTCGCATTAAATATTAGCGTTGATGGAACACTGATCAGCTGCCATACAAAATTTTAAATAATATTTTATTTTTTTTTTAAATAAAGAACTAGTTCTAGAAAGGGAAATTTTAGTAAATCGCGCTTTTTAAATATACGAACCATTATCACATTAATGTACTCAATTGTCTCCTAACTGTCATCGAACGGTGATTTTTTTTTCTTTTTTGTGAACTCATGAATGAACTTTATCGAGACTTCAAGATTTTTTTAACCTATGATTTGATTTACTAGCAAATCTTACATTTGACTTTAAAGTATAATGTTTGGATTTGATTTAGTTATAAGGTAAGCAAAGCTTAATTTTCATTGGCAGAGATCTTAGTTTCCTAAGAATGTCTTTTAGATGAAGTCACACAGATGATAACTTTATTCGACAATCAAAAAATCACAAACGTATTACATTGTTCTTACAACTATAATATACTGATATAATTTTAAGCTAGCTCGGTCCCTAGCTAGCTGTCTCCAGTTTCGCACGCCAAGTTGGTTGATGTCTTAACCCACCTGCGTGCGCCACCTGAGTCGCGGTCTTCCTCTACTGCGCCGTCCCTCTGGATTGGATTCAAAGACCTTCCGGGCTGGAGCGTTGATGTCCATTCGCTCTACATGACCAACCATCTAAGTCGTTGGACTTTAATTCTGTTAACCAGGTCAGTGTAGCTGTACAGCCCGTACAGTTCGTCGTTTTATCTTCTCCTCCATTCTCCGTCTATGCAGACGGGACCAAAAATCACCCGAAGAATTTTTCTCTCGAAGTATCCTAAGACGCTCTCATCTTTCTTTGACAGGGTCCAGGCCTCAGCGCCATAAATGAGAACCGGGATGATGAGTGTCTTATGGATGGTGATTTTAAATGGTCGAGAGACGACTTTACTACTCAATTGCCTTCTAAGTCCAAAGAAGCACCGATTTGCAAGCGTTATTCTTCGTTTGATTTCAGCGCTGGTGTCGTTGTCTGAGTTTATAGTGGTGCCTAGGTAGACAAAGTCCTCAACTACCTAAGTTATAGCTGTCCATCGTGACGTTTTGTTCAAGACGTCGTCGTTCAATGTCCTTTTTTGATGACAGCATATACTTGGTCTTGCCCTCATTGACCACTAACCCCATCTTCCCCGCTTCCGTCGCAATGCTCAAAAACGCTCCACTGACATCACGCTTTGATCTTCCAATTATGTCAATATCATCTGCGTATCCGAGTAATGATGAACCTTTAGAAGATTGTGCCTCTAATGTTGACAGTTGAGTTTTGCACAATTCTTTACAGAACGATGTTTTTAGTTTGCGTTTGCTCGGTCCATCCCATCGCACTTCTTGGATGGCGGTAATATATGCCTTACAGCAGTTTAGGGCTTCCGCTTATTGTTCGGCTGTAATTGGTCTGTTAAGGGACCTAACATTCCATGTACGGATCCGAAGTTCGTTGTCTTTATTTCGTTTGCGTGGGTTGTCAACAGTAAATCCGTCTGTATCCGAAGCTTGTTGGTGCTTCGCAACTAGGATATTTTTACGTGGTCAGGAAGTCACCCCGACGGCACAAGCCTCAACCTGCAGGGCCAGTTCCTTAGTATAACTCCAAGGACGGGGAGCCAGATAAACCGTTCCCTATAGGCCTAGGCTCCGAATATGTCGTAGAAGCCCTATAAGGTGTTCACTAAGTAGTTCATCCTTACTGGAACTGTAGACGCCACCGTTGATTCCATATCGGGAATTCCTCCGCTGCCGTCTGGATAAGGAGAGGTGCCTTAATGGACGCACCTCCCCCCTCTCTCGTTTATCACTCATAAATTAGAATTATTTTTCGATGTAAGCTTCCAAATGGATTTATATTTTGGACCAATTTATTTAGTAGTTCTTGTACCGAATAATTGTTTCGACTTTCATTCTATCTTCTTCTATTAATCCTGCGCTACAATTCTAACCTATTTTTTTACAACCGCTTAGCCGACTTTGATATCCTCACAGCAGGTGTGGAAACACAAGACAACTTGTCTGATGCCGATGATAAAGATAGAAAGAAAACCGAACTACGTTCATTTCATTTTACATCGAGTATAGAGAAAGTCAAGGACGTAAGTTAATTTTATTCTCAGCCAAACAAATACACCTTACTTTAACTATATAATTATTATTACAGTATGGATGGTATTGGGGACCACTATCCAGTGAAGCTGCCGAAAAAGTCCTTTCAAATGAGCCCGATGGCAGTTTTATTGTTCGCGACAGTTCCGATGACCATTATATTTTTTCTCTAAGTTTCAAATTAAACAACTGTGTGCGTCATGTAAGAATCGAACAGGACCAAGGTAGGTACTCAAAAAAAATTATAAATTTATAAAATAACTGAATGTCGTTGATTGGTGTTTTTTTTATTTTAAGGAACATTCTCGTTTGGTTCGTATGCAAAATTCAAATCACAAACCATTACTGAATTCATAGAAAAAGCAGTCGAACACTCTAGAAGTGGAAGGTAAATTACCTTTTTCGTTTCGCAATTTAAATAAATTTAACCTAAGTTTTGACTTAACTAACCCCAACACAGATATTTATTCTTCTTGCATAGAAGACCAGAGCATGGACCCATGCGTGTACAATTAACTAATCCTGTATCTAGATTTAAACACATTCAAAGTCTACAGCACATGTGCAGGTAATAAAAATTATTTAAAAATGTTTGCGGTGGTGTCTCCTAAAAAAATGTATTTGTTTATTTTTTATTTAGATTTGTTATTTTGAAAGCTGTAGTTCGTAAAGATTTAATACAGACATTGCCATTACCAAGAAGACTTTTAGATTATCTAAACTACAAACACTGTTATTCTGAACAAGTTGAAAGTGATAGTTCACAGTCTCAAGTAAGTGATTTTATAAGAACTTTATAAATATTTATTTAAAAAATATTGTTTTCAGATGTCTGGAGACGGTCAGGTTTAGAAGAGAAGAGGAAGATGTTAAAATGCCATAATAAGGTCAATTTTGCTTTTAGGCTGTAAGCAGTGATTTTATAATAATATTATAATAATTATAATTAATATAATACGATTTAGTTTTTTAATAAGATACAAAACGAATAAGTAAAAATAATATTAATTAAAATAAAATAATATACTATTATACATACTTAAAAAGAAAATAAATAAAAAATTTGTACTCGGTGCTATACTGTAAGTGAATAATATTACAAACATAATTTATACTTTAGTAATTAAAATAAATAATAAATGTTGTATGACTCTGATTCAGTATAAGAAACCCTTGATAATATCAATAAAATATACTTAAAGTATTGTTTCTATTTTTTTTTTTTTTCATTTTATTCAACATCATCTTATAATAATAAATTCGAATAAAATGAAAATCCAAAAATCCAAAAACCGATAAATTTATATAATACGAAATAATAATTATTATAAGACGAATATAAAAATCAGAGAAAGCATGCTGGATTCGTGTCTATTTTAGAATACCACACGTTACGCAATAAACGTTAACAGTCATTGAAAAATAAACGATTATTATATAAAATAAAAACATACAAAAAAATTTTGTTTTTCTTGAAGTTTATAAGGCCATACCACGTCTCAGTACTAGATTTTTAAAAGGAATATTTGCCCTCATTTATTATTTGAAAATGACCAATATCCTATCAAAGATATTATTAGGAATAACAATTTGCACTTGGGTTGGGTTGGACCAAGTTTTGGTTAGGCAACCCAATATTGTCCTTTCGTTTGACACAAAAATCAAATAAATAGCAAATGCGGGTATAATTGCTCCGCAGACGCGACTATTTAGCCAGACAATAGGGCCAGGATATAAGTAGGCGACCGTGGAGCCCTTTTAAAGCTATCAACTATCAACAAATTAAATGGGTTGGTATTATGGCCATCAACTATAGATCGATCAACTGTAGTGATCGACTGAATTTTATTAGATTGTATTATTATTATGAATGATTTTTTTGCGACATGTTATTACGGATATCGACAAAATAGATACATATATCAATATTCTTATGAATCACAAATCCTTGGTTGAAACGTAAACATGATAATTTGTTCGGGATTTTTAAAAGGGAAAGAATTTAAAAAGAATTGTATTCGATAGAATTGTTTTTTGAAGAGAGTTATGATGAAGCTAATGTAAGTAATCAAATCTAAAGTTGCCGAGCATTATAAGATTGTTGAAACCCAATGGATTTGAACGAACACATGTACATTAAATCCTTTTTTCTTTCAATTTTTACTTTGGCTAATGAAAATTGGTTTTAGATTCATTCAAAAGTTTAGACTTTTCAAACAAGCCTTCTTGGAAGTATTAAACGATATTTATGATAATTTAAACCAACCAAAAGTCAGCATTTCATTCCAAATATACTAAGATTGGCAGGGGTATTCAAATTCTTTGCCAAAGAAAGTTACCAATTGAGCGTTGGCAATGGCTTTTACATTAACATGGCACAACTATTAGCAGTGTCAGTCGTTCTAAGTGAATTATTTCGGGTTTACTTTAGATTTTCCCTTGCAAAACAGGGACTCTCTACCATCAACTCAACCACTCTTTCTAATTGTTTTCTGTTGCTTACTATTCTGGTCTTAAATAAAGGAATTTCGAATTAAGAAACAAGACAAAGAACTTACATATGTACATTGTAGTACAAAGAATTTTTTCTTCTGTGAAACAAAACTCACAATGAACGTTTGATAAGTATTCACAATCGATCTAAAATTACCAACTTATCAAATAATGGTTAGCAATTATCGACTACCCAACAGATACTCATAAAAATGCTGCTAGTTTTTTTCATCTGTAAACTAAAATACTTAATAAAGGGTGTCCCAAAATTAACGCAAGATTTGAATTAAATAGAAAACGCCGTTTTTAGTCTTTTGATAGTTATATTTTTATTGACTCGTAAAGTACATAGGATAGGGTTATGTATGGAATAACACATCGGACAAATGGCCTCCACGGCTTTGCATGCACATGCACACTCTTTTGTTGAAATTTTCCATGACCATTCTGCATGAATGTGGCTGAATTTCGTTGATGCAGCGTTGAATCTCCACATCCACACCATACAGTCACGCGTTGTGGATGCATTTGTTTTTCGACAATCACATGTGGGTTCTCTGAACCCCAAATGCGGCAATTTTGGCGATTGACAAAGCCATCAAGATGAAAATGTGCTTCACCGCTGAGGATGATTTTGCTCGAAAAATCAGGGTCCATTTGTTGATGTTCAATAATCCATTCAACGAACTCTCTTCTCTGTCCATGGTCATTAGGCTTCAATTGTTGTGTTAATTGAATTTTGTAAGCATGAAGACACAGATCTTTGGTGAGTATACGCTGTAGAGAGGTTCTTGAAATTTGCAATTCTTGTCCACGACGTCGAATTGAGGTTCCTGGATTGTCAGCAACACTCTCACGCACTGCTTCGACATTCACATTTGAACGGCTTGTTTTTGGACGACCAGTGTGTTTGGCGTCTCCAACGGATCCAGTCTCCATGAATTTTTCAATTAATCTCTTCACAGTTGACGAAGTTAAAACACTATTCCGAAATTTTCGAACTGCAGCCGCCAAGCTTTCACTATTTTTGAAATATTCTTTAATAATGAAGACACGTTGTTCTCTCGTGTAACGCTCCATTTTTAATAACCCTATACTGTTAGCTGTCAAATTGCTTTTTTTTCAGGGTTGCCAACACTTCACTGCACAAATGGCGGCAAATTCAAATCTTGCGTTAATTTTGGGACACCCTTTACTAATGCCTTTCGGCCCTAAGATCTATTTAATTTCATTTAGATTTCATTTATTTTTTTATTGCATTAGAAAATTAAAAAAAAAATTAGTCCAACGCAATAACCGCACGCCACGGGTACTACATTGTTTTTGTTTGTGCACTTTAAAAAACAACGTAATTTTGCCGAACAGTATAATACAAAGGAACAGACACTAAGGAGATCATAATAATCACTTCTTTTAACAATGTACTGGCGCACAAGGATCTGAAACGCGAATGGGAACCAATGTACATACATTAGTCTGCTATAAGGATAAATAATAGAAACCACTTAAATTTTGAAGAAAAAAGTTCCGACCTTCCTTTAAAACTAAAATTCATGTTTTTCTCTACTTTTAGAGAAATTTAAAACTTGTAAAGGGTTGGGCATAAAAACTGACACATTTAAGGACCGACCCTAGCTCAGCCGCATCAAAACATTACGAGGTCGGGTTTGAAGCAAATA
This sequence comes from Eupeodes latifasciatus, assembly GCA_920104205.1. Classification (NCBI taxonomy): domain Eukaryota; kingdom Metazoa; phylum Arthropoda; class Insecta; order Diptera; family Syrphidae; genus Eupeodes; species Eupeodes latifasciatus. The sequence goes on along the minus strand of OV049926.1, from coordinate 91,903,098 downwards.
AAAGTAAACAGTACGATTCAGTTTATGTCTCCGCTTCAACTGTGGTACCAAAAACGACCGTAGCATCTCGACATAGCGCTCTGTATTCACGGCCGAACGGAGAGGACTTTTCTGTAAAGCACTCCTAACTCGATCAACGTTTTCTGTTGTACGCACCGTGATCGGACGCCCGGTTGGTTTTTTTTTATCAGCCCGGGCCGTTTCCCGAAAGTTTTTAACCCATAGCTTAACCGTATTCCGCGACGGGACTGGATCACGAGAATTTAATTCGTATGTTTTACGAAATTCACGAATAACAGCAATGTAAGAATTTGTAATGAAAAATCGCTCGCAAACGAACGCACGCTGCGGAGCAGTCCACTTCTCCATGTTGACACTGAACAACTAAAAAAAATAAACCTTCAACCGTCTACGTCTACTTTCCGTTCTCGCAACCACGAATATCTCGCGTCTCGGTAGGGCGGAGCCAGGGGTCCTTAAAATGTGTCAGGTTTTTATGCCCAACCCTGTAATAAAACCAAAACACTTAAAGATTATCAACGAAAAATTATTTTATTAACGAACATAATAATATTAAATGGTAGCTATACATATGTACATATATTTTAAAATCTCGAACTAAAACAAAGAACCAATGAAACTAAACAAATCAGACTTAGGTGAATTCGATTCGTGTATCTTCTGTTCGTCCAATCGTTTTAGATTTCTCGGGAGCGTTTCGTCTTTTAAAATTTTGTCCGCTATCTTCTCCAAACTTATTCTAAAAAGCTGGTTTTGTAAAATGGGCACAATAAGATTATACTTATCTATATCCCTATTTATTTGTTCTACATTAGAACTGTATTGAGATACTGTGAGTTCCCATCTTATTTGTTCCTGATCTTTGGCAAAAGGATAGTCACCAAAGTATGATCGATCTTTAATTAGACTGTTTTTAAGAAAATCAACGGAGTCTTTAATGTCTTTCTGTAACATTATCCATTCAGGTGTAAAACCATTATCGAGCAAGATTCTGTTTAATTTATGTGTTGTAAAGTCTAGGTAAGGATTTTGTGATTGTGCGCTTGATAGTGGCTTACCGGTGCCAGTTAGATTATTAAAATCACCTTTGTTCATTGCCTCCTGAATCAAATCTTCAACGACACGATCAAAGCCGTATTTGGTCTTAATTGCGTGATTTTTAAAGAATGAACCTTTCTTCATAATGGTTTTTTCACCAGCATGTGCCTTCTCCAAGCGATGATTTAGAACTCTTTCTTGAGCCTTCATAGCTTTTACTTGTTGGTACTGTTTTTGGCGCTGGAATGGAGTACCAAATCCATAGCCCTCATAGCTCAGGTACTGTCGATGCTGCGGTGCTGTATGTTTAATATCAAATACTTCCTGTTCTTCCTCGTCATCGTTTATACCCCGCCGATTTTTAGCGAATTTCTCCTGGAGTGTCTTAAAAGCCTCATCAACTTGTTGAAATCGTTCGGCGGATGCTTCTTCGTGGCCACTGTCCGGGTGCACTTTTTTTACGATCTCGATGTATGCCTTGCGAACAGTGTTTTGGTCAGAGTTTTCTTCAACGCCGAGGATCCGATAACAGTTCTATAGTGAAACATGTATTTTGGAGTATTATTGGAACAGACAAAATCATACCTGATACAACTGAAGACGTTTTATTTGCATCATACGAAAAGGTATAAGAAAACTATTGAAACTTTTTCGAAAAACTGAATGTAATCTGTCCATGTTCATTTTGGCAACAAAACAAAACCAACTTTATTCCAAAGCTATAATTTTCTATAATTGTGTCATTTCCAAATATTAAAGTTACAGAATAATTCAAAGCGTGTATTAATGTTTTCCTTTGAAATAATGGTCCAGGCAGAGTAAGGTAATTGTTAAAGATGGGAATTTAAAAATGTTTCTAACTAATTTTAATAAAAAGATTTGATGACACAACACATCAAAAACACTCTAGTAAAGATATAAATCCTCGGGAGCCATATTGGTTTGCCTACAAGCTAAACCGGAAACTGGCGTCATAAAGTAATTCTTAGTGTGCGTGTAATTTCTCCTCTAATTTATGAAATTTCCCCTAAAAATCAGTAAATGTGTCTATGAATGCGTGAAAACACGTCAATTTTACTCGTTGAATTCTTCCACATTACAAATGCAACAATGTAAGCAAATGGGGTTTGAAGGGTGATACGTACGAAGGATTTATATCTTCATATAGAGTGTTTTTGCAACACACAGCAAAGGTAATGCCTGGAACAGCTGGTTTTGTTATGGTTTAGTTTTGGCAGAAAGTTCACAGTATTACCATGTACAATTCTTATTTAAAAAAAGGGCGCGTTCAAAATGAATGAATGAGTCGACAAAACTGTTATTTTCATTTTTTTGTTTGTTTTAAGTTTGCAGCTTTGTATATTAATTTGAATAATACCATCATGAAGAGGAACGCTCGACCTGACATCTTTCTACGACTTCCTAAACAGTTCGTTCCACATGTTTTGCGTGTGGAATGTATTGGGGTGGGGGTAAAAATGAGCGAGAATTCCAATATAAAATAATAAATTTCCAGATTATTAAAAAAACAGAAGATAGAGAAGAATGTATATGTAAATGAGACAGATATTTTTAAACCGTGCTTATAATAGTGGGAACATTTTTTGTTTAGTTTTCTTTTAGGGATAAATAATTAAAAAGAATAACTTATACAAGGTAGGTACATTAACTTCAGAAATTTCTTGAGAAAATTCAAATGTTATTAACTTCCCATAGGAAGTTATTGTAATTGGTCCGATTTGTCGAATTGAAAATGTTGACATTTCAAGGTCCCTAGAGTCGAAATAAAAAATGTTTAGAGATGTCTGTACGTACATCCGTGCGTATGTACTTCCGTAAGTTCTGCAACTTTTTTTCGTCGTCCATAGCTCAAGAACCAATAGAGATATTGACTTCAAATAAATTTTGTTATACAGATATTAATGAAAAATCATGCAGAAAGGACTCTCAAACAAATTGAGTGGGTGCTTTTTTTTACAATAGCAATTAAAAAAAAGGTGAAACAATGACGCTAGCGACTTAAGTTAAATTTTATATTATACATTGTAAGGTGATACCGAACCAGTATTTGGGAAAAAAACGTTTTTCTTAAATAAAAAAAAAAAACTGAAAAAAAAAATATTCGTCCCCTCGAATATTTTACGAACAAAAAATCATTTTATCTTTAAAACAATTGTATGCAACGATAAATAACGTTTTTGACACCTGGTAAAATTATGAGAAAAATCGAATTGACAGTTTTTGTACAAAAAATAAAAAACCTAATAAAAAAAAAAAACAATACTAAAACTTAGTAATAATTTACTTTCAACTCAAATATCTTTTCAAAAATTAAGAACATTGGCTTCAAACTAATTGTAACTCACAGAAAATATTATTTTCGACATTCAGCAAATTTAAATTTAATGATATGCAACATATTTTTTTTAATGTTTAAATTTTTTAGAATAATTAAACGGAATGGGAAGTTTTCAGTGTGGGTCGCATCCCAGCCTTTTTTTTTAATATACATATATTGAATATACATATACATTTATGTTCAATTAACAGCTTTAATGGTCACTTATTTAAAAACTCTTTTTAGTAGATGTGATGTTAGCACCATACAAATAAATCAAAATAATTGAGGTAAAAATTAAAATTGACAAAGATTTAGTTAGATATAAAAAATTAAGTTAATTTTAATATAAAATTTGAAGCGAATTTCTTCAATGTTAAGGTTTGTTGATCTAAATTAAATTCCCTACAATTAGAATGGCATTTTTTGTAACGTGATGACTTAAATAATTAATTACACCTGACAAACATACAAAACCATTTTAAAAATGCTGTGTAAACGATAAAATTTCATTCCCATTTACACATTTATACATAAAAGTGTAAGTTTAGTTCAAGCGAACATTGAAAAGCTCGTGAAAATCAATAGTTTAAAATAAAGAAAAAATTGAATTTAACTATCATTTTTTTCATTAAATCATGTTAAGTCAAGACAATAATTTTAATTTTTTTACTTAAAAACGATATTTTGTATAATGCATTTTTTCCTTAGAACGCAAAAAGCTATTACACTATCTTTAGCTATTTGTCCGTTTTTTGAAACAACCAAAATGAGAGTGAGGATGATTGTAGGTTCTTAAATTAATTTTGTTAATTTTTTGCTAGAAACTGCCTTACATTTTTATCTATGCAACAACCTGCCAACCTAAACGATATACTATCGTACTTATTCATGGACCTATTTAAACCTTGGACCTATCTGCTTCCAAAACGATATACATATGTATATAGGAAAATATGTTTGCAAATAGGTACATACATATGCATAAATTCTCAATTGTTTTCATTTTAACACATTTGTTTCGCACTGCAAAATATTAAAGAAAAAAGTCTGAAGCTACTATTAGAAGATTAACGTAAACGGTCAACGGTCAACGCGTTGATTCTTTGATGTAAAAATGACGTCATTTTTAGACCTACAATTAAAAACTACACAATAATTATGTACTACACAATAATATTGTACTAATTTTTACATTCTTTCACACCCTAATATGAAAAAAATAAAAATAACGTTGGCTTAAATAAATATTATTTTTTCTAATCGTGTGATAGTTAACGTTTCAAGCATTGACGCTGTGAACGTTGACGGTGCGTTGAACACAGAACATCTAGATGTTTTTATGACGTCAGACAGTCAAAGCGTTGACCCTATAAGTTGATTGTTTATTTCTAGCTTGAGTCATAGCTTAATTCCAATCACGAAACGATTTTAGTCCTTACAATTCTGCTTAATACACACAAACCTACCCTAGTTAATACATACTTACTTTTCTACGTACCTACCCACCCACTACCCACATTACAATAAAAAATACAAATTTAAAAAAATACCTACATCGAATGTATTTGCTATGGAAAAATTCAAAATATGGCAACGAAGCATTGTATCAAAACTTAAATTTGAAAACGTTGCTTTTAAATTTTCAGATTTCACAAAAATAGAAAATCTAAAATCAAATGAATACAATTTTCTGCTAACAAATCTAAAACACATACAATTAAATGTATTGTATAGGGTGTCCCAAAAATAACGCAAGATTTCTTGCGTTAATTTTGGGACACCCTTTATGTATATCAACTTGTTTGAAATTAACGCAAGATTTCTTGCGTTAATTTTGGGACACCCTATATATGCATACCTTCTATACATTGATAGGTATGAATAAAAAAAATCTCAGGTAACGTTGGCAACGACTGATTTTTGTTTACATTTGAGTAATTTATTTTATTTATTTATTTCAATATTTTTATACTTCCAGTCGCTCTTAGAATCCACACTTAATTTTCGTACAGGCAGCGCCCTCATGGCCTTTCGTACCAAAATTTTGTGTTTCATGATAGTACTATTCAAATTAATATACAAAGGTTTGCAGTCTTATTTTATAAACTCCTTTTAGTGACGGAGCATATTTAGTGACGGAGCATAAATACCAAACACAAGATTTAATTTACAACTTATAATTTATATTTCTTAAAATTCTAATACAATAAAATTAGTCTTGGTAAAATTAGTGTTGCACGAGGCAGTCTAGACGAAATCAAAAACAAGAGTAAAAAAGTATCTCAAAGTGCAGCTGCTTCTAGAACGTTGCTTCCGTTAATTTTGTATCTTTCTTTCGCTGCGCCATCTGTCAGAGACTATAGAAATTTGCAATGAGTCGACATGGTCGCCACACTTGTTTTAAAAAACAATAGCCGTAGTACGACCAATCTTAACTTATGGTTCGATTGTGTGGTGGCCTGCTCTTAGCAAAGCCTATAATATCGATAAGCTGAAGAAGGTTCAGAGAACAGCTTGCGTGGGCACCACAGGGGCCATGCGTACGTGCCCAACGGACGCCTTAAACGTTATTATGGATCTTCTACCAATCGACCTTTTTATTAAATACATAGTTTCCTGCAGCGCTATTAAGCTGAAGGAATCAAACAGCTGGTTGTCAAAACCTTATGGTCACAGCAACACAGCGAAATTGATTCCCTCAGATATTATCTCGGTAGACACTGACTACTGCACTCCTACTTTGAGCCTTAGTAGGGGTTTTAAGGTCTTTTTCCCATCCAGAGAGGATTGGGAGGATGACATCGTGTCGATAGGTTTCGATACAACCATCTTTACTGACGGCTCAAAGATGGAGTGCGGAGTTGGTTCTGGGATCTTTTCTGAGTCCCTAAATGTAGCTAAATCCTTTAGGCTTCCTGACTTTGCTAGTGTTTTTCAGGCTGAACTGCTGGCAATTAGGGAGGCATGTAAGATTCTTAAACAAAGCCCAAACCAAAACCGAAATGCGGCTATCTTCACAGACAGTCAGGCAGCTATCAAAGCCATTAACTCGGCTACATCCTCATCTAAATTGGTCCAGCAATGTCGCGATGAGCTTGCGAGCCTGAACATTAACCTCGGTATCACCCTGATCTGGGTTCCGGGCCATAGTGGTATCGTGGGAAATGAACGGGCCGACAAGCTAGCCAGGCAAGGATCGGCCCTTCATAGCTCACTTGCGGAAATGGTTAACATTCCTCTTGGTGCTATGAAGGGTAAAATCTTTTCCATCTACCAAACTGAATCAAACCGAAGGTGGAGCAATTTACCCAACTGCATTATATCTAGGAAGATATGGCCCACCTATAATAAAACCCGTACAAACGATCTTCTATGCAGGCCAAGACAAGACATAGCCAGGATTGTTGCGGTTTGTACCGGACATTGGCCCATAGGAGTTCATGCAGAGAAGTTGGGTATCTCTTATAACACCTTTTGCCGTAGTTGCGGCGACCAAAGAGAAAGTGAAACGATAATCCATTTCCTCTGCAAATGTCCTGCCTTGGCAAGCACTAGAATGAAATGCTTTGGGAAAGCATTCTTTCACGAACTGGATGAGCTATCTGAGACAAAGATTAGAGACCTAATCTCTTTTTTCAATGCGACAAAATGGCTCTAATTTAATCGCTATAAATCTTCTCCTTTCTTTCACAGGTCAAACGAGTTTTGGTATCAAAACGGCGCACTACAGCGCTAATTGGATCTCAGGCTAGGTCTGCCCTGAGATCGCCATTTCTACCTACCTTTAAAAAACAATAAACGAGGAAAAAACGCAATAAACCATTTCAGTGTCTTAATGTCATTTTAATATTATACTACATTTTCAGCTTTTTTTGAAGTGTTTTCACTGGCACTTATTTTTTGTTTGTTTATTTCGAGATTAATTTTGGCGTTCTATCTGCGATCTATAACAAAACTAGGGTTACTTCAGAGGAAAGGAAAAATTGGTACTAAAGTAAGTAAGATATCATAGACAGAAGTTAAAAGACTTAGAGTTTGCAAACGCTGACCAGTAAAGTTTGGGTAGGTATACAGGCAAGAGTACGATAACTTAGGCGACAAGATATTATAACGGAATTTGTTAGAACAGTTAAAAATAAGAATTTTTTACTATGGGAGGGGGGTCTATCTCCCCCCGTTTAGGCGGTAGGGGCAATTTAAAAAAAATTATTATTTAAAATGGAAAAAAATAATTAAAAAATAACGGTGATACTTACAATTAAGTTTTATACATTTTTTTAGAGCCAACATTCTGTTTTATTAGTTAGTTTTTCATTCAAGTCAAAACTATGCGTAGTTTTTGAAAAATTTAATTTTAAACTCAAAATTTGAGTAAAAAAAGTTTAAGAAAAAAGGTTTAAAGTGTAATTTTTCAATACTTCAAGATTATCTACCATTGTTTTTATTACAGAATTTATTGCTCCTATTTGTTTTTGATCAAAAACTGAAAACTAGATGATTTTATGTCTTTTAGTTTTTGAGAAAATTGAAAATAACCACAACTACTATTTTAATTTAATTCTTTTTTTTGCTTGAGTGGTCTTATTTTGATAGTATAACAATGGTAGGTGCGAGTTTGGGTGTATGCAACAGTAAGGTGTGTGCGAGTTTGGGTGTATGCAACAGTGGGATCTGCAACCCCCCTGCTTGGGAACACTATAGGATTTGGAGTGGGTGCCAGTTGGAGTGCGTGCAAGGGGGGGAGGGGGCACGGTTCGGTGGGTGCAAGATGGGGTGCATGCAAAGTTTCTTTTGCATTTAAATAAGCTGGATTTAAGAAAAATTAATTTACCCTAGGTATATCTTATCGATTATTACTATCAAAATAAGACTACGTTAATACTTAAGCAAGGAAAAAGTAATTTAATTAAAATATTTTTTTTTGGTAATTTTTAATTTTCTCAAGAACTAGAAGACATAAAGTCATCTAGTTTTCAGTTTTTGATCAAACACAAATAAGAGCAATGAATTCTAAAAAAAACAGTAGATAATTTGAAAGTTTTGAAAAACTATACTTTAAACCTTTTTTTAAACTTTTTTTGCATAAATTTTTAGTTTAAAACAATTTTTTTCAAAAACTATGCATAGTTTTGACTTGATTTAAACACAAGCTAATAGACAAAATTGTTGGCTTTAAAAAAATGTATAATACTTAATTGTAAGTATTACCGTTATTTTTTAATTATTTTTTTTTCCATTTAATGTACATGTTTTTTTAAATTGCCCCTACCGCCTAAACGGGGGAGATAGACCCCCCTCCCATAGTAAAAAATGCTTGTTTTTAACTGTTCTATACAAATTCGTCATTAAACTTTGTCGCCTAAGTTATCGTACTCTCCCCGGTATACAAAAAAGAGATAAATTCTTAAAAGAAACTTTAAATTCTCAAGGGAAAATTTCGGAGTACTAAGTTTTTTATCTCAAGTTTGCTTTAGAACCAAAATTTTTATAAATGTATAAACTATAGTTTATAGTTTGAAACGTTAATTTAAGATAAAGCTTATCAAACTGGTATTGAGGGATACAAATTTGAGTTAGAAATGATTTTGGAATGAGGAACAAAAAATGTTTTTGTGAAGACTAATTAATAATTTTTAAATCGTTTGGGATTTTTGACGTTAATAATAACAAGCATTCGTATTTAATAGCGCTGTGTAAAGTTATAATGCTTCTCGAAACCCAAAAAGTATGTAATGTTACAATTATAATGGATCAAAAATAAATGATTATGTAATACAGATTCACGCAATGTTAAAACTGTCTTATAAATTAGTCTTTGTGTGAATATTGATCTTTTAAACCGGGATCTTACAAATAAGGCTGTTGTTTAATTAAAATTATTGAACCAATTTTAATAATTATTTTTGCACATTTCGTCAAAATTAAAAGCTTCAACAATTAAGAATGGCCATCATGATGCAATAAATTTGTACCCAGACTTCTGTATTCGAAGGGTAAAATAACTTTTTAATATAAAGGAGGTTTTGCCTTAAAAATGTTAATGTGTTTGAAGCGTAAATTTAATACAGCAGTGATCAAAGCAAACAAATCTCCTCACACAATTTTATAAATGTATTTTCAGTTTCACAAAAAGGGTGTTTTTAAGACGTGTGGTTTTCAAGAAGAAATAAAACGCATAGTATTTACTGTTATGGCCAAAAATGTAGGTTTATTATAATGGTAAGTTAATGTTATTAAGTTTTAAAATGATATTTTGCAAGTGGCCTAATTGTTGACCATTATTCTTGCTTTAGGCCCCTTTCACACCAAACGAATCCGAATCAATCAGAATCACTCTGAATCAAGTTGAATCTGATTCGTCATCTCCACTCTTTCATACCAGCTGAATCAACCTGAATCATAAATCGCACTATTTTCTTTAACTTTTAAAATTAATAACTCCACGTCCATCTCGTATGGTTGTTGATTCAAGAATCAAGAATCAAGGAATCCGACAGGTTGAATCAAGTGCGACCTCGAATCAAACCTGATTGAACCAGATTCGTCCGGTCTGAAGGCGGGAAAAGAATCCCTTCACATTTAAACGGAGCGCTCGAAGCCGAATCTTGGTCAATCAGATTCAACTTGATTCGGAGTGATTCTGATTGATTCGGATTCGTTTGGTGTGAAAGGGCCCTTATGATTCCACTTTGAGGCCGTATTTCAGTCCAGCAGTGTTACACTTACACACGCTCTTGGATGGCACGCCACGCGAGATAATGCGCTCATCAAAAAGTTTCCTTCAATAAGTTGATGCGAAGAGTGAACCGAACGATTTTTTGGTAATACATTTGCAAACATTGTTTAGGGGTCAGGAGGGCGAGTTATGCATTTATTATGAAATGGCAAACCAAATTGAAAAAATGTCGAAAATGTACCCATTACTATATAGATAACATAATTAAAATTAGAAATGAAAGACTAGTTTTAAGTTTGTTTGTTTTTTAAATAAATGAGAAATCAATTAAAGTAGCAGTAGTTAGGAGGAAGATCTGAAAAATAATTCAACAAGATATCTCGATATCATTTAAATAAACTGATGATCTAAACACAAAATTTCATAAAATAATAAAATGAAACATAAATATTGTACTTAAATAATATTTTTATTTAAAAATTACAAAATATTTACATTTATAATAATTTTAATAGATATGCACAATATTGCTATATGTATAAAAGTGATTCCTTGTGTAAAAGTAAACAAAAATAAAACAAGCTATATAAAGAACACACATACATGTTTTCAATTTAAGGCAAATATTTTCATAGGTAATCAAATCATCTTATAATAAATGTTCATTTTCGCTAGCTTAAATCGTTTTCCTTTGCGTGATAAAATTTTAACAACAAATTCCATGACTCGAATATACTCGACTAATTAGCAGTTAAAGTTAACATTGATTAAAGATAATCCACTGTTAAAAGTTCGTGCTTACACTGTCAAATATCTGAACAGGAAAAATTGGGTTGCAGAAAAATTAATTTAAATTACGATAAATTTTATGTTAAAATGTAACAATTTATCATTTAAAAAGAGAACTTTTATGTACTTTTAGTATTTATGTCACTTAATGTTGTTTGTATGAATTATCCATAAATACCACCCTTTGTTTGTTTAACTTAGAAGTAGATATGTGAACTATATAGTACTGTATTGATTTTATTATTAGTAACATGATCATCGTTATAATACGGATCAACACACAATTTTATTAGAAATCCACAAATCAGACAAAAGATTTGTATCCAGTTTAAAAAAAATGATCAATTGGTTTGAATAAAGAAATAAATTAGGTAGGTACAATTTTACGCTTTTGAAGTAAAAATACAATATTATTGAAAACCATATATACTTATGCGAATATACGATGCAAATGTTGAAGAAGATTATGCGAATGTTGTACATACATACGAAAAGATTACAAAATAATAAAAATAATTATACGCTAGATTTAAGAACCTTTTTTATCTTGGAAGACGTGTACATGACTTATTTACTTTTGATTCAAAATTATTCTATGTATAACTTCGGTCGATTTAATTTTTTTTTCTTAAATATTGTTTGTTCTTTTTTTTGCAAAGTGTATATTTTAAAAGTGTTTTTTTAAAATATTCAAGTTTGTGACTTTGTATACGATCAATGATATAATTAATTGACTACTTGAAATATAATGGATTAATATCTTATTTTTTACTTAGAATCTATTCATAAAAAATATATTTTAAGAACACATGCATCGATGTGAAATATTTAATTCGTTGTAAAATAAAGTTTCTTATAAAATACTTGACATATGTATTTTGATTGATGACTGATTCTGATACTATATGATGATATTTTAAATTATCTTTAACTTCAAATTCTGTACACTCTTAACTCCAATTTATTGTTATTATTCGAAATCGAATGTTGAATATTATTTTTTTTTTAATATTAAATTGCGTTTATTTTAATAGATAAAATACAAGTCCAATACATATAATAAAAATAAAAAAATTGCATATTTGCACTGTACTTGGTATTTGTTCGTTAAAATTACAAAAATAATTCGTTATTAAATGATAATAAAAGTCCAGATAAGTTACTCTCCATTTTCGGTTATTTTTTAATAGTTGTAAGGTCCATATTGTGATCCATGATAATATGGAGCGGGATATATTTGAGGCTGGGGATAACCTGCATATGGTGGGTATGGAGGTTGCTTTTGGGAATACACTGAAAATATAAAAATAATAGTAATAACTTAAAAAGTGCTTTAATGTACATATGTACATATATGTGTACAAATTTATAACTGTGTCATTTAAATTTTCTTTTGTATTTTGAACACGTGATTCCTTACAATTATTTAAGGCATGTTGTTGATATTTTTTCATAGTTTATAAGTAAAGTTTAGGTAAATTCTGAAATAATTATATTGTCTGTATAGAATTCATCACACTGAATATTTTATTTAACTGCCTACTAGCAGACCCACCCACGCGTTGCTGTGGCTGAGTGATATATGAAGGATTTGAAAGACAAAATTAACCACAAATTAACATTTATTTATTTAATACTCTAATTATGTTCAATTCTAATAAATTACATTTTTTTGTTCAGTGAAGCACCTCTGTTAATACAATTAAACTTGAAGGGTTTCCTATAAGGTCGACCATCCGATGACAGATTACAAACATTGAATACTTCAAGTGACGTTACTTGAAAGCAAGAATTAAATGTTCTTTGTTTTACGCAAAGATAATTTTGAGTCATTTGAAATTCCAGAAAGAAGGGATTTAAAAATTCAGGTGCAGTAAGAAGTGGCTATAATACAACTTCTCATGATGCGCAACAAATGCCTGGTGTTTAATTGCGAAATTTTAACGCCTGACAATATTTCGCAATATTGTATACGTTTATTACGCTGTTTTCCTGATTCTAGATTACAACTCTCTACTGTCCTAATTCTTTGAACTGTTTGCATTTTGCTCGACAATTTGCTGAGCTCATCAATCCTTTTTGCTACGGCTATTATTGAAACTAGATTTTTTCGGTGGCATATTACTACAAAAATTAAATTCAAATGAAAAACAAGAAGCAATACACATTAGTGCTTAAAGATTTTCTAAAACTAGATTCTAGAATTTGCAGTCAAAATAAGACTTATTAATTACACTCTGAATCTAGCTTTTATGATACAGAAAAAGCAAGGCTAAGTAGTTCAGACTTATAGAACTTATAATGATTAATAAGAATCGACACAACTAATCATTTTATTGTTAATTAATAAATACTGAGACCATTAATAAAAATAAAAACGTCCTATCTCTTAAGTTGGACCAAATCACATGTAAACGCCAACTTTCGGAAAAATCGGGTGACTTGGCTAAGAGTTCACTAGAAACAAACATCAGAACACTGAATTTATATGACAAATCAGCTTTCTAGAACAAACGGTGCAGGGAATTAACTTCACGGGAACTACCTTCACATGGGAACTAACTTCACCACTAGTGGGAATTAATTTCACTTTTTTTTGGTGAAGTTATTTCCCACTGAAGGTGGGAGATAATTTCACTTTTTTGTGGGAATCAATTTCACTTTCATGTGAAGTTAACATAAATTGAAGTTGAAAAATGACAGATACTTGTTGCTCGATTGAAATTTTTGAAATTGGAGCCTAAAACAAGTTTTTTTGAATTGATACCACGGCGTACTAACAGCTAGGTATGTAAGGGGGGCATGCTGCCCCCCTGCAACCCCCCTGCTTGGGATCACTATAGGATTTGGAGTGGGTGCGAGTTTGGGTATATGCAACGAACACGAATGCGTTGTGATTCTTTCATAACTGTGAGCCATACTTGCTTTTTTTTGGGTGGGAATTTCTTTGATTTTAGTGCTCAAATGCAAAAGTTCTTTGCATATACCCAAACTCGCACCCACCCCAAATCCTATAGTGATCCCAAGCAGGGGGGTTGCAGGGGGGCAGCATGCCCCCCCTTACATACCTAGCTGTTAGTACGCCGTGCTATCAATTCAAAAAACTTTTTAGCAAAAGTAGCTATTCTAGACAATAAATCAACCATTTTTGCGTGTTTTGTATGTAAAAAAGTGAACTTTAAAAATTCGGCGTTGTTTGCATTATTTTTTTGGCCTTATTTCTTTTTATAAATCAAAAAAAAAACAACGAAATAAGGCCAAATTTGAAATTTGGTGTTATTTCATTTGGTACTATTTCACGTCACGCTTGATATTTTTTCAGATATTAATCGTAGGTGGGAAGTTACTTCACACAATTTTCTGATGAAATTATTTCCCGCCTTCAGTGGGAAATAACTTCACCAAAAAAAAGTGAAATTAATTCCCACTAGTGGTGAAGTTAGTTCCCATGTGAAGGTAGTTCCCGTGAAGTTAATTCCCTGCACCGAACAAACACTTGTATTTCTAACACAAATTAAAATAATTCATCATTTCAGCCTCTTTATAAAATTCAGAAGCACTGATGTGTTATGTGTATTTTTATTTTTGATAAATATTTTCTGAAGTTTTGGTTTCGAATATGTCCTTTTTTTAATATAAACTCATAAGTGTATTTATTTACCTGGCATCAAATATTGTAAATTCAGTTGTTCCTCCTTTTCGCGTTCACTCTTCAAACATATGGCAGCACCAGAAAGAAGAATCGCAGCCAACAAACATGTTCCTACACCAGCCCATGCAACAACATATGACCAGTCGTATGAAACTTTTGTATTGTCCTTAAGAACCTGTAGAGAACAAGAATATCTTAATTATGAACTCAATGTGCAATCCTATTCACTTTGAATTTACCGTGTTCCACTGTTGATAGTAATCTTCACCAACAACTTTCTCCTTTTCAAAGAATTCAACAGTATGCCATAAGCCCATGGCACCAGCAGCTAAAAGACATGCTGCCAAAAGTAAAATTGCCGTAGCAGTGATTGCACCCGCTGATCGTTTCCAGCACCCAGATAGACCAGTCCAAAACGCACAAAATATAGTGATGAAGCTACAAATCGTTAATAATTTCATTGTTATATGTTCTTTTAAAAGAAAGTGAAATTGAGTGTGCACAAAGTGTTCACATACATATGTACATACATATGTACGTACTACATACCTTATGATTAACAAAGCTACACAAGACCGTAGCAAATTTAATCTTGAAGTAGCATCATCATTTGGTGATTTTTCTTCATCACTATTTGGGAAATAATCAACATTGGAGCAGTGGGTTTCAACAGGCGATAAGTATGTTGGGACTGGAATATTTTAAGATTTTATTAAACCCTTTACATTGAATTATTTCTCTAATAAGATTTTACCTGCAGAGGTTGGTGGTCTTTCCTTTGGATAACATACTCTAAACAATCCTCTTGTTCTCGTGTAGTAGTAGTATTTTGTATTCATACTAGTAAGCAGAGCCTCTGAGTCTGTTGGATGCTTTCCAGCAAACGCCTTTTAAAAAGAAATAATTATTATTATTTAAACAGGAAATGGTAATAAATAATATAAGAACATTTTTCACGTTCGCTTATCAGCTCTTTTGTTTTTTAAACACTCTTTCGACTGTAATCTAAACGAACATCTCGCACAGTATGTCAATTTCAATTCAATTCAATATTCAATTCAGTATAATTATTAAAATTAAATTGAAATTTTTAATAAAATAACTAATTATGGAATAGTAATTAGTTCCGTACAAAGTTTTGTCGATGGAATTTTTTTTTTGAAACATGTTTGTAGCAGCGACTTATTCTGGGTTCAACAACACTTCAAATACAGAATATATTGAAAATAAGTGATAATCTCTCATAATCATGCAATCTTGTTCATTTACAACTAAGAAATTACGTATTTAAAGAAAAGATGGAACATTAATAAAAAGGCAAAAGTGAAAATGTATTTATAAATGTTTATATTTGTAGGACTATATCTTAACAAGGGAATGTTAGTGCAGCTAATACAAGGTTGTTGAAAAAAGGAGATAGCAAATATTAGTTCATAAATTATTAAAAACTTAGTTTTATCTTAAGAATTTTAATCTCGAAAAGGCCGAAATCAGCAGAATAATGTTAAACTTGGTGATTCTTTTTTAGAGTTCGGCGATACATATATTGAAGTCAAAACTTTTTCCCCAATATAATACTTCAAACAATATTTTTTGTTTTGACCAGTTTAAATTTCTAAGATATCAGATATCAGAAATTTTCGTATTCTCAGAAATACAAACAAAAGATCTAACTTTTGCTGTCAGAAATCTAAAATCAGAATTTTTATGATAATTCTCTATCGCACAATTCAAAAAGGATGAACATTATTGCGGAGCTTATTCTCAGAAATCTTTGAAATATAAATTGACCAAATGTCTTTGAAGAGTTTTTTTGTTATTTTTTGTGTGTTATTTTGAAGCGTATTTTTGTTCATTTTTATATTGGTTTTCTTTTTGTATTCTAGTTTGTGTTATTGTTTCTTATTATAATAAGCTTTCTATGATTAAAATAAATAAAATAAATAAATTAGGTGGCGCAACAGTCCATGATGGACCAGGGCCTAGTGACTTACAACTCTCAACCATCCCTGTGTGCGAGTAATGTTATCAGAGATGGAAGGGACCTACAGTTTATATGCCGAATCCGAACGACTAATTTGAGAAAGCACTTTTCATGACAAGAATTACTCCTGGAGGATTTGTCAATTCCTCACAAGAGGCAGTACCCGTGAAATAAGTTAGGTGGCACAGGCAGGGATTGAACCCAAGACCCCTTGCATGACAGTCCAACGCACTAACCATCACGCTACGGGTACTCGTACTACTCTATGATTACCAGAATGAAATGCTCCAAATGCGATCCTGATGATAGAGAAATATTTGTCTGATATGTCTGCAGTTTTTTTTTCAAAATTTAAACTTGATTTGCATATTAAATAAGTTGATTAAACTTAGCTTTTACTTTTTTGACCCCATTCATTTAATTCTTCTTATGGAAGTCAACATACCAACATGCAAAGTATATATTTTAAAGAAATTGTCACGTAAAATGAACGAAAGTATGAAATATTTGCTTCTTCAATAACAAATGAATGGAATGTGAACCTCGCCGGAAAAGGAGACTTTATTATTAAAAGCAAAAAACAAATTGATTTTCTTAAAAAGTGTATAAATCCTGGGTCATTGAAAACTTAATAGACCTTACTTTAACAACTTTATATAAGGGCATCCATAATCCATTTAAATTTATTGAAAAGTTTAATAGTATTTATTTTTAAGTCGAAAGCTTAGTTGTTTATATATTAATCTTATTTCTCCTCAATATACAAAATTTAACCCTTAATTAAGCCAGGAATGTAACACATATGAATTGCACACATTGTCAATCATAAAATAATAGGCCTAAGTATATCCATCCGTGACAATAAATGTAAAGTGAGAGTCTCTAGCGATTGCTCAATTCCGGCCTGGTTAGCACCACAAATCCAATTTGTGCAGAGGAGTCTAATTAAACACTTTCATTTTTTACGATAGTGTTTTATAAAACATAGGCGGTCAGCTTGAAACTCAAAAAGTACTTACATACATACTTTTGTGAATTCAAAATTTAACTATGGAACACCACAAGTCTTACTTAACCTAGATGAAGGCAGATAGTCCAAATGTCACACAATTATTGAATTTAAATATGATAATAGAAATAAAGGTAATTTTTGTTAAGACTAATATGCTGCAAATGTGAAACTCGTTATTTTTATAGTCTTCAACCGCAAAGTTCTTTGAAAAAATAAAATGCACGACTGGATCGCACGAACTTGCCCCTGTATCAACAGGTTATGTTTAAAAATATTATCTATAGTTTAAAATTTAAAAATATACATATGTACCTGCAAAATAAGTTTCTCTTAAAAAAATTGAATGCCATTTGATTTCTCAAAAAAAATCTTAATTTGTAATTTTTTTTTTGGAAAATTGTTAGAAATTAATGAAATCGGTTCATGAGTTCCTGACAAAATTTAAAAACAAAATAACCCTTTTTGGAGCAGTACAAAAATGTATTTTTTTATTGAAAAAAGCCAAGTTAAGAAACAAAAACTTAAAGAAAATTTCATACAAATCTATCGCTTCGTTTTTGAGTAAATTCGAATTACTGATTTTTGACCAAGAAATTTGTATAGGGACTAGTGTTATTTTTTATCTTTAAAACACTTTCAAAAACCCCAACGCGAATCTGCTTAAGAACTTAACTTCCAAATTTGAACAGAATCGACAGTGGGACCCACTTTTTTCGACTTCTCTAACATCGTAATAATTTAAATCTCGAGAAAGATATTTTTTACGAATGCAAAACTTACCATATAGTGTCATATTATATATCGTACGTAAAAATCGAAAAGTATATCTTTTAATAGGAAATTGCAGACCAAAAACAAACCCTTTTCTTAACAATCAGACAGTGTTTGTTATGTGCAAACAAAAGGTGGAAACCACTCAAAATAACCTGCTGCTATTTTCGTGCACATCAACAAAGTATTGAAAAAAGAAAAGCAGGGCCTAATTTTTCTTTTATGATTACGGTTGTTATTTTAAAAGCTGATTATTTTTTTCGTAAAGAAAAGCGATTGCGGTGGCTTTTTCGGTGACAACATAGATGACGCTAATTTAATTCATTAGAAAGTCATAAACGCCGCGCCGCGAGTCGTAATGTATTTATAGCTCTAGTTAAACACAGAACGTACATACCATTTGAAAACTGAATCTTTCCAAACCAGACTCAAATGTTTTAAATTAAAATTATATGAATATGTATTTGTGTGTAATGTTTATGATTTGAAAAATAAAAAAAACATTGTCGTCTCTTTCATACGCGATTTGTTTCAACTAAAATATTATTTTAACGAGAAATTATGTATGTATATGAGCCTAAGTAAAGTAAGTCTGTTGGTCATTGTAAATGCATAAGGTAACTCATTTAACTTATTCAAATTTATTTTTGTAGCAAGATTATCTTTTGACAAACTTTGTGATATCTTAACAATAATATTATATAATTTATTACTTCCACTGATATTTACATAAATATTTATGCACACATATGTGTATTTCTAACTATATAAATTAATTTTTGCCTGATTTAAGGTTTTAAGTTGAATATTTTATCAAAGGAATTCACATATTCTGAGGTTCTGTTAATAACAAAACAGCAGCCTTTTAATCTGGAACTGTTCTATACGAAAGTGTCTATAGAAAACATAGAATGAAAAGTTAATATAACTGTACCACTCTTAGAAACACTTCAATTTAAAAGAATTCAAATATATACTAGGTATGTATGTATTACTTTTCAATAAGTTATTCATTTCCTTCCCTTATTTATATATTCGTAAGGGATTTGGTTTCATAATAAGTTTTGTATTGCATAATTTTTTCTCGTGGTTAAGTTGATGCCAATTTTATGAAACTTATACGAGTTTGATGCATACTATATTATGCGTTATTGTATAGATAGATATTACGTAATGGTGTGACCTGGTAACTCTTTATTATTCGTTCAAGTATTTATGCTTTGTGCGTTTTATTTTAACGAATGCAATCCAATAAATTGTTAACAGCTTGTATACTACATTTGAATTACTTCTTATTGTTTCTAAGAGAAAATATAAAACTTAATACAACTTAAATTGATATATTGATATACACATGTCCTTTATTGAAAAAGAAAGAAGAAAAAAAAATATACAGACACAAGAATGAGGTACCTACTTTAAATGTTTATTGATTTAAGAGAAACTTTGATTCCTTGAAAAGGTCTACAAATTCATCAAACGTTTTAATTCATTTAAAATAGTATAGAGAATAAGTAATTAATATCA
Source organism: Eupeodes latifasciatus (assembly GCA_920104205.1). Lineage (NCBI taxonomy): Eukaryota > Metazoa > Arthropoda > Insecta > Diptera > Syrphidae > Eupeodes > Eupeodes latifasciatus. The sequence goes on along the minus strand of OV049926.1, from coordinate 91,883,287 downwards.
AATTAAACACTGCGTTATTTCAACCAGGCCATTTTTTGAATCATTCACTTTTACTTAGAGTTTTAACTTCGTCTGCCTTTTATTACAAGATATTTAGCAAAAAAGAAAGATGTAGTGTCTCTTATACCTTTGAGCAATTAGCATTAATGTATGCTCAAAAAGTGATTAACTCAAGGATATACCCATTGTGTGTGAATGAGCCAAACACCTAATGAATAAATTATAATGATTATATTCATTCTAAATCCATACTAAAAATTGCTAATTAATTATTTCCCATATAAAATGTAAATTTCAATCAAATTTTTCGATACGAACACATTTAAAAACAAATGAAAATAACTTGGGGCTGTAAATCATATGAAAAAAAATACAAATCTTAAGTATTGCGAGGAAGAGATGAATATTCGTCTTTAACGTTAAGATTATTGAGAACATTATGGGAACACAAAAGCCTAATTCGATTAACTTGAAGTTTGAATTCCAATGAACACGGAATATGCCACAGTGAAAAGCTGTTTACGCAATAACACAACAAGAACACATTCCAGATATCTCTGAACACAAATACCGTTATCCATAACTTCAGTTTTATATTGGTTTCATCATTATCATGGGCCTCAAAACTGACCCACTATTATCCTGTCATATATTTCGCACTAATATCTAATCTAATATATGTACATATTAGAGAAAAAATGGTTGTCAATCTTAAAGTGAAAAAGAAGGTTAACTATGGAGGAAATTTGTCTTCCCACACTTTCATTTTTGGAAAAAATACAACAAGTCGGTAGCTGTAATAAAAATAAAAATATATGTATGTATGTAAGTATTTTTAAAATAATGTGTTATTTCCTTCCTTCTAAGAAAATACACTTCATGTCCTTTTTAAGAACATATTTAACAATGAATGAATGCAACAATAGGCCAAAATACCAATATACTGCACATATAAACATGAATGCCTACAATCTTCTATACACAAACTCAACATTGGGTAGGTAAGGTATATACTATATATATGTATAATACACTACATTATATTTATATCTGCTTTTAGAACAAGGAAAACAAAATTCAATTCATAAAATTGACATAACACAAAACGACACAATACACATCAACCAACCAGCAACGATCTAACAGAGCCTAGCCAGAGGCATAGAAGTATATTTTTGCTCAATTAAAAACAAGTTTGTAACTTCATGAAGTCTTTCGTTTTTATTTCTATCGATTTCGTGTATCTAATAATTTTTTAAATTCCAACGATCAGCTTTGTATGAGTTAACGACACATGTACATACATATGTATGTACATATGTATGTAGGTGCGTCTAAAATTGTCTATGTAACTATATAACCAATAATCTTGATTTTATGAGTTAATTCGCTAATATCAGTGATGCTTTTCAATGGATAAGAATGTTTACTTTGTATTATTTATCGTTGTTATAACGCTCAATTAAGAGAGAATTCAAATAACATCATTACATCAGCAATATTACTTTTTGTAATGATATGATGGATGCGCATATTTTTAACTAAACTATGTATACTCAAAACTGATTCAAGGAGAAGCAGAGCAAGCAAATAGCAAGACAAGCAATTAAATCTCGCATGTTGTGTTTTGTGTACTTAGCCAGAGTCAATTTGGGGTAGGCTTGCATTTATGATATGTTTTTCTTAAATGGGTTTTCGCTCATTGACTTGCAACTTGCTGCTTGCTGCAGAACCAAACCTGGTAGGTACAAGCAGGTACAAGATAGAAAATACGCAATTGACATGATCAGGTAGAAAGAGATATACCTATATGTACATACAGACTGTTGCATACCAGGCATGATAGCGTACCGAGTCCGAAAATACAGGTGTTTGTGTTAGCACTTTGGATGGTAATGGTAAAGTTAGTGGCATATAAAAAATGTAGAAAGTTTAATGTTTAGAGAAAACGCTCGACTTTGAAAATTCGGGCAAGTATTTCTGCTGGCCGTTGTGTTTCTCTTCCTCATTTATTTACTTCCCAAAATGTTTGTTTTTCTCGCTGAACAAAAAATTATAAACTTGAGGTCATTACCAAACTCATTTTAATGTAATTTATGCTTTGCTTACGAAAAACAACAAATACCTATATAATTTAATAATATCTTAAGGTAGGTACACACCTGAATATTACTTCGTTTTACTTCATAAAATAACCAATTATCTGTTGAGAATGCGATCGCCAACAGGGCACTAGCAATGATGGCGGATATCGTAGCTATCGATAGAGTTACTGCGGAGCAAGGCATTTTGCTGTGTCTGTTACTTTAAAAATACTCTTTTTGAAATGGAATCGATCTTGCCAAATGAAACTGCGTTTTTTCGCACTTTAAATATCACTTTCAAGAACAGATAATCAATATTCAAGTTAAGTTGCACATTATTTGTTTCCTAATGAAATTTATTGATATATTTAGAAAGAAATATATCGTTATTTTTTTTTTTATTTCAGTTAAAATAAAAATTAATTGTTAGTCACCGCCTTAGACTTAACGAGAACAGAAATATGTCAAGATTTCTCCGGACTCCGGAGACTGTTATTGCGATACTAACTTGTAAATTCACATAGTCTCAGCAAAATACCTGATCTAAGGCAAATGGTTGTGAGCTGAATAATGTTTCTTGTTATTCCCTATGAATGAGAGAAGGAAACAGTTGACAGGTTGTATTTGTCTTTCCTACGAAAAATTACATACTTCAAACACTAAGGTGGGTTATAAATTTATCTACCTGAATTTTGTATCATGTCTTATGCACCTTTGTTGGATTCCGGTTTAAAAAAGAGAAACGCAACAATAAAATGAAGAAATACTCGATCTTGTTCGTTTTGAATCTGAGATAATATTGTGTTAAGAGAAGAAAAAGGCCTAAGAGAAAATTCTGGCTAGAGGTGCCACAGCTAGATTTGATTTTATTTTTAATTTAAAATTTGTAAGAAATGTTTGGGAAGTATGATGTGGCTTCAATTTGGACAAAATTTTAATAACTGCTTTATAACATATTCAGAACTCAGTCTCGGATAGATTTGTAATAATTTTTTGACATTCAAATTTTTTTCCCTCTGAAGCATACGCATCAGGTTCTGTAATCGATGTGAAAATTTTTCTACAAAATATTGAATCGATATTAAAACTATGTACTAAACTATAATGGAAGACCTAAGAGGACATAAGCACTAATTTCAGATCGTGGGATGCATCTCTTCTTATGAAATATTTTCGTCAAATAAGTTAAAGGTATAAAAGGGTTTTTATGTTATGTTCAAATCAATTCTTACATTTTATAAGTAGGAAATTAATATTGAATTTATATGTAAACATTTCAAATTTTGGAAAAGTAAAAATAGCTTTGACTCTACCCCACTCTTATGCGGAAACAGAAATAAAATTGTCGGTAGTAACCGCTATAAATAAAAAAACAGTTAGAAAAGGAAATAGTTACTTAAAATTTTTTTAGGTCTTCAAATCAATCAAAATGTGTAGCTTGCTTTACTGCTCTTAAAATTTAACACATTTTATATGATAGAAACATATTGATTTTGTAAAGGAATTTTCTTTTACCAAGTAAACCTTGACACACGACTATAAACCTGTTAAGCTAAATATTTAAACAATACAGTATTATTAATTAATTAAATAATCAAAAGACTGAAATATCTTAGAAAATCTTTAAATTTAGAATATTACCAAGCATCCATTAGAACAGGTGCAGATTTGAAAACATAGCCTCAACTTTCGTTTCTCGTATCGCTTCTACCAAAGTAAAAAAAGACAATGGGTGGGTTCAGGCAACATAAGGGACTTCATTTGCAGTCAACTTCATTCTTTGAACGTACATTTTGGCCAAAGCAACTAGTTAGTTTTTCAAGTGTCATGAATTTCAAATTCAGAACTTTACTTCGCAAACCTCTACTTTAAGTTCATAGTACAAAACACTCCTCAGGCCAGCTACAAGTCCATCACGAAGTATTAGTTATTTATTTTCCAAATTGACAAGGAACTCTTTTAAAGAAAGCATTAAATGAAGTTGTGCAGAAAATAAATAAATCATAGAGTAATAAAGTTCAGCTTTCAGTTGGATGAAAAAACGTGATCAACTGTCATTTTGATAGAAGTAGACTTGACCTAATCGTTAGGGAGGTTTTTCTTGACTAACTTTCCAGTCAACTTTCCATTAAAGTTGTCTTAATTGGAAGGTAATTTTTTGGCAGCTGGCCAATCAGATACTAGAAACTTGCCTAACTTTCAAGTCCCTTATGTCGTCTGAACCTGCCCAATAAAAACAATCTGCAAGCTTTTTTCTTGTGAAAAGGGATTAGTTCAAAAAAATCTAGAATCAAATTGCTTTTGAAAAAACGTCAATTTTGTATAATGTATTTCAAAATTACACTATCTTATCTTAAATTGATGTTTATTAGGTTAGGTAAATTGGCTGGCGATTGATGACGTCATCACTACACTTAGATCCTTGTAGATCCCATGTGACACCCCGAAGTACATATTTAACTTCTCAAAAATAAAATATACGAATATAAATATGCTGTCTATAGATTGCCTTGTTCTAAACATTTAGAGGCTTTGATAAAGCCAAATAGGTGGTTTTCTGAAATGTCACTTTTTCTTCAAAATTATTGGAGAAGTGTCTGCGTAAGAGTTTGTTTCTAGTTTGAAACAGTGCTTCTTCCTGCTCTTCCTCAGCACTGTAGCTTTTGCACAACTCATCGGTGGTAAACCGGTGGTTGATGGTAACCCAACAGGTGTTGAGTTATCAAGTTCACAAGCAATTTTAGAGATTTTTGTGTAAGTGCACAATCGAACGGGATCTATTTTTGTAAAATTTGGGACATAATTTCTTGGTTGTAGCACAAGTTTGGAAGCTTTCCCATCATTGATTGGTTTTTTGAAGTATCTTATTACTAATGACCTGTTTAGCTCTCTCGTTTCCAGACACATCACTGTAACCTGGTATCTAGCAGAGTCTAATGTTTTGCTGTGAGCTTAGAACCTTTTGTTCTTGGCAACAGTCATTTACAAGCTTCGATTTGATTTCTGGTCAGAAATCGATTTTATATTTGGTTGACAATCAATTAAAATGGTAATATCAGCTCGTGATAGCGCTATCATTGAGACATGTTTTGCAGCGTTTGTCACTGCCAATACCTCGGCTTGAAAGACACGGAGACTGAAAGAGTTGGCAAGATTGAGTGTTTAAAAAAAAACCTGGACCTACTCTAGTATCCCTTTTCGATCCGTCAGTATATATTGATATTAGCGACTCAGTTATGCGTGGAAGATTGTTCACCTATTCGTTCCTATCAGGGAAGACTATACTAATAATGGTTTTTTTGAAATTCAGACATGGAGTCATGTAGTCTGTGCTTACACTGTTTTTCTATGTATTCATGTAGAATCTGCGAGTGCCCCATGTTTCCTTTACATAAAGGTCCAGGGATAAAAGATTGAGTATCGCTTTCATTCCTGCAGTGGGAGTGGCCCTCATCGCTCCTGTTATGCATATACAATATACATTCCATGATCTGTACTTTATTTTTACTTTATTATGAAACCAGCTGTATGTTAGCTGTTTTCAACCAGTTGCACTGGACTATACTCTGGGCAGCTTTTTTGTGTTCATTGAGAACATTACTTCACTGACTCTACTATAGTCTAAATATTCTTTTTGAGCAAGTGCAGATTGATGTAAACTGTCAAAATCAGCAGAGATTATTGGATTGTATTTTGTTAATCGTTAGTTACGTTTTTTCGCCCTTTGTGTTTTTAATTTAAATATTATTATTTAAAAATCAATTAGAGCTAACTTTTAGTGAATGGAAATTTCTATTGATTCGATATTCTCCAAACCCTAAATTATATTAAAAAGAAGTAAGTAGAGAAGTAAAAACGAAATATTAATATTTATTTACTCTTCTAAAATTGTATGTTTTATTATTCGTTTCATTTTACTTGCTCCAAATTTAATTTATTTTCTTCTTTTTAACATCTGACGCATGACGTATTTGCTCCGACAAAACACAAATTTCCCTTGTTTTTGCATGCTATGGGGCAAAGTAAATTGATTTATTTTGTATTTAAAATCAAATCTGCAGATCTGAATTTTTGCACCAAACTAATACAATTATTAAGAAATGTTTAGCTAAGAATTTGACAGCTCTACTGCACTCGATGTACACGAAGTTACACTAATACAAGACAAAAAGAAAAACAATTCCAAACGTGTTCAATGCGTCAGGGAAAAATTCAATTGTTGAAGGAAATCTGAATATACCCATGGGAAACCCCATCAGTCAGATTGAAAGAGCAGGTGAATGAAATATAATCAGTACTCACAATGCACTATTCATTCTTACCTAGCAATTAAATTAGTTTGCGTTTCTTTTCTCTCTTCTTGAATTGTTCGCTAGAAAATTCTAAGAAATCGAATCATAAAAGTTCTATTTTTAGATTACTGACAGCAAAAGTGAAAAAGTATGAGAAATTTTGTTTATATTTTATGAGAATACAGAAATCTCTGAGATTTCATAAACGTAATTAGGCTAATTGATTCTGATTACTATCATCAGTGATACTATATGCTACGGTGATATTAGCTCGAGCAGACTTGTTCTGAAAAAGGGAGACCCTCTAAACTGCACCAACTATAGAGGAATCAGTCTACTTAATCTTCTCTGCTGTAATATGTGAACGTCTAAATGCCATCGTCAACAACCTGATAGGTCCTTATCAGTGTGATTTTAGACCCGGAAAGTCCACGGTCGATCAAATATTCACATTACGGCAGATCCTGGAAAAAACCCAAGAATATCAAATCGACACCCATCATCTTTTCATCGATTTCAAGGCCGCATATGACAGCATCTACAGGGACGAGCTGTATAGAGCCATGTCTAGTTTTGGCATCCCTGTCAAACTCGTCCGTATGTGCAGGATGACCATGGAGAATTCACACTGCTCCATAAAGGTTGAAAACAACTTAACAGAACCTTTCGATGTCAAAAAAGGTTTTAGATGCGCTGTCATGCGATTTTTTTAACATCGTACTTGAAAGAATAGTGCAGAGCTCCCACGTCAACACTAGAGGCACTCAGCCCTATCATGAATTCCATCGTAATCGGAAATTTTTACGAATCCCGATAAACTGTATCATAAAATCCGTTCGTAGTGGAAAATCTCATACAATTTTGCATTACGAACGGATTTCATGATACAGTTTTTCGGGATTCATAAAAATTTCCGATTACGATGGAATTCATGATAGGGCTGACTATCTTTCAAAAGTCTGTCCAATTACTAGCATACGCTGATGACATTGACATAATCGGAAGAACTTAGCGTATTGTCAATGGAGCTTTTGTGAGTATTAAGGCAGAGGCGGCAAAAATGGGTTTCACTGTTAATGAGCGCAAAACCAAGTACATGCTGTCGTGTCGTCAAGAAAGGACTTACAACACCAACATCTCGGTCAAAACGTCACCACCGACAGACATAACTTTGAGGTAGTTAAGGACTTCGTCTACCTAGTCCTCTGTTAACGCAGAAAACAACACCAGAGCTGAGATCAAACGAAGAATAACTCTTGCTAACCGCTGTTTCTTTGGGCTAAGAAAGCAATTGAGTAGCAAAGCCCTCTCTTGAGGGACCAAAGTCTCGCTATGTAAGACCCTCATCATCCCATTCCTGCTATAAGAATGGACTTTGACAAAAGCGGATGAAAGCACCTTGAGTCGTTTCGAGAGAAAAGTTCTTCGTGTGATCTACGGTCTCGTATGCATCGAAGGGGAGTGGAGGAGAAGATAGAACGACAAGCTGTACGGGTTGTACAGCGACGACGTAGACTTAGCCAGAAGGGTAAAATTCCAACGACGCGATGTAGAGCGCATGGAAACCAATGCTCCGGCTCGGAAAGTCTTCGAATCTACACCCACAGGACAGCGCAGTAGAGGAAGACCACGGATCAGGTAGTGCGCACAAGTGGGAAGTGAACTCACCCAACTTGATGGAGAAGTTTGTTGGGTGAGGACTGTAGCGCTACCTAAAGTAAGTAAGACTTGTTTGAGTCAAACTTTGTACAAAACCCTAAACCTCCGCATTACGGCTACACGAACGCAAAAAAATCTCGATTATAATGGGCAGATTCAGACAACATGAGGGACTTGAGATTTAGGTAAGTTTCTATTATAACGTATCATTGGCCAGCTGTCAAAAAATTTCCTTCCAATTAAGATAACTTTAATGGAACGTTGACTGGAAATATAGTCAAAAAAATCTCCCTAACTATCAAGGCAAGTCTACTTCTGCCAAAATGACAGTTGATCATGTTTGTTCATTCAACTGAAAGCTGAAATTTATTACTTTATGATTTAATTATTTTCTGCACAACTTCATTTCATGCTTCTGTAAAAGGGTTCCTTGTCAATTTCGAAAAGAAATAAGTAACATTTAATTACAATACAATATAAAAATCGTGATGGACTTGTAGCTTGCCTGAGGAGTGCTTTGTAGACAATGATGTTTTTGGTAGTTTTTGTTCTATGAACTTATAGTAAAGGTTTGTGAAGTAAAGTTCTGAATTTGAAATTCACGAAACTTGAAAAACTAATTGGTTGACTTGGTCAAAATGTACGTTCAAAGAATGAAGTTGACTGCAAATGAAGTGCATTATGTTGTCTGAAACTGCCCAATACTATAGATTTTATACCTACAAAGATGTCATCGATAACTAATGTGGAGTCAATGGTCACCCTAAAATACGTACACAATTATTGACAGTTGACAGCTCATAATTTGTATTTTGCTGTCAGTTTAGTTATTCGTATTCCATATCAAAAACACTCTAGTAAAGATATAAATCCTCGGTAGCCATATTGGTTTGCCTACAAGCTAAACCGGAAACTGGCCTCATAAAGTATTTCTTAGTGTGCGTGTAATTTCTCCTCTAATTTATGAAATTTCCCCTAAAAACTCAGTAAATGTGTCTATGAATGCGTGAAAACACGTCAATTTTACTCGTTGAATTCTTCCACATTCCAAATGCAACAATGTTAACAAATGGGTTTTGAAGGGTGATACGTACGAAGGATTTATATCTTCATATAGTGTTTTTGTTCCATATGGTTGGTAATTATTGTTAAAATAAATGCTTTGTGAAATATTACATATTTTAACTTTTGGTATTTCAAAATTAATGTAAGCGTCACGGTGAAATAATCTAAGTATTTGGTTTGTTATAATGGACAATCCTCTTAATAAAAATTCTAAGTCGAAAAAGAAAATTAATTCAAACCCTAGACATCGAAGTTCACACGATTTAAAGAAACGTCCTACTTCAAAACCATACCAAAGGGAAAACGATATTTATATCACTTCCAAGTCAAACTTTAAAGTAAAAACCAAATTAAATTGCTTTGGAATTGCATCTTTCTATAAATTCACTCCTATTACTACAGGCACAATTGAAACAATGCGAAAATATACTTAATGCTGGAGTCAAAGATATCTACTTGCATTGTCTGGGAAATGCTATAAGCCGTGGTATTAATTTAGCTTTAACTTTGGTCAATAACTCGAACGGGGTCCTTGTATATGAAGCCAACACATCAACAATAGAATTAATAGGTTTGTTGATTCATTATTCAGTGATTTCAATTCTAATGCTAATTCATATTAAAATAGACGAGCTCCATCCACTCTCGGATCAAGACGACCTAACTTTGCAGCGAAGAATGAACTCTGCTCTTCATATTAAAGTTTCCCGAAGCTCTGATTTCGAAGTCAATATTTAAAATTATTCACTTGTTTTAAATTAGTTACATACATATGTAAATTGTTCAGCTATATTTTCATAGAAAATTATGTTTAAACTATCGGAACTAGTTCGTTGGTTAGGACTGACGGAATTCGAGATATTCATTAACTTATGTGGAATGTTTTTATTTTCCCTAACTCTTTCCTTCAAGATTGCCGGTACTTTCGATGAATATTTGACAGATTGGTTTATTGTTTTTAGTCCACTCTTTTGCGCGGATGTTTTGAACGCATATTTTTGTGTTATCGTTGCTATTCGTATGTATTTAGCAATAGAAAATAAGCGGAAGGCATTGCATAGATTCATGTGGAGTACGTATTTTTTGGTCCTAATAACTATATTCAAGTATCTTCTGTGTTTAAAATTATCTGGCCAGACGGGACTTGAGTACAGTGAAGTTTTTTCTCCGATTTTTGTTTTATTGCAGTTGGTTGCGGTAAGAGCATGTCAATTACCCAATTCAACATGATTGGAAGTTCCACAGAGCGAATCGGATATAAGTGGTTCCGAATAAAATTTAAATCTATTCTTTAACATTCGACCAGAAAAGGATATCAAATTGGATTGTTTATAAATATTCTTGTTTAATTTAATTTTTTTTAATGTAAAACAGCTTTCTAAGCAACAGTTTATTAAATACCCCTTTGTGGCCATTTTTTTTTATTACATCCTACATATTTTTTAATCAAATTAACTGTACAATAAAATCGAAAATAATACTGTAATGCATAGAACTCTGTGTTTTAAGTTTTGTTTTTTACGCAAAGGTAAACATATAAAAAGAAGGCTGTTCATTAAAGAACCTCATGAATGGATATGGATTGGTCAGATATTTTCCTCATAACCTATGACGGCCAACATAAAGGTATCCGTTGGATCTGATTAATCTCACATATTTTATAGACGAACACCACCAAGTCCCGCTACAAGTAGTCCCTCAATTATTATTATTATATTTGAATACGTTATTAATACAAAATAAATAACATGAACAGCGCATCAGATCCAACCACTTTTCTGAAGGGAAAGTTTGTCATTGTATCTTGTCCTCCACTCTCCACCTATGGAGGGGACCAAAAATCGACCGAACAATTTTTCCCTCGAACCATCCTAAGACGCTCTCATCTTCCTTTGACAGGGTCCAAGCTTTAGTGCCATACATGAGAACCGGGATGATGAGCATCTTAGAGATGGTGACTTAAGATGCTCGAGTTACTACTCGATTCCTTTCTAATTCCAAAGAAACAACGATTTGCAAGTTATTCTCTGTTTTATTTCAGCGCTGGTGTCGTTGTCTGAAACTATAGTGGTGCCTAGGTAGACAAAGCCCTTAACTACCTCAAAGTTATAGCTGTACATGGTGACATTTTGTCCAAGGCATCATTGTTCAATGTCCATTTTTGTTGACGTCAAATACTTCGTCTTGACCTCATTGACCACTAAAAACATCTTCTCCGCTTCCGTCGCAATGCTCAAAAACGAGCCACTGACATCACGCTTTGATCTTCCAATCTTCGGATCTTTGGTTGATTGTGCATCTAGCTTTGAAGATTGTGTTTTGCACATTTCTTTAGACAACGATTTTGAAGAAGTCGCATGACAATGCATCGCTTTTTCTGAAACTTTTCTGACATAAAAAGCATCGGTGAGATCTTTTCCGACCTTAAGAAAACATACAAAATATAAAATTACAAGAAATAAGAAACAATATACTACATTAATGTAAAAAAGCTTTATTTTAATAGAAGCTTTCTTTGATTAATTTAATTGGCCTAAAACGATTTTATTAACCAAAATTAGTTCATTATTTTATCTTTATATAAATATACACTTCTTTTAATGATAATGTATCAAAAATATAAAAAAAAATGAAAACAAAAATATAAATGGATTCCGCAAATAAATTTTACAAGTCAATCATAATTATATATAGATTCTATGGAAACGCTTAAGTAGCAATCTTCTCAATTTCATCAGAATTCTCTGCATTAAGGAACTCTATTTTCTTTTGGAAATGTCCTTCAATAGTGCGACAATTGGCCATTGCTTTGTCACTATCTATAAGATTGATAGCAATTCCATTTTTGCCTGCAACGGAAAATAAGCAAGTCACAACAGTACTGGACAAATAAACTTTAACTTAACTTACCGAAACGACCTGTTCTTCCAATACGATGTAGATAAGTCTCACAGTCTGCGTTGCCCTTGATGTCCATTGGTAAATCGAAATTGACAACAATTGTCACTTGCTCGACATCAATACCTTATAAATAAAATTTGCATAAGTTTTTGGGTTCTCAACCATACTCATTTGCCTATTTCTACCTCTTGACAGCACATTTGTTGTGATAAGTACTTTCTCTAAACCAGCTCTGAATCTATCGAGAACAGCTAATCGTTGTTCGACCGTTAGATCACCAGAAAGAACTGCAACAGAGTGACCATCTTGTGACATTTTACCAGCGAGCCAACCAGCTGCTTTTCTCGTCTGCAATATTATTCATTATGTAAAATACGTTTAAAATGTAAGTTTTTATAAAAATATTACGTGGCAGAATATTATAGCTTGGCCAATAGTTATTCCACCATAAATGTTTTGAATAGCTTGATACTTTTCGTCTTCGTTTTTACATTTCACGTAGTATTGTTTGATGTTGTCCAAAGACTCTTGCTCTCTTAATAATCTGAACCATAGAAATTTATATATATTTAAGGGTGTGTTTAAACAGAAAACGTTATATCTACTAACCGTATAATAGTTGGGTCCTTTACAATATGCTGCGCGAAATCCATTACATCTTTTTCGTATGTTGCCGAAAAGAAAAGCATTTGACATTTTGGAGATAACTGCCTAGTTAGAACATGGAATATTTTCTATAATAATAAATAATTAATTTAATGAATAAAAACCTACTTATGAATCCGAATACATTGATCATGATGACCCTGGGTGGCAATCATAACATCAGCCTCATCCAAAACAAAAACACGTATTTTTTTCAAATCGAAAAATTTATATTTAATTCCCCAATCGAGAATTTTTCCAGGAGTTCCAATAATTATGTGGTCATTTAGCTTTGTATTATGAGGAACTTATAAAACAAAAATGCTGTTAAAAAAGGGAATATAATAAATTTAATTGTATGTGCTTTTACCTTCTTCTCCTCGAACTGCGAACTTTAATTTGATTTCCGGACAATATTGTGCCATTCGAGCGGCTACTTCACCTGTTTGTATTGCCAGCTCATATGTAGGCGATAAACAAAGAACCTTAAAATATAATCACATACACCATTATCGTCAGATAAAACAAAATATACCACATATACCTGGGGATATTCGAGTTTTGTATCAACTCGGCTTAACATTGCTAAAACGAAAGCTGCCGTTTTTCCTGTTCCTGACTGACTTTGAGCAATCATGTTTTGTGGGGGATCGGCTAGCAGTGTAGGCAGAGCTGTTTCTTGTATTTTTGATGGCGCATTAAAACCCATAGCATATATACCTTTAAGTAACTCCGGTTTTCTAGGAATAATAATTTGAAAAAAAAAGTATTGATATAAGGTTCGGATGCCGATAACAATCAAAACTTAACACGACTCAATTTTCTTCCAGATACAACATTGCTACTGAAAATAGTCTTCTTTTGTTATTGTTGTTCATTTGCGTATTTTTCATAGACGATGATTCTACTATACTTTTCTGTTTTTTAAAGAAAAACTTTTTCACGAAATACTCTTATTATTCGTAGATGAAAACTTTCTTTTTAGATCCAAACTGGTATTCCCATGGTTAGACTTCATAACTCAATCATGAGGTCCTCAAGGTTCCTAAAGACTGCAATCTCTGCATTTAATACTTAGATGTTATGTTTTCAAATGGTTTTTTTAATTTGTTCTCTCAAACTGGTTTTCGTGAGCTAATGTGATTTATAACGGCCCCGCGGAAAAACATTTCATTTTGAAGCCAATGGAACCAGCAGCGCATTTTGAGGAATTCGTTTTGAATTGGTTTCCGTAAACCGACTCCTTTATTCAAGTTTTTTTTTTGGAACCAAAATATACGCTTTCAGGCCATTGACAAGCTTAAACTAAAACTATCAATTCTGCCCCTGAACATTAAAGAGTAAATTGACATATAAATACAAGCAATCAAAATAATTTGGAACCTAAAATTCAAAATATGAATAATATGCTGACAACTGTCAGTTAATTGAGAGAGAATAACGTCCCCTATGCACTACAATCTATTACGGATAGATGCGAGTACTCCATACTATAAAATCTCAAAGGTTATCACCTCATTTGTAAGTTTTTAACTTTTGACTAAAAAAACAACACAATTCTGTATGTAAAATCTTTGCAGGAATTTACGTCAAAACCGTTCTGTTGGCATACAAAATATATGCATCAAAAACAAATTTCTGCCTAGAGCCAATGACACTGAAGACGGAACCAAAGTTAATGATTTAAGAGGTTTTCGTCAGGAGCTCTAAATCATGTAGGTACTCAATCACGCAGGCGATTTCAATATTTAAATTATACTAAAACAATTTAAGCATGATCCCGACATACAATTCAAATGACCAAAGCATGTATACGTTTTTTATAAGATATTTAAAGACAAAATCGGAAGAATTGTTTTTTTTATTGTTTAATTACATAAATACCTATATATATACCGGAACAAGTAAAAAGCAGATATATTCATAGATGTAAAGATTCAAACAAATTATGTGTACTTACAAATGCAAGGCTTCGAACGTCTTAACAGAATGCAATGGCGATGTTGGATCTTTTCGCTGAACTTCCAAGTCTAATTTAGACTCCACTAATCCCTTTCGTATGATTTTCAAAAGTAAACTTGCTTCAGCGGGACTGTGGAACAATTTAAAGAAAAACAAATAAAATACTTTGCCTGCCACATAAGTGAGGTTTAGAAGTACCAACTTTACGCACCTTACAATGTCGGCTTGCTCTTCTTGAGGAGCTGGTTGAGTGGTTTTAGTTTCCTCTGGAACTGGATCAACATCTTTCTTTTTGATATCTAATTTGTCGACCTTCAAGCACATGTTAAAGAAATACATTGACGGTCTTAGCCAACTTTAAAGGATTTTCTTACCAAATTAGAGATTTCTTGATCCTCCGCTTTTTTAGCCCAATCAGACATTTTCTCACTTGTTTTATTTAATGAGCGGTTGGATGGTTATAAATTCTTAAATATTAATGAATTATTAATGCTTGTTTTGTTTTAATTTGATTTTTTTGGGAAGGATCTTTTGCTTTTCGTCGAAATCGCGACTTCTTTTGGGCTTTGCGGTAACGGAATTAGTTGTTTTTTTTTTATTTTCCTATTGTGTCAAAACTCTTTTTCAGGGATGTTAAAATTTGCAGCCGTAAATTCTGATTAGATTTGTTGAGTGTTTTTGGTTTAATTAAGGAATCAAACACACGGTTCATGGTGTCATTCTCAGTCTTTGAAACATATAGAACTGACAAAAAAATCAGTTTTCACCGGGATTTTTCATTTAAATTGCATCATAAACTTGCCGTAAGCGATAATCAGTGTTTTAACAGAGCACTGCCTAATAGGAAAGCGCAACACGCGGATAGGCGTATTCTCAAATAACTTTTGTAGAAGCTGTAAAAATGAGGAATAGGAGCTAATAGTTCTTCACCTCTTCTGTATTCTTCTATAACGGTCTCAATCATGTTAACATAATCAGTTTTTAACGTTTCGTAAGTGAATCAAACTAGTTTCATTGAGCTTAGAAGAAAGTCTCAAGATTCATGTGGTGTCACAATGGGCCATTAAACTAGCCTAAGTGTGTCCAACTCCAACACGGACATCCATTTTAACTTAACCTAATCACCTCATACAATAATTTAAGGAAAGAAATCCTTGATGTCTCTTCCACTATTTTTATTTTTTCTGGGTCAGTTACCAACTTTTTATTCGGGTTTACCAAATCAGCTTTAAGGGTGATGTTCGGTGAGAATAAGAATCTTAAAGTTAATTCCGATTCTTGATGAGTGAAAAATTCAACCAAAGGCTTGGGATATCCAAAAATAAATTAAAATAATTCCTATAAAATATCAAAATAAATGAATCAAATTGGCTGTGTTTTAATAACATTCTTAATTTTCTTGTTTTTTTTTTAAATTCATGAGCTTTGTAGGTCACAATAATGTTTTTTTTTTATAAAAATGGTTACTAAGAAAATGTTCCATTAATTTGTGTAAGCGTCTGGTAGCTCTATTCAGAACCGACATATTTGTTGGAAAATGACTATCAAATTATTGTTGTGAGAGCATTTAGTTATCAATTCGACTATCACCTTAAGCAATATTCACATGAGAACGACCAAGGACCAACGAATGAACGAATATTCGTCGATTTTGACATTTCTTTCACATGAGAGTTTTTAATTCGTCGCGAATGAAGTTTGACAGCCAAACACCATTCACCACCGAAACCAAAACAAGAATGATTTTTTTAGGTTAAGTACGCGCGATTATTTTATTCGTTGCGAGTGTGGATAATGTGGAACGCGAATAAAGTTTGACAGTTCGTATCAACTACAATTTTTTTCGCGACGAATAAATTTGTTTTCTTAAATTTATTAATATATGATATTGAAAAGTAAAAGTATGCATCATAAATCAAATAGAAACTATATTGCTATCGTTTTGTTAAGAATTTGTGTGGAAATATGTCCGGTATTACACAGCGCATGTTTTTCCTTGCATCAATGAAGTGCGAAAGAGAAAGGAATAAATACAAAATGAAATAGAAATAAATCTATCTCGGCATGCACGTACAAGCAATTCCTTGCATGTTTTTGACGTTTGTCTTTCCTTTTCTTCGTATTTTTTCGCATTTGCTTCACTTCGTGTTCGTGTTTAGTAGAGCTAATACCTCAATATGGGACACGGAAGTGAATTGAGGTATACCCACGGTTGCCACTGCTGTAAAAAAAATTGTTTGTCTCCAAATTTGAAAATAAACATGATCAGTTGTAGGTACAAATTACCAACATAATTCAAGTCCGAAAAATTTGTAAACACAGATTAATGTATTTATCACATTTTATTTAACATATTTTCCATATTATGTAGATGACATTTATTTTTTAATTACGTACAAATAAACTCACAAAATCCCTAACAAACTTAATTAAACTAGATTAACCCTAATAAAGATGACGAAATATAAAAACAAAGTGTTTTAACATGAGATCAGAGTATACAAGTTTGTACAATAGTTTTATTAAAAGTAATAAGGTTCGATTTTGAGAATTTGTACGGCCTGTGTAATGCGTAGATAATTCTCTCTGTTCCCTAAGTCCAATTTAGGTCAAGAGTTTATATTTTTAATAAAGTTATTTTTTAAATAAAGTTGCTAAAATGAGTTTAACCGTTGTTTCTGTTTAGCCAAGTGAGTATGTTAAAAGAACGTTTTCGTTACTCAAATTGTCGAACATCTTTGTTCGTTTCCGAAAAATATGGCCAAATGGAATTAAAAATTAAATTTGGTCACAAATGACCAATGTGGCAACCGTGAGTTGGGTACACCGAGCGAGAAACGAAAGTAGAAATAAAAGATATCTGTCAAAAGAATGCACAGACTTAAAAATCCAAAAAGTCTTCGTGTAATGACGCGCGCATTACCGAATGACACTTCAAAACAAAATAGCCGATTAATAGACATTAAATATATGCTCTGTGTAATACCGGACTATGTCTTCAAACGTATATAAACTCACATTTTGTAATTCATTCGTCGTTCGTTGGTCGCGCTCATGTGAATGCTACTTTACATAGATCAAATTAAATTATTTTTAATGTCATTTATCAACTATCACCACTAGCCGATTCCACCCCAGTTTTAAAAAAATCAATGTGCTTCAAAGTAAAACAAAATCAATATTTCTGATGTTAATGTTTATGAATGTTTAAAACGAAATGTATAGTAATCAATAGAAAAATTCCTTAATCAATCATACAAAATTAAAGTCGCATTACAAGACTAAAACGGTCTTTAACATAAGTAAGTAAGTAACTTATGCCTAAGAATAATGTGTTCACGCCTTCAGTTTTTACGTCTCCAGCGGTTGATAGGTTGAAGTTAGTAGCTCGCTATTGTCTTACAATTCCATGATTTGACGGCTCATGAAAACCATTTTGACATACATGCTACCAAGCACGCCTGTCAAACTCCTTTTTGACGATTGAATTTAGCCAAGATGGTAGGTTTCTAAATCAATGTGAAATTATTCCAATTTTTTTAAGGCCATCCGCCTATAAAATAATATGTTTATTAAATATTTTTATCATAACATTCATCCTACATGCAGCTGATTATTTATTTTCACCAAAAATTGCTTATGAAATGTGAATTTTCTAGGTGAAAGTCAAGTGCTCGGATTTGAGAACCAAAAGTAAGGGTGAGCTCACCAAACAGCTCGAAGAGCTGAAAAATGAACTCCTTGGACTACGTGTTGCCAAAGTAACTGGAGGAGCTCCATCAAAGCTCTCGAAAATGTAAGTTCAGCGATTAAAATATCTAGTGGTTAGTGTAATTAAGTTAACTATTTATTTGCAGCCGAGTCGTTCGCAAGGCTATCGCTCGTGTTTACATTGTTATGCACCAAAAGCAAAAGGAAAACTTGCGCAAAGTATTCAAGAACAAGAAGTACAAGCCTTTGGATTTGAGGAAGAAACGTACTCGTGCTATGCGTAAAGCATTGTCACCCAGAGACGCCAACAGGAAAACTCTTAAGGAAATACGAAAGAGGTCAATCTATCCAATGAGGAAATTCGCTGTTAAGGCATAGATAACGTTTGCTACCTTTTTGTAATAGAATTAACAAATTAAACACAAAAAATTGTGAAACAAAGTTCACAAAACAAAAATCCTGTTTAATTATAAAACAAGAAGTTAATAGGAACTCAACAGATGGAAAAAATCGTTTGGATAATCTCTAATTTGCATACAATTTAAAATTTTCTTATATAGGTCTAACAGCAGTGTTTGCAGGAACCTAAGTTAAGTTCAGAAATTAGCCTATTTCTTCGGTTTAACCGAGATAATCGACGTTAACTAAATTATCAAGAATAAACAAAACAAAGTTTTCAGAGGTTCTGTTTCAATGGCGCAATGGCGAATTCACCCGATGGGATTTATTTATAATTTACGTCTCTTAGTACGGAACGGATGCATGTAGAACGAAACGCTTAAAAATAATCCCCTGTGATACAATTCGAAATTAACCAAATCCCTTGTTCCGTTTAGTCATTGAAAACTAAAGCGTAGTTGTTAGAAATAAAGCCAAAATTTAAGATTGTGCAAAATACGCAAATGCTCGAAATTATAGGACAATAATTATTTAAGATTTTTACTAACTGTAAATTAATTCATACAAAAGTATATTTTCGATGCCTATGTTGTGCCTTGTTGTCAAACTTCACATTGTTCACATTTTATAGCATAGAACCTTCGTATTCCGTGTTATTTTTTAGTTTTCGCCAAAAATATCAATTTTTCAATTCATGCATGCATTACATCTGGCAAGACATTTTTTTAGAGCTCTTAATACTTTTCTTTTGACACCCACCTAATTTGTGAGACCCGGAAAATAGAGTCTTGCTTCAACTATTGTATTGGTGTTTATTCATAAGCTTATATTTAGAACTTAAAAAAAAGAGCTGGGACATAAGTATTAATCTGCGAGCACAGAAGAGGGTCTGCTTAGATATTTTAAATTAATTTTGATACAAGTATATTTTGAAATATGCTGACAATGGATAACATTTAAAATTTAATTTTGAATAGCGGATGGTGTGAGCACTACCATGTGGAGACTTATTGTTGTTTATTCTTTAGCTCAAAGTTAATTTTATGGTTATTACAATTTAAAGAATAGAGCTAGAGCAGAATGGGCTCTGCTTAGACATTTTGTTAATTTTTATACAAGTATATTTTGAAATATTCTGACTGATAACATTTAAAGTTTAATTCTTCTCTGATGGCATCAGCCTCTGTTGTGCCGCGGGCCCGCGGTTATGTGGAAGGTGCCGAAGCTTTCGTTTTTCGATATTCCTAGTGGGGTATCCGTTGTGGAAATAAATAAATTAGGTGGCGCAACAGTCCATGGAGAACCAGGGCCTAGTGACTTACAACTCTCAACCATCCCTGTGTGCGAGTAATGTTGTCAGAGATGGAAGGGACCTACAGTTTATATGCCGAATCCGAACGGCTAGTTTGAGAAAGCACTTTTCATGACAAGAATTACTCTTGGAGAATTCGTCAATTCCTCGCAAGAGGCAGTACCCGTGAAAAAAGTTAGGTGGCACAGGCAGGGATTGAACCCAGGACCCCTTGCATGACAGTCCAACGATTTTTTTTTTGCCAATTCATTTTTATTAATTCATTCTTAAGACTATCTTAAAGCTAGACAAAAATTCATAAAACTAGCCTAATTATCCATAACTTACAACTAACTTACTGGTCCCATACGGACACTCTAAGTTAAACAACAGTCCAACGCACTAACCATCACGCTACGGGTACTACTACAGCACATCTAGGATGGTATTTAGTTGCCTGTAATTAATTTAACAACAGTGTTGGGATGGGTTGGTATTTTCCTTAACATGTTAGTGCTGCACTATAAACGTACACAAATTTGTTTGTTCTAATTGCTATCCACTCGAAGAAAAGTCTATAACAACAATAACTACGTTAAGTTAAGTTAAAATTAACTTTTATTTCAATAAAAAAATATTACAATTATGGTTTAGACTAAGTCATAATGGGTAATACAAATATAATTTATTCTGCCTTGCGTTTAGAGAGACATGCAACAATCTGAACCAGGGAACAAGAGCTTATTTGTATATTTCGAATGGCTTGATAATCTCGAATTTGTTTTGATTAACTGTTATAACTATACGACACTCCTTTTTTCTTCTCTATATTTTAACTTATTCGGTTAAAAGAATAAACAGAGAAGTGTTTTTATATAATATTTCTTTTAATTCATAGGTACATATAAAATGACGCGTTTTGAGCAAATCATTAATTAATCGCAAATCGAAATAAATAAGCAAAAAATCTAGTTTGATCAAAAAAAAAAACAAACTTATGTGTATTGTGTATCAAGAGATTACGGTTAATTTCATATTCATATTTTCTTACATTAAGAAACGTGGTTATTTTGCCATATCGAATGCTTCCATACGTAATAGAGATGTCACTTTATAAATAAAAGCAGATTATTATCACACTGTACAAAGCCACTCCCTTAATACATAATTGGGCTGATTCCCCTTAAAAATGCAATGCACAAGTATCAAAATATACATCTTATAAAAATATAAATGTATTTCTGTTTTTATTATCATTCATACAGATTTCTTTTTTTTCGATTTCTTGGGTTAAAATCATTGAAGTTTAATAAATGGCTACTTATTTAGCTGAAGTAGCTTCTAATGCTTGACGCAAGTCCTCAATTAAATCATCTGAGTCCTCTAGGCCAACCGATATTCTAACCAATGAATCGGTTATTCCCAACATTATCCTTTGCTCAAGTGGAACAGAAGCATGTGTCATCACAGATCTAGAAATTATGGTATTTGAAAAAGTTGTTTAAATTTTAGATTTATATAATTATTAACTTACGGCAATTCAGCTAAGCTCTCGTAACCGCCAAGACTTTCGGCCAAAGTAAACATTTTCAAACCTTTTAAGAACTTCCTTGATTCTTCTAATTCACCCTTTATATAAAACGAAAATACTCCACTATATCCATAGGTTTGTTTTAAAGCGAGTTCGTGTTGTGGATGAGAGGGAAGTGCAGGATGCAAAACCTTTTCCACAAGTGGATGTGATTCAAGGAATTTTGCAACTGCCAATGCATTTTTTTGGTGTTGCTCCATACGGAGAGCCAGTGTTTTTAAACTACGATTCACTTGGTAACAGTCGAATGGTGCAGGGACTATTCCCGTTGCTATTTGTATACAAAAATAAAAACCACTATAAAAAAAACAATGCACTCTTTTGACCATTTATTAACCTACCGTTTTGCAAGAAACGCAGTCGATTATGCAAATCATCATCATTTAATGTTACCGCACCCATAACAACATCACCGTGACCATTCATATACTTAGTCAGAGAGTATACAACCATGTCAGCTCCCAGCTCGAGAGGCCTCTGAAAATACGAGGTCAAAAATGTATTGTCGACAGCGACAATAATATCTTCCTTTTTCTCATGAGCCAACTTTGAAACGGCTGCAATGTCAACTACTTTTATCAGGGGATTGGTTGGTGTTTCAATCCACAGCAGTTTGGTATTGCTCTGGATAGCACTTGAGAGTGCATCCAAATCAGTTGGATCAACAAAGGTAGGTTCCAATCCTAATCTAGCTGCAACTTGTCTAATTTGTATAATGATTTGTTTAAAATTTTGTCGCATATTATTTGATTCCATGCACTTGATTCTTACCGGAATAGACGGTTGGTGCCCCCGTAGACATCGTCACTAACGACAATATGATCACCATTGGATAGCATTGTCAAAATGGCTGTATTTGCTCCTAGTCCAGAAGAAAATGTTAATCCGTGCTTGGCATTGTCCAAAGATGCAAGACATGTTTCAAGAACATTTCTGGTCGGATTTCCACTGCGAGAATATTCGAAACCCTATGACAATATGATAAAAGTGTTATTAACATTTTTTACAATATAGTTGTTTCATTTTTCAGTAACAAGTGCTGAATAATCTTATCTGCTAGAAAATGAAACATCCACAGATTTTGGTACAAGATTAAAATAAAATAGGTAGGTATATCGTGCTTTTGTAGGGACCTAGTCTCAGGGGAAGAATGTTAAGATAACAAAACAAAACTGATTAGTAAACTTCGACGCTTAGCGACTCGCACAAGCAAAAATCGTTTAACTTTAACGTAATGACGTGCTAATCAATTTTCAAATTATCTTTAATTAAATGTTTTGATGTACGATAAAATGAATCAAAACAAATTAGAAAAGTTCCCATATCTGCTTGTCTATTTTATTTATGCCTATTAGGTACCGCAAGTTATTATTATTATTACATCATAATATTTAACTTTTTTAAGTAAATAAATCTTATAAATATATTGGAAAATATCAACAGGAGACATAGTGAGAGGTTATCTTTTCAATTTAATTACCCTATGCTCAGCCGGACCATCTTGCTTATATGTTGTACTTGTCACGATAGGTGGAATAACGCACATGCTGGTCCATTGTTCTGGGGCCTGTCCACTGTGAATAGCTTTTGTGGCGAATCCTTTGGGTTGAGATTTGAAAGCCATTTCGATCAATTAAATGTTCCTGGACTATTTAATACCTGTTGTATCGACACGACACTGTCGCTTGACGGATAGTGAAATAATTATGGAATTTGAAACAGAAATTTCATTTAGGTAGGGTGATGTACGTACCCGGTTGAAAAAATTATGTTGTCGATGACAGCGCTGTTCAAAATGACATTTAGATTTATCAATTTACTAGACAAGTCCCACGAACAAAATCATAGGAATCGGTTTGTTTGACTAGTTGCTCCCGCCAATTTATTAAATTAAAAAAGAATTAAATATAACACGGTAAGATTCAAATCAAAGTTTTAGTATAAAGGTAAGTACAAAAGAAGATCTATTTTAAGATCTTTAACTGGCAACTATGCTTCCTCGATAGTTACGTCGACCCCAGTGCTGATATGATAGGGTTAAAAGCATTGACATACTATACATGGACTGCTAAGGGGTGAATTTTCCATACAATATTTGAATAAGAATGTTTCCACTTCAAATTAGCTACACTAGCCCTTTCAGGCAAAGTGGCAAAAAAAGTTATGAAATATTTAGCGACATCTGTTTTTATTTAGTTGAGATAAGCTTTTTCTGACATAGAAAGCAAAAACACTCTAATGAAGATATAAATCCTTCGTACGTATCACCCTCCAAAACCCATTTGTTTACATTGTTGTATTTGTAATTTTGACATTCTGTCCATGAATAAATGTGAAATTCAAATAACTGATAAACTAAATTTCCACGCACCGGACCTCATTAATTGTGTCTTAGTGTGCGTGTTTTCACGCACACTAAGAATTACTTTATGAGGTCCGTTTCCGGTTTAGTTTGTAGGCAAACCAATATAGCTACCGAGGATTTATATCTTTACTAGAGTGTTTTTGATAGAAAGTATTGACATCTAGCATAATTTGTTGAAGACAAACGATAAATAAATAAAATAATAAATTGGGTGGCGCAACAGTCCGTTTGAGAACTAGGGCCTAGTGACTTACAACTCTCAACCATTCCTGTGTGCGAGTACTGTTGTCAGGGATGGAAGGGACCTACAGTTTTAAGCCGAATCCGAACGGCAAATTTGAGAAAGCACTTTTCATGACAAGAATTACTCTTGGAGAATTTGTCAATTCCTCGCAAGAGGCAGTACCCGTGAAAAAAACTTTAGATGGCATAGGCAGGGATCGAACCCAAGACCTCTTGCATGACAGTCCAACGCACTAACCATCATGACAAACGATGCCATGTTTTTTTATTTATGTTATTGAAAAATTTTGACAGTTCGTGCAAAATGAAGCAGCAAGCAGAAGCTAGCTGTGCGCTGTGAGTATTTTGTTTAATTTATGTATATTTTTCAAAATAAAACATTTTAAATTTCCATTTCCAGGGGTACCACTCTGTGTGACATGTCCCAGATAACAAAGCGTGGAGAACTTTTAATCCGGATGATCCGGCATACGAATGAAACGCAGCTGGGACAATTTGTTAGGAATTATTCCAGGGGGTTCCTCCACACCTGTGATCCCGAAATCAGTTTGTGATGACGCTATCATGGATTTCGATGGCCTTATTGCTGCCCAAACTTCTTTGGGAACAGCTGCTATCATCGTTATGGATAAATCAACCGATATCATCAAAGCTATTGCCCGCTTGATATCTTTCTACAAACATGAAAGTTGTGGACAGTGTATTCCATGTCGCGAGGGTATTGGTTGGATGAACAAAATTATGGCTCGGTACTAAATAATTTGATAAAATTAAGATTTAATGGAAAAAATAATAATATGATAATTTCTTAGTTTCGTCGCTGGAAATGCTCAGCCATCCGAGATTGATATGTTGTGGGAAATTTCTAAACAAATTGAAGGCACACTATTTGCCCCCTTGGTGATGGTGCAGCTTGGCCAGTACAAGGTTTGTTAAGTTATATATTTTTGTTTCTATTTCTCAACCCTTGCTTTTTGTAATTTAGGTCTCATAAGGCATTTTAGACCCGAAATCGAGGCAAGAATGAAGCAACATGCAGGAAAATCTGCTGCTAAGGCTTAAGATATTGACATTGTATTAAAGAAAATAAATTGCTGTTGTTTTTGCTTAAAGTCTTAATAATTCATTAATTAATTGTGTCTTGTAAGCAATGCCATGATTTGATTATAATGCGTATTGTTAATATTAAAACTTAAGGTATTTAGATATCAGAGAAAGAGATAGGAAAAGGGGATCTAATTCCTGTGCATGTGCAGTTGGTTGAGAAGTTCTTAAACAATTTATACTTTTTGTGGTTTTAAATGGTGGCTATCACAAATAAAATTATGCTCTGGATCTTTTCCAGCTTTGAAAAATAGGAATTTGAATAGTGTCCCATTTTCTTAAGGGACAACTCTACATTTTTTTAATTTCTCTTAAACTCTTTAATCTTGAGATCGTGTTCGGCTGCGTGTTAGGAGGCAAGATGGTGCAGTCGGGTGGCTCACCGTGCATCACACATCCCCCCCTCATGCGAAACAATGGCTATTTGGTGTTATCAGATTTTTTTTCACTACAAATAATAAAAAGCATTTTCAGACTAGGCAAACATTTAAAAAACCTAGCCTTCCTTTATATTTGTCATCATATTTTTTGGTTAATACCTTCCTAATTACTTTAATTATGTTAATATTTTTTCATACCTATCAACATAAACCTGAGCATAGACATTATTTTATATTTTTATCACAAAGTTTGTTTTCCATCCTTTTTTATAAAACATTCTCATTGTGGAACTGTATGAAAATCACGTTAACGAACCACTCAGAAACAATTTGAATTAACCCCTTACCAAGACGGAAAAAGGAAAGTTACAAACCATTAATCTTCGAGTGCCAGTGTTACATTTTTCTTTGGATGAGTTTCCGGTATAATGTGTCCCTGAGGTATGGGTTAAGATGAACTGCGTTCACATTGCCCACAAAAGCATTCCGTTCTGGAAAAATATGTTCAAATAAAATACAATTCGCATACCTAGTCTAAAGAAAATCATTTTTCGTTTGACACCTTATTTATTAAAATTGGTTTAGTGTGAAAGCCGGAAAAGGGAAATGAAATAATATGTACATATGTATGTATGTATATGATTAATAGAAATAGCAGTTTATATGTATCCCATCGAATTGTAAAAATGTAGGCACTTATCATATTAAGCGGGTGGCTCTTACTAAAGGTGTATCAATTATAGATTGCATTTCTTCTTTGTACCATTGATTTACGTCGAGGAGTAGTATCTCAGTTTGGAGTTCTTTTTCCTGTTTCCAAACAAGGGCACATAGAGATATTGTTTCTTCGTTTCCATGTGATGGTGCTTTGGTAATCGATTGGCACTCAAGGACGTGGATCATCTGGTGGTTCCATGGAGCTTATTTTAACAAGCGGCGATGATCGTTCTTGCGGCGGCGGGGCAAAATAAAACACTTGCATATCTGTTAAGTCATACAGCACAAGACGTCCATCGGCTAAGCCTACAGCTAAACCCAATACAAGAATGTTTAGAAAATTAGTTCGTTCTTCAATACAAATAAATATTGTTTGTTACCTTCAAGTTGAATGCCAAAATGAACTCCTTCCTGTTGGCAATGTTGAAAGTGTCGATGCCGATGCAGCAAGGTCATGCAATAATCCACAATGTGACAAGGTACAACTGAAATGCCTGCATCCTTCTTCGAAGCCGGTACATCGACGATGTTGCGTAAACTAAGATCCACAAGCAATACACTGCCTCCATCAGTGCCCACAGCCAAACACCCATCCATATTTTGCAAAATAGTATGCTGAGAGACCTCATGACTTATAAACCGGCAACAAGTTATTTTGTGTTTTAAATCAATGCAACAAATAACTGTTGACTCTTCTACAGAATACAACACGACAAGACCTCCAGGACTGTCGGCATATTGGATTCCAATTGCAATCAGGGTATCCTTCATGTATGGCATTTGGATTTCCGAAACGCATGTTATGATGCAAACACCAAACCTACATAAAACAAGTCGTATACCAACAATTAAATATTTATTTATGTATGCTTAAATTATGACACTGTCTCATACCCATTGTTGACATCAAAATCGAATTTAGATATGGACTGACCGGTTCGCAGTGAGGTAATGCAGAGGCGCGAGCCGTTGGTAAGCCATCCCCATTGTCGATTTTATTATTCCACCAAATACCTATATCACGATCACCTTGTTTTATTGATAAATAATAACTACATATTAATGCGTATATAACAATTTAAAAGGCAAGTTATTTTTTTATATTTACCGAAATTTTCTTCAGGACTTGAGGGTTCTTGGACGAGACATTCAGAAAATCGAACTTCTTTCTTTGTAATCAAATGAGGTTCAAATAGATCCATAATTTGCGTCTTTTTCTATCAAAACAATAACATAAACTCTTGTTAATTTTTATAAATAATCTAATAACGATAGTATTTTATTATTTTATACGAAAATAAAATTCAAACGCGCGAATATCATTCGGTTTTCGGTCCTTGACCAAAAATTTTTTGGAAAATTGTTTCGTTATTGTGTTTGTGTCAAGTTCAAGTGTCATAAATATTACACAATACGCATAGCCCTCTTTGCGCAAGTGTTTTGTCCGTTAAAAGTGGAACCATCGTGAAGTTGGCTACTAGCAGTCCATGTATAGTATGTCAATGGTTAAAAGCATCAGTCCAACAAATGGCTCCAAGCCAATTGGCTCGGTCGTGTGTGTCCAGCTTAAAGAGAAAGCTAATCTCTTTGCCAATTTAAAGCTGCCATGACGCCTCTACTTGAGAGCTAAAGTCTTCTTAATAACGTAGTACGGCTTTCGCAGCAGTAGGTTCACTGGTGATCTCATGGTTTATCTCACCGAGCAGTAAAAAAAAACTTCGTTTTGGAGCAATAAAGATTATTGCGATTGATATTTTAAAAGCATTTGATAGAGTTTGGCATCATGCTCTCTTATCGAAATTGTGTGCCTTTGGTTTCGGACCGTTCCGGGGCATTAAAAGTCGAGTGTGTTGAAAACTCGATGCTGCCTACTATCGTTAAAATTATAATTTAACACCCTTGCCACTATCCATAAGTAGCATTACCATCAAGGACTCTAAGCAAGCATCGACATTCTCGGTATAATCTATCTCTCAAATGTTAAAAAAATTCCGCTAGATGTTTAGATTTCCTAAAGCGATGCAAGAAGTTTTTCTTTCCCCCCATCATCTCGCTGTTATCTTTTAGACTTATGTATGTATACACGTCGAAAGTTTGAGCATAATTCCCATTTCTGGGCTGGTGCTCCTGCAACTTACTTTAGTCTCTTGGACAAAATTGAACGTAGAGCATTCAAATTAATTAATATATCATCGTTGAATCATTTAAGTCGTTTGAACACCGTCGTAAAGTCTCACCTATTTTTTCTTTATATTTTAATAAGAAACCGGTGCTAAATAATAGAAGAAATCACTTCACTTAATATTGAATTATGTAAAACAAGTACAAAGTATTTCAATAACTGAAAATATAGTACTGGAAATTGAAATCAAAAATTTTAAACAAATAGCCTAAACAGTAATTGTGGGTTAATGTGTCCTACGAGTATAAACAAACATCTGCAATCAGATTGATTTTCTTAAGCGCGATTTTAAAAGAAATCATGAAATATATCAACTTTCGCGTAATTTATTAAATAAAAAAGTATAAGCTTAGTGAACTTTAATAAATTAATAAAGAATAAACTGAAAAGTGAGCAATATGTTTCTTTATTCATGAGTTATTATTCATATTAAAATAATATTTGTTAAAAAATCTCACAATATTGTAATGTATATACACTCTTTATCTCTTTTAATATCGGATTAATAGGAGAACTCGCTTCTTTAAGTATCGAGAAACATCTAGTGGCTAAGAGGGGAACATTCAGCGCATACAAGAACCTCGAAAGGGGCAACATCTAGGGATTAAGAGGAGAACTAGCTTCGTTAAGCATCTAGTGATAAAGAGGAGAACTCGCTTCGTTAAGCATCGAGAACAACCTGGTAGATTCTCGAACCGATTTGAGGTATATAAATAGGCGCTCGGAAGCGAAGCGGTATTATTGGTTGTGAACTGTGATAAAGTAAAGACTGTGTAAAATAATAATTGAAAGTAGACTGTGTTTAAAAAGTAATAATTGAAAGTGTTGAATAAAGAATTTTTGTGAGTAATTTGAATAAAGTGAATTTGTGTTTTTATTTACGAAGTTTGAATAAGTTTTAATTGTCGGACCAAGCCGAATATTGCATTGGTGTCAGAAGTGGGATTACAACTTATTGAGAATAAAAACAGTGAGCAGTGATTGAACTATTTTGTGTGAAGTAATGAAGTTAAAAATAAAAAAAATGAGTAAAGTTTTGAAAGACTTAACTGTCCCTGAGCTAAAGGCCAACCTAAGCAAACGTGGCTTAAGTGGGACAGGCGTAAAAAACGAACTCGTTAAATGGCTGCAAGATTGCAGTAGACGTGGCGGGTCCATTTCCGGAAACAAATAATGGAAATCGTTATATTCTATCTGGTCGCCATGGATTACTTCAGCAAGTGGCCTGAAGCATACGCCACTCCAAACCAAGAAGCCAAAACAGTCGCAGACCAATTTGTCTTCAACTGGGTGAGCAGATTCGGCGTTCCATTAGAACTGCATTCCGACCAGGGAAGGAATTTTGAATCAAACATATTTTAGGAAGTTTGTGGGCTTCTTGACATCAAGAAGACAAGAACAACGCCACTTCACCCACAATCTGATGGCATGGTCGAACGATTCAACCGAACCCTGAAGGAACATCTTTGCAAAGTTGTGGACGACAACCAGTGAGATTGGGATCGACACATTCCACTGCTTTTGATGGCGTATCGAAGTGCAAGACATAGCTCAACTGGCCATACACCGTCGGAGATTTTGATAGGAAGGAACATCAGACTGCCAAGCGAAATAAAATTTGGATGTCCCTCGTCGGAGCCGCAAGCCGAGGATGACTACATTGATGACCTCAGAGAAAGACTCCTTCAGATCCACGACAATACCAGGTTGAAAATAAAGATGTTCAGTGAGCGAATGAAGACACGCTACGATATACGAGCGACAACAACAGAGTTCCAAGCAGGAGATCGGGTGTGGCTTTACAATCCCCATCGACAAAAAGGGTTGTCACCGAAACTGCAAAGGGACTGGGAAGGTCCATATACAGTCATTACAAAAATCAACGTTGTCGCGTACCGGATACAAAAGGGAGTCAGAGGAAAACCTAAAGTTGTACATCGCGACCGGCTACATCGCTAAAGTGGTGATGAGAACGATGGATTTGTTCGGGACGATCAATCCTAAGGAGGGGGCAATGTAATGTGTATACACTCTTTATCTCTTTTAATATCGGATTAATAGGAGAACTCGTTTCTTTAAGCATCGAGAAACATCTAGTGGCTAAGAGGGGAACATTCAGCGCATACAAGAACCTCGAAGGGGGCAACATCTAGGGATTAAGAGGAGAACTAGCTTCGTTAAGCATCTAGTGATAAAGAGGAGAACTCGCTTCGTTAAGCATCGAGAACAACCTGGTAGATTCTCGAACCGATTTGAGGTATATAAATAGGCGCTCGGAAGCGAAGCGGTATTATTGGTTGTGAACTGTGATAAAGTAAAAACTGTGTACAATAATAATTGAAAGTAAAGACTGTGTTTAAAAAGTAATAATTGAAAGTGTTGAATAAAGATTTTTTGTGAGTAATTTGAATAAAGTGAATTTGTGTTTTTATTTACGAAGTTTGAATAAGTTTTAACTGTCGGACCAAACCGAATATTACAATATGAATATACTACAGATTCATTTTATGAAAATTGCCAATAAAATGTCACCACCACAGGGTATTGAAACTGAAAAATTATTGTAAATTCAAAAATACTTTTTGCGTACTAAATGAAAAAATCGAGACACATTCTCGCATTTAATCCTCCCACAAAAAAATATATTTTAAATACATAGTATTTTTTTTTTTAATAAAAATAGTCTCCCGTTCTTTAAATTTTGTATGGCTACTTTCAATTGCATATGACAACAACTGTATTATCATTTCTGAAATGGTTCTGTAACGAAATAAAAGGAAGATTTTTTTATCGCAGTAGTTAGCTTAGTAATATCTTCTCCAATTTGGGATTATACATACATATTTTTTGTAATTCACACAAAATCTTTTTTGATAAATCAAGTTTTAGAGAACACTTATTTTCAATTGTATTTTTTACACGGCATTCTTTTGTCGAAATCTACATATTTCAAGGTTTAGCTGAGGTTTGAAGAAAAAACCGTTAACTAAATTTTATCTCGAGCTGCGTACTTCCCTTAAGGCCCATCTATAATATATTAATCTAGCTTGAGCAAATGTCAAAATCGAACGAAAAGTTTTCAAAAGTTATGGTTAAAACAAAAAGAATCCATAATGGTTTCTGGGTTCTCATCACGTAACTTTTCGTCTAAGCTATAGCCGAGAACGATATCGGCAGAAGTTTGTTTCACGTAGCACTACCGCTCTCGTGTCGTCTATCGTTCTTGCTGAGTTATATTAACAAACGCTGAATAAACGAACCTGTTTAATAAATTAAAATTTTTTAGCTAGTTTCACAAAATTGTTTTGTTTTTCTATGAGTTTTGGCACCAAATTGTAGTACCCGTGGCATGATGGTTAGTGCGTTGGACTGTCATGCGAGAGGTCTTGGGTTCAATCCCTGCCTGTGCCACCTTAATTAAAAAAAAAAAAGAGTTTTCACGGGTACTGCCTCTTGCGAGGAATTGACAAATTCTCCAAGAGTAATTCTTGTCATGAAAAAGTGCTTTCTCAAATTAGCCGTTCGGATTCGGCATATAAATTGTAGGTCCCCTCCATCCCTGACAACATTACTCGCACACAGGAATGGTTGAGAGTTGTAAGTCACTAAGCCCTGGTTCTCTACGGACTGTTGCGCCACCTAATTTATTTATTTATTTTTGGCACCAAATTATGGATATTTGTCAGAAATTTCAAGTTACAAAACAGACATCACATTGTACTGTTACATTATTATAAATTGTGTTTTTGTTATTGTTCGTTCTAAATAAATACTTAGTTTATAAAAACATCACAACTCCAGATTTTGGTAGAATTTATGGGCGAGCATCCAGAGTCGGTGTAGTACCCGTAGCGTGATGGTTATTGCGTTGGGCTGTCATGCAAGGGGTCTTGGGTTCAATCCCTGCCTGTGCCACCTAACTTTTTTCACGGGTACTGCCTCTTGCGAGGAATTGACAAATCCTCCAAGAGTAATTCTTGTCATGAAAAGTGCTTTCTCAAATTAGCCGTTCGGATTCGGCATATAAACTGTAGGTCCCTTCCATCTCTGACAACATTACTCGCACACAGGAATGGTTGAGAGTTGTAAGTCACTAGGCCCTGGTTCTTCATGGACTGTTGCGCCACCTAATTTATTTTTTTTTTATCCAGAGTCGGTAAGAGGATATGTACATACATATATTCCAACTAGCTCACAAAGAAAGCAGGAGCTAAACAAAACATAGACAGAATTAGCTGCGAAACTAAACGTGGATGGACTTCCAAAAAAGACAGTAATAGGGTGGAGAAAAGCAAGTCGTATTATGTGTAAGTGTAAGTACAAAACTTTAGAAATACAAAATAATTGTATGCTTTTGGACTGATTACAAATATAGGGCCAAAAAAAGTGTAGTCACAACTTGCTGTCGTTGAATAAGACGGGGGGTGGTCCATCTGAAGAAGTCACAATTTCAGATACAGAGGAAAAAGTAATTCAAATTAATTTCCTTCGTACTGCAGTGGCCGGAAGTAGTTCACACTGTTTTGGAGCACCACATCCTATGAAACAAAAAGAAAATTATAACTTGGAAGAAAATGTTCGAGGACTCCTCGAAAGTTCTACAAAAAATTCAAGTGTATCACTCATTTATCAATAATATTACTTTTTAAAGCAATCTTACATACTACATATGTTAATTTTTTCTAGGACACCAACACCATCAAGAAAAAACAAAAAAAAGAAAGAAAATACGGAGGATTCCAATTCGGTGACAGCAATTTTAAAAGAACACAGATAAACGTTCTTAAGACAATTTGCTTAAAGTTCTTACGGAGGCACGGAGAGAAATCAACATGAACTGATATTCCGAGAGAAAATTGTTAATTTTCTTCTTTTTTAGTTAAGAACATTGTATGTACATACATATATCGATTAACGACTGAATTGTTCTTAAGTTTTTTTTTCTCGAAATATAATTAATAGTTTTAATAATTAATTAAACAATAAATCTTTTGTGTCATCTCGTTTTCTCTGCGCCAGTTGCTCCAAATCTCAATATTGGAGAAATGTAGGTTAAACGACATCCGTCCTGTAAATTTATTATTTCTTAAACTTCAAAACAAGTTTATCTTGAGAGTTGAATTAAACTGTTAAAGCTTTTGAGAAAAACCAAATGCATTTTATATCTCACTAGCCGACCCGTGTTCGCGTTGCTTCGCAAATTGTAACCACGAACATTTTTTGAATATTAGTAGGTATTAGCATATGAAAAAATTTCTGAGCATATTTTCTACAATAATATTAATTTTAGTTTATAATCAAAAAACACTTCCTTACCGAAATTAACACCTTAGAAAAAAAAACTTAAGTAAAATATTACGTAGTAAACAGGGCCGGCCCCAGCCAAACTTGCGCCCTGTGCAAGATTTGTAGAAAGCGCCCCTTTTTATATTTATTTTTACACATAAACTGATACACAAGCATAAGCCTTTCCCATATTACCCAGGAGGTAGACTTTCAATGCGTTTTTTAATTTTGGGACTCGGTGTGCATGAAATAAATCTTGCACATATGAGGTGGCATGGAAATGTTTTGTGTTGAAATTTTTTCTTTTTTTCTCTTGTACGAATAGGGTGAAATATTTGGAATTGAGGTAGGAAGGATTTTTAGTTCTGCGATATTTTGAGTTAAATTTTCATTGAATGCAACAATGAAAGTGATGTTAGTTAGTGCGCAAGAGATAACTTAGGACAGTTGTGATGGATTTTTTTTTGAGATTATTTTAAGAATGTTTGTGGTTAAAGAATGGCAAATAATAGTACATA
The DNA here is from genome assembly GCA_920104205.1 of Eupeodes latifasciatus. NCBI lineage: Eukaryota > Metazoa > Arthropoda > Insecta > Diptera > Syrphidae > Eupeodes > Eupeodes latifasciatus. Next base: position 91,848,892 of record OV049926.1, on the reverse strand, counting down.
TTTGTTTGCAAGATCAGATTACATTTTCTTGCTCCTGGTAATGCGCTCCCAGAATTCTGCGCCTTGTGCATTTGAACATCTTGCACATATGCTTTGTCCGGCCCTGATAGTAAAGGCCAAGCCGCACGTGAAAACAAACAAAATACAAAACCATTTCAATTTTTTAGTTGAAAACAGAACGAAATTTTTGTCTATTTTCTTCTTTTCTTTCTTTTATTTATACCTAGAAACGTTTTTTTGCAACCGAAAAATATAGTTTGCGGTAAAAAAAAACAAATTTGTGTTTTTAATGTTCTCATACATCTATAGGTATGCGTGTGTAAATATCCATAGACACATTTTTTTATTCATCTACTCATGTTCAGTGCAGTGCAACTGACTTAACCTACCTACATTTTTGTGCTCTTTTTATCGACGTCATTGTAAGTACCTTCTTTGAGTTATTTGTAAAGAAAATTTTAACATAATTTCAGTTTTATTGTTCGAGGAAGTGATACAAAATTGGTAATTCAAGCTATTATAATAGAACTTTTTTTATTTTTAAATTGGAAGAATTATAATCTATTCACTTCCTCGAACCAGAAAAATAAAAAAGATCTAATTTTTCTTTAGATAAATCGGCATTTCATGTGCACGGCACTGTTTATTTATTTTTATTAAATGTCCATAGTAATTTAAAAAAAAGAGCCCACACTGCTCAGCGATGTGACGATAGAATTAGAGAAACAAAAAAATAATGTGTGTGTGTAGGTTAGTTGATGAACTATACAATACAGAAAAATTGAATATGTAGGTAGGTATGTAAGAGAAAAAACGTAACTATTAAATGGAACACATATTAAGAGAGAAAGAGCATGGGAAGAAAAGAAAATTAAAAATGTTGGAATGGTTATGAAATGAAACAAAGCAGCGACCTCGCGATTGTGATGGAATCTAATTTCCTGGATAAAACAAATTCAAAAAGTTTATAATTTTATAATTTGTTTTTATTTATTTCTCAAGTTGTATGTTTAACTTAGAAGTGATTTTAGGCTTAAAATTTGCGCAACAATATTGACTTTATGAAGCAATGCTAATCTTTGTCGATTATTGTATAGGTTTTAAGATATGAGTGGTTGTATAAGTCAACTAATGAAAAAAATGGACAAAAAATGTAAAATTAATAATATTTAAGTTTGACAAATAATTAATGAAAAAAAATTAAAGCCATAAACACTCTCATAACAATATAGAAAATAATAAAATATATTTCAAATAAATCGGTTGACTACTTTCTGAGATCATGCGTTACAAACTTTAAAATGGTTTCGCTTTTATATAATAGTATAGATATAGATATACGCTTACATCCTTGTAGGGAATCCAAGGCATCTCTTTATATTCTTCTTCTTTTTATTAACTTATGATTTTCATTGTCGTCGAAGTTTTGTAGTCCTAAATATTTCGGCGAAACATTTTTCTTTATTTACTAATTTTTTTTTTGTGAAAAATAAAACTTAAAAAACACAATAAGAAATACATATAGCTGAATCGGTATTGGCTGCGTTCAATCTCGTGGATGGGGTATCTTGGATAGGTGGATTTTTAGATACCTTGTTGAACGAGTTGGATAGCTGTATTGAGATAGCTGTCAAAAAATAAAAACAACTTTCAGCTGTTCACAAAAAGCAGAGAAACATTAAAGCTTCGAAGTCAAAATTTTTGTAAGATAAAACATTTAATGGATAATTCAACTGATTCGTCGGACGATGATGAATTGATAGGTGCGTAACAATTTAATAAATGAGAGATAACCTTAATCTGCAATCATAATTACCTTCTAAAATTCGGAGGCAAATAGCTTCTTCATCGTCTATTATGTACAGAACATCCTCAAATACAACTTCAACTAACATTTCGTATCTTTTTGTTTACCAACAAATACAAAAGGCTGAAATCAATTTTTAAGTTTCTTGAAATTCAACCATGTGTTGAATCAGCTGTTCTGTCAGATACCTACATACCCCAGAAATTCTTGGATACCTTTGGATTCCTTTTTTGACATCTCAGCTGTTTTTGATCAGCTGTTATTTTACACGTAAAACACTAACAAAAAGGTATCCGGATACCCTATCTGTCTGAGATTGAACGCAGCCGTAGTAGGCGATATCTAAAAATGACAGTTATTTCAATTGTTGTGTATATACATACATTATGCATTTAACATTAATACACTGACCTACATTTGAACAAACTTGTGAATGGTCAGTTATCACACAATCAATTTTGTTTTGAATAATTTTTTGAATAATAATGTTACCATTGTAAATCGTTGTGCACAAAATGATTCATTAATAGAGCAATTAATGACTGCACCTGAATGTGTCGCGGTGGCTAAGGCATCGAATTGCATTTGGGTGGATAGAATTGAATGTTGGAATTCGAATCTTTGTCGTCATCCGGGCCATCATATGTGGGTTAATAATGAAATTACATATAGATTACAAAAATTAAAATTGTAATAGGTAGATGTAAGAGTGGGGATGAACCCAAATATTTATAAGATAGATTTAAGTATAAATAGCCCTAACGTTTGAAAATAAAAGTCAGTCTTAAAACATATAATTTTGACTATATTTATTTCGGGTGACGACCTTAGAAGAAAACGATCGTGCATTTTGATGCTCGGACCTCGGACTGAATTCGGTTGGAGAACTAAGATAATACTCAAAAGTAGGGAAATAAACATTACACAATGACTGCGTTCAATCTCAGACAGATAGGGTATCCAGACACCTTTTTTTTTAGTGTATTACGTTTAAAAAAAATAGCTGATCCAAAACAGCTGCGATATCATAAAAGGAATTCCAAGAATTTCTCGTATATGTAGTTAAAATTGAGTTATTGCCTTGTCAATTGGCGCTAGCTTCTTGTAACATAAGCCGTGTTTTTTTGTTATTCCATATATAGTACAGTAAGAAATTGCCAAAAAAAACGATCCGCAGTAGTCCGGTTTTTATATTTGAAAGTTGATACAATTGAATATTTGCCAGAATAATTTATCGAAAAATTCAAAAAAAAAATAGCGAAATTCAGACCAGGGGTGAAATCGTGATTTTTAATAGTTGACTATCAAAATCAAGAAAATACGTCTATGTAATGTGATAGTCGATTTCAAAGTTTTAAACCAAACAATTTGACATAAAATAAAAACTTCAAGAAGGGGGTTTGTTCGTAGACTACTACATTAACATGTTGCGTTGAAGCGAGCTTGAAGCTCGCCTAAATTCTTTATATACCTGAATCGAGTTGAAATAAGCTTGATTCGCCTGGATTCCGGTCGAGTCAAAATTTGTGAAGAAAACCTGTGTGGAGGAGTTCTGTTTACAGATAATGCGTTATGGACTGTTTATTTGCATGTTTGTGTACAAAAAATATAGTTTTGTTTTAATCAAATAAAAAAAAATTGCACATGGAGTAGGTAGCATATTCTTATATGGTGCTAAACTATTCAGTTTTTCATTGTTTAACACGAATCAAACTATTTCACTTGCACTTCATAATTTAAGATCTTATTTGATTTCACAAAATGAAAAAAACACAACGTAAATTCTTTTTTTTATATCTTTATTACTTTCTTATTGAGTGCGACCGACTCGGTTGAATGCTACTGAATAAATATAAAAACTGAACAATATCAACAGTAACAGATTGATTTTTTTTTCCCAATGGAAAACACATGATTCCAAATCCACAACTACTCAACGAACGCAGCCATCGAGATACAAATGCAATATCAATCGTACCAACTTTTGAGAACGAAAAGATCCATTCGAGGTCGTATAAATATCAAAAACTCATCCGTAGTAAGATTCTTCTTTACCTTTAAATTACTGATATTGTTTTTGTTATTCGTGTAAAATCCTGCTATACTATTGATAGCTTTTTCCAACAACACACGGGTATATTTGTTGTTGGATTTCAAATATTTTCTTGAACACAAAATTACAAATACAACAATCTAACCAAACAGGTTTTGGTAGGTAATTCTTACGAAGGTTTCCCATCTTTACAAGTGGGTATTTTTGTAACAGAACCTCAGGAATTTAAGCTTTCTGATAGTTTTTGGTAGGACATGTTTTAAATTCAAGGAAAAATACTTACTTTTGGACCAGAGAGAAAAAACTAATCGAGAGAGCCAAACTTCCTCGTCTCCGTCCCTTCGAAACCTCTTACTCTCATTTTTTATAGCGAGTTGAATTCGTATCGGTGAATACATGTTTTCACCTTGGAGAAGAGTACACAAAAAACATCATTTCCGGGAAATGCGACATTTCTCACTTTTGTTTATTGATAGCCAAGAAGGCTATGTTTTTTAAAGTCTCATTATAATATTTGTAATTCTAATGAATTTCTTTTTTTTAATTTTGCTAACATCTTGTCGTTTTTATATCTACAAAAATACTCCTATAATTCAAATTAATTCTAGCAAAACATTTTTGTTTGTCAATAAATAACGGAAGAAGTTATACCGGTAGTTCGTGGTTAATCTGTTTTTCTCTTCTTTTTCTCTAAGTTACAGATAGATGGCAGGAACAACCAAAACAAGAAAGGATGTGTGCAGAAAGTGTTTAACAAGGTTAAGGCTTTTTAGATTAGACTTTATTTGTATATATGAACGAGTAAATGTTTTTTATAAATGAATGTTATGTTTATTTCAATAGTAATACCTTAACTATTAACTTAACTACTGTAATATCTAAAATATACTGCATTGAATTATTTTACATTGAATTATAAAAGGCGGAAATAATAAAGTTCTATAGTTTACCGGGAATATTTATATAAAATATCTATATCTTCTGCAATTGCGGTATCAATCGATATTTTCTGAAACTTAGTGTTAACATAACATTTATTTGTCATGAATTACTTTTTCAACTTTTTTATACACCATAAAAATCAATTATAAAATTTGGCTATGATAATAATTACTGAACACAGCATTTTCTATGTTTATAGTTATTCAGGTTTAGCCCTTAACTTTGATTTGCATTTATTTATGAATAGCCTAAAAAGTTTAGCAAACATCTATGAATAAGCCACAATGCACTTTCAGAAAAACTGTAGTTAGAACTTTCCCTGACAGATTTTTCCTTGTCGCTATATAACTGAAAGATAAGATTTAAATAGTTAGAACTGGATAACTTATAAAAATTATGCATAAGACTTAAATTTTGGTTGAAGAACAAATTTGTATATTCTTTTCACAAAACCACTGAACTAGCGAGAATACAAATATTTTTACTATTGTACAAAAGTACTTTTCGGCTTATGTAGTTAAGCCTTTAAAAGCAACACACTACCTTAGGGGAAAGCAGTAAGAATAGCTTATCACCTATTCACAAATCTTATGCAATGAAAATTAGCAACAGAAGTGACAAGTTGACGGTCTTTTTATTTAGTGTCTACTTAAATCACTTATTTTCAGCATTTTGGAAATGTCGTGAATAATGTAAAGAAAATAAACAACGAGTACACACAAATAAAATAGGAATGGAAAAAAGAGATGAGTATATAAAAATGTTCCATGTTTACATTCTGTAACTCTCGTTTTCAATGTTCCTGCAACTCTCGCATCGACAAAATTAAGTCGATAAACTCTGAAAATTGAAACAAATCTGAGTTTTTTTGCATCTTTCAACGGTCTGAGCGAAAATTAAACGCATAAACGCAGCTAATAATACAAATAAAAGTTTTAGTGCTTTCAGAGTTTTATGTTTCTAGGTCCTAATTCTCATTGGACTTTTGCACCACCTAATTTATTTTACTTACTTAATGATTAAAACTGGCTTCAAATAACTAACTAATATTTATCTAAATGCGTAATTTATAATTTTTTCTAAATCTTCATTGTTCTGGCACCAAACAAGAGTAATTAATTTCATTTCATATTCGAATGATATTACACTCAAACGAACACAATGGTCGCATTCAGAAAGCTAGTGGCTACGTAGTCAAGGAATTCTGATTGGCTAAATCCAACTACAAAAGTAGTTGAAATTTCCCCTCCGACGTAGTGTAAAAATTTCGGCTAAAAAGTTAGTTGGCACTGATTTTGACGTTTCACAATCAGCTGTTGAAAAAATTTACAAAAGATACAAATATTTCAAAATGAAATTTATAGTGCAGTATTTAGAAGCAAACTATGAAATAGAGGCAGATGAAGAAATTTGCAATACAATCTGAACAGGTAATGTTTTTTAAGTGCAATAAACAAAACAATTCACTTAACAATTTTGTTTCAGATCCAGTGTATGCCGCAGCATTCATGGAACAAAGTTTGAGGGCACAAAATGCAGAACATACGGAGGAAGGTAAATTTGAGTTATTTTGAGTAATCTTAAATTATTTCAATGTAGTAAGCTAAAAAATATATCTAACAATGTTATTACAGATTCAGTGTCTACTCCAACAAATCTCGATTATCGACAAGAAAACACAGGCAATATAGAGAAAGGTAAAATTAAATTGTCTCTTATTTAGAAAAAAGAATACCCTTTTTAAAAAGATTTGATTTTTTAGAATCTTCTTGGGAGCACCACACCGTTCTTCTGCTTTTAGAAGAATGTAACAGGCACAAACACGAACTAAGAAACCCAAAAATCAGGCGCAGGACGGTGTTCCTTAAAATTAAGGAGGCGATGGAGGGTAAAGGCTACAATTTTAAAGAGAGCTCGCTGGAAAAGAAGCTGGGCAATTTAAAGACAAGGTATAACCGCATCCTTGATAATAACAAAAAAACTTCCACAGGTCGGGGGCGCATGTCCTGGCCCTACTTCGAGCAAATGTGCTTGATTTATGAAGACGAAGTAAATGTCAGGGATGCGCCTACAGTGAGCTCTATGAACCCTTCGTCGCTGTGTGCTCCCTCGGATTGCACTCCCTCTACCTCCAAATAAGCAACCCTTCGCTCAAAATTAGTTGCACTGGGGGAGGAAAAGGTGGAAATCGCACGAGGGGTGCTTAATGAATTAAAAGAACTGCGAGTTCTGAAACAGAAAAAGTTGGAATTCGAAATGCTAAAATACAAGGAAGCAAAAGAAAATAGAACAAGTAAGTTAATATAATTTGTTAAAATATATTCTCCTAATATCATTTTATTTTTTAGATAACTGAGAACTTGCAGTATTTATGTATGGAGAGTTATCGTGTGTTTTTTGTTAATGAATTCTATAATTTTTTTTTTTAACTGTGATGAAATGCTTTTTTTTTAAATGATTTGTTTTTTTGTTTAGTATTAAGTGTGTTATTTTTATTTTTAAGAAAGCTATGAGTTAGGTTAAGATTAGTTTATAAGTTTAGTAATAAGATTTTTAGTCATGAAGACAAACCGAAGTTCCTTTTTGTAAAGAAAACAAAGTTCAAATAAAAAAATAAATTGAAAAAAGTATTTTATTTTTAAAAATTGTTCAACAAGAAGTTTCTTTTTCTAGCACAGCTGCTTCTTTCTTGGTTTTCCATGTTTTGACTTGAATTTAAATCATTTACCAGATCGTCATCATTTTCAGATTCGATAGGTTAGGTTAGGTTATAAGGGGTGTGCACAGCTTGAAGCTGTTGCGTAAACGGGGGCCTACTGGCTATCTATGAATTTCCTCATGCTTGCCATTGAGACCTGTGCTAGATCATCCAGTTTTCCAACAAACCTGTTTCCGAAATGACGGAGTCGGCTGGTTTGGAGGTTCGGACAGTCGCAGAGCAGGTGTTTAATGGTTTCCATTTCCTCCTCATCCTGACAGCTCCTACAAAAATTGGGTGCAAATGCCCCTATCCTGTTAGCCATTGTGCCAATGGTGCAATGACCTGTTAGTACGCCTATCAAGATTTTGATGTTCTTTTTACTCAGCGATAGAATATACCGAGTTTCCTTTTCATTTGTGTTAGGCCATAAACTTCTAGAGATTGCGCAATCGTCCCTGGATTTCCAGGAGTTGTTGATTTTCTCTTTCAGTCTAAGGTTACCTGGTTAGTCAGATTCGATGTCAGAAAAATTTCCAGATTCATTAAATAAATGAATGTGGTTGTGCAAAATGCAACTAGCTGTTATAATTTTATTATTTTATTGGCCAGCATAGGACTTGAAACATCCAAATATTTCAATCGACGAAATCGGCCTTTGAGAAAACCAAAAGTTCGCTCTATGGTTATTCTGGCACTGCTGAGGCGTGTATTGAAATTGATTTGCCTTTCGAGAAGGTGTCTATTGTCACGGAAGGGATTTATAAGGTTTTGACCTAGTCGACCAGGAGCGCCTACATAAATATCGATGAAAACAGCTCGATGGTCACAAACTCCTTTTAAAGAAATCAATATGTAAATATATTTGTTAAAATTAATATATATTAAGTGTACCTTGTAAAATAATCGAATGCGTATTTTTTCTGTTGTAGTAGTCTATAGGGTTCTTGACCGGCTGTTTTATTTGAATGTGACACCCATCTATCGCACTAACGATCCCGGGAATATAACCTCCTGATTTTTCTCGAAATACCTTTATTAGAATATTTATGTATGTATGTGCTATTTCAAAATGATGAACTGAATTTGTCAAACATTTTATGTACACATACCCGGGATATATCATTATATTGGCTTATTGATGGCCACTTAATGTATTGAGCCAAAAGGGAACACAACAAATCCAGAATCTTACAAAATGATGTGTGTGCTGAACTTGGTCCTAAATTGAAACTTTTTCCAACTGATGAACACACTTGAGATTTCCAATCTTTGTCATAAGATCCTTTAAAGAACTAATTAATAACATACTTATATAAACAAAAAAACATTACCAAAAAACAACTTCGACTCATTCGAAAATGGCCCGGAATTCTTCTAAACTGTAATCTGGAATTACTACTTCATAATAGTTCGTATTCCTTACGCGATCTTCTTTAACGTTTCCTTGAAATTGGTGAGATAAGGAACCCACAGCGAGGAGATCGTTTACGACAATCACAGCTCTAGCTATTTGGCAAATATATGAAGTGTCTTAAATTGACCACAATTAAACTATTTCACATATCTATGACTTCATCTTCTTCCGAATCGCTCATTATATCTAATTTTTTTATTTGTTTTTATTTAATTTAAAAATATTGTTTAAAATCCTCAAAACTTTCTCAAATGTTTCCGATTTTGCGTTTGTTTACTTTTGCATCTGTCATTAGTATGACAGCTCAGGATTGACTAGCTTTGTAGTGAAGTTTTGCATTCACAAATCTAGTTGAATTTCGACTACGTAGCCACTAGCTTTCTGAATGCGACCAATGAGAGTACCAAAAAGTTGTTCATCCACAATTTGGAATTTTCTTTGAACACCTCTGAACAGCTGACTACATCCGCCATTTTTCAAAGGTGGTCGCCATTTTTCAAAGGTGGTGAGCAGAGAGAAAAGTTATTTCTCTCTCGTGGTGAGTATGTACACAAACTTGCATAAGTATTTGTTCCCCACATTTTTTTTATATGGAGTGAACACATATGCAAGTTGGTGGCTAAATCACAGCTTGTAGGCAAAAAGAGAGCAACCGTCGAAGTTGTTTTTCTCCAAAAACACTATATATGAAGATATAAATCCTTCGTACGTATCACCCTTCAAAACCCATTTGTTTACATTGTTGTATTTGTAATGTGGAAGAATTCAACGAGTAAAATTGACGTGTTTTCACGCATGGTTAGGTTAGGTTAGGTTAAAGTGGCTGTTGGTTGGGAAGTCCAACACACTTAGACCAAAGTATATTCCGTTGTGATACCACATGGATCAGTTAATCAGCTTAACTCGTTGAACCAATTGGAGCTTCGAATGAAGCGTAGGAGACAAGTAATGTCTGAATTTTTTAGATCGCTGGTATCGTTAAAGTAGTAGTCTCCAAGGTGGATTCTACGACTTTGTGATAAGGCAGGGCATGTGCACAGAAGATGAGAGATTGTCTCCTCTTCTTCTTCGTCCATGCAACTCCTACAAAAATCATTTGCAGGGGCTCCAAGTCGAATAGGATGCCTTCCTATTAAGCAGTGCCCAGTCAGGACACCTATAACGTAGCTAATGTGCAATCTACTCAGAGAGATTAATTGTTTTGAGCGCCTGGCGCTAAGATTAGGCCAAATTAGTGTAGTCGCTACACAGGTGGTGGTGTTATTCCACCTGAAGTTTGTTTTCTCTATGGTATCTTGCTTTAGCATGAGTTTACATGTAGCTAAGGGGATACCTATGCTAGCATTGTGAGCCAGCAAAGTTAAAGCTGTTCCGCTTTTTGCAAGTTCGTCAGCTTTGCAATTTCCTGGAATGTCTCTATGGCCCGGCACCCAGAAAAGGTGAATGTTGAACTGTGTAGCCATCTCCATAAGAGATGATCGACAATTTAGGGCTGTTAGTGAATTTGTGGAGACAGAGTCTAGGGACTTTAACGCAGAAGATGCGTATATCATTAGTTGATATAACGTTTTCTCTAAGCCAGGATAGGACTTCTTTTATAACCAGGATTTCAGCTTGGAACACGCTACAATGATCGGGTAGACGAAAGGAGAGACTTAAGTTTAGTCTATCTGAGTATACGCCTCCACCAACCCCATCCTCCGTTTTTGATCCGTCTGTATAAAAGTTTATAGGACCATCGTTCAAAAATGATGTATTCTCCCAAGAAGACCTGGGAGGTATAGTCACTTTGAAGCTATAGTTACTAAACTGAGGATGGGGTATGGTGTAGTCAATATTACTGTTTATAGTTCTGAACGAGTTCAGAATAGTGGTGTGGCCAATTCCATTATGGATCCACAGAGAGGAGGCTTGAAGCCGTATGGCAGTATTAGCGGCCGTTTGCTTGCTGAAAATTACTGAGATTTTAGGGGAAATTTCATAAATTAGAGGAGAAATTACACGCACGCTAAGAAATACTTTATGAGGCCAGTTTCCGGTTTAGCTTGTAGGCAAACCAATATGGCTACCGAGGATTTATATCTTTACTAGAGTGTTTTTGGTTCTCTCTATTAGTTCTTTTCTCTCTGCTGTAAGTTAGGTTCATTTATCAATCGTAAGTAAATCAAGTAAATAATTAGTATTATGCCTAGTAGTTTTTTTGTTCAATTTGAACAAGTATTTATGTACACTGATAAATTTGATTTGATTTTGTGTTGTATAATATTTGAAAATGGCTTTAAGTACTTCGAACGACATAAGTACAGAAAGGATGCGTTGACATTACCAGCAAATGTTACGATAATGGTAAAAACAACACGGAAAATGTAAAAAAACCACGGCAATATTGTCTGCAGAACTTACTTAACTTAACTTACCACCACAATAGAAACACAAATTTGGTAATAGCAAAGTTGACGATATAATTAGGCGCCAGTTATAGCTATCATTGGTTTTCATCATTGAAAACAAACATTGGAATTTTTTTGACAGGTCGTTTATAGCTATCATTAAAAATTTCTGTCATTGAAAAAATTTTCCTGATTGAAAGCCACCAAAAAATTTTACTGACAGAAATCTGTCATTGGAATTGTGTGAAATTGGAACACAAATCAGTGGAACGATTTGTTTCACTTTTGAACATAAAAGTATCAGCTGTTCAGAAAAATGAATTTCCGTCCGGAAAATAGAAAAATACATTTTTAGAGAAAAATTAATGTGCAACTAAACTTTTTTTTCTCCAAAAAAATTCTTTGTGTGATTTCCGGTCGATCGGTATATAATTTTCATTTCTAATCAAAGGGAAACACTGTCAAATATCGATTCAAAAAATTTTCTGGATCGATTTCAATGATATTTATAACTGGCGCCTTATAATTAACAACTGGGTACCAATTATTATATTATTGCCCACTAAAATAAAGATAGCTTCTTAAAATTCGTAATCAATCCCATCTTCCCTGTACTATACTGGAAATTTAAATGCAACCGGAACAGTTGTCCTTAGGATAAATTTGTTGTGTTTTTACTGAGTAAAGTTGTCCTCTTAAAAAAAAAACAATTTCTCTAATGAAATATGATAAAACATATTCAGACCTTTTTTAAAAAATGTAAATGTTTACTCCTCGTCTAATTTGTGTTTAACATCCTTAAACAAATTACAAGCACCGATTGTTTATTTTAATAGTAATTCCTTATGCAAATGTATTTAATTGAAATATTAATAAAACAAAATGTGAATAGATACACATTAAATTGAACTTTAGATGCATTTATGTACATATGTACATTCAAAATCTTTTAGCTTAGTTCAAATAGCTTCAAGAGCTTGACGTAAGTCGTCAATTAAATCATCTGAGTCCTCTAGGCCAACCGATATTCTAACCAGAGAATCGGTTATTCCCAACATTATTCTTTGCTCAAGTGGAACAGAAGCGTGTGTCATCGCAGATCTAGAAATGATGGTATTTTAAATGTTAGATGTATGTAGTTATTAACTTACGGTAATTCGGCTAAGCTCTCGTAACCACCGAGACTTTCAGCCAAAGTGAACATTTTCAAACTTTTTAAGAACTTCCTTGATTCCTCTAATTCACCCTTTATGTAAAAAGAAAATACTCCACTATAGCCATAGGTTTGTTTTAAAGCAAGTTCGTGTTGTGGATGAGAGGGAAGTGCAGGATGCAGAACTTTTTCAACGCGTGGATTTGATTCCAGGAATTTTGCAACTGCAAATGCGTTTCTTTGATGTTGCTCCATGCGAAGTGCTAGTGTTTTCAAACTACGATTCACTTGGTAACAGTCAAATGGAGAAGGAACTATTCCCGTTGCTTTTTTGTTTGCAATAAATAAAAACAAAAAATATTTGAGAATGATATGTATGACATTTAGGCACTAGTTATAGCTATCATTGAAACCAATCAGGACAGCGATCTTTGAAAATGTCTACCATTGACAAAAAAATCCTGATTGAAATCCACCGACAAATTTTTTCTCACATAAATTTGTCTTTAGAATTCTGTGAAATCTGTGGAACGATTCGGTTTGCTTTTGGGCATAAAAGAATCGGCTGTTCAGGAAAATACATTTTCGCCCGGAAAATAGAAAAATACATTTTTATCGATTAATAACTTTGCAATTAAACTTTCTTTTCTCAAGTGATTTTTGATCGATCAGTACCTAATTAATTGATTTCAAATCAAAAGGAATCCACTCAAAATTTTAACGGATTGATTTCAAAGATAGCGCCTTAATCAAATTCAACCAACCTCTTTGCAAGAAACGAAGGCGGTTGTGCAAATGTTCATCGTTTAATGTTACTGCACCCATTACAACATCACCATGACCATTCATATACTTAGTCAAAGAATAAACAACCATGTCAGCTCCCAGCTCTAATGGCCTCTGAAAATACGAGGTCAAAAATGTATTGTCGACAGCGACAATAATATCTTCCTTTTTCTCATGAGCCAACTTTGAAACGGCTGCAATGTCAACTACTTTTATCAGGGGATTGGTTGGTGTTTCAAACCACAGCAGTTTGGTGTTGCTCTTGATAGCATTTGAGAGTGCGTCCAAATCAGTTGGATCAACAAAGGTAGGTTCCAATCCTAATCTAGCTGTAACTTGTCTTATATTCCAACAAATGACGGGTTATATTTTTTTTGTTTATTTTTTAAATCATTGATTTTAATTCTTACCGGAATAGACGGTTGGTGCCTCCGTAGACATCGTCACTTATCACAACATGATCACCACTAGATAACATTGTACAAATGGTTGTATTTGCTCCCAGTCCAGATGAGAAGACTAAACCATGTTTGGCATTGTCCAAAGATGCAAGGCATTTCTCAAGAACGTTTCTCGTTGGATTTCCACTTCGAGAATAGTAAAAACCCTAAAATGAATAAAAAAATCATAATTTAATAAGGAGTCAGCTAGTTTTTAAAAAACTTTTTAACATAATAAAGCTTGATTTTTTTTATTATGGCAGCCATTGACATACTATACATGGACTGCTAGTGGTGTGAATTTTCCATACAATATTTGAATAAGAATGGTTCCACTTCAAATTAGCTACACTAGCCCTTTCAGGCACAGTGGCAAAAAAAGTTATGAAATATTTAGCGACATCTGTTTTTATTTAGTTGAGATAAGCTTTTTCTCACATAGAAAGTATTGACATCTAGCATAATTTGTTGAAGACAAACGATGCCATGTTTTTTTATTTATGTTATTGAAAAATTTTGACAGTTCGTGCAAAATGAAGCAGAAAGCAGAAGCTGGCTGTGCGCTGTGAGTATTTTGTTTAATTTATGTATATTTTTTAAAATAAAACATTTTAAATTTCCATTTCCAGGGGTACCACTCTGTGCGACATGTCCCAGATAACAAAGCGTGGAGAAATTTTAGTCCGGATGATCCGGCATACGAACGAAACGCGGCTGGGACAATTTGTTAGGAATTATTCCAGGGGGTTCCTCCACACCTGTGCTCCCGAAATCAGTTTGTGATGACGCTATCATGGATTTCGATGGCCTTATTGCTGCCCAAACTTCTTTGGGAACAGCTGCTATCATCGTTATGGATAAATCAACCGATATCATCAAAGCTATTGCCCGCTTGATATCTTTCTACAAACATGAAAGTTGTGGACAGTGTACTCCATGTCGCGAGGGTATTGGTTGGATGAACAAAATTATGGCTCGGTACTAAATAATTTGATTAAATTAAGATTTAATGGAAAAAATAATAATATGATCATTTCTTAGTTTCGTCGCTGGAAATGCTCAGCCATCCGAGATTGATATGTTGTAATTTCTAAACAAATTGAAGGCACACTATTTGCGCCCTTGGTGATGGTGCAGCTTGGCCAGTACAAGGTTTGTTAAGTTATATATTTTTGTTTCTATTTCTCAACCCTTTCTTTTTGTAATTTAGGTCTCATAAGGCATTTTAGACCCGAAATCGAGGCAAGAATGAAGCAACATGCAGGAAAATCAGCTGCTAAGGCTTAAGATATTGACATTGTATTAAAGAAAATAAATTGCTGTTGTTTTTGCTTAAAGTCTTAATAATTCATTAATTAATTGTGTGTTGTAAGCAATGCCATCATTTGATTATAATGCGTATTGTTAATATTAAAACTTAAGGTATTTAGATATCAGAGAAAGAGATAGGAAAAGGGGATCTAATTCCTGTGCATGTGCAGTTGGTTGAGAAGTTCTTAAACAATTTATACTTTTTGTGGTTTTAAATGGTGGCTATCACAAATAAAATTATGCTCTGGATCTTTTCCAGCTTTGAAAAATAGGAATTTGAATAGTGTCCCATTTTCTTAAGGGACAACTCTACATTTTTTTAATTTCTCTTAAACTCTTGAATCTTGAGATCGTGTTCGGCTGCGTGTTAGGCGGCAAGATGGTGCAGTCGGGGGGCTCACCGTGCATCACACATCCCCCCTTATGCGAAACAATGGCTATTTGGTGTTATCAGATTTTTTTTTCACTATAAATAATAAAAAGCATTTTCAGACTAGGCAAACATTTAAAAAACCTAGCCTTCCTTTTTGTCATCATATTTTTTTCTATGAAAGTGTAATTTTTAGAAGAATGAAATAACTCCTAATAAGGACTTAATTTATTTCTCTACTGTTTGTATATTTTATATCATGTGATATCTTCTTACAATAACAAATTCAAGCAAACTTAACATTGATAATGATAAGAAACCTAAGAATTAGAACTTCTTTCCCGTGAATCTAATTCTAACATTGTATGGAAAATATTAGGTTTCATTTCATCTTTTTTAGTAGGAGTTATTACGTTAGGCTTTATTGTATATAGCCTTATTTTAAAACCCAGATTATTTTATAACTCAGGCTATTTTGTTACAGTTTATTTTATACACCCATGTTATTTTAAAACCCAGGTTAACCCTGGGTATTTTAAAACCAATTTTATTTTGTAGTCTAGGCTACTTTGTAATTCAGGTTATTTAATAACAGAACTTATTTTCCACCCTGGTTATTTTTTAACCTGGATTATTTTATAACCTTCGTTATATTATTTATCTTGATAATTTTAAAACCTAGGTTATATTATTTGCTCTGATTATTTTATTACCCTGATTATTTTACAACCCACTTTTATTGTAGTACCCAGTTTACTTACTTTAATTTTTTATAAAACATTCTCATTGTGGAACTGTATGAAAATCACGTTAACGAACCACTCAGAAACAATTTGAATTAACCCCTTACCAAGACGGGAAAAGGAAAGTTACAAACCATTAATCTTCGAGTGCCAGTGTTACATTTTTCTTTGAATGAGTTTCCGGTATAATGTGTCCCTGAGGTATGGGTTAAGATGAACTGCGTTCACATTGCCCACAAAAGCATTCCGTTCTGGAAAAATATGTTCAAATAAAATACAATTCGCATACCTAGTCTAAAGAAAATCATTTTTCGTTTGACACTTTATTTATTAAAATTGGTTTAGTGTGAAAGCCGGAAAAGGGAAATGAAATAATATGTACATATGTATGTATATGATTAATAGAAATAGCAGTTTATATATATCCCATCGAATTGTAAAAATGTAGGCACTTATCATATTAAGCGGGTGGCTCTTACTAAAGGTGTATCAATTATAGATTGCATTTCTTCTTTGTACCGTTGATTTACGTCGAATAGTATCTCAGTTTGGAGTTCTTTTTCCTGTTTCCAAACAAGGGTACATAGAGATATTGTTTCTTAGTTTCCATGTGATGGTGCTTTGGTAATCGATTGGCACTCAAGGACGCGGATCATCTGGTTGTTCCATGGAGCTTATTTTAACAAGCGGCGATGATCGTTCTTGCGGCGGGGCAACATAAAACACTTGCATATCTGTTAAGTCATACAGCACAAGATGTCCATCGGCTAAGCCTACAGCTAAACCCAATACAAGAATGTTTAGAAAATTAGTTCGTTCTTCAATACAAATAAATATTGTTTGTTACCTTCAAGTTGAATGCCAAAACGAACTCCTTCCTGTTGGCAATGTTGAAAGTGTCGATGCAGATGCAGCAAGGTCATGCAATAATCCACAATGTGACAAGGTACAACTGAAATGCCTGCATCCTTCTTCGAAGCCGGTACATCGACGATGTTGCGTAAACTAAGATCCACAAGCAATACACTGCCTCTATCAGTGCCCACAGCCAAACACCTATCCATATTTTGCAAAATAGTATGCTGAGAGACCTCATGACTTATAAACCGGCAACAAGTTATTTATGTTTTAAATCAATGCAACAAATAACTGTTGACTCTTCTACAGAATACAACACGACAAGACCTCAAGGACTGTCGACATATTGGATTCCAATTGCAATCAGTGTATCCTTCATGTATGGCATTTGGATTTCCGAAACGCATGTTATGATGCAAACACCAAACCTACATAAAACAAGTCGTATACCAAAAATTAAATATTTATTTATGTATGCTTAAATTATGACACTGTCTCATACCCATTGCTGGCATCAAAATCGAATTTAGATATGGACTGACCGGTTCGCAGTGAGGTAATGCAGAGGCGCGTGCCGTTGGTAAGCCATCCCCATTGTCGATTTTATTATTCCACCAAATATATCACGATCACCTTGTTTTATTGATAAATAATAACTACATATTAATGCGTATATAACAATTTAAAAGGCAAGTTATTTTTTTTATATTTACCGAAATTTTCTTCAGGGCTTGAGGGTTCTTGGACGAGACATTCAGAAAATCGAACTTCTTTCTTTGTAATCAAATGAGGTTCAAATAGATCCATAATTTGCGTCTTTTTCTATCAAAACAATAACATAAACTCTTGTTAATTTTTATAAATAATCTAATAACGATAGTATTTTATTATTTTATACGAAAATAAAATTCAAACGCGCGAATATCATTCGGTTTTCGGTCCTTGACCAAAAATTTTTTGGAAAATTGTTTCGTTGTTGTGTTTGTGTCAAGTTCAAGTGTCATAAATGTTACACAATTTTTCCGCATAGCCCTCTTTGCGCTAGTGTTTTGTCCGTTAAAAGTGGAACCATCGTGAAGTTGGCTACTAGCAGTCCATGTATAGTATGTCAATGATGGCAGCTAATAGGTGGTGGAATATTGTACTTAAATTACACACACTATATGAACACAGTCATCTACCTTCTAAAATCTTTCGTTTGCAAATGAATTATTTAAACTCTAAACAACAATTTGGTTATTTAGTTAATTATTTCAATTGGTGCCTAGCAACTATGTGCGTTACATAAATAAAGTGCTTATAACGATTAATATTATCTTTAATTGATAATAATACTGGTGTGCAAATATTATAAATTAATGTGTTTCTCTTAGAAACACTAAGAGAAATTTTTTTTATCATTGGTTTAGATGATAGCTATAACTTTCCCCTAATACCTTTTACTTAATGACGTAAGTTCATGCCTATCAATAAAACACTTCAGAGACAATGGGCGCATTCATAAAGCTAGTGACTACGTAGTCAAAATTTAACTAGCTTTATGAATGCAAAATTGCATTACAAAGCTAGTCAATCCGGAACTGTCATATTAATGACAAATACAAATATATAAAATAAGACACATTTGTGTTTTCAGAACTTTAAATAGTTTCTTTCTTTTTAAATTCAATAAAACAAAATAGAAGATACAAAATGATTGATTTATATTTGTGTTTAAATACCGAAAGATTCATTTCATTTTAAATTCTTGTGTCCTTACCGAGCAGCTTTTTTAACAAAACCTTTGTTATGAAAGAAGCCATCGGATTTTTGTGTTTGAATTCGATATACATATGTATGTATGTATTTTAAAAGTTATATGCGCTGGAATTATGACTAGAATGAAAACGACCCTTCACGTTCTGACATGTCAAACAGAAACCGGTTAGCTTTCGGCGTTCTATTGATCCAGTTCTAAAATTCAAGAAAATTCTTTTTTTTTTTTGCTTTTGTAATTAACTGCTAGAAAAATAATTCAGCAAACGAATCCTAAAAAATTCCAGGATTCTTTTTAAACAGCTAAAGTTAGGAATTTTTGTGAAAAATTTAAGTTTTTCGTGAACAGTGAGCAACAACAAAATAAGCAGCAGCGAAGAGGAGGCCCTTTTTCTCCTTTTCTTTCATTTCTGTTTTGAGCGTGTTTTGTAAAAACCCGTCGTTTTATTTTTGACCACTGGCTTCGATCACGTTCTGTTTGGAAAACAACTATAGAAGACGAGGAACGCGATGGGCAAAATTGTTTCCCGTTCCACCAGACCCCGTTCTATTTGACGAGGCCTTTATTAGTCATATCATAAGTAAACTTCCTAAGTATGTACATACATATGCAGCTACGGATAAAACGGTTTTCGATTGTAGCGCTTTTTTGTAAGATTTCAACTACGTGAATTGTCAAGTTCATGATATGCAAACTAATTTGTTTATATTGGAATGTTTTTATTTCACTACTAGTAAACGTAGCATGTTGCTCATGTCAGATAAATGGTGAAATTACATTTTTAGATAAAATAATTATGCTTTCCAAATTCCAAAGGCTATGTAGTTGTATGTATGTACATGTAGGTAATAGGTATACCAACTCCCTGAACGATCAAATAAAAAATCCATTTTGATATTAATGACACGTCTGACATTATAATAAGTTATACATATGTATGTACATATTATGTTTGACTAAAATGTTCATTAATTGAAAGTAGTTCACAACAACGTCACATAAGCAAATACACTCTATATATAGAGCAGAGAGAAAAAACTTTTTTTTCTCTGATATAGAGTGTCTTTGCGGATAAGGTTTATCTTATTATTGTGTCTTCTGCACATTCTAGTGTGGGTTGTTATCACTTTTTGTATTTATTATAGTAAGAGCAGAAAATATAATTTTATAATATTAAAATAATTGTTTAAATAGGTAATTACTCTGTGCTCTCCCGGATTGTCATGCTTATATGTTGTACTTGTCACGATAGGTGGAATAACACACATGCTGGTCCATTGCTCTGGAGACTGTCCACTGTGAATAGCTTTTGTGGCGAAACCTTTGGGTTGAGATTTAAAGGCCATTTTTTCAATTAAATTTTCCTGGCTACCTCCAGTAGAGCCGAGTTCTTTTACAACTAGCAGCTGAAAAAATTGAACTGATTAATAGACTACTATTGAAACTCAGAAGCGGTATATGAGTGCTCTAAATGATAAACACATGTGTACAAGGTGTACTAAGTTCTTGTGTATGACGTCACGATATTTCAATGACCGCCTTTTCCATAGGCGAGGAAGGAAAAATGTTCAGGCTATTGTATTAACGGGGGCCTAAAGAAATAAAATGAGTATTACTACTTCTTAATAAGTTATAACGTGAAGACTTCAGAGGGATGAGTCATTTTGAAGAGAGATCGCTTCGCTTTGTTTTTCTTTTATGTTATTCCAAAAAAAGCACGATCAGAGGGGGATCAAGGAATTCATTTTTCTATTAATAATTACAATAAATATTATAATATGCATATAAAAAAGATATGCTATTTATGTTAATTATACATTCGTCTATTCAAATTATTAATGTTTTAAATACTTTGTTATCTTTTATCACTCTGCTTGATATGAAATTTTAGTTATACATAGTTTTTAGTATAATAGAAATTTTCTATTATTATTTTTTCATTCTGAATAAAATCTTGTTTCTATAAGGATATAAGGACTTTCGTTTGCTTAAAATGCATTATGGGATCAAGTGTCGGATAATTGGACTATTGCAATGGTCCTTAGCAGTTTACCCAGGTCGTTCGACACTCTCGTTACTGCACTAGAAACTAGAGATCAAACGGAACTGACCTTAGAACTAGTTGAAGCTAAGTTGCTTGAAGAGTCGAAGAGGCAAAATAAAGGAAATACAAATACAGCTTTAAAGGTATCAAATAGGTATTCTAACGAATCCACTAAATGTTTCTTTTGCAACAAAAAGGGTCGTATGAAGAAAGAATGTAGCAAATATTTAGAATGGAAGATCAACCAGAAAAAGGGAAAAGTAAACAAAGTTACATCTTCCAATGAATTTTGTTTTGGCTTAAGCGATGCAGTATATAGAGACTGGGTTATTGATTCGGGTGCAACAGTCCATACATCAAACAACATAGCAAATTTCGTTAACCTAGACTCAAGCAATTATGAAAAGGTTATTGTAGCAAACGGTGAAGAAATCAAACCAAAATGAAAAGGAACTTGTAAAGTAAAAATAGTGAACAGAAACAACAAAGAAGAAACTATTCGAATCCAAGATGTCCTGTATGTACCTGATCTTCAAGGAAGCTTACTGTCTGTCAGAAGGTTAACTGACAAAGGATTTACAGTGAGTTTGGCAAACAAATTGTGTACGAATTGTAAAGAATGCCATATATGTACACAATGTAAAATGACCCAATATAGATAATCTTCATGTGTTCGGATCTAAAGCTTATGTTTATACACCTCAATAGAAACGAAGAAAATTAGATGATAGAGCTAAACTAAGAATTTTTGTAGGCTACGATGAACATTCAAAAGGGTATCGTTTAGTTGACAAGAGCACAAAGAAAATAACGATAAGCAGAGATGTAAAATTTCTTGATACTAATTTCGATTTTCATAAGGGGGATAATGAACAAAATGAAGAATCTGAAGTTAATATATCAATACCTATAAAAACTCGCGACTTTCGTGCTGAACCTGACGAACATAACCGTGATGTCGAGGAAAACCAACAACAATTAGAAGACATTGTTCCAATTTCAAGACAGTCAACAAGAATAAATAAAGGAATACCACCAAAACGTTTCATTAACGGGGCAAATATGGTACAAGAGGATCTTATAGAGGAGCCCAGAAACTATAAAGAATCTATAACATGCAAATGCAGTAAACAGTGGAAAAAAGCCATGGAAGAAGAGTTTCTAGGTCTTGATAAAAATAAAACTTGGGAATTGGTAGTTCCACCGAAGGATGCAAATATAGTCGGTTGCAGGTGGACCTATAAGGTAAAGCGTGATGTCAACGGACGTGTCCAAAGATTCAAAGCTAGACTTGTCGCCCAGGGGTACAGTCAAAAATACGGACTTGACTATGATCAAACTTTTGCGCCAGTGGTAAGACAGACAACTTTTAGACTTCTTTTATCTATAGCCGGTAAATACAAAATGAAAGTAAAACATATGGATGTTAAATCTGCTTTTTTAAACGGAGAATTTTTTTTTTTTTTTTTTTTTTTTTTTATCCGATGGAAATTTTCAAAAGACACTCGGTAAGAATCGGTACCGAGTAGTGTGGGACTCTTACCGCACTAAAACCACCGGTGAATCAGGACCAATCTATGAAAGATCGACAAATGATTTTTATTTCTTAATTTTTAAATCGCATTGGGGGAAGTTTAAGGTTATAACACTTTCCCGTAGCTTTTAGGCCATCAGCTCGTGAGGCTTGGTTCTTCTTAATCTCCGAACATTGTCTCGTACATTTAATACGGTCTCCATTTCAGAGTTAGTATGACTTTGCAGTCGCTGATTGTGTGATACAGCGTGTTTCTTAACCACTTCTGTAACCATTTCAATTTGAAGGTCACGATGTAGATCGCTATTTCTTATATACCAAGGGGCATTTATTATTCCACGAAGGACCTTGCTTTGGAATTTTTGGATGGGTTCAGCATTTGTTTTCTTTGTACAGCCCCATAGTTGGATGCCATATGTCCAAACGGGTTTCAATACTTGCTTATATAACATTAGTTTGTTCTGGATAGATAGGTCAGAGTTCTTTCCTATTAACCAGTACATTTATCTGTACTTCAAGTTTAGTTCTTCTCTTTTCTTTTTGATGTGTTCTTTCCATTTAAGCTTTGCATCCAAATTCATTCCAAGGTATTTGGCGGTATTGGAGTAAGGTACTTCTGTACTGTTTACAAAAATTGGAACATTGTTTATGTTTTTGTTTGTAAAGTTTATATGCGTCGATTTTGTTTCGTTTAATTTGATACGCCATTTGTGCGTCCAATCACTAACTTTATCGACTGCATTTTGCAATTTTTGTGTAGCCTTCGTAACGGATTTATCTGGCACCAATATTGCAGTATCATCAGCAAAGGTGGCCATGATAGCGTTGATGTCCACTGGAATATCCCTTGTATATAACAGATACAGGGTTGGTCCTAGGACACTTCCTTGTGGTACACCGGCTTCAATTTTCTTAAGTTCCGAGTAATTTTGGTCGTACCGTACTCTAAAGAGTCGGTTCGTAACGTAGGATTTCAGTATTTCGTAGTACTGCCTGGGGAAGTCCCTATGCAGTTTGTACTCAAGTCCCAAGTGCCAAACCTTGTCAAAAGCTTGAGCAACATCTAAGAATACAGACGAGCATACTTGTTTTTCTTCAAGTGCCTTTTCCACAACATCCGTAATTCGATGCACTTGGTATATCGTGGAATGTTTATTTCTAAATCCAAACTGATGGCTCGGAATTAGTCTTCTTTCTTCAATTATTTTGCTAAGCCTTTTCAGTAGCAGTTTTTCAAAAACTTTTGCCATGATTGGTATAAGCGATATTGGTCTGTAAGATGTAACTTCTGTTGGTGGCTTACCTTGTTTAGGTATAACAATGACTTCTGCAATTTTCCAATGATGTGGCACATATCTTAGTTTAAGGCATGCGTTTATTATAAATTGGAGTTTCTTGAAGGCTATAAGAGGCATTTCTTTCAGAACCTGAGCAGTTATAAGATCGTACCCTGGTGATTTTTTGTTTGACAACTTATGTTGACACATGCTTCTTACTTCTTTGAGCGTGACAAAAGGTATTTCACATTCGTCGTTTCTGTCAACAAACTGTAAGGGATCTGTAGCTGTGCTTGCTGGGAATGGCTTGAAAACATTCGCGAGATGTTCAGCGAAGAGATCAGCCTTTTGTTTCGGGTTTCCGATCCATTTACCATCTTGAGATTTTATCGGCGGGTTTTGTGTCTGAGGTCTTTTTAGGCGCTTAGCTGCTTTCCATAAGGAGTATTCTGTAGAAGCATCCGTCGTCAGACTTTTCAGGAATCTACTCAGTGAATCATTTTTAAACTCACAGATTCTTTTTTTTAATTCGTTGTTAAGATGGTTAAAAACTACCTTATCATCTGGGAATCTCGTGGATTGTCATTTTCTTCTAGCTCTTCTTTTTTCCAATATCAACTCCTTTATTTCGATAGGATATTTTATTTCTTTTTCTCTCGCATTCGAAATAGTTGGAGTACTTTCTTCTGCAGCCTGCTGCACATCAGCAATAAATTGTTCTACTTCATGATCAATTTGTTCAATTGTTTGCATAGGGGATCTTAGGTTTATAAAATTTTCAAGTTTGTCTCTGAATTCGTTCCAGTTTGTTCTGTTATTCACGAGCTTGGGATTACTTTTTTCTATTATTTCTGTTTCGCTCAGTGATAAAATTACTGGAGTATGATCTGATGATAAATCGTAATTACCTTCGACACTTATATGATTTCGTTTAATACCTTTAACTACGAAAAAGTCTATAAGGTCTGGTATTTTGTTAGTATCAGATGGCCAATATGTTGGCGAACCAGAAGAATAAAATTCGCAGTTGTATTTTCGGCCTGCTTGGTATAGCCGTTTACCTTTTGTTGTTATGAGCCTAGATCCCCATTGGTTGTGTTTAGCATTGAAGTTGCCACCAACAAGGAAGTTATGTCCTAACAAATGTAGGAGTTCTGCATAGTCTTCTTCAGTTGGAGAGCGCCTCGGAGGGCAGTATATAGCTGCTATTTTGAATTCTTTCTTTTTTATACCAATACTAATTGTTGTTACTTGCATGTTTTCTTTAGTAAACTTTGGTTCTTCATAGTGTGTTAAACACTTTTTTATAAGTATTGCTGATCCTCCCCTAGCTTTGTCAGCTGGGTGCGGAGCGTGATAACATGTATAGTTTGGTAATTTATTATCAAGACTTTGTTCAATAGCGAGGTGGGTTTCGGACACCAAACAAATGTCTATATGCTCTATGTCTAAAAAGATGTTTAGTTCTGATACATGCTGTAAAAGACCGTTTGCATTCCATGTTGCGATTTTGAGTGTTCTGTCCATCATTGTTTTTTAAGAGCGTATTCTTCGCTTAGCTGTTTTATGTTTAAATCTTGTTGGTCAATCCTTTTCAGGATGAGTTCCAGCATTTCTTTTATAGAAGTTTCCTCATTCTTCCGCACATTTTTTACAATCTGGGAATAGGATTTATTTTCATCACTTTTGCTTAGTGCAATTGCTTTTCCCGGTTGATTTTTAGTAATGTTATCGACCGTTTCTTTTTTGCTTTCAACTACTGGTTTTGTGTTGGTTGAGTTTCTAAACTTGTTCCCAGTTTAGTTTTTTCTTTTTGTGTCTTGGAACTTTTTTGCTACTGGACATCCTCTGTAACTTGCAGGATGATTGCCTTGACAATTAACACATTTCGCTTTCTGTTCTCTGCCCATGGGACAGCATGTCTGCCTTCGCATTTAACACAAGCGAACTCGCGATTGCAGTATTTTTGTGTATGCCCAAAGGCTTGATAGCGCTTACATTGTGGAACAGTTTTCGACTTTCGCAGTGGTTCAATTTTGACAACTATGCCCATAATTGATTTAATACTGTAAATCTTATCGAGACTTTCTTTATTTTCAAACGTGAGCATAAATAAAGGTAGAGATCTCTTTTTTGTCGTTGATACCCCAGTGGAGTCTTTTACTATCTCATTTTTAATAAGATTATTGGCATCGAGAGCTTGAAAGCCTTTTTGTATAAGGTCTTCGACAATTTCTTTGGCAACACATGAAGAGTGAAGGCCTCTTGCTACTACTTTTATCGATCTTGTAGCTTTATTTTCGTACGAGTGCCACTGAATTTTCTTTTTGTTCAATTCTTCAGTGACAGATCTATACGCATCGGCGTCTTCAACAATGACTTTCCAATTGTCTTTATTGTATGATGTATATTTACATGCCTTATTCGTGCATTTTTCTACTATACTCTTTAGCTCGCCAAACATTGCCAATCCGGAGATCATAATTGGAGGTGGGGCAGTTTGCCTGGTACCTTTAACGTGAGACTTATTTTGGGGTAAATCTCTTATTTCTTTATTGGATGCTCTCATTATTGTAGCAGTATCTGATTTTGAACCTGTTTGCTGACATTTTATAACAGCCTCTGGGCTACTCTCTGCTTTTCGTTTCTTTGACTTATTACGTTTATTTCGGTTTCCTTCAGTTTCAAGGAGGAGCTCTTCCTCATCAGTATGAAACTCATTAGCAGTTTTTTGTGGGCTTTTCACTACTGGTGACTTTTGACTTGATATGTTGTCTTTCACGGACTTTTTGTCGAGCAAGCTGACTTTTTCTTCGAGTCTCTTCACTTGTTGCTGAAGACTTTCAACAAGGGCTTCAAGTTGTTTTCTGGCTAAGATTTCTATTTGCCATTTATCGAAATAATTTTCGGATTCAACTTGGTGGATTTCGTTGTTTTTTGTGAAACACTGCTGATCTTTTGTTTCGATCTTTTCATAGATGGTTCCTTTTTCGTTAATGACTTCTATGTCATTTGATTTTTGCGTTGGGGTTTTCGATGGAGTAACCCTTGGTGATATTTTTGGTGGAGTTCTTAGTGTTTTTGAACTCCGTCTATTTCCTAGAAGCAATAATTGGTCCTCCCCAGAATCCATAGGACCGATCTCCGAAGAGAGTGGATTTACCAGTTTATCTGGATTGCCACCTGGGGTATTATATCTATTTGTTTTACTCATTGCCATATTTGTTTTTGTTTTTGTAACTTTTGTTTAGTCCCATAAATAGCTCAGTTACCTCTTCTATTTAGGTTTCTTGGAGAGCTGGTTCTTCAGAGCGATTATCTTATCTTTTGCTCCTAATTCCTGAGAAGGTAGCTCAGGTGTCTCAGCTCTTGGATTCAATAGATCCAACGCTCGTCGTTAGTTCACCTTACGGTTATCCAGCGGGCACCACCTGGAGGTGACGATGCGATTTTGCTCCGCCTAAATCAAAGTATCAAATCTTAAATTTGAAAACGTTGCTTTTAAATTTTCAGATTTCACAAAAATAGATAATCCAAAATCAAATGAACACAATTTTCTGCTAACAAATCTAAAACACATACAATTAAATGTATTGTATATGCATACCTTCTATACATTGATAGGCATGAATAAAAAAAAATCTCAGGTAACGTTGGCAACGACTGATTTTTGTTTACATTTGAGTAATTTATTTTATTTCTTTATTTCAATATTTTTATACTTAAAGTCGCTCTTAGATTCCACACTTAATTTTCGTACATGCAGCGCCCCCATGGTTCGCCTTCCGTAACAAAATTTTGTGTTTCATGATAGTACTATTCAAATATACATATATACAAAGAAATCAGCTTTGAAGAGAAACGCTCGGCCTGACATCTTTTTATCGACTTCCTAAACAGTTCGTTCCACATACGTTCGTGTTACATACAAAATCAAAGGAGGTCTAGAAAGGCCTTGAGGTCTTGAAAGGTCAAGGTCTAGAGAGGTCTTGAAAGGTCAAGGTCTAGAGAGGTCTTGAACTATGAAGGGAGGTCTAGAAAGGTCTTGAAATATTAAGGTCTAGAGGTTTTGAAAGGTCAAGCTATAGAGGTCTTGAAAGGTCAAGGTCTAGAGAGGTCTTGAAAGGTCAATGTCTAGAGGTCTTGAAAGGTCAAGGTCTAGAGAGGTCTTGAAAGGTCGAGTCCTAGAGAGGTCTTGAAAGGTCAAGGTCAAGAGGTCTTGAAAGGTCAAGGTCTTGAAAGGTCAAGGTCAAGAGAGGTCTTGAAAGGTCAAGATCTAGAGAGGTCTTGAAAGGTCAAGGTATTGAGGTCTTGAAAGGTCAAGTTCTAGAGGTCTTGAAAGGTCAAGCTCTAGAGGTCTTGTAAGGTAAAGGTCTAGAGAGATCTTGAAAGGTCAAAGTCTTGAAAGGTCTTGAACTATCAAGGGAGGTCTGGAAAGGTCTTAAAATATCAAGGTCTAGGAAGGCCTAGAGGTTTCAAGGGAAAAATCAAGGGAGGTCTAGAAATATCAGGGGAGGTCTGGAAATATCAAGGGAGGTCTGGAAAAATTAAGGGAGGTCTAGAGATTTCAAGTCTAAAAAAATCAAGGCAGGTCTGGAAATATCGAGGGAGGTCTGGAAAAATGAAGGGGGGTTTAGAAAAATTAAGGGAGGTATGGAAATATCAAGGGAGGTCTGGAGATTTCAAGGGAGGTCTTGAAATATCAAGGGAGGTCTGAAAATATCTAAGGAAGTACTGGAGCTATCAAGGGAGGTCTGGAGATCTGAAATAAATACAAATTTTATTTCAATTTTGGAGAAAATCTTAATTTTGAATTTAACTATCATTTTTTTCATTAAATCTAGAAGGAGACATTAATTTTAATTTTTTTTTTGCTTTTTCCTAAGAACGCAAAAAGCTATAACACTATCTTTAGCCATTTGTCCGTTTTTTTGAAACAATCAAAATGAGGATGAGGAGGATTGTAGGTTCTTATATTTTTTTTACTTTTTTGGTTGTATACATTAATTTAACGAAATTAATTTAACAAAATGAAAATAACGTTGGCTTAAATAAGCATTATTTTTTCAAATCGTGTGATAGTCAACGTTTTTTTTTATAATAAGCACACACTCAAGGGGATATTACTACCCTTATTATGCAGATGCACAGTGTGAGCACTAGGAAGAGGAGAGAGGGTTTAAAAGGAGATGTCGGTGCACATTGGTTTTGAATTCCTGAATATTGCAATGACTAGGAAAGACAGAATGTGGTAAGGCATTCCACATTCGCGTAGTACGGCTAAAGAACGAATCTCTGTATTTGACAGTACGGCCGAAGTTGGGCTCGAGGGTATACTGATGAGCATTCCTAGAAGCGCGAGTATTACGGTTGAACTGTTTAAGGGGAGGAATGCAACTGGCTATTTCACTAGAGCATAAGCCGTTAAAATAACGGTAAAAAAGGGTCAGACAAGAGACGATGTTCAAGCGAAGTAAATGAACTTATGATGATATTATCATCTATCAATTTAAATGCTCTACGTTCAATACTATCCAAGAGGCTTAAGTAAGTTGCAGGAGCACCAGCCCAGAGATGGGAGTTATACTCAAGCTTTGGACGTATGTAAGTCTTGTAGATAACAGCCAGATCAGAAGGGGTGAAATATTTCTTGCATCGCCTAAGGAAACCCAAACACCTTGCGGCATTTTTGGCGACATCGCGTATGGGATCATTCCACAAGAGGCGGTTGGTGACGCACATACCGAGAATATCGAGGTGTTCAGTCTCATTGATGCAAGTGCCATCCATGGATAATGGCAATGGGGGTATATCTCGCTTTAATATCTCCTCCAAGGATAACGAGAGAATTGGTTTGTTTAATTATATTGTCAAGGTCGTTTTTAGTGAAAGTTTTGTGAGGGTGGATATATAACCCGATGTATGTTATTTTGGTTTGAAGCTCAATACCTACAGCAATAGTTAGTATATCAGAGTCTATCGGTCGGAATGTGTGTGCAATGTTTTTGTTTATCAAAAGACCTATGCCTTGTTTGCATGTCGTATTATTTGGCAGGTTCTTGAAATAGCCAACATAGTTCTTGGGAATAATGGGATTAAAGTTAATTGGGCAGTGCGTTTCTTGTAACGATATTATATCCGGTTTATGGTCCTTTATTATAGAATACTTAGTTCATCTAAGTTATTCAAAAAAACTATGTGTTTTGTTCTAAGAGAATTTGGGTAAAGCTAGCCATAGACGGTGAACATGTTGGTGTGATTGGTTGGGCAGCGCTTCGCCATACACGGCCCAACATGTTTATAAACTTCATTTTTTGTTTGACTGTCATGAAGTCAAGATGTGTAATAGAAGTGCGGATGATGCAATAGAATGTTTGATAACGACATGTGAACTCATTGAAAATAACAACACAAATGACGAATTGTTGTCGCACAACGCCATACACGACTAACATGTTGATAAACTTCAAAACGTGTTGTAAACTTGCCCATTCACAGCCAACATGTTAGCCACAACTTCACGGTTTATAAAATATTTCATAAACCGTCGATTTGTTGGCCAAAATGCCCATACACGAATGATTTTCAGCCAAACACCAACAAATTACACCAACATGTTCATCGTGTATGGCTAGCTTAAGGGTTGTAATGGGTGAATGGATAGTAACGTCGTCTGTTTCAGAATTAGAGACGTTCATTTCTTCAGGTTTGCTTATAGGTTTTGGTGGATTTTTTATTGAATTTGGGGTTATGTTTGCTTTGTTATGTTTATCTTGGGTAGTAGGTTCTGTGGTTAAGGTTTGTTTTAGGTTATGAGAAATTTGTTTGTTAGCAGGGAGTTTAGTTTGAATATTTGCTGGTATAGATTTTGGATGGGAATCCAATATTTTAGCGAGGGAAGAAGAGGATGTAATGGTATTAGAAGCAGTGAATGTTTGTGGGATAGAGAGAGAGAATTTTAAGCGGTTGTATGTTTAATTTGTTTATTTATAATTCGTTAAATACTAACGTTAACAATTCTTAATATATACTTAAAATCTAAAAACTTAAACTAGACTGTTGAAAAATAATAATTTGCTATTTATACTTTTTATATTATCATTTGTCGAATTAATACAAGAGTAAAATTTATTATAAATGTCAATTAATTGATTTAAGGGGCTATGTACGTACACCATAGTTTGATCTGCTAAAATTAGTATTCAATGGTTTCTGGAGTCTTATACTTGAACGACTAAAACTAAAGTTTAAACTACCAAGAACTGATGGTGATAAAATTTGTCCGTTTATTATTCCAACAATAAAACAAAACTGCAAGTACTTCCTATGATTTGTGAAAGAAGGAAGATTTATGAGAGAAAGTCTTTGTGAATAAGGCGGTAATGTATGAATATCATGAAACCACGGAAGGGATCGTAAGCAAAAACGCAAAAATCTTTTCTGAATGCCTTCGAGTCTTGTGACGTGTACGGCGTAGTAAGGTGACCATACTGTACAAGCATATTCCAGGACTGGTCTCACAAATGAAACAAAAAGTAATTTTAAAACATATGGATCTCGGAAATCACGGCCAAATCTCTTAATGAAACCCAGAACTCTGTTTGCTTTTTTAACTATGAAATTAATATGTTCATTAAATGTTAGTTTCGAATCTAAGACAACACCCAAGTCAGAAAATACATAAACTCTACTTAAAGAACAAGAATCAAACATGTAACTAAAAGCGATTGGAACTTTTTTGCATGTAAAGCTCATGGTTTTACATTTGTCAACATTTAAAACAAGACGATTATTATTGCACCATTCCCTGA
Source organism: Eupeodes latifasciatus (assembly GCA_920104205.1). Taxonomy (NCBI): domain Eukaryota; kingdom Metazoa; phylum Arthropoda; class Insecta; order Diptera; family Syrphidae; genus Eupeodes; species Eupeodes latifasciatus. Next base: position 91,817,502 of record OV049926.1, on the reverse strand, counting down.
ATAATATTAAGTCTTCTTGCAAGAGAAGACAGTCAGACGAAGAGTTAATTTTTTTTAAATTTTTAATGTCATCAGCATATATTAGGACAGACGAATTTTGTATGATCGAAACCAAGTCATTTATAAATAAAACAAATAAAATAGGACCAAGGTGACTACCCTGGGGGATACCAGAATTCACAACAAATGAACTTGAACACTCATTACTAAATTTAACACTATAACGTCTATCTTGCAAATATGAGGAGATCCAGTTTACGAAACAGTCGTTAAAACCTTGCTGTGATAGTTTTAGAAGTAATGTTTTATGGCACAATTTATCAAAGGCCTTGCTGAAATCAGTAAAGATACAATCTACTTGTTCACGTTTTTCAAAAACATCTAAACAAAAGGACGTAAATTTAAACAGATTAGTAACAGTTGAACGCTTTTTAACAAAACCATGCTTATCACAGACAATTTTTTTCGTTGTAGGGGGTTTTATTCAGGTTTGTTTCAGTTGGATTATTGTGGTAGTATAGGCGTCTCGCTTCAGCCATGCTACACTTTTTTCTCGTTTTAATTGTTAGAATGTCTTTGTTTTTAATATATTTAGGGCATTTAGTAAGGGAAGATGGATGTGGTTCTGCATTTGGGGGACAGTTTGCACACATAACACGTGTGCAGCTTACAGGTGCATTTTCGTGAGCTTGAAGATTGCAAGTAGCACACATTTCTTCTTTGGTACACCTTTTGATGGTGTGTCCAAGAATTTGGCATTTGCGACACCGCATTGGATTGGGGATATATTCCTTCTTCTCTGTAAAATCCTTGCTTGATATAAATCGAAAGTAAAAAGCATGAGGCCATATTTTTTATAAACTTGAAGACCTCAATTACACCTTGCGTGGACATTTCTGAGACGATTTCACTTTCCGGAACGTTAATAAGGAAAGGCGCAAATACGATTCCTTTACTTGAGTTCAGACGGTCGTGATAATTCACGGAGATTGGGCATTGATTAGCTAAGTTAGTGAGCACTAGGAATTTTCCTGCAACTTTTTTGTTTTTGCAAAGATAAGTATATTCCCATTACGAAGCTGGGTAATACTTTTATATTCCTTACTAATAGCATCTATGGCTTTCTTTAAAAAGAAAACACTAACATTTGATAGGGGTTTGTTTTCATCACTTGAAGAGATGACAATGAACTTTGGGGTTTTTGAAATTTGTGGGGCAGGGAGTTCGGGAAATTGTTCTAAATTGGTAAGATGTTTTGTTCGTTTGGTTGGCGGGGATTTGAGGGGCGGTGAATGAAGGGGTGTATCCGGGGATAACCCCTAAATCAATTCCCTATCATATTAGCCCGTCGGGATGGGCTTTGTGGGAAAGAACCAAACACTATTCACAAGAATAAAAACACTAGGGGTGGGGTAAGAAGTTGAGGAGAAAAAACGAAAAAGAAAAAAAAAATAATAAGTTGAAAACAGCAAATTAACCGGTTTAAGAGCCGCAAACTAGAGGAACGATGTTATCGCAACGAATGCTAGACGGAGACTGTCATTCTTTTTATATTATTCATCCCTAAAAGAAAACTAAACAAAAAATGTTAGCACTATTATTAACATGGTTTAAAAATATTTGTCTCATTTGAAAATGATTCGAAAAAACTAGGCAAAACTTTAATTTTTCTAATTGGAAACCACAAAAAGTTTATATTCTAATTCTTTTTTTGTCTTGTTGTGTTTTTTTTATTTTCTTCATTCTCAATCAACCAATCAAAAAACCACATTAAGTATACAAAATATAAATAATAAATTATAACAAAAATGTCTTTTCATTTCCTCCCTTGAACGTTCGCTGAGTTTGTATACATTCTTTTCTATCTTCTGTTTTTTTTAATAATCTGGAAATTTATTATTTTATATTGGAATTCTTGCTCATTTTTACCCCCACCCCAATACATTCCACATGCAAAACATGTGGAACGAACTGTTTAGGAAGTCGATGACAAGATGTCAGGTCGAGCGTTCCTCTTCATTCAAATATATATACAAAGACTGTTTGTGTTCCAATTTTTTACTGTTCCGATCACATCATTAGGGGCCGGTTATAGCTATCAGTAAAATCCATCAGTAAAATTTGAAACAGGAGGAAGCTGAAATGTTTTACTGATGAGCGTTTATATCAATCAGTAAATTTCGGTCATTAAATTAAATGTCACTTTGAGGCTTCGCGCCCCAGACAATTTTTTTTATTGTTGCTTTCATCAGTAAAATTTTAAATGATGTGATCGGAACAGTAAAAAATTGGAACACCAACAGTAAAACGATAAGGAATTTTATTTGGCTTTTGGCAGTCAGCTGTTCAGTAAAATGAAATTTCATCATTAAAAAAATTAAAATAGATTTATAAATTAAATAAAACTTTAAATGCATTGTTTCTTTTTGAAAAAAATACTTGAATATAGGATTCATCTTATTGCATCAATCTTTTGCTAGAAATAAATCTGTAAAATGTACAAAAACTAAAAACAAAAATTTTACTAATGGATTTTACTGATAGCTATAACCGGCCCCTTAAACATTTTACTGATGAAAGCAACAGTAAAAAACAAACTCTTCGGCGCCAGTTATAGCTATCATTGGTTTTCTTCATTGAAAATAAACATTGGAATTTTTTGGCAGGTCGTTTATAGCTATCATTAAAAATGTCTGTCATTGAAAAATGTTTCCGGCTTGAAATCCACCGAATAATTTTTACTGACAGAAATCTGTCATTGGAATTGTGTGAAATTGGAACACAAATCTGTGGAACGATTCGTTTCACTTTTGAACATAAAAGTATCAGCTGTTCAGGAAAATGAATTTCCGTCCGGAAAATAGAAAAATACATTTTGACGGACATTTTAAATGATCACTATGAATCACATTTCAAAAACATTCCTATTCAATGATTAAAACCATTGATAGCTATAACTGGCCATCATTTAGCTCCATCGCATCGTGTAGTTTAAATGTCTTGAAAAAAAAGTTTTATCTGGCAGTGCTTATATTTAGCGCCATCTATTTGTTCGTTTCAAGACTTTTGACATCATTTCCAAACGAAACTAAAACGTCAATAACCATAAACACTCTAGTAAAGATATAAATCCTCGGTAGCCATATTGGTTTGCCTACAAGCTAAACCGGAACTGGCCTTATAAAGTATTTCTTAGTGTGCGTGTAATTTCTCCTCTAATTTATGAAATTTCCCCTAAAAACTCAGTAAATGTGTCTATGGATGCGTGAAAACGTCAATTTTACTCGTTGAATTCTTCCACATTACAAATGCAATAATGTAAACAAATGGGTTTTGGAGGGTGATACGTACGAAGGATTTATATCTTCATATAGTGTTTTTGAATAACGTCAGTTTGCATGCTCTTCCTTCTTGTTTACAACTGTTTCATGTTTGTGTTGTTTACCTGCCATGCAACTCAACATACATTTCAAAACAGTTTTTCATATTTTAAAGCGTAAATTACATTTATTTCCAATGGCTTGTAGCAGATATGAATATGTTAAAGACTTTGAATTGGACGACACAATAATGCCAAACGTATGGATTGTTATTCGTCTCGATGGAAAGGGTTTCCACAAATTCAGTAAAACCCACGACTTCGAGAAGCCTAACGACATAAATGGTAAGAATGTAAAATTCCACTCTCAAATCTAATGTTCCAATTCTCTAGCTTTGAATGTTATGAACAGTGCTGCAGTTGCGGTAATGGAAGAGTTTCGGGATATAATAATAAGTTTTGGCCAAAGTGATGAATACTCGTTTGTGCTACGCAAGGAAACCAAAGTGTATAGTCGGCGTTCCTCAAAGCTCTTGTCATATATTACTAGTCTTTTTAGCTCAGCGTATGTAATGAATTGGAAAACCTATTTTCCTGAAAAAGAACTGAAGTCTGTTCCTTGTTTTGATGGGAGAGTCGTTCTCTATCCATCAGATCAGAACCTTAAAGACTACATGAGTTGGCGGCAAGCCGACGTCCATGTCAACAACTTATACAATACTGCATTTTGGAATCTTGTTCTTAACGAGGGCTTGACGAATACGCAAGCCGAAGAAAAACTACGTGGAACTTTTTCCGCTGATAAGAACGAATTACTATTTTCAAAATTTGGAATCAATTACAACGAGTTGCCTGCCATTTTCCGTAAAGGCACGATATTACTTCGAAAGTATGTTCAGGTGCCGGGAAGCGAAAAGAAGAGACAATTATGCGTTCCTTTGCATGAAGATATGATAAAAGAGAAATTTTGGAAAGACCATCCAGAGCTGCTGGGCAAATATGTTCCTTCAGAATATACTCTAAAAAATGAACTAAATGACTCGGGCCCCATTAGTTCACTATTAAGTAAGCAATTCGAAAAAATAATAATAAAATAATACGTTTGGGAACAGGCATTTTATTAAAAACTATGTTTTTAATTGCATTTATTCTTCTTATTTTGAGCAGGATCTTTGATTTTGAGAAAAATGGTGTTTTAATTCTCTATTTAATTTTGACTGCTGAATAGAAATTACTCTGTCTTCAATTCTAGATTTAAAACAATTAGATTTTTATAAAAGTAATGCTTATGTACATATACATATATCAGCTCCGAACTTAAGAAAACATTTTACACAACTTTATTGACAGGGAAATTCCTTTTAGTATATACATAATAATAAAAATACAGTATGAATTTTAATATATCGAAAACAATTTTGAATACATAAATAAATGTTCAAATTCGAAAGAAATGAAGCTAAATTAAACTTTAGTGTCAGCGAAACCCCATACTTCAAAAGAATAAAAGAAGGATAGCCATATTCGCCAAAATTCCATGATAAAGGGTTATAAGAAAGGGTAGTAATGTCCAGATCTAATTGTCTTTATAGAACGTATCTCCTAAGTACAGTGTAGTATTTCACCCGTACCTCAACAGTATCTGATTTCCCGAGCTCTCATATTCCAATTTTACATACAAGAAACCTACATACATTTTTTGCGTTCTTCATCAGTCTTACATTATGTAGGCACTAATTCTAAAATAAAAGTTCTAAATACCCTCAGTTATTTTCAGTTTCGGACCCATATCGATTTTAAGGTTGGTTGACATAGCATCACTAGTGGAATTCATAAAGCAATCAGCTGTGCTTTAAACTGTCAAATAATATTTCTGTATAGTTTACTTTTTTTTCTAGTTAGGTATGTATTTTCTTGTGTTTATACCTACTTTAAAATAAATCTTAATTTATCTTATGATGAAATAAGCCTTCGGGTAAGGAAATAAAAAATAATGACAAACAAAGGAAAACAATGAACAGAATCTTGTAAACATACATTTTGTCACTGTTTTCACGCGTAATATTCCATTGGTCCTTCCTGGGTAAATAAATACCTAATTGATCACATCCATAATGCATCACATAACATGCATACATAAATAAATATAAATATTTGCTCGAAATTAATCTATGCAAACTAGGTACATACATATGTATGTACATACATATATGTATGTATATGTAGAAAAATTGATATGTTCCATCTACCTAAATCAGCTTTCCACCGCTCATCCATTCTTATCTTTGAATTGTTTGTTGCCAAAAGGTTATCATCAGATCATTATTATCTCAATAATTGCCCCTGTAATATTCGAATAGACCCCCTGTATATTTTTTTAAATTTTAGTTATAAACAATTTGTTCGAGGCCTGCAAGTGAAAAAGAACTGAAGTTACCATTTTTCCCAAACAAAAATAAACATCTACCACCATCATGATAGCCCGACGTGCCATCTACACACTCAACACTAAAACTCCACTCCAACAGTGGAAGAACCATGTTTCGAATACGATAGTGTCAGTAAGTCCAAATTCAAATTCATTCAGCTTCAGAGCAACAATTAGAAGAAGCAGTAGCAGAAGCAAATCAAATTTTCTCAATTTTTCAACCTCGAGCTCGGCGTGTTTGCAGGTACATATGTAAATAAATTGTATTGCATTGTTTTGTTATTTAATTTATGAAAGTTTTTAATTTGTTTTATTTAATTTAAAATATTTTCTCGGTTAATTGTTTGATTGTGTTTTTGTTTATTTATTTATAATTAGACGCAAAGCCAAATATTAAACACGTGTTTTTCATTCACTAGTTCCAATTACATAGTGTATCTTAAAGCGTAACTACATATTTTACGAAATGAAAAGAATTCTTGTTATTCGGTTCATATTGTATGTACCTACATATGTATGTACATATATGCGGACATCACATTTAACCTACCTTGTATTGTATGTTTATGTCTAGTTTAATTTAAAGTCTTTTGCGCAGCCTCATGATTTATTCCATAATTTCATCAAATCATGTAATTGGTTTGGCTTTAATTTATCCTCAATCATGAGCTATGAACTTGTTTCTAGATTATAATACCGTTTTCTTTTTATTATATGAGTGGGTAGGTATAACTAAACCAGCCAAGAGGCTTACTATAGAATAGTAACACCTGAAGGGCATATAGCAAAATTGTAAGTCCATTTTGTTAAATTTATTTAATTTTAAAATTTAAATCATGTTTTTAAAATTTGTGATTTGAAAGAAATTTTATTTTCCCAAAAAAAAAACAAGAAACTTAACTATTCTCGACAGCAAAACAAGGAATTGAACATACATACATACGTACATATAACTAAAAAGAATTCGCATTTTGGTCTTTTTGGTATAGGTACACGAATGTTTAACGTTGGAATGCTTAGCCCTAGTAAATGTGTTTTTTTTTGTGCACACGAGGCAGTAAGCCAATTGGTTTAGGCAGTATTAGGCAGCAAAGATTGCAATTAGAGCAAGGATTAATTGCAATAGTGTTCCATTGGCCAATAGCTGCGAATTGGTTCATAATACTTTATGACACTATGTTTGACGACTACTTCACTTACCATTCTATGAACATTCTACTTTTTTATTTTATTTAGCGAATTATATGAATTCTAAACTATTGTGCGTCTAGTGCCCACAAACAAACACATACAGCTTTGGAAAATTTAGTTCAAGAGCATAATTTATGGTTATGCACACCAAATATATATGGTATATTACAATTTATTACAATAAAAGATACTTCATTTTAATAGTTAAAACTTGGACTTATACAAATGATTAGGTCCTGCTATGGAGTGAAATCAAAAAGTACAAACTGTCGTATCTGGTTCTACATTATTTTTTGCAACTTGATCAATGGACAAAACAGGTTATTTCACATTCTTTAAGATATTTAAAATAAACTACTAAGAAGAGAAAAAATTAATTTAATTTTATACTGTTAAAAAGAATCTATTTTTATTATATGCTAAGCCGCATGGATTTCAATTCTATATTCATAAGCAAAAACAATAATTCCACCTTATACATCACAATTATGGGCAATAGACACACAATTACTTCTATTAATTTCATTCACTTGTTCGAATAAAAAAAGGGGAATGTTCATATTGTTAAGTGAATTGTTCGCTAACTATGATGCTATTTGCTATGATTGGCCATTGGTATAAAAGTTCATTTACTTTGGGGTCTATTAAGTTTTTTAAAAGTGAACAATACTGTCTATGGAACACTGTTGCAATCAATTTTAGATCTAATTGCAACCTTTGTTGCTATATTCTGACAAAATCCAATATTTTACAGCTCAGTGTCCATACAAACAAATTATGTACAAGGGCTAAGCTATGGCGTCATAATTTGAACTGTTAAAAATAGTTCGAGATGCTAAATTCTTCTTTAAGCTGGTCTGACTCATATTAAAACCTATTCGACCAAGATACGATGGACATGAAATAGATCTATTTATTACTCCAGCAGAACTGCAAGTAACGACACATAAAGAATCTTGTTTACATAAGGATCACGGAAATCACGTTAAAATCTATTCGCAAAACTAAAAATTCTATTAGTTTTTTTTTTATAAATAAAGTGATCAGTAAATATTAATTTTGAGTTTTATAGGATTCCGAGATTAGAAAAAATAGATTCACTATATAAACGGGTGGAGTTCAAACGTAGTTATAATTAATTAAATTACATTTGGGTGTAAAACTAATTGTCTTATACTTGTCTATATTTAAAATCACAAGATTGTTGTTGCACCATTCCCAAAATATATTTAGATCATATTGTAATTGCTTACAATCCGTGATGGAATTCATTTTTTCTAAATATTTTTACATCATTAGCATAGCCTAGTGTCATTGAATAATACTCCGAAGTATTTCATGGCTTAACTTATCAAATGCTTTGGTAAAATCTGTAAAGGTGCAATCTACTTGGAAGTGTTTTTCGAATGAATTAACTCAAAAAGCAGTGAATTATAATAAATTAGTGAGCATAGATTTTTCCTTCATAAAACCAAGTTGATTTTCACATAGGTATGTATAACAAAAGAACAATTTAAAGAAAATATACATATGTACATACATATCACAGACAAGAGATTCAACAAGTTTACGAATAGCAAAAAGTTTCATTATAGAACGATAATTTGTTTGATAGTATACCATTAGGGCCAGCACAAAAACTTTTATTAAGTTTTAAAATATTTTCAAGTATTTTAGACTCAGATCTCGATAAATTATTCAAGTTAATATGTTGTGTGTAATTCTAGTGCGTTAGCTGATTTAAGCCAAAAGATGCCATACCATCTTTTAGGCGCCAGTTATAGCTATCATTGAAATCGATCCGGAAAAATTTTTGAATGGATATTTTGACGGTGTTTCCTTTTGATTAGAAATGAAAATTATATAGGTACTGATCGATCGGAAAGCACTCAAAGAATTTTTTTGAGAAAAAAAAGTGTAATTACGCATTTATTTTTCTCTAAAAATGTATTTTTCTATTTTCCGGACGGAAATTCATTTTCCTGAACAGCTGATACTTTTATGTTCAAAAGTGAAACGAATCGTTCCACTGATTTGTGTTCCAATTTCACACAATTCCAATGACAGATTTCTGTCAGTAAACATTTTTCGGTGGCTTTCAATCAGGAAATTTTTTTCAATGACAGAAATTTTTAATGATAGCTATAAACGACCTGCCAACAAAATTCCAATGTTTGTTTTCAATGATGAAAACCAATGATAGCTATAACTGGCACCTTATAGCTATCATTGAAATCGATCCGGAAAAATTTTTGAATCGATATTTGACGGTGTTTCCCTTTGATTAAAAATGAAAATTATATACTGATCGATCGGAAATCAAACAAAGATTTTTTTTTGAGAAAAAAAAGTGTAATTACGCATTTATTTTTCACTAAAAATGTATTTTTCTATTTTCCGGACGGAAATTCATTTTCCTGAACAGCTGATATTTTTATGTTCAAAAGTGAAACGAATCGTTCCACTGATTTGTGATCCAATTTCACACAATTCCAATGACAGATTTCTGTCAGTAAAAGTTTTTCAGTGGCTTTCAATCAGGAAATTTTTTTCAATGACAGAAATTTTTAATGATAGCTATAAACGACCTGCCAAAAAATTCCAATGTTTGTTTTCAATGATGAAAACCAATGATAGCTATAACTGGCGCCTTAAACCGAATTCTTTAATTTTTTTATTGAAAAAAAAAATTGTTTACTCGTGACTTTCGGTGTTTTGACTTTGATTTAAAATTTAAAATAAAATGGATTTGTCTAATGTGTTCCAACATTGCATTTCTGAATCGGAAACTCAGGATGTTATTGGTGATGTGCAAGAAGTGATGAAGACAAGCAGTGAAATTCAACTTCCAGACAGAACTCTCCACAAATATTTGTCCGCTGTGGTTTTCGTTTTAATTTCGCTCTGGACTTGGAGACCGCCGACAAAATTCGTTTCACTTCAGCTGCGTACTAGGCTTACGTTTGTAATTATTCAATGGTACTAGGCTTAAGTTGGGAAGATTAAAGTCTCCAATAATAATAGTTTCGTCACTGATTGGATTTTACTGATGGATTTTACTGATAGCTATAACCGGCCCCTTAGATCATTCTTTAAAATATCGTTTCTGGGGAATTGTACAAATTTTCTTTAATTTGGATGGTGGACCATTTTTATTTTTACACAGAACACTTCAAACTAGGATTCCAAAAAATTGTCAACCAGTGAACAAATAAGATCTTACTCCAATCAACAAACCTCCGCCCATATTAGCTGCTGTTAAGTGTGTTTTTATATTGTTTGTGATTCATAAAAGTACCTGTCTACATTAACCTTGACGACAGTGGCGTAGCTAGCCTTTTGGTCAAAGTATGGTTACATTATAAATTTAAAAGCGGAAACCATCAATACCTTCTTTGAAAAATTCAATTTCAAAAAATCATTCATCATCACCATCATAAGAGTAGTGTTTCCAACAACAACTTTAGAAATTTCATCTATAACCTATGTTTGTATAGTTCTTTTTGACATAACATTTGAATCAATCGAATGCAACTCCGCCGATTATGTACCTCTTTATATATTATCTCCAACTTCTCGATGTACAGTTGTACATAATTATCCCCCATATATTAAATAATAATTCAAAGAAAATCTCCGTAGTTTGTCACATAAAATTTCCTTGATTAATGCATTAACAAAAGAATAAAGATGTCGAAAAAGGGATTCATATGGGGCAAACTACAAAAGAACAGTTCGAACCATCGAGGCCATTAAGAGTAGACAGGCCTTACATATACAAAAATAAGTTTTTGTAATATCAATAAAAAAGTTTAAAACACAAGACGGTTGTGAATCCGATAAGGCCCGCAATTATCAAAAAAAATCGTTCTAGTCATGACGTATTTGTTGTCAAAAACAACATTTGTTATTTCAAAATAAAATGCTTATCTCTCTTTGCTGGTGTTATTTTTATGTTGCTTGCCTACGTTCAAATAACGTAACTTATTTGCGTGAATTTGAAATTATCAGAAATAATAAACCTCTGACCCTTTAGCCAGTTCGTCTCATTCTAGAAATACTGATCTTTCCACAAGTTTTACTTAGATTGTCTCATTTAATTTTAAATAATCAGCCGTTGAATACACACATCCGAAATGAATCGTTCTGTAAATAATTTTGTAACATAACTTAATATAATTGTTGTTTCTCAAACGTACTTCTTTTGTATTTTTTGTAGAAAATGTCAGGAAATTCAAAGATCCTTTTCGATAGCCTCGAGGAAAGCGATCCAGAGCTTACTAAATTGATTAAAGAAGAGAAAATACGACAAAGATGTGGTTTGGAAATGATCGCAAGTGAGAACTTCACATCGGTAGCCGTTTTGCAAACACTTAGTTCATGTGCACATAACAAGTATTCCGAAGGACTTCCTGGTAAAAGGTGAGATTATAATAAAATTGTATTTGCTTGTACAATAGGCAATAATATTATGTCCGATTTTTGAAGATACTATGGTGGAAATCAGTTGATCGATCAAATTGAAGTGCTGGCACAAAATAGGGCCCTAGAAACTTTTGGTCTGAATCCTGAGGAATGGGGTGTTAATGTTCAACCGTATTCAGGATCTCCAGCTAATATGGCTGTCTATACGGCTCTATTAAACCCTCATGATAGAATTATGGGTCTAGATTTGCCTGATGGTGGCCATTTGACGCACGGCTTCATGACAGCTACTAAGAAAATATCTGCCACATCAATATTCTTCGAAAGTATGCCATACAAAGTTAGTCCACAAACCGGCCTAATTGATTACGATCAACTTGAAGCCAATGCAAAGTTATTCAAACCCAAAATGATAATTGCTGGAACTTCTTGCTATTCCCGGTGTTTGGACTATGAGCGTTTCAGAAAGATTGCCAACGATAACGGAGCCTATTTGTTTGCGGATATGGCACATATTGCTGGTCTGGTTGCAGCAAAAGTTATCCCAAGTCCATTTAAGTACGCTGACGTTGTGAGTACCACAACTCACAAGACACTACGTGGGCCACGTGCAGGTATCATTTTCTTCCGTAAAGGTGTACGCGAAGTCAAACCCAATGGAGAAAAAATAATGTATGATTTGGAAAATCGTATTAACCAAGCTGTTTTCCCCGGTCTCCAAGGAGGTCCACATAACAACACAATCGCAGGAATTGCTACCGCCATGAAGCAAGCCAATTCCCCCGAATTTGTTGCTTATCAAAAACAGGTCGTTCTTAATGCTAGTCGCCTAGCAGAAGGATTACAGCAAAGAGGATATACTGTTATTACAGGTGGAACTGATGTCCATTTGATTCTAGTGGACCTTCGGAGTGCTGGCTTGACCGGTGCTCGTGGTGAACACATTCTTGAAGAAGTTGCCATAGCTTGCAATAAAAATACAGTTCCTGGAGATAAATCAGCATTGTTCCCTTCTGGAATTCGTCTTGGTACTCCGGCACTTACTACTCGAGGTCTAACCGAAACCGACGTGGACAAAGTTGTTGACTTCATTGACCGTGCACTCAAAATTGCCAAAGATGCTACCACCAGTGCTGGCCCAAAAATAGCCGATTTCTACAAAATTCTGCACGAAAATTCAGATCTAGCTGCTAGAGTCAAATCTTTATCTACAGAAGTGGAAACTTTCAGCGCTACATTCCCCATTCCTGGTATCGGAGAGCTATAAGCATAAAAGACAACAAAAAAAATAAAATACACTGGAAATATTTATAATTTTTTTTATTTTGTACAAATTAAAACATTTTACTGACAATAACTGAAGTTCTTGATGTCCTAATAAAAATCTCATAACTATGTTAAAAACTAAATACCTATCTAACTCTTATCGTTTTAACTCTGTTAAATAAAATAAGAACTTTTCTCTTATATTGAATCCATTTTTATACATTCCTTTATCGGCCTTTGCGTCCGGTGGAAACGCGAGTTGTGTGTTGAGAGAGACCATTTCGTTTTGAAGCTTTTGTTACACATAGAACAATCGTGCTTTTTCGATGCTATCGAATGCTTCGATGCCATGTGGCGTCGCAGGGCTGACACTGACTGCAGTTTCCGGCTGCACACTGTGCACTGAAGTGATATTTCTGTGAATACATGTTTAGAATATTTATAGAGCCCATTTAAAAATAATAACATACAAAATAAATAATCTCTTTAAAACAATAATTTCTAAGATGTAATTGTCAAGTCAATGTTGCTCGGGGCTTAATTAAGAAGATTAAAAATGTTAATAAATCATTTTTTTTTTTAATTTTATTTGAACTAATGTTTAAAATAAATATTCCAGCTGATTTTTTACAAGTACAAACTCCACGCAATTATTTGCATGGAAATCTTTTTTATATATGTATGTAGGTAATTTTTTGATTTCTTTAGCATTTATGCTGGGGGTTAGGTATTCATGGCGGAATAATTCTAAAACTATACTGAGTTTATTTTTTATTTATAAAAAGGGAAAATTAAAAACTACCAATGCCGAAAAATTTGTCATTGCTTACAAGCTGGGATTTAAATCAAACTTATAGTAAAACATTTATAAAGGTCGTAAAATATTAAATTTAATTACAATATTCTTTTCTATTTAAACACATTTTCTTTAATTACTCTCGAAAGTGTGTATTTAGTGTTTGTTTTGTTGTTTGTTTTTGTTTAAATTGTTTGGACGCAGGTGGCTGGTTGTGATACTTCATTTGGTACCTATGGGCTTTCGTGTCGATTCGAGGACTTTTGCTCATGTGATATTCGTATGTGTTCACGCAAACTATATTTGTTTTTGAAGCTCTTTTGGCACTGATCGCACTTGCGAGGTGGTTGCGGTGTATGCTGAGTTCGAATATGTCTCCAAAGATTTACGGTTGTTATAATCATTTTGCAAAATTGACATTCAGTCCATTTATTATTTGGCAAATCTAAAAGTATAACAAAAATAATATTTTGTTAGTATCGGTGTTTTAAATTAAATTTTGATTTTTTGTGTTTGTTTTCAATAAAAATAGCAGTTATTTTTTTTTGTTCATAAATAAATCATTTGGAGACATATTCGCTTGTTTATTTTGTATATGTACATTTTTCCTACAAATTTTTAAACTAGAGGGAAATAAATACATATTAGAAAGTGGAACTTAACCGTGCGCCCAGGTGTGCATCAGGCTAAAACTTATTCCGATTTGGTTCATATATTCGTTGCCTGGAAAATGGATCCTACAATTTTTATAAACTCGTGCAAGTTTTGTCAAAACTTCATTGTTTTTTAGAAAATGTTCATGAAGTTCAAATAATAGGAATCCAAATATGAAGTATTTAAATAAAAATAATTCAATTTGAGTTGTTCATGTAACATTTTGTTTTTGAATTACTGAAGCGATTTGTGAAATACAAATATTAGACAACTCGAGCAATTATGAGGTAATTTTGTATATATAGATACAGCAAATTAAACTTAGACAACAATAATGCCGGCCTAACATGTCTTACCCGTGTACCCGTGGCGTGGTGGTTAGTGTGTAGGGCTGTCACGCCAGAGGTCTTGGGTTCAATCCCTGCCTGTGCCACCTTAATTAACAATAAAAAAGTTTTCACGGGTACTGCCCCTTGCGAGAAATTGACAAATCCTCCAAGAGTAATTCTTGTCATGAAAAGTGCTTTCTCAAATTAGCCATTTGGATTCGGCTTGAAACTGTAGGTCCCCTACATCCCTGACAACTTTACACGCACCCAGGAATGGTTGAGAGTTGTAAGTCAGTAGGCCCTAGTTCTCAATGGACTGTTGCGCCACCTAATTTATTTATTTAACATGTCTTATGCTTAAAATAGAATTCACATACTATGTTAAAAAGACAGAAGATCTACATGAATGATAATAGGAAATCCCATAAGGCAGATATGAAAAAGAACCTGTTTATCTTGTTTCAAAAAAATTGCAAATGGAGATACGTGTCATCACTCGCAACCCTTCTGTGCTGCCATCAAAAACAACCCAAAAGGTTCTAAATGATTTTTTGGCCCATCTGCATTATAAAAAAAGATACCCTTCGATCAATTTTATATGCTCCCGCCGACTCAGATGGCTGGGTCAATTAGGGCCAGTAGCAAATAATTGATATAGGTATATGTTTTGGTGATTCACATTTGTAGCAAATGTTTTTCATAAAAAACAAGACTTTTCACAATCGTTTTAAAAATATATCGGTACGGTTAATATTATTAGATATTATTAAAAAAAATATATCGTCTAACCTTGTCCTATGGCGTTTCCTTTTTCATCCTTTCCACCACTGTCTGTGCATTCTGGCTGCGATATTAATCGGCCTGGGTAAAAATAAAAAAAAAATTAGTTTATTAAAAGTTTTTATGCTTAGGCATAGTTCTTCAGTGAATTGAGATTTACATCAATGAAAAACTAATCACTGCGAAATTAGTATCAAAATAAAATCTAACCCATTTCAATTGTTATTTCAGTATTATCTGCCGATTCTGTTTGATACTTTGATTCTTCGATTTCTGATTCCGTTAAGATTTCATATTCTGATGTGTACTGCGTTACATTTTGGCCACTCGATTCTTGAGAAGCCTGATGAGATTGTGTTACAGAATCATGCAATTGATTTGTATCAGAGACGTCGATGTACTCAGGTATGTCCATTTTAACAGTAGCCGGAAGGAAATTAATTTCAGTTGCTGAAATAATCAAACACAAGTTTAATTAATTTTTAATTCATTCGAGAAAGGCAACAGTATAAAATGAAAATCCTACTTTTAACAATATTAGGTTCCTCTTTGTATTCCACGGTCTCTGTAGTGTAGATATGTTCATCATCATCGGAAAAGGTTATTTTACGCTTTTTCATGACATTTTGTTGCTGTTGTTGCGTTGTTTGTGGCTGCGTATGTTGTTGTTGTTGTGTCTGCTGAGCAGTGTGTTGAGTTATAATTGCTGGTATTTCAATTGTTTGCGACGATTGTGTAACGTTTTCTGTTACTGCACGTATTGTACTTGGTATTGTTTTAATGATTTGTTCCTCGGTAAGAGTTCGGGGGGTTTCTTTTTTTTCTTTATCTTCTGATGTTAACCCTTGCACAGCAAGTAATTCAGCTGTTTGAAGAAATGATTGCAGAGCTTCTTGATGAACGTTCACTTCGCCCTTAAATTAAACAAACACAAATTTACGATCAATTTTGAATTCGAAACTATTTAAATTTTAAACACAAACAAAAAAAACATTAATCTCTTAGTTTTTGATTGTATAATTATATGGTCAAAAATAATGCAGTAATATTAAAATTGAAAATAACCAAAGATTCGTCGGTAAACGATGAAATAGTTAGTTTAATTTGCAATTAAAAAATAACAATTCAGGCTTTATTTTTAAAAAGAAGTATGTATTACAAAAATTAATCTTTGCGACCAATAAGAAAAAAAATGATTAGATTAAAAGAAAGATACCAAAGCATAATGTAAGTAACATAATATATGTTACTTCTTCATAAGCTCTGAATTAAACATATTGTTTAACGTTTCAATAAAGTTCTTATTTTTTCTACATAAAATCTACCAATATTTAGCCTGGTAAAGCATTCCACATACTTCTTGTGCGGCTAAAGAAAAAATCCCTGTACTTAACAGTACGTCAGAAAATGGACTCAAGGGTAAACTGATGAGCTTCCTAGAAGTTAGGATATTACGATTGAATGGTTTAAGGGGAAGAATGCAACTGACTATATCATTAGAGCATTATTTATGAAAATAGTAATAAAACAATGAGAATAAAAAAACGAGAGTAGTAAATGTCTCAGAAAAAGAACGATCGCCTATCATTTTAAGAGCTCTCTTTTCAATTCTATTTAAAAGACTCAAGTTTGATATTGGGGCACCAGCCCAATTATGAGAATTTAACTTGAGTTTCGGACTAAAAAAAGCTTTGTTAATCATAGCCAGATCAGAACGGATAAAAAACTTCTTCCATCGTCGCAGAAAACCTAAACACTTAGCAGCATTTTTGGCGATTTCAAATATGTGATCACTCCATAAGAGATAATTTGTGACGCACATACCTAGAACTGAAAGCTTTTCAGTCTCCTCGGTTAAAGTGCCACCCATGGATAGTGCCATTAAGATAGGGTTATGCCTTTGCGACAGTAGACAGCATTGAGTTTTCGAAGCATTAAATTCTACACGGTTTTTGGACAACCATGTCCAAAAAAGAATATTAAAAACTTAGGGTTCTGTCATTAGCGAAACAATTAAGTGGGTTAGAAGTTTCAGACAAAGATCAAAAATAAGGAAGAGTGTCGGGGACAAAACAGAGCCCTTGGGCTCACCAGTATTTTTTTTGTGAAAAACAGACTCGAACTTGTTCAATACTACTTGAATTGAACGGACCGAAAGCTAGTTTTAACCCAACTAAGAATAATCTTACTTTCTCCAAAACGATGTAAAGATTTGTTCCATTGTTCGGTAAGATAAAACATGAGATCATCAGTAGACTTCTACGAAAGCCATACTGCCGGTCATTAAGAATCTTTCGTTCTAAGAGATATTTCGTGGGCTGAAAATTGATCAGCGTTTTAATGATCTTGGAAAGAATGGACGTAAGTGCAATTGGACGATAGTTAGAGGAGGAGGGGGATTCGACTTTTTGACTTGAGAATGCTGTTTTCCATCCACTCGGAAAAATACCTGTAGAACAAAAGCGCATATACTATTCGGGCCAGCAGATTTGTGAATGTCGATCGTCTCAAAAATTGTGTATGCTCTCTAGTACAGGAGGAGTTGTCATGTCATTCACTGGAAGCATGAAATTGATAGCAAATTGCGCCCCAATTATTCATTATTATTTTCTAATATTCTTACTCAATTTGAAAGTTGAATATATCTCCGAAACGAACAACTGCTCTATGACAAGCTTTGCATATAATAACTTGAATATTAGAACCAGTCCATACACCAAGCAAAAAAACTTGTTTGAAAAAAAAAGAAAAAAGTTACAAGGCGGCAAGGGATGATATTCAATATATGCATATTGGAGGCGAATCAGATTTTCTAATATGTACATAGTCATTAACTGTACGTTCTTATTTATTTACAGTTAGCTTTTCAGCAAACAAAAAAATGCTTCTTATCCTGAAAAAAAATGTTGCTAAGGTGACTACAAATATCGCCGAAAGCTGTTGTTAATTAATTTCTTTAATTCCTGCCAACTAATGCGAAATGGTAAAGTCTAAGGAAAGAAGTTTCCACTCTTCACAAGCATTCGCGCCATTTTTTTACACAATACCCTATTATGGAAGATCCACTTCAAGAGAGACTAACTAAAGTGGTTTTTAAGATCACGTGAACTTAAAGAACTGTGGAATGAAGCTTAAGAAGAAACAGTCTAAGTATGTTATTACATCGAAGAGGAAAGAACTTAATAGTACCATTTTCAACAGACAGAGATTTCGGTTAGCTTACTCATTTTATTGTTTGTCCTTTTGGTTATTTCAAATAACCAAATTTGAACTGTTACTGCTTGCGTTATCATGATACCTTCAAAAATTCAGGATATTGAATCCCCTCCGAGTTCTTGGATAGTACATTGGTTGTGTTTTAAATCTTGCTAATGGATGAATTAAAAATAAACTATCCTTTTTGAAAAAATGGGCTTCTAAATACAACTTCTTCAACTAACTTTATAATATGAAAATAAAACCAATTGAAGTAGTTTAAATTATATAAGTATCGAACCCCAGCAGTGCAATGCAATAGCAACTCAACGTAAGGAAAGCAACAAAATATATCCTTACCTGATACATAAATTCAATGATCGAATTCAAATCCTCAAACTTAATAAACTTGAATATTATCACTGGATGCGGGTGAGGATTCTCTTTGAAGATTTCCTTGAAGTATCCACTGCACGCCGATAGAAGCACCTTATGCGCCTTGATCTTCTGTCCATCGCAACACAGTGTAACATCAACGAAATCATCGTTTAATCGCAGAGAATCAAAAGCGTAAGTGATATGCCGCAAATAGTTATTCCAACGCAGGGAATATTGCTGCGATGTGGCCATTTCTTCGTTGGCGCTTTAATATTTTCTAAGGAAAAAAAAAACTTTTCGGTTACCAGACGATTAAAATTTTTTAACTATATGTAGTCACCTTCTGAACAGAATCTAGCACAAATATTTACTCTGATGAATGTGTTTTGTTAGCTTTTATTTTTGATGCTCTTTAAATTAAATATTTGTTGAAAAAGTATCAAAAAAATCAATAATAAATTTGTAGAAAATTTTTTCTTCAACTTGCTTCGGTACGCTTTTTATGTCAAACAAATTTCGTATGAACTACCTTATCGGCGTGTGTGACGCCATTTTATTGCATTATGGGAAAGAGCGTTCAGTGAAAAAGTAGTTTGGAACATTTTACTTTGAACGCATTGGAAAAACTTCAAATGAACACGTCTATTAAAAATGTCTCGCATGAGTAGTTTTTAACGTTGAGATGTTTGCGTTGGCTTTGATTATTTTTGGTGATGATGATAGAAATGAAAAATGAAGAGTTCTTGCGATCGATAAAACAAGTGCGCGTACCATTGATTTCAAAGATATGAACTGCTAGTAACCAACTTCGTGTTGACGACATCTTTTCCTTAACACTACTAACCCTTCTGTATAGGTTTGGTGGAAATATGGAGAAACTTTTCAACTTGATTTTTATATTTTGCTTATTTTGTCAAACTTTATACATATCCTTGATTTGTTTTAAAAAAAAGTTTTTGAAGCAAGTAAACAAAAGTCGGCGTTTAAAAAATGAATTATAATTTTTTTCCACCAAACCTACAAAAGGGCAAGAAAGCCAGGGAGTGAAATCACTTTTATGGTTGATATTCTAAGGGAATGTGAATTTGACGTGGCGTAAGGACGGTGTAAGTGGTTCGAATCGTATTAACTATTCCGAGGTAAAAACGAGTATTATTGAAATCTAATAAATTAGGCTATTACAGTTAAAAACATAATGAAGAATAAAATATGGCTTAAGGAATATAATTTTATTTTCTTAAAACTGGTTAATGCATTTCACCTTATTGCTTATTCCTGTTTTCAGTTGTTCTTGTTTTCTTGGCCATTGCACACAGCCTACTCTAGATATAACCATCAAATTTGTTCTGAAGATGTTCCCGCAAAAAAACAATTTAATATTCTACTGTTTTTAATAATCAGTATACTTTACCTTTCCTAATGTTTTTAAGTAACAATTTGAAGGTATCCGGGTTTTGTTTCTTCTTAATAAATAAATTAGGTGGAGCAATAGCTCGTAGAGAATTGTGGCCTAGTGACTTCTAACTCTCAATCATTCCTGTGTGCGTATTGTCAGGCATAGAGGGATTTGTCAGTTCCTAGCAAGAGGCAATAGCCGTGTAAAAAAACTTGTAGTTGGCACAGGCAGAAATTGAAACCAAGAACTCTGGCACAACACGACATTCTTAGTTTAAACACAACCACGCGGTTGGTCGTGCCAACTTTGACAAACGGAAAAGACACAATGCCCTCTTATGAGGTAATCTTAACTGTTACCTCAGGCTTTGCCTTCACTTCAGATCGTAAATATCGTAAAACCGACCCCACTGCAGATGTAGCAGCAGTGTCTTCCCTTCTGTTGTTAAATTTATAAAAAATATAATTACATTAAAAATAAGTTACAAAAATGTAAGTAAACTTTCTTCTTAACGACACATGATATTGTTAAGTCGGTAAGAAGCCTGGCAAAAGCCCGGGTGACGTAACGCGTTGTTGTGATTTAGCCATCTCTCTTAATTAAATACCATACTTTTGAAACAAAATTTGATAAAATAAACAAATGATGCACACAAGTTTCATCATATTTGCACTTACAAAAGAGCTTCTAGCATTAAGAAATAGACGATTTCAACGTGAGGTTGGCTGCTAGCAGGACATATTTAGTAGGTCAATGGTCTTATTTTAAAATAATTTTGCATCTCAAAATTTAAATACCTAATTGTTTTATTTTTGTAAACAACTGAAAATTCTATTTTTTTGATAGTTGTTCATTTATTAATCCAGGACGACATCGTACGCCTAATATGTTGTGTAGAATTATTTACATGAAAGTTTTTCCTATATTTGCTTAGTGGGCGTAGGCCATAACTACAGATCTATTCAGTTCGTCTTGTATGTCACTGTTATGTCATCCTCATCTGTCAAAGTGTCAGCTCGAAACTTGAAAGACTTTTACTCCAACAAAATCGCACACAAGAAAAAGACTTGATGAAAACAAAATAGAAATGGATGAAATAAAGACAAAGTTCTTGGATTTGCTCAATAAGCAGGTAAATAATACATTCTAAAATTAAAATGCACTCAAAAATATACAATATTCGTCTTACAGAATAGACAAATGAAAATTCCTGCTATGGGTTTTTCTGATTATTTCATTCAAAATGTTACCACAGAACCAGAAGTTAAAGCAAATGTGCAGCAGGCTGCAACAACAGACACAGACGACGATGAAAACCAACAAAAATCAGATCAGGAAATTCTCGAAGGCACTGAAAACATTTACTTTGACCCGGAAAGTAATCCCAGCTTATATGAGCTAGAAGTAAGTTTTTGAAACAATCTAATCTAGAGGTGAATATTTGTACATTCATGGTCATTGTTTATTTGTTTATAGAAAGTTCTAAGCGATGGAGTCAATTTGGATGCAATCGAACAAACTATGAGTAAACTGAAAAAGCAGCAAAAAGTATTATCCAAACAAGTATTACAAAACATTCTGGAGCAACGGAGCGCATGCAATGTTGAGCTAGCGGCTATAAATGATGTTCAAAAACAACTTGAAGAATCTCTTTGGACGTGTAGCAAGGCTCGCTCATACTTAAACTATGCAAAAACAAATCTAACAACAACAAGTCTTGAGATTTTAGCTGCATATCGCAAGAGAGAGGTTCTCAATGAATTGCTTAAGTCATTAAACGCCATTAAGAAACTTGTAAGTGAAAGGCGTAAATGATAATTCAATGAGGTTAACATTTTCTATGGTTAAGATTACAATTCCATTGACCAATGCATTTTTTCAATTCAATTTTAAGTTTGTATTAATGATAGGTGAAAAGGTTTGTGAATACTAATACCGTCCAGCGGTCGAAAATTGGCCTTTGTAAATCTATGAACAGTGCCGCATATAAATATTGGCACAACGCGATAATCAAACTTAAAACCTACTTGTAACCATTTATAAACTAGTGGTTTTGTTCAGTTTTTTGTTTTCATTAACTAATTGGGGATATCCAAAGAAATAGAATAATTATCTCAAAACATGCACATCTAGATTATTATGTACAAAATGCCCTCCACTCTACAGTTCTGCCAAAAATGTTAATAATTTTAGTTACAGTTATTCAAAACAAATCTGCTGTCAATTGAATTAACCTTTTTTTTCAAACAAATTGTTTCAAAATAGGAAAATCAGCCTAAAAAAAGTTACTCTAAAAATTTCGGCCTCGGATCTTTGATGCCCGTGAATTCGATTGTCCCATAAATTCAAAAGAAATGTGCTGCTGAAGTGTTACATCAATTTGGAGGTGTGGAAGACTTGGTTTCCATCTATGGCAGTAAGAACATAGAAAAATTCCTATACAACAATGACCTCAAAAAAAGGCCCAAGACGTATAAATGTGGTACATCACTACACAACAATTTTCACACGTACCACAATCTCGGTCTAAATCCAATCGAACATTTGTAAGGCGGATTGGACAAACGCGTTAAAAAGCATGCAATTTCCAATAAACCTGAATTTATACAGGCGTTAAAAGGACAACGAAAAAATAATGGATGAAAAGTCAGCAAAAATAGATTAACCGCTGTTCAATTTTCAGTCTAAGTAATATATTTTCGAACGAAAGCTTCTAAATAACCGGCAGTATGGCTTTCGTAGGAATAAGTCCACTGGTGATTTAATAATTTATCTCAAAGAACATTGAAACAAATCTTTATTTCGTACTGTCGCAAGTAATGATTTGCTACTCTTGAACACCGCCGCGGCGCGACGCAAGGTATCATGACTACCATTACATTATCGCTTTATAAAAAATGCTCTAGTGAAACAATTGAACCTTGTTACCCGTACTTCTAGGAATGCTCATCAGTTTACCCTTGAGTCCAATTTCGGACGTACTCTTAAAGGTATTCATAATAATTCTTTGAGTGTGCGTAAAAAAATCAAAATCGTTGTGTGCCAATAATTAAGTGCAGCACCGTATAATGTACAAATATTTAAATATATTTGAAGTATTGGGGAAAGAAACTATTCTAATGTTATTTAAAATTTTCTCAAAACGCGCACAGTGATCGGCATTGCAAAATCATATGATTTTTTGTTTGCCCATAAAACGTGTTGGCATCTTAAGTATAAATATTTGACTAAATAATTATCGTGTTTGCTTGATAAAATTGGTTAGAGCTTCCGAAAAAATTCAAAAATAAATACAAATAGACTGAAGATATTGAAAAAAAAAAAAAAAGAAAAAGAGGCTGGGATGCGACCCACACGGATAACTTCCCATCCCGTCTGTCGATTTGTCTTGCTTAAAAGTTTGTAGGTTTTCGTGTTTTGTTAAAAAAGTTTAGTTGAATTATTCTTAAAAAATTTAAAATTACCAACAATATTTTGCATATAATGAAATAGTTTGATTTAAAAATCTATTTTTTCAACGAGATTTTTAGTCGAAAACCATTTTTTTACCAATTTTAGTAGCATTTCTTAAAAGTTTTTCTTTCTTTTATTTATAAACAAATACAAATTGGATGAATGAAATTAATTTGAAGTCAATATCTTCTATTGTTCACGAGACATCGAGAACCGAACATCAATTTTTACCAAATTTTTCGTACTATTTTTTGTAGATTTTTTTTTATGAAAAAACGGACTGTTGAATTTTTTATAAAAAATTTACTGTATGTCGAAAACAATATTTTCTGTGAGATAAAATTAGTTCAAAGCCAATATTTTTGATTTTTTAGTATTGTTTTTTGTAGGTTTTCATTTTTTGTAAATAAATAATCTCAGTTTTGAAAAGATATTTGAGTCGAAAATCAATTTTTACCAACTTTTAGTAATGTTTTATTAGGTTATTATTTTTTATAAAAAAAACTGTCAATTCGATTTTTATCAAAATTTTACCAGATGTCAAAAACGTTATTGTTCTTTGCAAAAAATTGTTTTAGAGATAAAATCATTTTTTGTTCGTAAAATATTCGAGGTGACAGTTTTTTGATTTATAAGAAAACCGTTAATTGGATTTTTTTCGCAAAAATGTATTTGTTTGGTATCACGGTACAATATATAATTTAAAATTTAATTCAAGTCGCTAACGTTATTGGTTCGTGAGATATATTGGGTTAACCAAAATGTTCACCTTTTTTTTTAAATTGCTATGGTAAAAAAACCACCCACTCAATTTTTTTGAGAGTCCTTTCTGCATTAATATCTGTATAACACTGGTTCTTGAGCTATGGACGACAAAAAAAACTTCGCGAACGTACGTACACACGCACGTACAGATATCTCTTTAAATGAAATGTCAAAATTTTCAATTCGACAAATCGGACCGATTACAATAACTTCCTATGGGAAGTTAAAAAAAAATAAAAAATAAAATGTGATAGGTAATATATGTGAAAAAAAAAATATTCTAACCAAATTTAATAGAAACTCGAATTTAACTGCTTCTTTTACACTTAAATTTTTTTTTTAACTAACAAAGAAAAACCCAAACTAATGTCAGTTTTAACTACTTTTTTGTATTATATAAAACAAGAAATCAACGGACGTTGAAGTTCAAAACCTCCTAGCAGAAGGTAATTTCTCAACAGCTATTGGGCTCCTTTTAAAATGCAAAGACAACGCTGCCGAATACACTCAGTATGACAGTGTTCAATCACTAACTAAAAAGCTCCAAGAGACATTACTTTTAACTGAATTCCAGCTGGACACTGTCTTAAATGAAGTAAATATTTTGAAATTCAATTAACCAAACACCTTTCTTACACTGTAATGTCAATATTTTCCTATATTGCAGATTATTCTTAATTTTGAAATAAAAAAGTATGGCAAACTTCAAGAATCGTACAAGCTATTAAATAAATCCCTATTCGCCATGGATCAGGTAAATATTTCAGCACGTGAATAAGACAACCAAACAAAGCTAATACTTTTCTTCCTTTTTCGCAACAAAGCTTCACATAAATTTTATTTCATCGATTCATTCATCTGTAAATTCGGTCGTACGTTCTTACAATGATCCCAACATGGACGAGAATCTCAAATACTTATTCGAGCAACTATGCGAACAAGTTGCCACCGACAAATACATTCCCTGTTTAATTAGTTTATGTAAAACATGCTGGACCATATTAGCTTCCTATTATCAAATTGTAATGTGGCATCAAAACTACAAACTATACCCTGAAGACGCACAAGATTCACCAGACAATTACATCCAGGAGAAACTGAAAAAGGGTCAATCTCGAATTTGGAATGATATCCAATCAAAGATATGTGTCTACTTATCGAGCACAAAGCTGAGAACACTTAAACACGAACAATTTATTCAAGTTCTCTCGGTTATTCAAAGACTTCAAAAAGTTGGCATTGAATTCTGTGGAGAGTATTCGGAGAAATTGATCGCAACAATGCAATCTCAAAGTGAAGAGTTCTTTAATAGATACCATGTCTCTTGTTTGGAAGAAATATGCCTGTTTCTTGACAATGAATCGTGGACGGTTGTGGATTCATTTAGTAATATTCTTCAACTGCAGGTATTTATTGTTTTGTTGTTGTTTTTTTTTTTTTTTAATTGACAAATAAAATATATATTCGAAGGAATTTCGTTCGGTTCGTAATACCCTGCGCCGGCACAAGTCTCCACACATTGCCATACTACCCACAGACCCTAATAACAGCCCCAATAGTAACAATAACTGTGATGAATTAGTTTCGGCACATTCCCATGACGGTGGTAGTTCAATATACGGATCTTGTGGATATTTTTTAAGATTTTCCGAAAAAAGTTCACCATTCGATGGTGGCCTAGATGCAGCTATGCTTGAAGAAGATATTCTATCGGGTATCGTTGATGAAGCATCTTGTTACTTTTCTGAAGAGAGCGACGATGATAAGAGCACTCAAAGCAAAGATGAAGATGGTATTGTGCAGTAAGTATTTGTTGTATTACAAAAACTTCCATTTAACAAATTATTTTTTTAAATAGACATATTATAGTCAACAATACATCATTAAATGTACTTCGATGCATTGGAAGATATTTGCAAATGTGCAAGTTACTACACTGTATATCGCCAAAAATTGTCGGAAGTATGTTGGAACTAATTGACTTCTATTGTTATGCAGTTCATGAAATTTTCGCTAAAGATTCTGTAAGTTTTTTTTTTGTTTTAATTATTTAGGTATTTTTTATTGTTGCTGTTGCCGAAGGCGTTTTTCGCTCTTTGACTATTCATTACTATTAATATTATTATTATTATTATCAGAAGCTTTGTACCAAGGTTAGGTTGGAGTGGCTGTCTAGATGTCATTGACTCACTTAGACCTCAAGGGTCCATTGTGATACCACTAATAAGGTTACTCATGGGAGAGTAATGAAAATTAAACAAACCATTTTGTGCTTTTAATAAAGTTAGAGAGACACTTTGTGTCAGTCATTGCCAGTTCACTGGTATTGAGGGATTACCGAGAAAGTTATTCCTTCTAGTGGAGAGTGCTGGACATGTACATAGCAGGTGTTGGACTGTTTCCTCTTCCTCCTCGTCCATGCAGCTTCTAGTTAGTTAGTTAGTAGAAATGGTGGCCACGAGCAGTCTAGCTCGGTGACACAATTAGCGCTACGTTGCGCCGTTTTGATACCATAAAATACTCGCTTGACCTATAAAGATAAAAGGGGGATTATAAAGGGAAAAATGCGCCTCAAATCCACTTTGTAGCGTTTAGAAAGGAGATCAAATCTTTGATCTCCAGTTCTGAGAACTCATTGAGGTCGTTGAAAAAGGGCTTTCCCAATGTTTTGGCTCTCGTTTTGGCTAAGGCGGGACACTTGCATAAGAAGTGAAGAACAGTTTCTTTTTCTCGCTGGTCCTCGCAACTACGACAGAAAGTGTTGTGGGGGATGCCCAGCTTAGATGCGTGTTCTCCAACAGGCCAGTGTCCGGTGCATGTAGCAACGACCCTGGCTATGTCTTGCCTGGGTCTGCAAATGAGATTATTAGTACGGGATTTGTTGTAGGTGGGCCATATCCTTCTAGATATGATACAGTTGGTTAGGCTGTTCCACCTGTGGTTTGCTTCAGCGAGGAAAATATGGAAGATCTTGCCCTTCATAGCACCAAGAGGAATGTTGACTCTTTCCGCGAGAGAGCTATGAAGGGCTGATCCTTGCCTAGCCAGCTCGTCAGCTCGTTCATTGCCCTCAAAGCCTCTGTGACCCGGAATCCAGATGAGAGTGACCTTGAGTCCAATGTTCATGCTAGCTAACTCACTTCGGCATTGTTGGACCAGTTTGGAGGATGAAGTGGACAAGCCAATCGCTTGAATAGCCGCCTGGCTGTCCGAAAAAATAGCTGTATTGCGGTTTTGGTTTGGATCTAGTTTTAGTAACTTGCATGCTTCCTTGATCGCGAGTAATTCAGCCTGAAAAACACTAGCAAAGTCAGGAAGTCGCAAAGACCTGGAGACATTTAAAGACTCGGAAAAAATTCCTGCACCGACCCCACACTCCATCTTTGAGCCGTCAGTGAAGATAGTTGTGTCGAAGCCTCTCGTCACTAAGTCATCATCCCATTCATTTCGAGATGGGATGATAATTTTAAAATCCGCACTGAGGTCCACAGTAGGGGTGCAGTAGTCGGTTTCTGTCGAAAAGATGTCCGCTGGGATGAGATTAGTGATATTACTATGACCAAAGGGCCTAGAATACCAACTATTCGATTCCCTAAGTCTCAACGCGCTGCAAGATACTAAGTATTTGATATGCAGGTCTATTGGTAAGAGGTAGAGAAAAACGCTTAGGGCGTCCGACGGACATGAGCGCAAAGCTCCAGTGGAGCCAACACTAGCTGTTCTCTGAACCTTTTTTAGTTTAGTTATGTTGTAGGCTTTACTAAGCGCGGGCCACCAAACAATCGAACCATAGGACAAGATTGGACGTACCACGGCTGTATACGTCCACAAAATCATCTTCGATTGCAAACCCCACTTTTTGCCAAAGGTTTTATTGCAGGCATAGAAAGCTATGCTGGCTTTCTTGACCCTTTCTTCGATGTTAAATTTCCAGTTTAACTTTGGGTCAAGTATTACTCCCAAATATCTAGCGCTGGAAGACAAGGAAAGAGTTTCACCGTTGAGGCGGGGAAGGGTGAAGGGTGGTACTTTTGTTTTCGTAGTGAAGAGCATCAGTTCAGTTTTGCTTTTATTGACACCCAGGCCACAGCTTGTAGCCCAGTTGCTTACTTTTAGCAATGCCATCTCCGTAATCTCACTAATCACGGAAGTGTACTTTCCTGATACCAGTATCACCAGATCATCTGCATAAGCAACGGCCTTCACACCACAACTTTCCAGTTTAAAAAGAATTTTGTTCATGACTAGAAGCCAAAGAAGAGGGGACAGAACACCCCCCTGAGGTGTTCCCCTATTTACGCACCTGGTTAAGTAAGTGTTACCTAAGGTAGCTTGAATTTTTCTATCACTGAGCATGGAAACAATCCAATTTCTAATGTAGTCCTCTACACCCTGATCAACCAGTGATTCTTGAATAGATTCTGTTAAGACGTTATTGAAAGCTCCTTCTATGTCTAAGAAGGTAGCAAGAGTAAATTCTTTGTAGTGTATGGTTTTTTCAATTGTACGCACTACCTCATGTAAGGCTGTCTCTGTAGACTTGCCCTTAAGATAAGCGTGTTGAGAACTCTCAAGAGGGCATACATCTAAAATGCCTCTGATATGGTAGTCAAGAATGCGCTCCATTGTCTTAAGCACGAAGGAAGTAAGGCTTATTGGTCTAAAGTCCTTCGCGGATTCATGTCCTCGCCTGCCCACCTTCGGGATAAAAACTACTCTAACATGTCTCCAAGACTCAGGAACATGATTTAGGCAGAGACATCCTTTAAAGATCATCTCCAGCCACGGAATCGCCAGAAATTGCGTTTTCTGAAGCATGATCGGCATTATGCCGTCCAGGCCTGGAGACTTGTACGGGGAAAATGTGTTGATTGCCCAAGCAATATTTTCCCTATTTATCAAGGTATCGATGTGTTCTATATCCGCCGTCGACACGCCATTTGAATTAAGAGTTTGAGGGTTGTTATTCTCACAACCCGGAAAATGCGCAGCCAACAGCAGTTCTAGGGATTCTGCAGGAGATGTTGCCCAGGAATCGCCAGATTTTTTAAGAAAGGAAGGACAACAGTGGTCCATCGATAGAATCTTACTAAGCCTGGCGGATTCTTTTATATTGTCTATTTTGTGGCAGTAATCCCTCCAGCTTTGCTGTTTAGACTTGGCAATGGCTCGCTTATAAACTCTTAGACAGTCTTTGTACGGTTGGTAGAATTTGTGTTTCTGGCAAATATTAAAGATCACTCTAGTCTTTTTCCTGAGACTAGACAGTTCTTCATTCCACCACATAGGGAGTGATATGCGACTGTATTTAATAGGGCACGAGACTTTGTAGGCCGTGCCAAAAGCTGCCTCGAAGGTCTTTACTTTAGACTCGAGATCGCTTACCGACTCTGGACACCGATTTGGTGTGTTACGTAGTTTCGTGTTAATTATTTGACTGAATTTCTTCCAATCAGTATTTTTGGGGTTTCTGTGAGGGGGAGGAATTTCAGACTCAAAATTTATATTGAAGAGTATCCACCTGTGATCAGAAAAAGAATTCACAAGTGAGACTCTCCAATTTTCCACCATAGAATAAAGATTGTTATTTGATAGAGTAACATCAAGTACATCCTCCCAACCTTCGAAGTTAACCGAGCTCGGAAAAATGAAAGTTGGGGTATTACCTCTATTGCATACATTTAAATTATTGTTAATAATGAAATCAAAAAGTGACTCACCTCGTTCGTTAATTACCGTGCTACCCCATAGAGAATGCCGTGCGTTGGCGTCGCACCCAATCAGGAGGTCTGTCCTTTGTTGTTTTGAAGCGATTACCATGGTCTCCAACTCTTCCGGAGGTGACTGCCGGTCGTGGCCACAGTAAGCCGATGCCAGAAGTAGGCCAGCATTTTTTCCTTCAATTCTGACAACCGTCAAATCGGAGGTGCTAAGGATGGGACACAAAAAAGCTTTTAAGTGTTTCTTAGCTAGAATGCAGGTTCTAGGCTTACCTTGGTCAGTATTAGGGATTTTATAAAAAAGGTCGTATTTGTGGTCCAGAAGGCCTCGAACTCTGAGGCCATTCACCCAAGGTTCTTGTATGAACGCTACGTCCAAGTCTTCCTGACTCAGGAAGACCTTTAGATTATCTGAGGCACATTTCGAGTGCTTCAGATTAATCTGTATAGAACGCAGCGCGTTTTTAATTGCCTGAAGAAGAAGGGCCTGCACCTTCAGGGCCCGGCGACTCGCCGGGGACTTCGGCAACAATGATGTCATCGTCGGTCTTGACTTTGCCATCATTGTTGTCGCAGTCTGCTCCCTGACTCTGCAGGACCTTAATCTTGGCATTTCTAATGCCGAATCTTAGCTTGTATTCAGCCTTCTCAAGGGCCCCCAAGCTCTCCCCGCTGATCTTCAAAAGATAAGACGCGCTGTTCTTTTGCGGCTCCTCAGCCTTGATGACTGTCCAGTCATGCATTGGAACCAGCGGGTTTAGCCTCTGAAGACCACGGATCAGCTCCTGTCCACTTGGCTTGATGCTCATGACGGGCAACCAAATGCGAGCCTTAGGCTGTCTGGGGATGTCCTTAGCTGGGATGAGCTTAAGTCTCAAGCCTTCCCAGTCATTGCTTATCTTAGCAATGCATGTTCTAAGGAAATCCCTGGAAAACACGTCATCGCATTTGATTACCCTGTGTCCCCTGAGCACTTCGCCAGAGTCAAAACTAGGGTAGGGACCCTCAATTGCCGAGATTGTGTAAGAAAACACCATCTCCGAGAGCTTGGCCTCGATAGAACTCCACACAGCTAGCAGACCTCTGCTGTTTGTGGAGAGCTCATCCACAACCGATACTTGGAGGTCGTCTCTGACAACCTCACTTAAAGTACGCTGTTGCGCCGCTCCGGAAGATGATGCCTTCTCTTCTTTATTTGAATTTGGTTCATGTTTTGGTTTTTTTGAAGGTTTTTCGGTCTCTTCACGAGACCGGTTTCTTTTGTCGGCCTTCTTTTTTGTAGCCAAGAGACTGTTGTATTCATCAACAATCTTTTGGTACATGATCTTGTCCTCGCGATCCTTCTCCAGCACAATTCCAGCCTTCTCATTTTCAGCAATCTTGCTAAGAATGAAGGAGGCCTTCTTGAACTGGTTCTTGATGCGAGTACCAGATGATTTTTTATTTTTTCCTTTACCAGCATTGCTATGGCTGGCATTGCTGGTAGAGGAGTTAGGATTTATTTGCGGTCGAGGCACAGGAGTACTATGGCTGGTACTCGCTGCACTTCCAGTTTTTGCAGGTTGGCCCACAACGGTTTCCTGACTGGAGGCCAAAAGTTCATCCTCATAGTCGGCGGATGGTCCTAAGTTCGTCATGTCTAAATCGTCCTGTGAATTTTTTTGTGAAGAAATTTTGGTCCCACGAGTAAAAACGGAGAGGAAAAGGTCAGCCCCGGCAGAGCCGATATACCGGGGTAAGGCAAGATGTAAGACGGACCCTGCCAAGGCATCCGAATGAGCTCGTTCGCGACTGGTTTACCCCCCAGCCTTCCATTTCTTCGGCACGGATTATGAAAATCGCTCACACCACCACTGAAAATTAGGGACCCCGTATCTATGGTCAAATTGCATTGCTGAGGGTTTAAACTATTGAAGAGTTTAGAAACGCCTCAACAATTCAACCTGACCTTAGCTGATCCCCTTCTTGACATTGCACAAGAAAACTGTGGTGATCATTACCGCCCGGCACCCACTAGGAGGGTTTGATACGAGGATTTTTGCCAGGCCAGGCCATGCAGCTTCTACAGAAGTCATTTGTGTAGACTCCTAGCCTCAGAGCATGTCTTCCTATGAGGCAGTGTCCTGTTATTACTCCAATTGTAGAGCTTATATTTTGTCTGCTCAAGGATATCAAGCCTTTTGACCGATTTAAGTCTATGCTTGGCCATATTTGCTTGGTTGTTAGGCAGGTGGTGCTCTGTGACCATCTAGCATTTGTTGCTTCTAGAGAATATTGTTTGAGAAGATATTTGCGTGTAGCAAGTGGTGTTCCTATTTTATGTTTTTGTCTAACATTTGGCAGAAGTGTTCCGTTTTTGGCGAGCTCATCGGCTTTGCAATTTCCCGGAATGTCTCTGTGGCCCGGCACCCAAATGAGGTGAATATTAAACTGTTCTGTCATCTCATTCAGAGATGATCGACAGTCGTGGACTAATTGAGAGTTTGTAGAGACAGACGCGAGAGATTTAAGAGCGGCTTGGCTGTCCGAGAAAATTCGTATATCTTTGCAAGATATAACGTTTTCTTTGAGCCAGGATAGTGCCTCTTTAATCGCCATTACTTCTGCCTGGAATACACTACATTGATTGGGAAGTCTGTATGATAGACTGAGATTAAGTTGTTCTGAATAGATACCACTTCCAACTCCGTAATCGGTCTTTGAACCGTCTGTATAGAAGTGTACCGTATTGTCTTCCAGGGGTCCCTCTTCTTCCCAGGAGGATCTTGAAGGGATGGACACATGGAAGCTTTTACCGAATACCATTTTAGGGGTGGTATAGTCTAGGCGATCTTGGATAGATCTAAAATTATCTAGGATAGTAGTATGTCCAGTATTGTTACTGTTCCATTGAGAGGTGGCTCTAAGCCTCACACATGAGTTAGCTGCCACCGTTTTGGAGATGTCAAGAGGTGTTAGGCTTAAAAGCACTTCCAGGGCTGCGGTTGGTGTTGAGCGAAGTGCTCCTGTGATGCACATACCTGCTGATCGCTGGACTTTTATGAACTTATTTAGATTTACCATCTTGTCCAGTGCGGTCCACCATACGACAACTCCATAAATGAGTATCGGTCTAATTACCGAAGTGTATAGCCAGTGGGTTATTTTTGGGGAGAAGCCCCATTTTGATCCTATGGCCTTTTTACAAGTAAAAAGCGCTACAGTAGTCTTTTTTACTCTTTCATCAATATTTGCCTTCCAATTTAGTTTTTTGTCTAAAATGAGGCCTAAATATTTAGCTTGGTCGGAAAACCTTAATGGTATTCCTTTAATCTTGGGTGGGCTGAGCTGAGGAATTTTGTACCTTCTTGAAAAGAGTACTAGTTCTGTTTTATGTGGATTGACGTCCAGGCCACATTGCTTAGCCCATTTTGTTAGCCTATTCAAGGCATTTTGTAGGAGTTCCGGGAGAACTTGGGAGTGTTTTCCAGATACAGATATTGCAACGTCGTCAGCATAGGCAATCACCCTGAAACCCTCTGCTTCTAATGATGTTAGAAGGTCGTTTACTACCATGTTCCATAAGAGAGGCGAAAGGACCCCTCCTTGGGGGGTACCTTGATGCACCGATCTGGTGGTAGTAAAGCTTCTCATGCTTGAAGTTATTGTCCTGCTTTTGAGCATGAGACTAATAAAATCTATGAGTGGTTTCTTTAATTGCAGCTTTTCCATTGCTGTCGTGATCGCCTGGTAACTGACGTTGTTGAAAGCTCCTTCAATATCTAGGAAAGCTACTAGGTTATATTCTTTGTATTCGAGGGAATATTCAATACTGCGTACCAGTGAATGAAGTGCTGTTTCTACTGATTTTCCCTTAGAGTAAGCATGTTGAGCTGTGGAAATGAGACATGGTCTTAGGTTATGTCTGATGTAAACTTCAATCAATCTTTCCAAGGTTTTAAGAAGGAAGGATGATAGTCTGATTGGTCGTAGATCTTTAGGGTTAACGTGGGAGGGTTTCCCTGCTTTAGGAATAAAGACTACTTTTGCCATTCTCCAAGCTTTGGGAATATATCTCAGCCTTAAACAGCTTGTCAGAATGATTTCCAATGGTGGAATGATCATGTCTGAGCATTTTTGTAGTTCGGCCGGGATGATTCCGTCTGGTCCTGGAGATTTATATGGATCAAAGCTATCTATGGCCCATTGCAGTTTTTCCCGCGTTATTAGATCAACTAAATCGCTTGTAGAAGCTTGAGACTCTGATGTTAAGTCGTTAAGTATGTTAGAGCTACCTGGAAAGTGGGTGTCTAATAGCAGATTAAGAGATTCTTCATCTGTGATAGTCCATGTGCCTGCATCTGTCTTTAAAGCACTGGGTATTGTTGGACTTTTTGAGAGAATTTTCCTGAGTCTTGAGGCTTCTGAAGTATTTTCTATTTTGCCACAGAAGTTTCTCCAAGAAGACTTCTTACTCT
Organism: Eupeodes latifasciatus; assembly: GCA_920104205.1. Classification (NCBI taxonomy): domain Eukaryota; kingdom Metazoa; phylum Arthropoda; class Insecta; order Diptera; family Syrphidae; genus Eupeodes; species Eupeodes latifasciatus. The sequence continues at coordinate 91,782,950 of OV049926.1, read as the reverse complement.
TCCTTAATTCTTTTTTATATTGCTTTAGAGCTTGTTTGTATAAGTCCCAGTCAGAAGGAGATCTAGTGTATTTAGATCTATTGAAGAGTTTGCGACAACTCTTTCTGAATGGTTCTAGTTCTTTACGCCACCAATGAGGTTTCTTTTTTCCCTTTAAAATGGTTACAGGGCATGAAATTCTCATTGATTCATTGAAGGCTTCAGTGAGATGATTCACAGAAAGGTCTAGTTCATCTTTACTGGAGGAGCTTTTAAGAAAGTTGTAATCAAGTAATTGTGTTAGTACCTCCCTATATCGTTCCCAGTTTGTATTACGGTAATTGCGAAAACCCGTAGATATGTTTGCCACATCTCTGAGCTCAAACTGAATGTATTTGTGGTCAGAGAAGGAATTCTCTTTTGAGACATGCCAGTTTGAAATCAGATTGTGGATCGAGTCAGAGGTAAGTGTAATATCAAGTACCTCTTTCCTATTCTTGGTTACAAAAGTGGGTTCATTACCAATATTACTTATGAGTAGGTTAGTGCTTAGTAAGTAATCAAATAAGGACTCACCTCTCTCATTTATGTCCGAGCTACCCCATACCGTGTGATGAGCGTTAGCGTCCGATCCAATTAGGAGACCAACTTTTTTCGACTGCGCGTCCGCAATTGCCTTCCTCAAGGTGTCACCTGGAATTGGGCTGTCGTGGCCAAGATAGGAGGATATGAGCCAGTAGGTGGCTTTATCCGTTGTTAAGACAGCGGTGGTTGTGTCCTTGTCGCTGTAATTGGGGAGTAAAAATACATTTAAGTCATTTTTTACTAACATACATGACCTTGGTTCACCTTTCTCCGATGCATGCAGTAGCTTATAACCAGGAGTCCGGAGGCCTCTGATGATGGAGTTTGAGACCCACGGCTCCTGTATCAAGACGATGTCATCCTTGTTCGCGTGCAGTCGGAGTATGAGGTTATTTGCGGCCATGATGGCGTGATGGAGATTAATCTGTACTAATCGCAGCATTGCTACTATTAGTCACCTCCACCACTGTATTATCGGCGTTTTCATCGTCTGAGGAGGAATGAAGTAGGTCTTCCTCACTCAGAGTGATGCCTAAGGTGGCGTCTTCAGTCTCCATGTCGGAGTTACTGTCGACTGTAAGTTTTGCCTCCACGTCGGATGGCTTGTTTGGGGCTGTGGAGGTCGATGGTTGCACTTTTGGTATTGCATCGACCTCCATTATTGGTGGTAGTGAAGCGTTTCCTTCCGCTGAAGGGGCTTCTGTGGGGGGCGTGTTAAGCGAATCTTCGTCTTTCTTGTAGATACGGATCACGATTTCATCGAAACCATACCTAATCACGCCTTTGGTCGCGGCCAGTGGAGCCAGTGATTCCCTATTGATCAACACGAGAGCTGATCTATAGTGACCCACCGTCTCCTTCTCAACTTTTGGGACTTTCCAGTCGTGCGTAGGCAGGTTCGGATTACTTGCTTTGATTAATTTCATGATCATATCCGGGCAGTTGTGTAGAGCCGGGACCATTATGCGTGCTCTTGGCCGGCAAGGAATATCCTCCCTTGTAACAACCTCGAGCTTGGCACCCGGCCAGACTTCTGGCAAGCCATTGACAGCAGCCCTGTACAGATCGAAAGATCTCTGATCACCACAGGCGATGAGTTTGATACGATTTTGGTACCATCCTGCATCGACTGTGTCTGGGAGAGGTCCCGGATTCTCCTCGATTACAGATAAAAATCTGAAACCGAGGTGAGCCTTGACGCTTGCCATTGATCATGAGAGATGTTACCATCCACATGACCCCTGTCAATGACCGCTGCTATGATCTTACCTTTTAGCGCGTCGCTAAAGGAAAGATCCTTATTACCGCCCTTGGGACAGCCGAGCGTCACAGCTGTTCCACTGACGGGTACTTCCTTCAAGTATAGGTTGCGGCTGGTAGAGGGAGAAGGACTCCCGCTACTAGTGGCAACCACAGGGTTGCCAACACTTTCACACCTCTGAGTAGGCTCGACAGCCTTTCCAGTGGATGTGACCGCATTGGCAGCCATGGCGCGATTTTTGTTATTATTTTTTAAAATTTTTCTGTTTGATGTTTTGTTTTGTTTCATTTTTGTTCCCACGAGTAGGGCGGAAAGACGGTCAGCCCCGGCAGAGCCGCTTGCCGGGGTAAGGCAGAAATATGACGGACCTTGCCACAGCATCCGAAAGAGCTCGTTAATGGCTGGTTTATCCCCCAGCCTTTCATTCTTCGGCACGGTTTTCGTACAAGTACGCTCACACCACCACTGAAATTAGGAACCTCTAAACTATGATTGAATTGGGTTTCCGAACGTTGCACTATTGAGGAGTTACAACAATTCGGCTACCCAACTCAACCTTAGCTAATCACCATCCTGCCAAAAACGCGCAGGACTTCTGTAGTGATCATTGCCCGCCTGGCACCCACTTGGAGAGTTTGAATGAGGATTTTGCCAAGCAAGCTTTGTACCAAAAAATGTACATAATTTTAAAATACTTTAATACATTATTGTTTTAATTTAAAAAGTCTTTAAAATCAAAGTTTGTGTTTCTTTAGTGTAAGTACATATTTCGTTATAAATTTTAGTTCATATAAGGTATATCTGGCATAAGCCTACCTCATTCCTGCCCATGGATCTCTGTTTTTTCGTCGTTATACCAGTTGTCGTAGAAATATCTAAGACCGTCTATCCATTTTTTATTTGTTCTTCCTCTCGACCTTTTTCGTTTGGTGGGGTCATTTGGTTATTACTTTCATCCATCTATTATCTTGCGTTCTTAAAATATGACCTGTCCAGCTCTATTTTAATTGTTTTTTTTTCTTTGAATTTCGTCTTTTATATTAGTTATTCTTTTGATTTCTTCGTTTGTTATTCTTGGAAGTGTCTTGCTTGATTTTTCTAAGGCTTTAACAACTGTCAACCTAACAGAAAACAAGCAGTTCAAATTGGTGTATGTTTTTCCAGTTTTTTACCCACTTCGTCCGGTGTTCCTCAAGGGTGTATATTGGGTCCTCTTCTATTCTGTATCTATGTCAATGTACTTCCATGTTTGACGACTTTAAACTTTACTTCAGTTGTCCTCTTGGAATTATTGAGCATGACGCCTCTAATATCAATGAAGACTTTGACAAAATTTCAAACTGGCCTTTTCTTGAACCCTAAAAAATAAAATGCGTACTTTCTTCCCTCAATTTTTTAAGAAATGCCCTGATTGAATAAGTAGAAACTGCTAAAAATGTCGGTGTTAACCTTAACCGCTCTCTAACATGGGACAACCATATCAATGGATATGGATATAGGCATAGTTTATGGTGCCCTACGTACTTTATGGGTAACCCATTATTTGACACCAGTAAACACACGCATGTTGATTTCCAAGACTTTGTTAATACCAATCTTAATATATGGTTGTGTATTATATTGCAACTGTAGATGATAGTAAACGTAAACTTAATTTTGCTTTTAATAATATTCGCTATATCTTTTGCTACCCTGCTGCTAGATATATCCTTTGACAATTACCTTAAACTTCGTGTAATCTGTTGCTACTCTCTGATGTACCAACCTTTAGAAGTCGATTTTTTATAAACTCAGCGTGACTGTGGAACTCTCTCCTACGCGCTATAACAGATATCAAAAAATGCAACACGAATTAAAAAGGCTCTAAAAGATTATTTTTCAAATAGCATTTAAATACTTTAAATTATATTATTCAATTATACAATTGTTACAATTGTAACTAGTCTTTTTCAACAAAATTTCGCTTGCTCTACCAATCTGGAATTTAATTATAACTGTATAATAATTTATAAGATATTGCATCTTACAGTTATTAAGTATTAACGAATAAAATAAAATGAAATGATTATATATAACTTTTATTTTCGTCTCACTGTATGTGTTTATATTATTTTTAGCATTTATTTTTTATAGTTTTTCTCAACTCCTTTAGTTCTTGTTTTTCAGTTTCTTTCAGATTTTCTTTGGCCCTCAGGTCTTCTCTTTTGTTGACCAATAAAATATTTTTGTGTTGTGTGTAACTTTGTCAGTTTTTTCGATGATATTCTCTAGGATGTCATTAGTATGTTGAATGTTTTCTGCAGTGAAAGTTGTATCAATATGTTCTCTCATTTTATAGCCAAGTTGTTCGTTATATAAGGTTCGTTAGCAAAGGTCAAGTTTAGTTCTTGCACCGATTTAAATACTTTGACACCTCTTTTTGTTTTTTTGACTATCCCTCCTTCCAAATGCTTAGCCATGTTCGTGTTCCTTGTCGCCGTCTGCCGGTCGCAAAGTCTGAGTTCAAATCTGGTATTTTTCGAGCTCTATTTATAGTTCAACACAAAATATCCTCCAGAAACATGTTTTTGCTAACATAGTTCTTAAAATTAGTCTTTCTTATAGTTATTAAAATTACTTTCTGAGATGTGCGATGTAAGCTGTTTATTTTTTGTTTAATTAACAGAATGTTCAAATGGATAAATTCTATACAAATAAAATAGAAGTTAAACTAAAGACAATAGAAGAGAAAATCATTCCTAACATTAAAATTTGGCCTTTGAATTTTTCCTCGTTGGTAAAATTATTTAAAGAATTTGTTTAAATAAATAAATGTTGTTACACTGCTTTTGTTTTAATAGTTAAATAATGAATTAGCTAACCCCGATACACTCTATGGACTATCGTTACGAATAGTTGCTGTTGAGAGTGGCTCCTGCATGATCCAACAATTTCAACTACTAAAAAATTATCTTAATCACTTGCTGCCTGTACATGAACGAACTATCCTCTCCACGTTTTTCGAGCATTCAGACTTGATGAATAATATATCACTTCCTGTTTATACGTGTGTTACTTCAAAAATTATCGACCTCCCAGCTATTCTTGCTAGCATGTCTAAAGTCAAATGGGATATCAATCATGTGAGCTTTCAGCACAGCGGTTACATTGATGTTATGAATCGGGTAAAATATATAATATGCGTTAATTTGTATTTATTAAATTAAGTTATAATTGTTGGTCTATTAGAATGTACAAACTTTTGCGATGCGTTTAGAAGAGATTGCCAAAGAAGTTCCTGTACCATCAGCTGCAGTGTGGAATACAATAGCTCGCGTTGCTACTCATTTATTAGTCGAAGGGTAAATATTATTTAAAACTGTTTTATTTGTAAACTTTAAATAATTTTTTTTTTAATACAGTTTTTCCAATGCAAAAAAATGTTCAGCCGGTGGCAGGGCTTTGATGCAATTAGATTTTACAAACTTCATGTCAATAATAGAACTCATATCTGGTCTTAAATTCATCGAACATCGGTCGTATGTAGATGTTTACCTTAAAGCTTATTACTTCCCCGTAGAACAATTTGAAGAATGGATTGAATCACAAAAAAATCTCGGCATCTACTCGAAAAAGCAATTAAACAATTTAATAATGTGCGTGTGCTCTGGAAACAAGCGCATTAAACAAAAACTATTGGCTTCCTTAGAAAATCTTAATAATAGTTCTCAATAATTAATTTTAAATAAGAGGTCTTAAACCTCTGTTCTTTAAGCTTTCGAATTTCAGGAATTAGGGCTTAGATTATTAATTAAGTAAAAACTAAACGAACAACAAAAAGTTTGACAAGTTTTTAAAACCTTGAACTTATTTTTTTTAACTACAATAAATGGTTGTATAAGGCAAAGTAATGGAAAATATTCTTTATTTCAAAAGGGATTCTTATTTCCAGTTTTCAAATTCTAATTCGAACATATTTGTTTCACTTTATAACTGAAATAACAAAAGCTTAAAGTACAGAGGTTAAATACCTTGGATAGTTATATTAGTTAAATTTTGTTTTTATTTTCGAAATTGTTTTACATTTTTTATAATTTATCTTAATCATTCCAAATTCCAAAATTAACTCTCACAAAATTACTCTCGAAAACGATCTCTCTATTTTACCTTTAAAAAACAAACAATGCAGATTTTAAATTGATTCTTTTGGTCAACCTCCAATATTTTAAGAAAGAAACAAAAAACCCTGCATATGCAAACGTAATTTTATACCTTTAAGTCTTATTTATTTTCATAATAGCTGACCCGACAAGCGTTGCTTCGTCATATAAATAATTTCTAGAGAATATTTTGCTAGAAACAAATAACTTATTGTAAGTGTGTAAGGATGTGGTATATAAGTGGGAGAGGTTTAGAGCACTGTAAACGGTGACAGAATATTAAAATAACAAATCACCAAACAAATTTTTTTACTTTGTTAAAATTAATTCTTTAAAATTATATACTAATCGCTAATTATAACAATATGTACTTCAAAAAAAAAAAACAATATCAATCCCTTAATGCAAAAGAGTGTACCTACAATATTTTTTATGATCCCATCTTTCGCCAATACAAACAAACTGGATCGTTTGCGCACTCGAGAGCATGCCACGTATAATTGTCCGTGTGAAATACATGAAGTGCTCAAATCTAAGCCGCAGACAGACATCGTTTGGCCTTGAGACTTATTGATAGATAGTCATTACATTATCATTACAAATGCCAATCTAATTGGAAATTGAAGGCGGTTGAATTGAATTGGCACATCTGTGGGTATAATAGGGGTTCGCCGTAATAATATATTTTCACCTCAGAATTTTCCATTTAGAAATATGATTTCGATAACATTTTTCATCAATTTTAAATTACTAATCGCGTGCCGTTGCACAACCGTGGTGGGTTCAAATTACGAAACAAAATTACCGGAGGTCCAATTGTAAATTATGCGGTGGCATACTTGGTTAATCTAGTGAGTTTCAAAAACTGAGTTGGCTAATTTACAGCTTCGGTACCATCACAAACTGTATCAATAGATTTGTATGACACCAAGTCTCCTGGTAACAAATGTTGTATCTTGAGATTTAATTCGTTGACATCCACATTTTTTGCTGCTAAAATTGCTCTTTCTGCCAGCCACTCATGATTTGTATATTGTCTGTGTACATCGGGAAATATCTGGTCAATGAGAGCATCTTGTGAATCAATAAACGTGCAGAAATCGACCGGTAATTGTATGCATCCAGTTTCATCTGAAGTAACTTTTCCGTCGCCTATATCTAACAGTTGTTTTAATAATGTTTCAGCGGATGGATCTTGAAGCATTTGAACATATTTACTTTCAGTTACTCTTTAACATTACGCCGCAGTGGCGATGATTTTAAGCACTCGTTGATCTTATCACCGTACGTGGAACGTGGATTAACGGGAAGTGTTTGTCTGAAATCACCTGAAAGGAGTAATAGAGTGCCGGCAAATAGTTTGTCACTGTTTTTATATCTTTTTTAATGTCCTGTTCAACGCCTCAAACGAATGTTTGTGTGCCGTAGTGCATTCATCTACCTCCATCCAATAAAGTTGCCGCAACAGCCAATGCGATACCATTATTTGATCGTAATTGAGCAAGAATTAGCGAAATAAGGAATGTTTTGCCAGTTCCACCTGATGCATCCAAAAAATCCACCTTGTCCTGCGGAAACTGGGAGCATGATGTGGTCAAAAATGGTTCTTTGTTCTTCATTCATTAGTGCGACATTGCGAGCAACAATCGCTACCATTTCTACAGTTTTGTATTGTAGTTCACGATTCAATTCAGTGTCTATTAAATCAGATGCATTTCGGTGAATGCATACCGAATTGACTGAGTGGTAAGTTGGCACTGATAATGCAAAGATCCTCAATAGCAATCAATACTTCATTGTACATACTATCGTAAGATCGTTGCACCGTATACAATGTTGATGCAATTAAACCATAGCACTTAGGAATATAAAAAATAGATAAAAACCTATTCTCAGATCTACCGAATGTATATGCAAAATTTTATTGAAATTGGTTAAGCCGTTTCGGAGGAGTATGGCAACTAACACTGTGACAGGAATATTTTATATATTAGATTTATATATGTAGGTAACGTGTAATCTGGTGAAAGGTTTTACTTTAACTTAACAAAATGTTACTATTTTATTTTTTTTTAAAGCGTGATTTACTTTAACTTTGAAGATGTATTTCGAATTTTTAAAAGGTTATTCAAGAAGTCTGCACGTAATACTTCAAAGATAAGTAAAACAACATAGAAGAGGTACTTTATTCTGTAACTTTTTTTTAATATTATAAAGTCGAGTTTTAAGGATAAGGACACCTTTTTAATGACTTTCTGGTTTGAATCTAAAAAGATTTTGTATGATGTTACAATTTTTTCAACGTAATATTTTTCAAATTCTTTAAATGCTCGAAAAGTTTTAAATATGCGAAACAAAGTTAAAGTTTTTTTTTCCAGATTTTCGACATTCTTAAGAATTATTTCTTATAGTACATCAATTATTGTAATTTCTCGAACAAATAAAAAACTGTGTTAGAAATATCTACTAATTTATTTTATGTTATAGCAATATTCAATGTACAATACTAATATGTGTATTATATAAATATTTGAAATAAAATATGTGTTTAAAGTATTTTTATTGTTGACGTTTTACATATATTTAGTATATAAGCGAATAATTGTTCGCAGACATAGCGGATGTTAATTTACTATTTTCACTTCATCGTCAAAGATTTAAACAACATGTACGTTACAGGAACATTAAGGGCCATAAAGCTTTTTATGTTAATTGGTCTTTCTTGACCACAAAAAGATACAACAATTTGTATGTACTGTATTCTAAAAACGATTTTATGATCAAATGATGTTTGCTTCATTTGAGTGTATTCATCACATTCTCAATATCTGAAATAAAGAATGTAATTTTAAATATATGTATCTGATTGTTCCGTTTCTGCTAATTAAGCGGTTGAAAATTTTGAGCTAACGAATACTCATTCGCCGAATTCGAATGCCGAATGCATTAGGATCAGGGCTGCCACCCTAAAAATAATTTAGCGCAGTAAATATAAGAAAAAAGCGCCGCAGTAGATTGCAATATACCGCAGTAGATTTTAGAGTGAGCAAAACAAAATTCAAATCATAATATATACATTTTATTTTTGAACAATAACAACAGAACTTAAAAAATGAATTCAACAGTAAAAAAAAACAAAACACAACACAACTTTTTAAAATAAATAAACAAAAAGTCACATTCCATTTTGAGAATTCTTATATCTAGATACATACAATAAAAAGACATCACATTTATTTCTAAATTTCATATATGTATACCTGTACATAAGTAATTAATGACCTTATTTCATTATAAATTCACCATTTGTGAATTTAAATTTGCTATAAAATTCAATTATACCTGGTGAGTTTGAGAAAAACCGACAATCCTCTTTCGGATCTGTAAGCTCTTTAGCTAATATAATATTTTGAAGTGTATTAGTGTTGAGGCTGTTTCTAGTATCAGTTTTAATTAAGTTGACTAGCGAAAATTTCCTTTCAGCAGCTTCGCTGCAAGAACATACATATGAACATGATAAAAGCATAAATTCTGCTATCTCTACCAATGCAAATTCACCTATACCGAGTTTTTAAATCTTCTAGCTTTTGACCAAAACTTTGTTATATCTGAAGGGTCATGGTATTTCTTAACAAAATCATTATTGCCTAACAAGAACCTCCATTGCATATTGAGTACTTCCACATTTTCATATGAATGTTGAAATTCTCCCAAAATTGGTAATATTAATATCAAACTATTATTTACCATCTGGCTTACATCTAAATACATATGTACATAAGCAGTTGTATTTTTTGTTATTGAAATCAAATCGTTTTTTAATTTTGTTGCATAGTTCCGTATAAAACGATGATAAATTATTCTTAAGATCGACTAATTTGTCTTCAACAAAATTTTTTGAATTATGATTAATTTGCTGTTAAAACTGAATGCCAAAGTAAATATCGGAAAGGGGCATTTATAGGCCGGAATCCTCAAAATTAACATCTACGCTTATCATATCAAGTCTTATAAAATGTTTGAAGATTTCTGGGAACAGGCAAGTGAATGTATTCAGAAAGTGTGAACGTGGTTGAATTTTCATAATTTTGAATTTTTCAGTGAATGCATTCAGAGTGAGTGAACGTGGTTGAGTATTTAAAATTTTGAATGGATAAGCTTACAACTAACTTTGGTTAGGTACTATTAAAATTAAAAAAAGGAGCAGATTCGTTTTGCTGCGCAGATTTTTATTTATGCCAAAACGCAGTAGATCTACTGCTAAAGGAGTAAAGTGGCAGCCCTGATTAGGATCATGTTATTAATAAATATGTTCTCAATTGAAGTTATTCACAATAATTCACAACAGATGTAAGTAAAAAAGTCCATTCATTTAAAGTGAATATATTGTGAGATTTAAAATATCTTTATCATTACAAAGGTGAGTGAAAGTAATAATTAATATTGCACTGAAGCGGAAAAGTTATATATTTTGTATTCACTTTTTTCCCAAACCGAAATCTTAAGAAATTTTAAATGTTAACACGCAACTTGTTCAAAAAAATTTTCGGCGAATGCAGTTCAGCCTACGATTATAATGACATTGTGCAGGTTCAGCCGACATAAGGGACTTGAAAGTAAGGCAAGTTTCTAGCATCTGATTGGCCAGCTGCCAAAATATTGCCTTCCAATTAAGGCAACTTTGAAGGGATTTGATAAAAATCCAAGGAATAAATGATGAAAGGAAACGCTTTTACTTTTTAATTACAAAATACTTTTAATTGAATATAAAATAATAGAGAGAAGTCTAGAACATTCCAAAAGCGAGAAGCGCCAAAAAGAGAATGAAACAATTCAAAATGTAAGAATACTAAAAGGTGTGTTTAGATAAAAGAGATACAAGGTATGTTCAGATAATAGATACAGAACTGAATCTTAAGGTTGATTTGCAGTTCATAATTTCAACACCCTTTCTTGAACAAAAATCTATAATTTAAACAATTCCAAAATTATTTTTACAAAAATTAAATTTGTTACCACATAGTGGTTTCGTTAAGGAGTCTGCGACCATTTGCTCCGTTGGAGTGTACTGCACAACGATGTTCTCATTTTCAATGTGATCTCGAAGAAAATGGTGACGAATGTCGATGTGTTTTGTGCGCGGACGAAATCCAGCTGTTGATGCAAGATCCACTGCGCCTTTGTTGTCACAGAATATAACAGTCGGTTTGGATATAATTGATGAATCGATTTCAGCTGCCAAGCTTCGAACCCAAAGCACTTCTTGACAAGCTGCTGATAGTGCCATGTATTCGGCTTCGGTTGTCGACAACGCCACTGTCCTTTGTCGTTTACTAGCCCATGAGATGGGACCGCCTTGCATTTTCAATATGTAGCCACTAACTGAACGTCTATCATCAACTTCGTTTGCCCAATCTGCATCGCTATATGCCAATAACTCGATTTTAGCATTGATTGTGCCCTTTAAATAACGCATGATCCTTTTTACAGCCTTCCAATGTGCCTGACCTGGATTCGACAAATATTTACTTACAACACCCACTGCGTGAGCTATATCTGGCCTCGTTCCTTGTGAAGCTTAAAGAAGACTTCCCACTGCTTCTCTATATGGGATATCTTGCATCTTAACACGGTCTTCTTCATTTTTCGGAGACATATCTGAAGTTAATTTTTGATTAGAATCCAAAGGAGTCGTCACTGGATTGCAATCGGTCATTTTAAACTTTTCGATAACTGCAGTCAAGTAATCGGATTGGTCTACCCAAAGTTTTCTTCTAACTCATAATGAAATTTCGCCGAAATCTTTCATCTTGAATGCTGCCATCAGCTTATCCTTGGTATGCTTCATTTGATTGATATCGTCAGCGAGAATTAATAGGTCATCAACATAGACCGCAACTATTTGAATATTTTTACTTGATGTCTTGATATAAACACATTGATCTGTACGCGTCTGCATATAACCTATAGACTTAAGAACGGAGTCTATCTTCTTGTTCCAGGATCTACTACCTTACTTGAGACCATACATTGCCTTGTTCAACTTGCAAACTTTATTTTTCTGAGATTCTACGACGAAAGATTCAGGCTGCTTGATGTAGAGATCCTCATCTAAGTCCCCGTGCAGAAATGCATTCTTTACATCCATGTGGTGAAGGTGGAAATCATATCTAACAGAAAGAGCAAATAATAATCTGATTGTGTTAGTTCTTACCTTGGAAATCAATGCCTTCGACTTGTCCACATCCTTTCGCTACCAACCTAGCCTTGAACTTCCTTATTTGTTTGTCATCTCCGGGTTTGGTTTTAAATACCCATTTTGCGTTGAGTATCTTTCTATTCGGCGGAGGATCTACCAAGGTCCATGTATTATTTTCAAGCATTGCGTCATACTCATCTTGCATAGCTGTCTTCCAACATGACGCATTCGGTCCACTTAGAGCATCTTCAACGGAGATAGGATCGGCAGGATCATTTGTCACAGTAAAATAAGTGATGTAATCGGGAAATGTCCTGGGTTTTTGTGGTCTTCTTGATCGCCTCTGTGGATTTTCTTCTTCTGCTGGTTCGTGTATTTCGACTATGGTTCGGTCTTGATCATCACTGTTTTCTTCAGGTGAACTGTCCCTTTCTTGCTTCAAATCATCTGTACTGGCTGGTTCGATAATGTCATCTGGTACTATCATCTCACTGTTTTCAATAATCGTGTTGTATTCTTCATCATAATTTTCGTCAAATGAATCTTCACATACAACATTCATCTTGTCAGACAAAATTGGAGTGACAACAGATTTTTCTGAGGCCTTTTTCTTTTCGGATGTGTGATGAACATTTATATTTTCATTTTCGAAAAAAATGACATCTCTACTTCTGACCAGTTGTTTTGTCTTTGGGTCAACGAGACGATATCCTTTTGTTTCGTCACAGTAGCCGGTGAAAATTAGCTCTTGAGATTTTGGATCCCATTTCAATCTTTTCTCTTTTGGGATATGTGACATGGCCTTGCAACCAAAAATTCGAAGATTACTTAAGTCTGGGGTTTCTTCCTGTCCAAACCTCCTCAGGCGTTACATTTCGGAGATTATTTGTCGGTGTCCGATTAATAAGGTAAACGGCGGACGCTACTGCCTCGGCCCAAAAATCTTTAGGAAGTCCGGCATCAAAAAGCATACTTCGACCTTTCTCTACAATGGTGCGGTTCATTCGTTCCGCAACTCCATTTTGTTGCGGAGTGTAAGCAATTGTGAGCTGGTATCGGATTCCTGAATTCTTCAAGAATGATTTTAGTTGCGAACTCACATATTCACCACCATTGTCGGATCGTATGATTTTTATTCTTCTGTCGGTCTGGGTTTCAACTAGATTCTTAAACTCTTTAATCTTCTCAAATGTTTCGCTCTTCGCCTTTAGAAAATACACAAACACCTTCTTAGAGCAGTCGTCAATCATAGTAAGGAAATACTTTGCACCTCCGATGGATGTTGTCTCCATTGGTCCACATAAGTCGGTGTGTACCAGGTCAAGTAAATTCTCGGCTCGCTTACCCTTGTGTTTGAAAGGTTCTCGATGTTATTTTCCTATAATGCATTCGGCAAGTCGATTTCCAGTTGCTAAACCGTCACGGAGAAGATTCATATTCTTGCGGCTCATGTGACCTAAACGACGATGCCACAACTCGGTTTCATTTTCTGTGCGAACAAGGAACGCATCGTGCTGTCTAGTTTGAAAATCCCATTCTCATCGGAAGCAGTCGCCAACAACTCTCCAACCTTCGGAAGTGAATTCCACTTTGTGACCTCGCTTCACAATTTGGCTCACAGACAACAAGTTGGCTGAGATATTTGGAATACAAATCACTTCACTTGCTTTTATTGTGTCTGATTTGTTATTGACTGACACAGGAATAAAAGTCTCTCCAATCGCAATAGCTTTCATTTTTTCGTTGTTTGCTGCGTAAATCTCGGTGGTACACGGACGTGCATTGCCTTCAAGCCAATCTTGATGAGAAGTCATATGCGCGGATGCGCACGAGTCCAAATACCATGCCTGGGAATCGGAGGCATCAACGGCACAGCAAGCAAGGAAAGTTTTCTTTTGTTGGTCAAAATTTTGCGTCGACTTCTTGTTCTTATTTTTACAGTATTTGCTGATGTGTCCATAGCCATTGCAGTTGAAACATCGAGTATTCACTGAGTTCGGGGGGCGATTCCGTCGTCTGTTCCAAGGCTTCATCATCAAAGCAGTTTCTGGTTCACGGTTACTACTTTTGTTTGAAATCTCTTGAAGAAGCTTTGTTTTAATTGAATCCCCCGTGATAGGGACTCCCGAACTCTCCAAACCCATTATCATTGGTTTGTACTCGTCTGGCAAACCAGCAAGTAGACGAGTACCTACCCACTCATCTCCAACGTTGAACTTGAGAGCATTTAATTTGTGTGCAGTCGTCACAATTTTGTTGACGTATTCGTCGACTGAGGCATAATCAACCAAACGGGTTGTTATTAAACTTCTCAGAAGACTTACTCTCCGAGTCAAACCGGAATCCTCGAATGCTTGCTGCAACTTATCCCATGCATCCTTAGCAGTTTGTGCATCCTGGATATGCATATAATTCATGGGATCGACGGCGAGAATTATTTTTGATTTTGCTTTCGTAATCTTCTGGGCATCCTTTTCGGTTCCCTCAACAGATTGCCACAGCTCTTCGTGTTCCAAGTATGCCTGCATGGCAAACTTCCACGTGCTGTAATTTTCTCGGCCAGTGAGTTTTTCGATGGACGGCATGGCGTTCGACGACATGATGCGGCTGATGCAGATAGAAAATATTCTGAAGGGAAAACAATATTAATACTTTCCAATGAGTATTCCTGGGCCCATAACCTGAAGGGATTTGATAAAAATCCAAGGAATAAATGATGAAAGGAAACGCTTTTACTTTTTAATTACAAAATACTTTTAATTGAATATAAAATAATAGAGAGAAGTCTAGAACATTCCAAAAGCGAGAAGCGCCAAAAAGAGAATGAAACAATTCAAAATGTAAGAATACTAAAAGGTGTGTTTAGATAAAAGAGATACAAGGTATGTTCAGATAATAGATACAGAACTGAATCTTAAGGTTGATTTGCAGTTCATAATTTCAACAAACTTTATTGGAAAGTTGACTGGAAAGTTAGTCAAGAAAAATCTCCCTAACTATCAAATCAAGTTAACTTATGTCAAAATGACAGTTGATCATGTTTTTTAATTCAACTTAAAGCTGAACTTTATTACTCAATGATTTATTTATTTTCCGCACAACTTCATTTAATGCTTTTTGTAAAAAGGTTCCTTGTATATTTGGAAAAGAAATAAGTAATATTTCTTTAAAATACAAAATACAAATCGTGATGGACTTGCAGCTTGCCTGAGGAGTGTTTTGTAGACAATAATGATTTTGGTAGTTTTTGTACTATGAACTTGAAGTAGAGGTTTGTGAAGTAAAGTTCTGAATTTTAAATTCATGACACTTGAAAAACTAACTAGTTGCCTTGGTCAAAATTTACGTTCAAAGAATGAAGTTGACTGCAAATGAAGTCCCTCATGTTGTCTGAACTGCCCATTCTATATATACATACCTACTTGTTTTAATGATACTTAGACAACTTGAGTGATTTAACATAAAGTATTAATATTTATAAATTAATTATTTTAATTGAATATTGAATAAAATAGTAGAAAATAGCGTTACATGTACTCGTTTACTAAGAATGTCCTATTTTGTAAGTATCTTTCAAAAATGTACAAAATGTTTTCAAGTCGAAATCGAAATGCAGAAATGTTTATTGTATCATCCCTGTATTCATTCCCTTATTTGCATACTTCCTAACATCCGTATATTCCAAAAATACATCGGAATCTCAGACTGACATTTCGGTTTGCCTACAAGCTACTGAGGACTAAATGTGAGAAAGTGTGCGTGAAATGATGCAAAAAACCAAACCCATTCTCACATTTAGTCCTCAGGCCCATCAAAATGCTTCATTATAGTAATCAGCCCCATCTATGTAAATACTTCATTTTGAATGTTTCATGGCCTCGTTCAAAAACTAAACAATCCTAACCAACAGAATCTGAAGTGCTGACATGATCTTAAATTGGAAGATTTGTATAGCTTTTTAATTTCAATCCAAATAAATGTTGTAAATGTATATTAAATAAAATACATATTATTTAATGATTTATTAGTTTATTATTATTTAATTTGTTTACTTAAATTATTTGCGAACGCAACATGCGCTGCAACTGGTTAAGTATAATTGGAAATGGACAAAAGTGTAACTCAATACTTTGTAAAACAACAAAACAGACAATTTTTTCAGCTGTAGTTTGCTTAGAGCATTTTTTTGGCGACGTTAGGTGTTCAGGTGGAAACAATAGGCGGGTGCCCCCGTATTTTTTTGTACAGAAAATGCTACTTGTGAAGTTCCATTGCCAACTTTAGCTAGTTCAGATTCCTCAATTAGATTAGTATTTTCATCATTTAAGCAGTTCGGTAATTGCAAGACCAAATTTTAGTTTTGTTTGTTACAGAAATATTCCTGAAAATTTCTTTTTAAGGGACTATGTTAGAGTTAGAATTTTGTTTGTAGTTAGATTTTGGAATACAAATTTGAGGGAACCATGTTTTAAAAATAAGTTGCTTTGTGTAAAGCATCTTTAAGGAATAGAAATAGGCAATATGGTTACACACAATACAAACTAAATGAGTGCAATAAATAGATTTAAGTAACTTTTTTTTTATTCCAATATGGGGAAACCGAACACTCAATAATTGGCTGCAATCAATGCTAAATTTTTTTTTCTAAAAAGTTGATGAAGGTTAGGTTAGGTTAACCTCCTCGACGGGTCTCCACCTTGCCGTTGGTGAGGAGGCTTACGCGAGAACTTCTAGTAGGTTAAGTTGCAGATTCTAGCTCTTGAGCAGACTCTCAGCCACCAACTTAAGTTTAAGCAAACTAAGAGAGGCCCACCCCTATGAATATGGAAGAAATAAATAAACAGGAAAAAACCATAGCGGGGATATACGCTATATGGTCGGTAGAAGTCACGGCTACCGGCTTGGGCTTTGTCTCGCGGTCTCAATACCGAGAGAAGAAGTCGCCAGTGACAATTTTTCCATTATATTATATAACTCTACTTATAATTTCGAAACTTTTTCTTTTTCTTTTTTCTTTTTCTTTTCTCTTTTCTATCTTTTCAGTTTCTTCGGTTTCAACAAATTATAAGCAAAGAATATATCTCATTATGAGCAATAAGAGCATTAAAGACCTCAGCCTGACTGAAGAAGAGGAGAATCTCCTCCTGAACCCCTTCTCGAACATGGATATGGGGGATGGAGAAAGCGTAATCGAGGTTGACGATGACGTCAGCTCGGTCGCTAGCTCCAACCTTTCGACAGTATCCAAGGCATCAAGGAGGTGCAGAATAACGAATAGCAAGAGGACGGTTAAGAGGTTAGGTCAGTTAGACTGGGACCAACTGACTGAGCAGGAGAGGAAACGGCTGCATAATGCTCGTGCCTTCCTGGACAGAGAGGGCTTGGGAAAAGACAGGCACACCGCTAGTCAAGCACTGAACCCTCCCTCTTCAGAGAGCCCGAGCGTTAAAACCTTGATGGGACCACCTGCCCCCAACGCTGTTTCAACACAGCGTAAGGAAGGGTGCTCATCAATGGTAGCGGCAACTCCTCAAGACGGACCAACAGAACGAACCCAACGGACAGACACAGACTTGCCAATCTTACCACCTGCTGATCCGCCACTGATCGCATCGATATCAGTTGGTGTTAGTGAAGCAGGTGTAAGAGCGGCTCAAAACGAGGGGAAAGATGAGATGGCTTGCGAAGACAATGCTATTGGCCACAGCCTTAGCGTTAATCTTAACAAGACCATCGATTCCGTCCCCGAAAACCGGACGACCAATACGAACGACAGTCTTACGACGGTCATTGAAAAAAGGACGACTAAACGCAAAACTAAGGTTTTGAACGAGAACGAAGTACGACGACGACAAAGACGAAACGCTGAGAGGATTGTCCGGCGCTTTGCTAACAGGACTCCTGAGTCCTTGACAGCTAAGGAGAAGGCGGCGTTGGACAAGTCTAAACAGCGCCTTGGTAGCACAACAAAAACGACTACTGTTAGTGACGCAAACCCACAACCACCTCTTGAAGTACCTTGTTCCTCTAAAAGGGCAAGGAACGAACTATCCCCGACCGATTCTTCGCCTAACAAGGCAACGAAGAGGTTAAAGATCTCCCGGGCAACCGTGAAGGGGCACCAAGTGGCCATTGCCGATTTCGGCAAACCCTCACGGAAGCTGACCGAGGACGAATGGCAACTTCTGGAGCTACGAATCCTGGAAGAAGTAAATGAGGCCATCGTCAAAAACAGGCCCCCCCCACTTTTCGGAAATCTTACGACCGTCCATGGGTTCAAGGTTATGAATTGTGAAAATGACGCCACACTCAAGTGGCTTCAGGATTTCACAAGCAGCACCTCTGCACCATGGCAAAATGCGGATCTTCGCCTAATTGATGTTAAGGAGATTAAAAACATCTCCAGACCAATAGGCATTCTTCTGATCAAAGGCCCCACACTTCCTTACGATCGCCTGGAAAGGTACATAACATCACTCAACAGGGATCTCCTAAGCCAGGAGTGGGAAGTTATCAAATGTGAAAAAACCAAGGAGGGCACCGAAGTAATGGTTAGACTGGTCCACAAATCTATACCACTACTGAGGAAAGTGGATTTCAAAGTGCGCGTCGGGATCACCAGATGCAAACTTAGACTGATACCCAACAAAAGAAAACAGGTTAGTATGGCGATGAAAAACCCTTATTATGAATATGGAATTGAAAATCTTACAAATCAATCTTCAACATAGTAAAGCCGCCAGCGCTAACCTGGTCTACCTCATGGAGAGTAGACAATACGACATGGCCCTGATCCAAGAACCCTGGATAGTAGGTGGCACGATCAAGGGCCTGCACTCCAAAGACCTCATGCTGTATAAGTCAAACCTTGACAGCCAAAATAGTAATCCCAGAACCTGTATATTAGCAAGAAAACGATTTAATCTCTTTCTTCTAACTTCTTACAGCAACATCGACCAGACCGCGGTCATTTTAGAACGTAAGGAGCACCCATCGCTCATATTAACCTCCACTTATATGCCCTATGATGGAGTTGAAGGACCACCAGCGGATATAACAAATAAAATAGTAACATTCGCAAGTAAGAAAAATTTTAATATTATACTAGGGTGCGACTCCAATGCACATCATGTACAATGGGGGAGCACCGATACAAATACTAGAGGTGAATCCCTCTTTCAGTTTATCATAAATAACAACCTACGTGTGGCTAACCGAGGCAATACACCCACCTTTGTCACAAAAAATCGAAAAGAGGTGCTAGACAATACCCTCTCAAATAATTCTGACACCTGTCAAATTGATCATTGGAAGGTTTTAGAAGAACCTTCCTTTTCTGACCATCGTCTCATAGAATTTATAATCCCTAACGTTGAAAGTCAGCACAAACCCTTTAGAAATAACAGGTGTACAGACTGGCTTAACTTCAATAGGGAAATTAGAAATAACATAAAGCACGTCAACACCAGCGCCATTCTGGGACCAGACAGTCTAGAGAAGGCAACAGAGAATCTCACTGCGACTCTGCGTAAGGCGTTTGAAACCAGTTGTCCAATCAAAAAAACTGTGAATAAAAACAGAAAACCCCCCTGGTGGACAACAGAACTAACCAACATTAGAAAAGAAACAAGAAAACTTTTCAATGCTGCAAAAAGAACAAGACTCGAAAGTGACTGGGACTGCTATAAGACTAGTCAAAGAAAATTCAAAACAGAAACCCAACGAGCCAAACGGAGCTCGTGGAAAAATTTCTGCAGTAATATCGAGTGTACCAACGAGTCAGCTAGGCTCAGGAAAATCCTTTCGAAAACCTCCGCTTCTGTTGGTTCACTAATGAAACCCGGAAACGGCTGGACTGAATCAGGTCGCGAAAGTCTAGAACTCCTGATTGAAACTCACTTCCCAGGTAGTAAACCTAGCCCTGAACGCGCACCAGATTACTCTTCAATCTTCGAGTATGAAATACCGACGGATGTTATAACGGAGGAGAAGCTAAACTGGGCTATTAACTCTTTCTCCCCTTATAAATCTCCAGGCCTAGACGGCATTTTCCCAATGATGCTGCAAAAGAGCACTGAATTTATCGCCCCACACCTGATAAACATCTTTCAAAGTAGCATTAAATGGGGATATGTTCCCAAGACATGGCGTGAAGTAAAAGTCGTGTTTATACCAAAAGCCGGCAAACCCAGCCATACTGAACCTAAGGACTTCAGACCTATTAGTCTTACGTCTTTTGTACTTAAAACACTAGAAAGACTTATCGACATACACATCCGCAGTAATTTAAAACCGGAGACCTTATCACCCTTTCAACACGCCTACACAAAAGGTAGAAGTGTAGAAACGGCACTACACTGCGTAGTTAGAACAATAGAAAAATCACTTGACGTTAAGGAATATACTCTTGCTTCATTCCTGGACATTGAAGGAGCCTTCAATAACGTCCACAGTTATGCAATCGAGAAAGCACTTAACGATCAACACATAGAAGAAGTAGTTATCAAATGGATCATGAGTATGCTGAAAAACAGACTAATACATAGTGAGATTGGTAACGCACATTTAGAGATGTACGCATCTAGAGGAACCCCGCAAGGGGGAATTCTCTCACCATTATTATGGATCTTAGTGATGAACGAGATCCTAATAAAACTTAGGAACCACGGTACAGTAGTGGTAGCCTACGCTGATGACTTAGCGCTTTTGGCGACGGGTAAATACCTTACCACTATCAGTGACCAATTACAAAACGCATTATCAAAGGTCAGTAACTGGACCAAAAAATGCGGTCTTAATGTAAACCCCCTTAAAACAGAACTGGTTCTTTTTACAAACAGGAGGAAGATCCCTCCGTTTATAATACCAAAAATAGACAATACAACACTAAAAATCTCCGATCGAGCTAGATACCTCGGAGTTATACTGGATAAAAAACTCAATTGGGGTCCAAATATCCAAGAAAGATATAAGAAAGCCTCAATCGCACTCTACTCATGTAACAAGATTCTGGGTAGAAACTGGGGACCGAACCCCAAAATAGTAATATGGATGTACACTGCCATAGTCAGACCGATTCTAACTTATGGCAGTTTGGTTTGGTGGAAAGCGTTGGAGAAATCCACAAATCAAAAAACACTTACCAAAGTACAGAGAATGGCTTGTATCTGTACCAGTGGGGCGATGAGGACAACCCCAACTGCAGGTTTAGAAACGATCCTCAACCTCCCCCCGATAGATCTATTCGTTCAAGAATCAGCAGCATACAGCGCCCTCAGGCTCAGTCAAACTAACATCTGGCAAACTAGCCAGAGTGGCCACGCAGCTATTCTTACGAAATACGTAGACAAAAATATCTGCACAGATTATATGAGCCCCTACTTGGATTTCAACAAATCCTTTAGCACCAAGTTCCCCAATAGACTAGATTGGGAAAATAATAAGCCCTACACCAACGACTCAACCATTACCATCTACACCGATGGCTCTAAAATGGATAGTAGAGTAGGTGCAGGATTTTACTCTGAAAGCCTCAACCTTGCCGAAGCATTCAGGCTCCCTGACTATAGCAGCGTCTTCCAAGCTGAGATCTTGGCAGTGAAAAACGCTGCTAAACATTTATCCATGATGGCGATATCACACGCGGACATCACTTTTTTCATTGATAGCCAAGCAGCAATAAAAGCTATCTCTGCCACCCAAATCAAGTCAAAGCTTGTCTCTTGCTGTCGCGAAGAGCTAAAGGTTCTTGGCACACAGCATAACGTAAGACTCTGCTGGGTTCCTGGCCACAGTGATGTACCAGGCAACGAAAAGGCGGATGAACTTGCTAGGGAGGGCTCCACACTGGAACCCTCTCGGATAGACCACCATATAGGGATACCGTTATGTGAACTGAAACATAACGTCAGAAAAACCATCATTCAAAAATCCAATGACAGATGGAATCTCCTAGAAACCTGTGTTAACACCAGGAAGATATGGCCTAGATACGATAAGAAAAGATCCGACTGGATCTTAAATCTAAATAAGCCCTCCCTAAGATCCCTTATCGGCATCATTACAGGTCACAACCTACTCGGCTACCATAAGAAGAAGATGGGGCTCAGTACTGATGACCTTTGTAGAGGCTGTGGTGATGAAAACGAACATGAAGACACTACTCATTTTCTCTGCCACTGTCCTTCGCTTTGTCTTGCTAGGAAGAAAACTCTAGGCAACTTTTTCTTTAATGAACTGGAGGAACTATCAGAACTGCCAGGCAAAAGCTTACTAAATTTTGTCAAGGCCTCTAAATGGTTTAACGAACCACATGATTCATAGGTTATTATATCTTTTCAGGAAGTTTCCAACACTTCGGGGTACCACAATGGATCTACATTGATCTAAGTGTGATGGTAACAACATCAACCGTCAGCCCATTAAACCTAACCTAACCTAGGTTAGGTTAAAGTGGTTGCGGATACAAAAACCACACACTTAGGCCAGAAGAAAAGGCCCATTGTGATACCACATGAATCTAGAGAAATTACTTCCCACTAGTTGAACCATTTTGAGCTTTTTATAAAGCGAAGGAGATATCTGATATCCTTTTTAGCTAGTTCACTGGGATCATCAAAAGATTATTCTCCCAGATGAAGTTTGCGTCTTCGTGAAAGAGCAGGGCAGGTGCAGAGGAAGTGAGAGATTGTTTCTTCTTCTTCCTCGTCCATACAGCTCCTGCAGAAGTCATTTGAGGCTACACCAAGTCGTATTGCGTGTCTGCCTATAAGACAGTGTCCCGTAAGGACACCTATTAGGGAGCTAATATGAAGTCTGCTTTGAGATAACAAGTCTTTAGAGCGCTTTAGGTCCAGTGAAGGCTATATTAGTTTTGTGGCTGCGCATGTTGGTAAATTGTACCACCTAGAGTTTGCTATCTCGAAAGCTGTTTCTTTTAGCAGAAGTTTACATGTAGCTATCGGTATACCTATGTATCTTCTCCCTTTCAGGTGAAATAGGTATGACGGTTCCATTTTTAGCGAGTTCATCGGCTCTACAATTTCCTGCGATGTCTCTGTGGCCCGGCACCCAACATAGGTGAATGTTAAATTGCTGCGCCATCTCCATAAGAGACGATCGACAATCGAGGGCCGTTAGAGATTTGAGACGCCGTCAAGAGACTTGATAGCAGCCTGACTGTCAGAGAAGATGCGGATATCAGAAGTTGATATCACGTTTTCTCTTAGCCAGGAGAGAACCTCTTTGATCGCTAAAATTTCCGCTTGGAAGACGCTACAATGATTAGGGAGGCGGAATGAGATGCTTAAATTAAGCTTTTCTGAGTACACACCACTACCAACTCCCTCATTTGTCTTGGATCCATCTGTGTAAAAATGGATACTTTTGTCATCCAGGAGTTTTTTGTCTTCCCATTCATCTCTGGATGGAATGGATACCTGGAAGTTTTTTCCAAATTCGGGTTTTGGGATAGTGTAGTCTATGTACTTTGGTATAGAACCAAAGAGGTTCAGAATGATGGAGTGCCCAACATTGTTGTTGGCCCATTGAGATGAGGCGTTGAGTCTAATAGCTGTACTCGCTGCCACTTGTTTGCTGAATATGTCGAGGGGTGTCAGATGGAGGAGAGTGTCCAACGCTGCTGAGGGTGTGGTTCTCAAAGCCCCGCTAATGCAGAGACATGCAGTGCGTTGGACTCTGCTGAGTTTGTCGTAGTATGTGACTTTCTCTAGTGCAGTCCACCACACTGCAACCCCATACATAAGTATTGGTCGGATGACCGATGTGTATAGCCAATAGGTTATGCAAGGTTGAAAACCCCATATGTTTCCTATGGCTTTCTTGCAAAGAAAAAAAGGGTTGTTGTAGCTTTTTTAACTCTTTCTTGAATATTAGGTTTCCAACACCTTTTATTGAGGGAGGTACAATTTCTGGGATCTTGTATTTCCGTGTAAAAAGGACGAGGTCTGTTTTTTGAGGATTAATACTAAGTCCGCAGTGATCTGCCCATCTAGTGAGCATATTGAGTGCGTTTTGGAGGAGGTCTCTCAGTGTATTAGGATGTTCTCCTATGACGGCGACAGCAACATCATCGGCATACGCAACCACTCTGTAGCCTTCTCTCTCAAGGGATATTAGTAGCTCGTTAACCACTATGTTCCACAGGAGAGGGGACAGAACACCACCTTGCGGAGTGCCTCTACTGACAGACCTTTTCGTACAAAAATCCCCCATCTTAGAGTTGATGATCCTGCTTTTTAGCATTAGATTTATCAATTCACAGAGTGAGTATTCGACGTTTAGGGTCGTCATAGTAGAAGTGATAGTGGATGTGTCAACGTTGTTGAAAGCGCCTTCAATATCCAGGAAGGCCACCATAGTATATTCTTTTTGTTCTAGGGAGTATTCGATAGTTCTTACCAAAGTGTGCAAGGCTGTTTCTACCGATTTCCCTTTGCAGTAAGCATGCTGAGACATCGATAGTCTCTTATCAATGCTGTTACGTACATGGATATCAATCAGACGTTCCAGAGTTTTGAGAATGAATGATGATAGGCTAATAGGTCTTAGATCTTTAGGGTTGACATGCGAACATTTGTCCGCCTTGGGAATGAAAACTACCTTTACTTCTCTCCATCGCTGAGGTATATAGACCATATCTAGACAACTTTTAAAGATCATCTCAATGATAGGCAAAGTTATGTCAATCGTAAGTTGTAGCTCAGCTGGTACTATGTGATCTGGCCCTGGAGATTTGTAAGGTTTGAAACTATTCAGAGCCCAAGTCAACTTTTCTTTTGTAACAAGACCTTGAGGAAAAGTTAAGTTAATACCCGACCCAAGACGGTTTGTTGTATTAACGGATTTGGAGCTATCAGGGAAATGGGTGTCAAGTAGCAGGTTTAGCGTTTCTTCGCAAGAGTTAGTCCAAGTACCATCCAAGTTTTTAAGACAACTAGGCATGGTTGGATTTGTCGAGAGAATCTTCCTTATCCTTGATGCCTGCGAGGATTCTTCTATTGAGCTACAGAAGGATCTCCAAGAGGATCTTTTGGCTATTCTCAATTCCTGTTTATACTTTTTGAGGGATTCCTTATAGGAGTCCCAGTCTTTGGGATGTCTAGTCTTTTTTGCACGATTAAAAAGCCTTCTACAGCCTTTCCGGAGTATTCCCAGTTCAGCAGCCCACCAATATGGTTTCTTCTTTTCCCGCACTGCAGTGAGGGGGCAGGCAGTTTCCATGGCTTTATTAAGAGCTGCTGTAAGCTCGTCGACTTTTTGATCGAGTTCAAGAGCGCACAAGGGCGGATCAGAAAGCTCTGGTTTAATCAGATTTTTCAGAGTCGCCCTATATTTTGGCCAATCTGTCTTCCTATAGTTTCGGAATTGGATCGGTTTTGGAAACTCTTCAATAAGTGTGAATTGGATGTATCTATGATCGGAGAACGAGTGCTCCTTTGATACTCTCCAATTCAATATTTTATTTGAGAGATGTAACGAGACAAGAGTCATATCTAAAACTTCTTGTCGATTTTTAGTAACGAAGGTTGGTTCACTACCTACATTACTTACTACTAGATTAGTTGTTAAAATATAATCAAAAAGAGACTCACATCTGTCATTTATATCGGTACTACCCACGTAGTATGGTGCGCATTGGCGTCACAACCGATAATTATGTTGGTTTTACATCTTGTTGATTCAGCGACCGTCCTCTCCAGAATGGTAACAGGTAGTGGGCCCTGGTAGTCGTGGCCCAAATACGCTGATACCAGCCAGTAGGTATGGTTCAGAGTTGCAAATAATGCATTGAATTTTATAATGCATTTTGAATAAATTAGAAAATATTTTTCAATTTTTAATTCTATTTTTTTTTAATTATTTATTAAATTTTATTTTTCAATGTTACCGTATGGCATTAATTATTTAATGTTATTTTTTAATTGTGTTCTATCAAATTAAAATATTATTTTCCAATGCAAAACTTTTAAAATAAAAATACTTATTTTTATTTTATTTGGCAGACTTTCGCAATTATTAATTAAAATACTTTAAGTTTTTATTTCCAAAATTTTTAACCTGATTAATGTTATGACTTACGGTTATCACGCAATTATAACACAAAAAACAACAATTATTCAAATACTATAATTTATTATTATTATTGTTCGACCGAAAAACGATTTTTTTTAAAATTTATTTGTTAGTATCAGTCAATCTTCAACCTGGGACATTTTTACGTCAAGATTTCGAATATTAACTGAAATAAATGGAAATAATTGAATAAATTCCCACTAGGAATTGAATTGAAAAATTGTAGCTCATTTTGAATAGAAGTTATTTTTTAATTTTAATTCAATTAAACTTGCAATAAAACAACATTTATTTACTAATTCAATAAAACTTGCAATAAAATAATTTTTAATTTTTAGTTTAATATTGATGGCAATAAATTAAATTTTTAATGGGTAATTCATAGATGTACAATTAGCATTATATATTTTATTTCAGTCAAGAACAATATCCATTAAAAAAATTTTGAGTAATGCATTAAATTGACATTGGAATTTTTGCAACTCTGGTATGGTTGTCTATTACCATACTGGCTGTGGTGACGTCTTTATCACTGAAATTAGGGAGTAAAAATACATTTAGATTACGTTTTACTAGTATGCAGGACCTTGGGTTACCTTTTCCTGTTAAATATAGTACGTAGTAGCCAGGAGTTCTCAATCCTCGAACCAGGGATTTCACAATCCAGGGCTTTTGGATGAGAACGACATCTTCTCCAGTTTTTGTCAGGCGGAGAAGAAGGAAGACCGAAGCCGTTTTAGAGTATTGGAGATTAATCTGTAGTATTTGCAGCATTTTGGCTACAAATTGGCAGATCAACCTCCACCACTGTTAAATTCAGCTCATCCAGATCAGACGAAGAAGAACCTAATAGTTCATCTTCCTCCTCACTGGGGAGAGCTTTGTCGTGTGAGTCATCGGTCTCCATTAGGGATAAACCTTTGACGTTTTTAGAAGAAGACTGTGCTGCGACAGAAGAGGGCCCTGCCACATTCTCATCCACATCCAAGGATGGGAAGGTGATGATAGCACTGGCCCCCCTTGCGGCACAGCTTCTGAAGAGGGTTCAGAAGAAGACCGTGCTGCGACAGAAGAGGGTCCAGGTACAACATCATCCACATCCAAGGAAGAGAAGGTGATTGTAGCACTGGAACCCCCAACGTCTTGCGACACAGCTTCCGAAAAGGGTTGTGGAGGCTCACATGAAGCGTCTACCTCAACTTTTTTGTAGATACGTAGCGTAATTGTCCCGAAACCGTATCTTATCACTCCCTTATCTCTCGCCAGAGAAGCCACAGAGTCTTTATTGATTACGATAATCGCACTTCGATAAAGATTCTTTGGCTCCTCCAGTTTCGCGATCTTCCAGTCGTGACAAGGGAGGTCCGGGTTGCTAATCTTAATGATCTCATGTATGTCATCCGGACATAAGGGTTCTTTAGGGATCCAAGCGCGAGCTCTCGGCCTGCATGGAATGTCTTCCTTTGCAACGACCTCGAGTTTTGCGCCTGGCCAAACTTCGCCCAGCATGTCGACATCAAGCGTATAGAGATCGCGTGACCTCTGATCTTTACAAGCGATGAGCTTGACATGACCTTGATGCCAACCCTCATCGCTTGTTACAGGCGGTGGACCCGGATGATCTCGCATGACTTTTAGAAAGCCAGCCTTTTTAGGGACGGGAGTGGACTCCTCCAAAGACCTTTGTCGCTTTGACGTGGAGTCGTGGCGACTAGTATTGTCTAGAATGGATTTAGCCCACTCCTGCCTCTTATTAAGGATGGGATTACTTCCATCCCCCAGCGTTGAACCAGAGGATTTTAGAATCCTCATCGCATACCGCCGTTGTTTATACGAGCTCCTAGGAGCATTCTGGAGAGGTTTACTCTCTTTAGTAGTGGAAAGATCATTATTCACGAACTTTCCACTACCGACCTGATGAAGCGTTTTCGCCAATTGTACATCCTGCATCGCACTAGAAGATGGGCAGTGATTTGGCACAGGCCCTTTTCCGGTGTTTGGCACAAGAATAACGACAGCCGACGTTGTCGCCGAACTGCCGCCCGGTGTGGATACAACCTGTACCACACACGAAGATGGGCAGTGACTTGGCACAATCCCTTCTCCGATGTTTGGCACAGGTGCAATGACAGCCGATAGTGATACACTTTACAGTCGGGGGATAAGGAGACATCAGCCAGCATAATAGCACAAAGCCGATGGAGGAGGGGGTAGGGATAGGGAAGGGGTAGGGGCGAGCGATCTTTGGTTTCAGGACTCTTCTGGAGAAATAAATTCCCGAGAATCATTGACCTTACTCAGCTTCTACAACTCGACAAGTTCGACGCTCAGGTAGAAGTGATGAAGGTTAGCCGAAGCGGAAATTTCTTTAATGAACATACATAAAATATTATTGGCTTTCTCAAAAATATTTTTCTACGGTAACCTCTGCTTTATATCTGAAAACTATTGTTTATGTATACATTCTTCTATGTTCTGCCTTTATAAAAAGTAATCTACGGTAGTATTTATTATATTAAGAAAAACAAAAACATATACCTAAAACTCATTAATTTATTTTCATTATTAGCCACATATTTACTAAACATACCCTTTAAACAATAATAAGTATTTTGCGTTAAACTGTGGAAATTCACTAAAAGAAAGTTCTGTACGTCAACAATAAACATTCATGTCGATTATATGATCTTTTGAATGAGTTGTGCATGAATTCAGAACGATTTTTTGACGTTTTCATTTTGTGATAAACGTCAAAATTTACATTTTATTTGCTTTGCATTTATTCAACAAGTTCGCTATAATCGTTCTGATTTTTTTTTAAATATTGGTGTTCCTTTGAAGCATTTTTTTTTTTTTTTTTGATAGCAAATACATGTATGCTTCCATCAATCAAGAATGTTATGGATGAGGTATTTTTCGATTATAACATTTTTTTTTTAAATTTAATATTTATTAATCAAAATGGAATTGAAAAATAGTTGCAAGCTTAAATCATTAAAAATTGCTGTAAATGAGTGAACTAATTATATTAAACTGATGTTGAACAAGCTTTTTTCAAGAAAAAAATGTACATTGGTTCGCTATCAACAAAATGACTGCAAAACTAAAGCTTAAAACTGTGTGTTCATCGAAAAAAGTAAAAAGAAAAATCTGAAAAAAACTAATTAACCTCCCCATTTTGTTTTTGCTTTGCAAAGTGCCGCTAGCCCACGGCATCGTTTTTTTTTGTTTGTTTTCACATATATTCATGGATTAATTGTCAAAATTACAAATTCAACAATGTAAACAAACGGGTTTTGGAGAGTGAAACGTACGAAAGATTCCGATCTTGGTAAATGGAGTATTTTTGGTATATTCACTTTTATGTATCTATCTGTCCTTCTCTTTTTCTATACATTTCATTTAAACCTTTATCAAAAACACTCCATTACCAAGACCGGAATCTCAGACTGACTTTTCGGTTTGCCTACAAGCTAACTAAACACTAAATGTGAGAAAGTGTGCGTGAAATGATGCAAAAAACCAAACCCATTCTCACATTTAGTCCTCAGGCCCATCAAAATGCTTCATTATAGTAATCAGCCCCATCTATGTAAATGCTTCATTTTGAATGTTTCATGGCCTCGTTCAAAAACTAAACAATCCTAACCAACAGAATCTGAAGTGCTGACATGATCTTAAATTGGAAGATTTGTATAGCTTTTTAATTTCAATCCAAATAAATGTTGTAAATGTATATTAAATAAAATAAAGTTGACCAAATACATATTATTTAATGATTTATTAGTTTATTATTATTTAATTTGTTTACTTAAATTATTTGCGAACGCAACACGCGCTGCAACTGGTTAAGTATAATTATTGCAAATGGACAAAAGTGTAACTCAATCAATTTGTAAAACAACAAAACAGACAATTTTTTCAGCTGTAGTTTGCTTAGAGCATTTTTTTGGCGACGTTAGGTGTTCAGGTGGAAACAATAGGCGGGTGCCTCCGTATTTTTTTATACAGAAAATGCTACTTGTGAAGTTCCATTGCCAACTTTAGCTAGTTCAGATTCCTCAATTAGATTAGTATTTTCATCATTTAAGCAGTTCGGTAGTTGCAAGACCAAATTTTAGTTTTGTTTGTTGCAGAAATATTCCTGAAAATTTCTTTTTAAGGGACTATGTTAGAGTTAGAATTTTGTTTGTAGTTAGATTTTGGAATACAAATTTGAGGGAACCATGTTTTAAAAATAAGTAGCTTTGTGTAAAGCATCTTTAAGGAATAGAAATAGGCAATATGTTTACACACAATACCAACTAAATGAGTGCAATAAATAGATTTAAGTAACTTTTTTTTATTCCAGTATGAGGAAACCGAATACCTAATAGAAAAAACCGGTATACGCGCCAAAATCCATACTTCTTGACTAAATAATGTTATCTTCTATGTTTACGCATAAAATTACGAATTTTCTAGACATTTTACAATCTGAAAAATTAATTATGCTATGAAATAATTGGTAGTACCCGTAGCGTGATGTTTAGTGCGTTGGACTGTCATGCAAGGGGTCTTGGGTTCAATCCCTGCCTGTGCCATCTAACTTTTTTCACGGGTACTGCCTCTTGCGAGAAATTGACAAATCCTCCAAGAGTAATTCTTGTCATGAAAAGTGCTTTCTCAAATTAGCCGTTCGGATTCGGCATATAAACTGTAGGTCCCTTCCCTCTCTGACAACATTACACGTACACAGGAATGGTTGAGAGTTGTAAGTCACTAGGCCCTGGTTCTTCATGAACTGTTGCGCCACATAATTTATTTATTTTTTATGAAATAATTGGCTGCTATTAATGCTATTTTTTTTTTCTAAAAAGTTGATGAAGGTTAACCGAAGCGGAAATTTCTTTAATGAACATACTTAAAATATTATTGGCTTTCTCAAAAATATTTGTCTACACTAACCTCTGCTTTATACCTGAAAACTATTGTTTATGTATATTTTCTTCCATATTCTGCATTTATGAAATGTAATCTATGGAAGTATTTACTATATTAAGGAAAACATGTACGTAAAACTCATTAATTTGTTTCATTTCTAGCAGCACTTTTACTAAACATACCCTTCAAACAATAATAAGTAAACTTGAACTTTGGTAACTAAACATTTTTAAGGAATGAATGTAAATTATATTTTGCGTTAAACTGTGGAATTTCACTAAAAAAACTTCTGTACGTCAACAATAAATATTCATGACGATTACATGTTCTATTGAATTAGTTGTGCATGAATTCAGAACGATTTTAAGACGTTTTCATTTTGTGATATATGTCAAAATTTGCATTTTATTTGCTCTGCATTTATTCAACAGGTTCGCTATAATCGTTCTGATTACTTTTTTAAAACATTGGTGTTCCTTTGATGCATAGTTTTTTTTGATAGCAAATACATGTATGCTTCCATCAATCAAGAATGTTATGGATAAGATATTTTTCGATCGTATCGTATCGTATCAAAGATGCGTTCGAAGAACCATCAAGTTAAGGGTGCGAGCGCAATTTTTGTATTAAATTCTAATAAATTTTCGTTAACGAACGGCCCAAATATTTTGTTTGCAACTAATTAAAATCTGTATCAATTTAATTAATCCAAGTTTATTTATAGTTTGTTTTTAATTATTTAAGCTTGCAACTATTTTTCAATTCCATTATGATTAATAAATATTAAATTTAAAAAAGAGTTATAATCGAAAAATATCTTATCCATAACATTCTTGATTGATGGAAGCATACATGTATTTGCTATAAAAAAAAACTATGCATCAAAGGAACACCAATGTTTTAAAAAAGTAATCAGAACGATTATAGCGAACCTGTTGAATAAATGCAGAGCAAATAAAATGCAAATTTTGACATATATCACAAAATGAAAACGTCTTAAAATCGTTCTGAATTCATGCACAACTAATTCAATAGAACATATAATCGTCATGAATATTTATTGTTGACGTACAGAAGTTTTTTTAGTGAAACTCCACAGTTTAACGCAAAATATAATTTACATTCATTCCTTAAAAATGTTTAGTTACCAAAGTTCAAGTTTACTTATTATTGTTTGAAGGGTATGTTTAGTAAAAGTGCTGCTAGAAATGAAACAAATTAATGAGTTTTACGTACATGTTTTCCTTAATATAGTAAATACTTCCATAGATTACATTTCATAAATGCAGAATATGGAAGAAAATATACATAAACAATAGTTTTCAGGTATAAAGCAGAGGTTAGTGTAGAAAAATATTTTTGAGAAAGCCAATAATATTTTAAGTATGTTCATTAAAGAAATTTCCGCTTCGGTTAACCTTCATCAACTTTTTAGAAAAAAAATTAGCAATAATAGCAGCCAATTATTTCATAGCATAATTAATTTTTCAAATTGTAAAATGTCTAGAAATTTTCATACGCTACAAAATTCGTAATTTTATGCGTAAACATAAACAGAAGATAACATTATTTAGTCAAGAAGTATGGATTTTGGCGCGTATACCGTTTTTTTTCTATTGGGTGTTTGGTTTCCCCATACTGGAATAAGAAAGGTTACTTAAATCTATTTATTGCACTCATTTAGTTGGTATTGTGTGTAAACATATTGCCTATTTCTATTCCTTAAAGATGCTTTACACAAAGCAACTTATTTTTAAAACATGGTTCCCTCAAATTTTTATTCCAAAATCTAACTACAAACAAAATTCTAACTCTAACATAGTCCCTTAAAAAGAAATTTTCAGGAATATTTCTGCAACAAACAAAACTAAAATTTGGTCTTGCAATTATTATCGAAATGCTTAAATGATGAAAATACTAATCTAATTGAGGAATCTGAACTAGCTAAAGTTGGCAATGGAACTTCATAAGTATGTTTCTCGGTGCATTGTCTGTACAAAAAAATACGGAGACACCCGCCTATTGTTTCCACCTGAACTTCCTCCCAAAAAAAAAATGCTCTAAGCAAACTACAGCTGAAAAAATTGTCTGTTTTGTTGTTTTACAAAGTATTGAGTTACACTTTTATCCATCTGCAATAATTATACTTAACCAGTAGCAGCGCATGTTGCGTTCGCAAATAATTTAAGTAAACAAAATAAATAATAATAAACTAATAAATCATTAAATAATATGTATTTGGTCAATTTTATTTTATTTAATATACATTTACAACATTTATTTGGATTTAAATTAAAAACCTATACAAATCTTCCAATTTAAGACCATGTCAGCACTTCAGATTCTGTTGGTTAGGATTGTTTAGTTTTTGAACGAGGCCATGAAACATTCAAAATGAAGCATTTACATAGATGGGGCTGATTACTATAATGAAGCGTTTTGATGGGCTGTAAGACTAAATGTGAGAATGGGTTTGGTTTTTTGCATCATTTCACGCACACTTTCTCACATTTAGTCCGACGTAGCTTGTAGGCAAACCGAAATGTCAGTCTGAGATTCCGGTCTTGGTAATGGAGTGTTTTTGGTCCAGACTTAATGGGTTTGCTCTCTTTCGGCCTACAAACTAAATTGAGAGAATTTTGCCCATTAGCATAAGCATGTGTTAGTTGTCCCGTGCATTTCTTATGGGAAAATCCAGATTCTATGTAGTTGGGATGGGCTTTTGGTGAAGTTTGCACAATTAGGGGGAAAACAATGTGAGGTGAACTCAGCCGTTCAAAAAAGAGATCCGTTGAATTCAAAAATTGAAAAATGAATGCAATATTTTAAGAAAAATGAATTTTGCAACTTCTTTTTAGTGAAAACTGTGCTAAAAATAATATTTGACTGCTTTTGGCAAACAAATTCTATGATTTTTATGAAAAGTTTCGCTAAAAACAGAAAAAATAATGCAGAAAGTATAGGCGCACCCAAGAACTGCAATGCGAACGTGGCCCAATTTGAATTGTTCCCAGTTTTGACAGATCAATAGCGAGGTAAGTATTTTGACAACGAAAATTAAATCAAAACAAAAACAATCTATTGAACATTAATTTTTCTTTTAAAATATAATATATGCAGATTTTTATTTTGAGAAACATTATAGATTGCTTCTAACCAGAAGATTACAAGAACTCGAAATCTAGATCGGTTAAATCGTCTCCATCTATTAAGTAAGGCACATTAATGAAATCCGGATCGAAAAAGTTGGAATCGGCAAGTCCCAGTTGGGTTAAGCATACGATACGAGGACGAGCAGTATCGCGGTCGTCGCGTGAAAATACGTTCATCAAGTCATCATCCAATTCGAACTCAATTTCCTCGTCGTCTTCGTCGTCATCATCAAGCGATAAATTTGAACTCTAGTGTGTCCAGTGCTGGGTGAAGCCTAGATGATAACCCCGAATACGGTGCTATTGACATGAGCCACGAAGACCTGCGTGATATTAGACATTTTAGGGACCACTAAAATGTCTATTGAAGATCTCTATCAAATACAAATTAACCCGAACAGTAACTAGAGATAGAGGAAGATAGGAACAAGTAACTGAAGAAACTACATAGCAGCCACGTCGACGAAGATGATGATGACGAAGACGAGGAGGATGCAGGTGAAATTGTTGAAAAATGTAAGAAATATGACGAGATTTTGAAGCCGAAGCAGGGGTATGCCTTGCAGTAAGAAAAGAGGAACAGGAAAAAATCGATCTCGAAGATGCCAAGAAGAAGGAGGAAGATGCTAACATGTCAGATTTTAAAAAAGGGCAACTACTGTATCAAGAACAGCTACACCACCAGAAGTAAGTAAATTTAAGATCCAAAACGAATTTGAATTGATTAAATTACTCATTTAAAGGTTGTTCCACAATATCAAATATCCAAAACATCAAAATTATCAAGAGCCAAACGGTCGTAAGTTCACGATAAAGTTTAAGAAGCTTGAAGCATGATGAGGATGTCATAAATTTGAAAACGAAGAAGAGGAATGTTTTGAAGGGAGCACAGAGGAACAGGATAAAATCGACCTCGAAGATGTAAAGAAGAAAAAGGAAGATGATGAAAATTCCGATGGCTGCTCTTAGATGATTCTGAAAATAACAACCACTACTTTAAGAATGGAGCTTCACCACCAGCAGTAAGTTTATTTAAAATTCAAAACAAATTTGTGTTAATTTATTTACTCATTTAAAGGTTGTTTCACAATATCCAAGACATCAGAATCATCAACAAACAACCAGTCTGATTTCACTTCCTGAAGAACACCACTACATTATCTACGATGATTTAGATCCTTATATCCGCAGTGCTAGATAAAAAGGACTGCACATAGAATTCCTCATAAAGAGGACTAGAGAGGAATGCGTCCAACACGTGAAGTTATTATACAAAGAGTTAAACTTCCAGCATGGGGTGATGAATGGAATTATCCTTTGATGCATTCCAAGTTCTCTTAGCTCTTTCGAATCTTGAAAAAAGCGGTAAAAATCACCGCGACAGACTTAGCTGTAGAAGTAATTCATCTTTTACCAGCTCAACAAGCAACAACAGTGACATAGCGTTACCGGGAACACCCCAAACCGATCAATTGTGTTCGTCCAAATCACATTGCTGCTGTTAATGCTTTGTTGCAGCTTAACTTTGGGCTTAGAAGTAAGTAAGTTTACTATTATGATTTTCTAGTTGTTAATTTCTTATGTTTTCTTTTGTTCTTAGTGTCCGAATGCCTGGTGGGACTTCAATAAAACATACGTATCGATTTGGAATCGATCCGTTTAAAATGTCTCCTTTTTGATGAGTATATGTATGAATAAAAACAAGTTGTTTAGATTATATCCACATTAAAATTCACATTTGTTAAAAGTCCTTAACAATAATATTGTATTCTTTTTTTGTGATAAGGAATTATTTAAGTCATTAAACATGTAGACTTCTTGATTTGTTAATCATGATTATTTGTTTTTAAAATAAAGTGGAATTAATAAAAATATGTTTTTCTTACAATATCTTTCCTCAATATTTCGTTTAAATTTTTTCGTACTTTTTATTACGAATTTGTAGTCTTAGGTTAAAACATCAAGTTCCTGTAGTAAATTAAAAATATACAAAAGTAATGTTGAAAAATAGTTTTGTAGCTAAAATCGAAGTTCGTTTTCGTATTCGTAATCAGCATCAAAAATTAACTCTTAAACGAACTATTTAAGACCATAAAAGGATTACAATCAAGGTTTTCAAAACTTTAGGTAGAGTCAAATGAAGACTCATGAGTCTGTTGACCACATGAAATCGCGAAAGAATACACGAACGTGATGAACTAAAACATAAGAAGAAAAAGGATTACAAATATTATTGTTTTAATACCTCAATAAAGAAAAATATACTTTATACAGCTTATTCGTTTTTTTTTTTTTATTATTTGCCAAAATTTCAATACAAATATGATGTCATAATTCACTAATTTAATATTTGACTTGAGTAGACAAAATTTAGGAAAACCAAAAAGAAGTGTTTTTCTTTTAAATATTTAATTTTTTTTTCAAAGTTTTTTGTGTTTTTTTTTCGAAATAAATAATAGCATTTAATTTTGAGAACAAAAATTTTACTAAGTTAGATAAAATTTTGAAATACATTACAACTTTATTTTAAAACTAGCTGCGCCACGATGATATTTTCAGCATGTCGTCGGATCAAATGAACGGCAGAGTCAAATCGATCCTCATTGCAGAATTTGTTCCAATACCGCTTCTTTTTGTTTAGGTGCTGAAAAAAAATATTAATTAGCACTTTCAAAGTTTGTGACTTATGTAGAACTTACTTTACGACTCTTTGCACAACTCTTGGAACATCATTAGGGCAGTTTGTAGGGGTATGCTTGTGGCGATTCCAGTTAGCCTTAGCTTTGGTGATTCAAAAGACATTATGAATTCATGCAATTCAGCTTCTGTTTTGTCAGTCTTTAAGTTTACAAAAATTGCAGGGAGTTCTAAAATAATACATACAAACTGCTGAGATTATTTTGTATTTAATTTATTTATAATTCATTTCTTAAGAAGGCTTACCAATGATTTCCGACTCCCGTCATTTAGGAGGTTCTATATTGTCCCAACAAGTTGCTTCTAAACCGGCATTCGTATCAGCTACCTTTTCTATGTCGTATGTGTCAGCCTCAGCGGTAGAAGTAGCCGCTGCTTCAGCCACCTAAGTGTCCCCGTAGTCCTTTATTGGCAGCGAGATAGTGAGACATTTGGCACTATAAGCCTGAATTTAGATCTAAAAGACGAAGGTTAAGCGAGTTGATCATGATATAAATGTTTCGATTCGCACTTACACAACTGGTCTCCGCTCGCTGTTGTACTTTGTGGAACCAGAAGATGTTGCTTTTGTTGCCACTGCAAAAGTCGTTTTTTTTTAGCGGCTTGCATTATATTTCCTGGCAGCTGATGAATAGGTCGAGCATGTTGGAAGCCCTAAAGAATCATAATTTAAAATATTTGTTTGGATCACTCACAAGTTAACTAACCTGAATTGCCTGCCTACTCTGCAGTTGCTGTTACTGCTGTTGAGTCATTTCAGCACCAAACCTCAGCTGCTAGAAGGGCGTTAGCGGTCGGCTACACTGAATGTTGAAATGCCTACTTGCATCATTGACTTGGTGGTGTTGCTGCAGTTTGTTGCATTGAAAGCATCTTTTGGTAGAGATGGTGACACCTCCACCGTTAACGCCTGCGGCAGCTATGGCCGCTGAGATGGAAGCAGATATCACCAAACATGATACAGCAGCAATTGAGTACTGGACAGAGAGATGCACCTTTGATATTATTTTGTTAAGAGAAATATAATATAAAAAAAACTTACATGTAAATCAGCGCCTTGTTTGCTTTGTCTTCCAGATTTCTTGAGGAAAGGTGCTTTTTGCATTATGGTATGTAATAGGCAGCATCTAAAAAGAAAACACAGGCTATAAAAAAATCGATCATTGTTACACCTCCTTCACTGCAATGTGACTTACTTTTTATTCAATGAAGTGAACTTGTATATACTCTTTTCATTATAAAGGTTTTTGGTCTGAAAAATATCAAATTATATTAAATATCAAAACAATTAACAAAAACTTACTCTTAAAATCCGAAACCCATTCTTTTGTTTTGCAAAATTGATTGTCATTTTTGACAGGTCACAAAAATTCCATAAGTTTCTTTTTTTTCCCAATCCCCAATTTTGCTTTTTTTTCACCACTCACATGTATTCACCGATAGGGAATTTGAGAGAGTTCACCTCGAATAAAATTTGAGGGTGATTCAGGTAGGACGGGTACCAGTCGGGACTCTAGATAATATATTTCCTCTATGCCCATGGCATCGTTTTTTTTTGTTTGTGCTCACATCTATTCATGGACTAATTGTCAAAGTTACAAATACAACAATGTAAACAAACGGGTTTTGGAGAGTGAAAGTACGAAAGATTCCGGTCTTGGTAATGGAGTGTTTTTGATTTCAAGTAAGTTTTTCCAGTGTGATAGTTCTTTGTTTACCTGATTTGATAGTAAAAAGTAAAAACCAAAAACACTAGTAAAGATATAAATCCTCGACGGTTTCAATAGCAACAGTAAAACGAAATGAAATTTTGTTTGGCTTTTGGGAGTCAGCTGTTCAGTAAAATGAAATTTCATCATTAAAAAAATTAAAATGGATTTATAAATTAAATAAAACTTTAAATGCATTGTTTCCTTTTGAAAAAAAAATACTCGAATACAGGATTCATCTTATTGCATCAATGTTTTGCTAAAAATAAATCTGTAACATGTTCAAAAACAAAAATTTTACCGATGGATTTTACTGATAGGTAGCTATAACCGGCGCACAGTGTGAGAATTCGCTCATTTAGCGGAATTAAATTAATAGCGGTTACGAGTTTTACCTTTTGATAATTCTTTTTTTGCAGGATTAATTATAAATATGTGAATAATGAAATTTAACAACAATTATTAAAATATTTTGTTAATTTTTTTTTACAGAGCTTTAAAAGTACTCGTTTTTTGCAGTTTGATAGACCCTTCTTAGCAAAGGAATTTCGCTCAGAAAAAAAGCTTATGCTTGATTTTTTTTGGTCATATTCATAACTAATAGATACCAATATGAAATTAAAATAGAATTTTATATATACTTAGCCAAAATTTTAATGAACGGAGTTCTGAAACTACGTGTTTTATGCACTTAGGTAAGCACATCAGGAACAATTAAATTATGCTGAAAAAAAACGTTTGTTCCTTTTTACTTATATTTATTAATAAAAAACATAAAATACATAAATTAAAATAAACATTATTTATATTTTTTTACAAAAAAGAATTTAAAAACAAGGTTTTTATATTATTTAGTTGCATTTAAATGGTCTAACATTTAATGCCTGATAGCACTTTTTTTCCTTTTCGGAATGCACCTTATACTGGATATAAAAGGGTCCGATGTTATCAATACCCTATTTAAAAGACCCGTTATTGTGTCGAACAGCGAAATTTTTCTCGTAAATAGCTCACGATATTTGCTGTTTTCTTTCCTCCTAGCTTCTTGCGCTTCCTCCGAAAGTTGGTCAATCGGCAAAATCGGTGGATTAAACTAATAATAATTTAATTGATTTTAACTATTAAATTATCTACAATTCATGTTTATACACTTTGTTCTATTGAAATGAAAATGAAAAAGTTATAGTTAAAAACAGATTTTCAATAAAAATGTATTTAAAAGTACAAAATCGAGAAAAAAGAAAGAAAACTTTTAAAATAATATTTATTTTGAAAAATTTTTTTTTATTGAATTATAACTTTTTTATTTTTAGTCCTACATAAAAAGTTTATTTACATAAATTGTAGAGAATTTAATTATCTACAAGATGATGTCAGTATTTTTTGCGAAAAATAACTATTTTCAAAATATCACGTAGAACTCTTATCACTCCTTTATAGAAGCTGTCCCCTCAATAAGAGGGAGGGGGGGTGTGGTGGGTTGAGCTCCAAAAATCGAAAATTATACTCACACTTAACTCTCTCACACATACGAAAAAAAAAATCTTGTCAATGTAGCACTTCATGTTAATATAAGTAAAAAAACTATTATTTTGACATTCATTTTTTGCTGAAGGCCAGTTCGAAAATGAAAAAAAAATGTATGGGCGTCGCACCTATGCGCAGCAACTTAAAGCGGTTAATTATAGCAGACATATCAGGCTTTAAAATGCATATAGTCTCGCATCCGAATAACACTGAATAATTTAATTTTTTCTCTAATGAATGTTCAAATTGTATAAAATTACGCTTTTTTTTGTACCCTGTCCTCCAACAAATATATTTAAACACCATATAAATTAAAATTTTACTTTCTTTTCAATTCTCCGATATCCTGTTAATAAAATAAAAGCAAAACCTTCAATAAAAACTGAACCGCGCACTCACAAAAAAATAAAGACCTAAACCACCTTAACTGGCCAATTGCCACCGAAAAAATGACCAATTGCAACTTTGACATCAATTATCTTCGTTCTACATCACTCCTGCTTAACAATTCTTTCTAAATCGGTTAGTAGAAGGTTTAGGCTCCAAGTAAAACCAACTTTTACATCAGTTTGTGCATATCATTTTTTTAATTAAATTCCGCTAGATTTGCGAATTCTCACACTGTGCGGCGCGGCGCCTTACTGATAGCTATAACCGGCCCCTAATTTAATATTTACTTGACAAATGATCTACATATGTATAAAGATGAATCTGATTTCTCGCTTTTAGTTTTGGTTTGTTTTTATATAACATATATGTAGGTACTTACATTTTTCGGCATATTGCGGATGCGGGGATTTACAATTCATTTTTCAGTTTTTTTAAATGCAATTTGTGATTTGTATATAATAATGTACACTACTTTGACACAAATTACTTGATATATCAAGTTCTTCAAGACAATGACAAAAAAAGTTCAAATTTGAATCGTGTTCCGATCACAACGAATAAAATCAATTCCAAATTTAAAAACTGGTTTCTTTTTTGAAAACACTGGTCAACAAGGTAGGGAATGTAGGTGCCAATCAAACTGTAGGTTCTTCTTGGATGGTGTTTTATGAACTTATCAAGTTTTTGAGATACAACTTTATGATTCGAAAAATCCTTATTGTAAATATTTGTAATATTTTATTTATTTTTAAGCAAGTTCTTAACTGTCAAAACCTTAAAACAACGATGAAGAATTTATACTAAAACGGTTCTTAACAGAAAACCTCAACACGGTAGGTATAAAAGAATTTTTTTATCTTATTACGAATACGAAGATTTAAGATTTAAAAAAAAATATATAAAAATAATGTTAAAAACGTTTATTTCTGAGTAATTCAAAAACATAAAGGAATTTCATTCAAAGTTTTTCAAATTACGAAAACTAGGCGAAATACAAAAATATTTTAACTGTATTTAAAAGATAAATGTTTTTACTTTGCAAAATCATCATACAATTTATTGTTAAGGGATATGTTTTGTTTAAATTTACAATTAGCCTTAAAATCTCGTTTTTGGTTGTCTTAAGTATTTTAAAAATCGGATGTGATAGAAAAATGTAAAGACAAGATTCGAATTCAATTCTTTAAAAAAGTATTATTTTTTTGCGCAACAGAAAAAACGAAATTTTTTCAATCAGTGACATCTGTTATTTTCCATTTACATATTACTTATAGTACACTACATTGTATACAGTCGCAAAACATTGATTTAAACTGCACTCAACAAATTAAACTTTATTTTATTTGTATTAAATCTTACTACTATCAAACCACAAGCAACAAATTCGTTGACATTAAGTGGCGATACTGAACAATCGGACAGCTTGGCCCACTTAAAACAAGATAAAGCTGCTAAAGCTCATTTAGACGACATTCCACCTACATTAAGTTTTCAGATTCAATTTCAATTGGTATCTACGTAATGTGACAGTATTTATCAAATCATAAAGTAGTGTCGCAGACGATAAGTTTGGTCTGTTAAGAAATGAAGATATAATTTCATTTTAGACAAGATGTCTAGCTGGATAGAATATACGGATCCAATATGGCGCAATTTACAAATGCGACAACTAAAAGTAGACGAAGCATATTTCTCAATAAGCTCATCGTCAATTATCGAAAGAAACTTTATCTACACACTCTCTAGTGAATGTTATAAGGTATGCACATTTAAGATACTTTATTTTTTTTTACAAAACATTAATAATTTACATTAAAATTTTCTACAGTGTCCGTATACGAAAGTGAAAGTGATTTATCCGAATCATACAAATGAGATATTTAAACTGAACGTGGCTCACCCTCTGAGCTTTAAGATATTTGATATTGATGTTGGAAAATATGCTCCAAATAATGCGTAAGACTGATTTACATATATTTGTAACCTTCATAAACACAACTAATTTTCTTAGTTCTGCGATGTGCAATTTACAAAACTTGGACTTTAATGAGTTCGGGGTTTACAACTTTTCTATTTATCCTAATAATTCTTGTGAGGTGTTAACTGACAAGGCCGGTGTTAACGTAAACAAGTGTTAGCAGCTTTAAGCAAGATATTGATTTGGAAATAATATCTATGATTTTTTTATATTTTGAATAGCACTGTTTTTGGTTATATTATTAGCCATTATATTGGCAATAATATACAAATTATCTAATTATATTACGAGAAGATACCAATCTTCAACTGTTTCTGATGATGTAGTTCATACTACAGACGAAGCGGTTGTTGAAAAACCTGTTCAAAAGAAAAGGATGAGAAGTTTGGATGTGTTTCGAGGGTGAGTATCTATTCAAAATAAAAATGTTTGTATTCCTTAGTAGTAATTAAAATCAAAACATTACACAGTATTTGTACACATATAAAAACTTCGTGTCACATGGATAGGGATAACCTTTTTTTGTTTTTTATTTACCGATATTTCTTAAGCCCTTAGGTTTTTTTTTGGAAAAACCCAAATGTGGAATAAATGAGGTAAGTTTTAAGTTCATATTGCAAACAAAAATGTTGGATTAAGTTCATAAATACAAGTTCTTGGACGGTTTTTCCGAACAAGGTCATAAAAAGTACCTGTTTTTTTGTGTCACATGAATAGGGACAAGATCTTAATTTACCTATTAGCGTTGGAAGCATTTGGAAGCTTAGTACGAGTATTAACTTAGATAGAATCAAGAAGTATGGGTAGAGCTAAGGGTCTAACCAAGGAGGAAATAGGCCAGGATGTGATGTGACATCTTAATCCTTTAGAAAAGTATTGTTTTGTTTGTTCTATTTGAAAAAAAAAAAAAAAAAAAAACAATTTTGCCAACCAGTCTATTTAAACCGATTATAAACGATGTTGTCATTTGATTTTATCAAATGCAAAATTTATCACTGAGTATTAGTAACCACATCATTTTTTGTGTCCATAACCGCCGCACAGTGGCCCGTTTATGCAAAAGTGCTTGCAATATTCATTTTTCGAGTGGGTCTATAATGCAAAACTTTTTAGTTCACTGGACTCACAAATATTTGGAGCTTGAGTAATCGAAAAAAATATTCAATTTGGGTTATTGGTGTGCCTTATAGAGCAGGCCAAAGTTGAACATTTTTTATGATGATCATTTTTTTTTATTTTTTTATTTTTTTTCTTAACTTTGAATGAAAAAACTAGAAAAAGGGCTTCCAAACGCTTTTCGTTTTTGTTTTTATGATATGCTTTGCCATTATTTAGATCGGTAGTTAAAACAAAAAAAAAACAAAAAAATTTTTTTAATTGTTTAATTTAATTTTTTTGGAAACACTACTTTTTGCACACTTTTTCGACTTCAAATTGGATAGAAAAAAAAGGTTCAACGAGTGGTGCTAAGATCTCAACTGATTCAGACTCCTTATATATTCCTTTACATAAATCCAAAAGATCAACTGCGTCATTTTGCATCGAACTGAGCTAGGGAGATTTGAAGTGATGAAGTCAGTCATTTTTTTCCCCTCTTTTTTTATGGAAATTTTTTTTTTATGGTTTTCTTTGTTTTGTGTGTGGTGGATTTACAAAAGATGATTTTATTTTAAAAAGGTAAATCATTTTTATTTTTTGTTTATTACATAAGATTTTCAAGAGTTTTAGAACTAATTTTTTTAATCCTGTTATAAAATTTTAAATAACGCATTTGTTTTCGGGTACGATTGAATTTTGATCAGGTACTTTTATTGATAAGGATTAAGATTAAGAATTTATTGATAAGATTTAAGGATAAAACGATTTTGGAA
Source organism: Eupeodes latifasciatus (assembly GCA_920104205.1). Classification (NCBI taxonomy): domain Eukaryota; kingdom Metazoa; phylum Arthropoda; class Insecta; order Diptera; family Syrphidae; genus Eupeodes; species Eupeodes latifasciatus. The sequence continues at coordinate 91,738,446 of OV049926.1, read as the reverse complement.
TATGTTAGTATACAGGTAGACAGACAGGTAGTTTTATTGGGGTGTCTTTAAATATAATTAATATAAGGATTAAAGCGACTTGAGTGCAGGTATTTATTCTAAGGTATAAAAAGATGAAACATTTGACTAAAATAATCATTTACAATTCAAACGAGCGTTCGAGCAGTTGCTTTTATTTTTCAAAACAATTTAAAATGGATATTCCGAATAAGGATTTGTTTGAACTTTTTGTCAATGTTACCACTTGCAATGAGTTTATATCTGCCGTAGAAATTGAATACCAACTACCAGATGCAAATGCAATCAAACAGATATTAAAACAATTCTATTACAACCTTGATAGAAAATGGATAGCAGCCAATGTTCCAATATGTTAAAGAGACTAGTGACATCATAAATACCACAGTCAATAATATTAAAAGTCAAATAGCAGATATTCAACCAACAATATATAAAGTTAATGAAGAAACAACTATTACTGTGAATCACGAGTTCTTTTTAACTATGATAGACGGAAGAGTATTAAACGAATTAACGGAAACAAAGTCTACGCGGTCATGTCCGATATGCAAAAGGACACAAAAGAATTTCAATAAAGATGAATCAATTGAGGACGAACATAATTACGAATATGGAATCTCTCCACTGCACGCTAGAATCAGATGCATGGAATTTATTTTGAAGCTTGCGTATACTCTTCGACAAGAAGGAGAAGGTACTGATGAATCGGTTGGGACCAAGGAGGCGGAAAAAAGAAGAAAACAAGAGATCCAAAGGCGTTTTCGCGATGAGCTTGGCCTTGATGTGGATAAACCAAAGCAAGGGTTTGGAAACACTAATGACGCAAACACTGCAAGAAGATTTTTTGAACAGTCAGATGCAACCGCTCGAATAACTGGAGTCAATGGAGAAGTTATAATGAGGCTCAAAGTAATATTGAACGTTTTAAATTGCAGAGAAGTAGTGAATGCAGTTAAATTTGGGGAGTATACAAAAAAAACTGCAGAGCTTTTAAAACAAAAGTATCCTGAAAAATTACTCACACCTACACTACACAAAATATTGGTTCATAGTCAAAATATCATTGAATATCAATCACTACCACTTGGAGAACTGTCAGAAGAAGCCCAGGAATGCAAAAATAAAGACTACAAGAAATATCGATATCAGAATACGTGTAAAGTTTCAAGGATTCGGCAGAATGAGGACCTATTTAACATGCTTGCAACCTCTTCGGATCCACTTATTTCTTCATTAAGGCATGTGAGAAGCCAAAAAGATCTGAAAGAACGATACTCTCCAGAAATGATGAGTTTATTACACATTTCCCCGGACTTAGATGACAGTTTTCAAGAAATTTAGTGTTTATATATTAATTTGTTTTGTCTTTATTTCTTTTTACACTGACTTTTGATATATGTATAACCAAAATACATTATGTACTCTTGAATACTGGAAAATAAAAAAAAATGCCTTAAAATTAAAAAAAAAAATACTTTTTTCCCCACTGTTTCACTCGAATTGGTTCTTTTTCTCTTTGCTCCACTGTTTCAATTCACTAAATTACTTAAAAAATTGATTTTGATGATTGCATATTAAAATACCGCTATGTTTATCACCTTTGTTAAAACTTTTAATTTTAACACAAATTTCTGAAACACCCTGTAAACAGTTTTTTTTGCTCTACTGTTTCAATTCACTCAGATTACTTAAAAAAATGATTTTGACGATTGCATATTAAAATAACGCTATGTTTATGACCTTTGTTAAAACTTCTTATTTTAACACAAATTTCTGAAACACCCTGTAAACAGTTTTTTTTTTTTGCTCTACTGTTTCAATTCACTCAGATTACTTAAAAAAAATGATTTTGACGATTGCATATTAAAATACCGCTATGTTTATGACCTTTGCTAAAACTTCTTATTTTAACACAAATTTCTGAAACACCCTGTGAACAGTTTTTTTTGAAAGTCACAATTTTTATAGCCTTAGAAATTTCCTTCAAGATAAAAAAAAAATTAAAGCAATATCTTTATTCGTTTAGGAGATATGATTTTTGCAACCAAAAAAGTCAAAACGGGCCACTGTGCGCCGATTCGTTGATAGTTTTATAATGAAATTGAAAAAATCGAAATATAATTTATACTTAAGATTAGAATTGTATCAACTATTAATAACTTTGTTGATTTAAACTGGAATTTCAAACAAAATTAAGCAAATCGTTTAAATGATTTTAATTCCAATCATGAATTCGTAATGAATTGTGGAACTTTTTGTGTCAGAAATGGGTCCAATTATAGAATCCGTGTACCAGGACAAATATTTTGTACATAATTGCATGTTGTTTCAAATTTACCTGTTCGCTGTAGTTAGTTTAGTTTTAGTTTTTGTGTAACGTTTGTATATTTTGATTTGCTATTTTGTTGGTAATATACATATATACGATATTTCCAAATTGAGAAAGTACACCTAAAAACTGAAACTAAATTAAAACGGTTGAAAAGAATACAAAGAAGTCTTGTAGAACAAGCATTACAAAAGCATACTTTTTTCGGAAATTTTAGATTGGTGATGGTTCTGATGATATTCGTCAACAGTGGAGGGGGCGGTTATTGGTGGATAGAACATGCACCATGGAATGGATTACATTTGGCAGATATCGTGTTTCCATGTTTCTTATGGATAATGGGCGTTTGTATACCTTTTTCTATTAAATCTCAACTTTCTCGAGGATCAACTAAATTATCAATATGTACAAAAATAATTTGGGTATTACATTTTGAAAGTTTTCTGTTATGTTATACCTACTTATCATTTAAAAAACAAACAAAAATTATTTCTTTAGAGATCGATAAAGATGTTTCTAATTGGTGTGTGCCTCAATTCCATAAATGGGCCTCAATTGGAGGACTTAAGAATTATGGGTGTTCTGCAAAGGTTTGGAATATCGTTTCTAGTAGTCGGAATTCTTCACACAATATTTTTTAAAACAGAAAATGTAATGCCTCAAGTAAGTTTGTTACATGCTCCCCTTATACGGATGAAACGAAATAAAATTGTTTATCCTGTGATATCATTTAGTCTGGATTCAAACGCTCAATATTTGATTTAATATTGCTGAAAGAACAACTTATTTCTACGGTAGTGTTGATTGTAATAAGTATAGGAATAACTTTTGGCATAAACGCTCCAGGTTGTCCGAGGTAATAATTTAAATTCAATTCAACACCAACAAAAATACCAAGTGTTGTTTACTTTTAGAGGATATCTTGGGCCGGGCGGTATATATATGAACGCTTCAAATCCAAATTGTATTGGCGGAATAGTTGGCTTTATTGATATAAAAATTCTTGGAGAATCTCATATTTATCAGCATCCAACAGCAAAGTATTTATACGATTCTAAAGCATTCGACCCTGAGGGGATTTTTGGTATTTAATTAAATATGAGTAATTAATTGTATTTGTTTCTATTTATATTTATTTCGTGCATAGGTTGCCTTTTAACTATAGTTCAGGTATTTTTTGGCGTTATATGTGGTACAATTTTAACAACACATATTCATTGGATTTCAAGAATTAAACGCTGGCTGGTATGGAGTATCTCGCTGGGTCTCTTAGGAGGAATGCTGTGCTTGTTTTCAAAAGAAAATGGTTTGATACCCATTAACAAAAACTTATGGTAAACGCTTAAATTTAAATTAAATTTAATTTGATAAATATTTTGAAACCTCTTCGATGAGATTCCAAATTTCAAAAATTTCATGGAAAATTTGATGCTTTTGGAAATAACTTCCAGATTTCAAAAAAATATTCCATACATTTATATTTAATTGAGGCACATAAGTATTAAGACTAAGATTTGCAGAGTTAAACGTATAATTAAACCTCTATTTTAAGGTCCTTATCTTTCGTCCTGGTTACTTCTTCCCTTGCATTTTTGCTGTTAGTAATCCTTTACTACACAATCGATGTACGAGAAAGTTGGTCTGGCTTTCCATTTGCCGAGTGTGGAATGAATGCAATTATTTTGTACGTTGGACACACTGTGTTTCACAAAATGCTACCGTGGCACTGGACAATCGGCCCAATGAATACACACTTCGTGCTGCTTTTGAAATGTATATGGAACACAGTGCTTTGGGTTGGAATTGCACTTTATTTAAATGGAATTAAATATTACTACACTCTCTAAAGCCGTTGTAATTCAAAAATTGTCGAAAGTAAAATAGTTAATCTAAAAAAGAAACATGTACTTCATAATTTTGTATATAAAATAAGTTTTTTTTATTTTAATTAAATATCTTCTTCTCCATCCGTGATAACAGTAATCGCACACAGGAATGGTTGAGAGTTGTAAGTCACTAGACCCTAGTTCTCAACGGACTGTTGCACCACCTAATTTATTTTTTTTTAAATATCTTCTATGTCTAATTAAATATGCTAACGCATAAAAGTTGCGTTAATATTTAATTTAAAAAAAAAGTGTACACATTAAGAAGTAATGTATAGACTTTAGAATCTTAGTTTGGCATGTTTAGGAGACTTCTTATACATATACGAATAATATGAGTTATGTTTTGTTTTTTAATTGCCATGGAAATGTAGATTTAAATCTATTTTGTAAAAAATATGTTAATATGTTATTTTGTTGTGCGTTTAGTTTTGTCTTATGATATTGTACATTCACAACACATAAGAGTGTAATACAAGCATTTGACAATCTTTTCGTCTTCTTCTTCATTTGCGCCATTATTTTTATTTTTCGTTTGTTTATTTTTTTTATTCTTTCGTTTAGAGTTTTTATTATTGTGTGAATTACTGTAAACACCATCTGTAATGTCTAAGTCCGAATATTGAAGTTTACTCTCGCTCACACTTTCGATTGAATTGATGTCAACCTGCAAATATAAAATACATGAATAAATGATACTCAATATAAGACTCCTCAAAGGAAATAATATAATAACATGAGGGACTTTATTTGCAGTCAACTGCATTCTTTGAACGTACATTTTTACCAAGCAACTATAGTTAGTTTTCAAGTGTAATAAATTTCAAACTTGGAACTTTACTTTACAAACTTCTACCTTTAGTTCATCGTACAAAAATACTAAAAACATTATTATCTACAAAACACTTCTCAGGCAGATTTGTATTTTGTAATGTAAAGGAATATGACTTATTTGTTTTTCAGTTTGACAAGGAACTCTATTACACTAAACATTAGATGGAATTGTTCAGAAAATAAATAAACCATAGAATAATAAAGTTCAGCTTTCAGTTGAATGAAAAAACATGATCAACTTTCTTTTTATGTAAGTAGACTTGACTTGATAGTAAGGGAGACTTTTCTTGACTAACTTTCCAATAAAGTTGCTTTAATTGTATTTACTTTTATAAATGAGCCTTCCTAGAAGTACGGACACGAACGCAACTAGCTGTTTCTCTAGACTAGAGCATTGTTTATGAAAATAGCGATAAAACAATGATAGGCATGTGACCTTGCGGCAGTGTTCGAGAGTAGCAAATGTCTCAGAACGTTCATATTAAGAGCCCTTTTCTGTATTCTATCTAAAAGAATTAAGTACTTTATTGGGGCACCAGCCCATATACATACATATAAGAATCATACCCAAGTTTCGAACGAATAAAAGCTTTGTTATTTATAGCCAGATAAGAAGAGGTACAAAATTTCTTGCATCGTCGCGTCGGAGAAAACCTAAGCGCTTAGCAGTGTTTTTGGCACTAAGTGAAACCCAAGTAGGTGAGGATTCCGATTTTTTTATTCATGTGTATAGCTTGGTGCCTTTATTCATTTCCCACCATGGCCTCGCCACATACATTAGGAATGATGTTGCTTATTAGCTCTTACCACAATATTGCCTTTGAACCAATTCATTTTTTAATTATATGTGGTTTAAATTTTCCGTAAATAAGCAAATCATTCACTATTTCTTCCTTTACCGAAGCCCTAATTTAGACAAAGTATCAACTTCTCGCGAATTTGATGCTTTGTCTGATTCCATCCAAAGAATTGTTTCGTCCTATCCCCGCACTGAAGTCGTTGTTACGGGCAATTTCAATGTACACAATTCTTCATGGCTTCAGCATTCAGGCCAGACAACACCCGGTAGAGGGTGTGCTGAGATCTTCGCTGAGTTGAACCACCAAACTCAGCTGGTCAACGAGTCCACCCGAATATCGGACGTGGAAGGTCGAGCAGAAAACAGTCTTGACTTGTTTCTTACCTCTGACCCTGATAAGTAAACTGTAATGTTCTATCTCCTCTTGGTACATCTGACCATTGTGTTATATCAGCAAATTTCTCGTGTCAAAACTGTCCAGTTAAAGAAATAGCTCCTAAGAGAACCGTTTGGGAATACGAGAAAGCCAACTCGGACGGTCTCAATAATTACTTCAGGATCACAAGTTAAGTGCTCACACTGTGTCTGCATAATAAGGGTAGTAATATCCCCTTGTGTGTCCTCATTAGAAAAAAAAAAAACATGTATAATGTTTATATGAATCACATTCAATTTCTGTTTAAGATACAACTCAGCTTCGTTTGATACAATTTAAATTTTCTACAACGTACTAATAACTATGATTAGGTGGTGCAACAGTTCGTCGAGAACTAGGGGCTAGTGACTTGAAACTCTCAACCATTCTAGTTTTCGAGTGCTGATATCAGGGATGGAAGAGACCTACAATTTTAAGCCGAATCCGAATGGCTAATTTGAGAAAGCACTTTTCATGACAAGAATTAGTCTTGGATGATTTGTTGTTGGAGCGTATAAACCTCAAACACATAGTTCAATGCAAACTCAACTTTGTAGTCTTATACTTATATCTATCCTTGTTCGTAAATATATATCTTTCTCACTCTGGAATTGTCTCCAACTTTCAAATTAGATATGTAACTGTTTTACTGAATAAAGAAGTCTCAAGAAGTTTGTGTCGTGTTGTTTTATAACAGGTTATGGGCTCAGATCGTTAAAAACTGCGTAAAAGAGAATAAAGTTTGTTTAAGTTGTTTGAAGTGCGCGAATTATTTAAAAAGTCGGTATAAATTTGCATATTGACCAAAAAAAAATCGTAGACGAACAATGGCGACATCCATGGACTACAAAGTTTCTGTAGATTGTCTCAAAGGCCCAAGTGATTGGCCAAAATGGAAATGGCAGGTAAGAATGTTTTTAAGAGCTTATGATTTGACGAAATTTGTGGATGGCGATGAACCTTGTCGAGTGCTAGCAGCTGAAGCTTCGGATGCAGACAAAAAGAAGCACACGACTTGGGTGAAAGATGATGTAAAAGCAGCTGGTTTAATTGCATCTGCCCTAAGTAAACCAGTCGCTGAACTCGTGCTGACCTGTGAAAAGTCAAAAGATATCTGGGACAAGCTGTGTGCTCGTTTCGAGCGAAGCAGTACTCAAAGGCTGACTATGTTAATAGATTCCTTCTTTCAAGCAAGGAGAGACGAGAAAGAAGACATAAGTACTCATGTATCGAAGTTGCAAAAATTGTTTGTTGACCTCAACACCGAACTATCCAAACACAAAGAGAATACGCTTTCAGAAAGTATTCTGAATGGACGGATTATGTCGACTCTTGGGAAAGAATATGATAATTTCCGCGATCTGTGGGACACTATCGCATGCGAAGATCAAAAGCTCAATTTATTGATTGAAAAGCTATGCTCTATCGAACTACGTGAAAGTCGAGTTGAAAACGAGACGACTGAAGTTACAGCTTTTGTTGCAAGAGGACAGTTCAAGAAAAAGCAGAAGTCCGACAAAGTAGAACGTGCAAAGAAGAGATTACCGTGCGACAAATGCAAAGAACTGGGACATTGGGCAGCTGAGTGTCCACAAAACAAGGCTATAGATCGTCGAGGTACCAGAGAAAATTCTAATTCAAAGAAAAATTTTGGCTTGATAGCATACTCCTTAAATGCATCAACGAACAAGTGCATTAAAGCCAAACAATGGTACTGTGACAGTGGTGCGTCCAGGCACATAACGCCAAGCAAATTGTACTTCGAGAGCTTTACAAAATTTGCTATTCCAGAAATAATTAGCCTCGGAATGCAAGGCGTCACGATGAAAGCATACGGCCAAGGAGATATCACGATTCAGAGACATACAGAAGGAGCATGGCAGGATGCAACACTGAAATGTGTTTGGTATGTGCCAGATGCAAATGCGCATCTATTTTCAGTGAAAGCAGCAGCACAAAACGGTTTTGCTACAACGTTGGACAGCAAAAGTGTGAGAATTCACGAGATACAGAGTGGCCAGTTAATAATCTCTGGTCATCTACAAAATGAACTGTACGCGTTGAATATTCGTGTTGTAAGGCCAACCAAACCAGCGGAAGTTCATTTAGCAAATGCCTCGGAGACGTTGCAAGTGTATGATGAACGTTTTGCTCACCAGAACAAAAGGCATGTTAAAAACGTCTTAAATAAAATGAACATCAATGTGGCCGAAGGCGATGAGAAGTTATGCGATGGTTGTGCGCTCGGCAAAATGCACAGACTTCCATTCAAGAAGCGAAGTAATAGACCAACTGCTGTGGGCGAAATAATTCATGCGGATGTACTCAGTCCCGTTGAAACAACATCTGAGCTCGTTTTTACGTTTGTTTCAAAGATGATTATAGTAAATTCCGAAGGTTGTTCTTCTTGAAACAAAAGAGCGAAGTCTGCAAATCCTTGGAACAATTTTCGAACGAAGCTAAAACAAATGGACACACTGTGAAGAAGTTACGTTGCGATGGTGGTAAAGAATTCGATAATAAAGATGTTGCTGAAATCCTTGCGAAACGAGGGATTGAGTATTGCATTGGACCTCCCTATACTCCACAACAAAATGGACTAGCTGAGCGAGAAAATCGCACTATCGTCGAAGCAGCAATAGCCATGCGACTTTCAAGTAAATTGCCAAAGGTTTTGTGGGCTGAGGCCTGCAATACAGCCGCGTATATCCTTAATCGTACCGGTCCAACTGTAGTCGAGAATAAAGTGCCTTTCGAGTTATGGTACGACAGAGACTGTGGAAAGCTGGATCATTTGAAAATATTTGGAACCGGATGTTATGTGCACATTCCGAATGAACGGCGTAAGAAATTTGACGAAAAAGCGTTGTTTGGCAATTTAGTTGGATATGTCAACGACAAAGACGGATACCGAGTCTGTAATCTTCAAGCCAGAAGTGGTATGCACCATAAGCCTGAACAATGAAGATGCAGACAGTCAACCATCAAATGAAATTAAAATTGAAAAGTCATCAAATCGAGAAGTCACCGCCGAAGAAAAATCTGAAATGAAAGATGAAAGTACGTCAACAGATAATCTGATAGAAGAAATCAATACCAGTGATTTATATGAGAGCATGAACGAAGAGGAAGACAACAGCAGCAACGATGAGACCATAGTTCAGAAAGTTCGAACAAGTTCACGAGAAAGTAAGAAGCCAGGGGTGCCAGCACGTAACTTGATACAACCGAGTTTAGTCGATACAATCGAGCATTGGCAGCACACATTTTGGTTCAATCGAGTGTCCTCGATTGTTTCGCCAGATTCGGCAGCACGCAAACTTCAAATTGACGTTTGAAACAAAAGTTTTCACTCCTGGATGAACGAGTTGCGACAGTCAATCCAGAATCCAGCATCTTATCAAGAAGCCGTGAAATCAGCAGAGAGCAAACAGTGGCTTGCAGCTATGCACGATGAATTGCGTTCTCTAAAAGAAAACAGAACTTGGGAGCTCGTTGCTTCAGAATCGTTGGGTGTTCCGAATAAAAGACTCAGTTGATGGAAGCAATCCTCGTTATAAGGCTCGTCTAGTTGCAAAAGGCTATGCGCAGCAAAGGGGCATCGACTACAACGAAACCTTCAGCCCTGTCGCACGCTATGATACAGTTCGATTGTTGTTAGCCTTAGCTGCATCGAAGAGTTTAAAAATCCAGCAGTTTGACGTGAAGACAGCTTTCTTGTATGGCACTCTTGAGGAGGAAGTTTACCTCGAACAACCCGATGGATTCCAAGATGGTACGGATAGGGTGTGCTTCTTGAAAGGAAGAATTAAAATTAATTCAAAATTTCCTAGCTGAACTAAAATCTGAATTCTTGGCATGAAAATTTGTTTTTAAAAATGATTCGATTACAGAGCCAAGAAAAATATACTAAGACAATCATGGATCGTTTCAATATGAGTCAATGCAATGCGGTTACAACACCCATGGTACAAGGTGAAACCAAAGATATTGACGATGCGAAGGAAGAAGTTCCCTACCGCGAAGCTGTTGGAAGTTTACTCTACCTGGCAACAGCTACACGACCTGACATCGCCTACGCTGTCGGTTAAGTAGCAAGACCAGTTCAAAATCCAACCAAGAAAGACTGGAATGACGTAAAGCGAATCTTCAGATACGTCCGTGGAACCAGCAAATCCTGTTTAAGCTATAAAAAGGACTCTACACAGTTGAAAGTGTACAGTGATGCAGATTTCGCAGGCGACATAAAAACAAGACGATCTACAACAGGAGTTGTCGCTTTCTTCTCTGGAGCAGCAGTCTGTTGGACAAGTCAACTACAACGAACAGTAGCTTTGTCTGCAACGGAAGCAGAAATTATGGCTGCTAGTGAAGGTGCAAAAGAGGCTATGTGGCTGAAACACCAATGGGAGAACTTACTCTTCAAAAGGACTTTAAACATGAGCTGTTCATCGATTCTGCAAGTGCTGTTAAACTTGGTAAAAATCCCGAATATTACAAAAGGACGAAACACATTGATGTTCGGCATTTCTATGTGCGAGAGTGTTTCTTAAAAGGCAGTATCAAGCTGGAGCATATTCCTGGAGAGGATCAAGTTGCAGATATGCTGACTAAACCGTTGGAACGAGTTCGCTTTGAAAGGTTGCGATATAAGATGGGACTGATTCAACAATGAGATGATCAATACGTTTTAAGTTTGTTGTTTATGGAGGAAGTGTTGGAACGTATAAACCTCAAATACATAGTTCAATGTAAACTCAACTTTGTAGTCTTATACTTATATCTATCCTTGTTCGTAAATATATACATATCTTTCTTGCTCACTCTGGAGTTGTCTCCAACTTTCAAATTAGATATGTAACTGTTTTACTGAATAAATACTTTACTTTTGATTTTTGGTCTCAAGAAGTTTGTGTCGTGTTGTTTTATATCATTTGTCAATTCCTCGCGTCAGGCAGTAGCCGTGAAAAATCTTTAGTTGCCAAAGGCACCTTTATCATGACAGTCCTACGCACTAGTTATCACGGCATGGGTACTAATAACACCATACCAATTATGTACTTACCTCTGGATGATAATTATTATATGATTTCCTTTTATTTATACTCGAATGTTTCTTATGAGGACTGTTTTCACTTGCAACATCACTGTGATGATCTTCGCAACTAGGTGGAGATGGCAAATCATCTTCGAGATCTTCATCGATTTTCTTTAAATTGTGATTCGAGGTTGAATCACTTATAAGATCACTCGTTGAAACATGGTTGTTATTTCCATTATGTTTTCCACTCTGACTCTCATTAGGTGGGGATGGAAGCTCATAGCTGTCATCAATCTTCGCCAATACACTTAATTTATTTTCCTGAGGATATAAAATCAATAAATATATTTATAAAAAAAAAGAAAAATTTGTAAATTTTACTGTTAACGCAGGCATTTCGATTGTTGAAGCAATACTTGGCACTGCAGCACATGAAACTGGTAATAATCCAGATACTGATGGACTACTTTCTAAGCCTTCCGCTTCCCTGCAAACAAAAAAATAAACAAAAGAAATACAACTTAATGTTGTTATTAAATTCAGAATTAGGTACGAGTTGGCATGCGCTCACACATCTTAGTGTATATTCTAACTAACTGACCGATTACTGAAAAATGGTTATTAAAAAGAGATGATAAAGTGGAAAATCAAAGTTGCACATAAACACACAAGCAACATTTAGTATTTCTGTTTCTGAATACTAATTGGGAAAACACATTTAAATGTACATACGTATATTGTCGTACTTAAATTTATTTTTCGTATGCTAATGCATGAAGTGGTTGAAGTAGAACAGTTTACATTGGAATTTACTCTTTCTTACTGTGCCACACAATCGTCAAAACGAGTCACGAGCACCACACACGATGGGTTGAATTTTCATTTCTAGTGAAACACTATTTTTTACTCTTTAGTTTCTACATTTTAACTTTCAACAAGTATTTGAATTTCTGATATGTGGAAAATTTACACAAAAAGAATGAAAAGTTGAAGTTTTTGAAATAGTACTTATTTGATGCACTTGGACAGAACTTTAAATCGAGAACAAAAGAATGTAATCACAATTCAATTGATTTTCAAGTAATCAAATATGTAATGGGATTTGAGTATTCTGGAAAAACTGGTACAATTGTGCTTACGTGACCTCAGAGTACACAAGGTGAAACTTGCTGATATAAAAGTGAATTTGATTTTTGATTGAAAGAGAATGAAATGCATTGAAGAGCAATGAAAACTCTTAGGTCATAATGTTCACGATAACAACAAACACAATTTCTGATACAGAAAGTAATTTGTTCCGATAGCTTTTGGTGCGTTTAAAATAGGATTAAATTATTTCATTATGTATGCAAGGTTCAATCCTTTAAGAAATATCATAAGTGGTAAATAGGCAGTAGGATAAACAATTCGATTAAGTTGGGACGGAAAACAAACAATAGTATTAGTTCAAATACTTACAATTCCAGTATTGTAATTTTGCCTGTTGCATTTATAGAGGGAGGTTTTTATTAAATACCATACGTTTTAAAAGTTAAGTTAAAGTTTGATTTCCTCATTTTCAACACACATGATTGTGTGAGCAGTAGGAAAATAAGGACGGGTTGGAAAGGAGATGTCGGTGTACATCTGAAAGACAGAGTGTGGTAAGGCATTCCCCATGCCATTCCGCGTAGTACGGCTAAAGAACGAATGTCTATAAGTTTTTAGTATGAAACCAAAGATACGAAAAAAGGCCGTTATACCAAATCAAAAACCTAAAAAGCATTTTTTGACTTAAGACCTTTTTACTTAACGCCAATGAATGTTTTTTAGATTGTAGCCAGATCAAGAGACAAATTTCTTGCATAGTTTCAGAAAATCCAAACATCTTGCAGCACACATCGCGTATGTGGTCGTTCCACAAGAGGTGGTTGGTGATACACATACCGAGAGTATCGAGATGTTCACTTTCATTGATGCAAGTGCCATCCATGGATAATAGCAAGTGGAGTGTAATGATTCAACGATACAAGACAGTATTGGGTTTTCGAAACATTAAATTCCAATCGGTTTCTTATTCGCTAATGTACATATAATATAGGTCGGAATTTAATGAGCTTAACATATTTTGTTTTTGCAATATCACATCTGAAGAAAAGGGATGTGAGTCTAAAAACGAATATGAAAAGCTAAGCGTACTATCGCCAGCGAAACAATTTATTGGATTATAAGTTACTGTCTGCAACTTATTAACATTGATAAAAATGAGAAAGAGTGTCCGAGATAAGACAGAGCCCCACCAGCATTTATTTTGTGGATTTCGGACTTGAGCTAAGTATTTAATCTCGGAACTTTATTTCACCAACCTCTTCCTTCAGTTGACCATGCAAAGACTACCAACAACTTAGTTGTCTACAAAACACCTCTCAAGCAACCATCTCGACTCGTCAAGAAAAATCTTCCTGAGGGGCCGGTTATAGCTATCAGTAAAATCCATCAGTAAAATTTTTGTTTTTAGTTTTTGAACATGTTACAGATTTATTTCTTGCAAAAGATTGATGCAATAAAATTAATCCTATATTCAAGTACTTTTTTCAAAAAGAAACAATGCATTTAAAGTTTTATTTAATTTATAAATCCATTTTAATTTTTTTAATGATGAAATTTCATTTTATTGAACAGCTGACAGCAAAAAGCCAAAAAAAAAACTTCTATTTCGTTTTACTGTTGGTGTTCCAATTTTTTACTGTTCCGATCACATCATTAAAAATTTTACTGATAAAAGCAACAGTCAAAAAATTGTCTGAGGCGCGAAGCCTCAAAGTGACATTTAATTTAATGACGTAAATTTACTGATTGCTATAAACGCTCGTCATTAAAACATTTCAGATTCCTCCTGTTTCAAATTTTACTGATGGATTTTACTGATAGCTATAACCGGCCCCTAAGTCAATTCCACTTATGTAAAAATAACAGATAATCATACTTTTTTATTCAACTGAAAGCTGAACTTTTTTACTCTGTGATTTATTTATTTTCTGCACAATTCTACATATTTAATTTTTTATGTTAGTGAAGCAAAGTTCCAAGTTTGACATTTGTGACACTTGAAAAACTAACTCTAGATGCTTTAGTCAAAATGTACATTCAAGGAATGCAGTTGACTGCAAATGAAGTCCCTATGTTGTCTGAACCTGCCCATTCTTTGTCATCTGTCGAGAAAATTTTGAAGGTTCAGACGACGACATAAGGTAATTGAAAGTAAGGCAAGTTTCTAGTATCTCATTGGCACGCTGCCAAAAAATTGACTTCCAATTGAATAAACTGTGTTGGAAAATTGTTTGGAAAGTTAGTCAAGAAAAAAAGGGTTCCTTGTCAAATTGGAAATAAATAATTAATATTGCTACGAAAGCCGTACTGCCGGTCATTAAGAAGCGTTCGATTTTCGAATTATTTCTTGAGCCGATAATTAATCAGCGTTTCCATGAAAGAAAGGATGTAAGTGCAATCGGTCGATAATTAGAAAGGGAGGAGGATTTGCATTTTTTGGCTATGAGTTGGACGATTGCTGTTATCCATCTACTCGGAACGAGACCTGAAGAGTAGGATGGATGAAAAAGCACCTCACAATACACCTTGTCAAAACAATAGCGGGGATACCATCCGGGGCAGCGAATTTATATGGTTGCCAACATAAGTACTTGTATTTACAGAAAAATTACTAAAATATAAATAGAAGACCAACAAAAATTAACAAATAAGTTAAACCAATGATGCTCATATTTTTTCTGCAAAAAGTTCGATGTAAATATTTAAAGAAATTATTGTTTTGTTCGATTTGAGAACAAAAAAAGTAAAATACTTTTTTTATGCTTATTGACAAAAACTGGTTTAAATAATAAGAAAATATATAAATAGGTATGTAGAGATGAATTTTATTATTAAAGTTTTATAACTGTATGTACATCTACACATTATCGATTTGTTAACTTCATGAAAAAAATGTTATATAGTGCATGAATGGACAATGTTTGTTACTATCAAATTCTAAATACCCCAGGATATATAACATTTTAAATGTGCTGTGATTTGATGCATGCATACAAGTAATTGATGGCGCTAAGATATCAAAACACCTTTAATATACTATTTGTGATTCGTGATTGCTGTAAATCCTCGTTATATATACAAAATTTAGAAAATAAAATCCCTGCATTCCTCGACGATTTAGTAGTTAGAATTGCATGTTTACATTTCTAGTAAGAAAATTAAAGTTAAAAACTTACAATAAATTTCGTTGATTCTTGGTGCCTCCGAGCGACCATTGTTCGTTTCTTTTTTGACTTGAACTATAATCAATACGTTTTTTTGTTGCATTATATCGTCCCTTGGAATGCGATTTTCTTCCAGGTATCCAGAGGAATCGTAATCCATTTGTTTTGCTGTTGTTACGAGACATTTTTGTATGTTTGTAGGTATACTAAATTATAAATTGCTATGATTGAATTGAGTAATATTGATAGAAAGAAGAGAATTAGGAGAATGTGTACATAATGTATAGTGGTTCACAACTTATTTCATACAGTGTTTATTTTCAAAACAGAAACATTATATGTATAACACATTTTTGAAATTTAAATGTACTAAGGTTTGCAAAACAATCTTAAAATATAAATCTTAACTTGTGAATTGCCCTATTTACCCAAATAGTGGAGTAATAATTTTGGGAAAACAAAAAAAACACCTTTCTGATTATATGTAATACGGCTAACTTGTTGTTTTTAATTATTTGTATCTTTTTAAGTTTGTTTTTAATCATTTTGTCTTAATCTCAAGTGTGATTGCATTAGAAAAAACAACAATTCGGGTCTTTTTTAAACAGTAGGTTTTCGCACAAAAATTTAAGTCCGCAAACTGGTTATTCACAACTATAGAAGTGTACAATCTAGTCGGAAAATTTCAAAACATGTTGATTTGAGTTCCTTTTCAGTTCAGGATATCGTGCAACGGTTTGTTGATGAAAATCGAGTTAGAATCAAGGGAAGAAACGCACCCAAAAAAGTGTTCAATCTATCTAATTAAGGATATATTGTTAGAAAAATTAGAGGTAATCCGAAGGTGCTGGCTTAACAAGAATCACGGAAGAGATTATTTAATGTGCAAATTGGTAGTAAAAGTCACTTTACAAAAAGTGAAACCAAAGAATATGCCTTTGCAAGAGATCATGTTCTTAACCTATACGACGACAACAACGACTTTTGAGATATTGTCATTTTTGTGGACTATTCTATGTTCAATATTTTTGTCAATAATTGGATATCATTCGTTTAATGAAAACCAAATAAAAAACTTAAAAATAAACTTTTTAAAGCAACTGTGAACTTACATTTTAAACCAGTGAATGTATCAAAAAAGCTATGAGCCACTATATATAATTTATGTATGCATCCAGTGTTTTTGTGAAAGTGCATTTTTTTATTATTTATTTACATATCAACTGATTCATTTGAAATCTTTTTTATAGGTACAAGTTCATTTTGTTTGGGTATTAAGTCTGTTAAGAGAATTCATAATAAGAAAAAGTGAACAGAATCTTGCATTGTGTAATAATCATTTTTCTTCGCTTTGAATATTTTATCTTGACATACATTCATAAATTAGATGTGTGAAAACTACAATGTCAATTACACATATGTATAACATTTACAAATGTTTAGTACCTACATCAATGTTATTATAATTCAATTTACATTCAATAATGCGTCAGCTTGTGGTTAACGATCTGGTCGTTGCTTCTTCTTATCACCAATTTCTCGCCCCAATAAATGCATCTCTATTTTCTACTCGAATTGTGTGAAATGTAATAAAAGCTTGGATTTTTAATTTTAACACACATATGTATGTATGTACATACATACATGTTTATATATTATATAGCAGGTGTAATTTCTTTTATCATTTTTTGTCATTGTTTGCTTTTTGAGTAATTCCATATGAACACTTTTTATTTTTCAGTACTTTCTTACTGTAGTCAAGTTTAACATTGTTGCGAGAGATAAGACATCCAGTACTTATCATGATTTAAAAAGACAGAATGATGTGTTTATTCCCATAATATCTAATGAAATGATACATATTACATAATCAAAATTTTATTATTATTTGCATTTCTTATTTAAAAAAGTTTTGATATTTTTTGTTCACATAAACATTAAATAGTTACATATAACTATGAATAACTGTTGTATTTTAAAAATTAGGTAATTAAAATGTATGTAAATATCAAAATAAGTTTCATAGGATTTTAAAATAATCACTACACATTATACATGTATTACGATATTTAAAAGTATAATATTGGGTTTTCTATTTAGGACTTTACAACTTTGAAATTAATTTGTGAACGCAACCTTTTACTTCTTATCGAACTGTCGCTGTCAATTTTTTCAGTAAACTTTACATTTTCATGATCGTAAACGAACGAGTAACGTCTTCAAAAATAGTTTACCGAAATTCAGTCTGTGAGCGCTACTTTAAGAGCGTTAAAACCAATTTTCGCTCAAACTAGTAGGCAGGCAGTAACAAGTTTAGTGCTAAAATTTGAGTTTACATATTCATTGTATGAATATGCCGTGTCAGTAAGACAACTGGTAAGTCGAAGTGTTAAATAAGAAATGCAAATAATAATGAAATTTTGATTATATAATATGTATCATTTCATTAGATATTTTGGGAAAAAATATGTCATTCTGTCTTTTTAAATCATGATAAGTACTGGATGTCTTATCACTCGCAACAATGTTAATCTTGACTACAGTAAGAAAGTACTGAAAAATAAAAAGTGTTCAAATGGAATTACTCAAAAAGCAAACAATGACAAAAAAATTACACTGCCGTTAAGGTGTACGTAGCAAACGGACATTGGGCGATGTACAGACAACATTACGGGGTATTTTGCGTTCACACCCATACAAGATCAAGCTCAAGTAATGAAGCCAATGGACAATTTGACACGCCACGTACGTTTACATAGTTCAAATTTGTTACTAACGGGTGTTTTTTTTATGTACGTGTGGTTTTCAATCTGGAGTCGGTCTTTTTGACTTTGGTCCTCCAAGAGTAATTCATATCATGAAAATTGCTTTCTCAAATTAGCCGTTTGGATTCGGCATATAAATTGTAGGTTCTCTCCATCCCTAACAATACTCGCACACAAGAATGGTTGAGAGTTGTAAGTTCTCTACGAGCTATTGCCCTACCTTATTTATTTATTTACGTTTTATTTTTCAAATGTATAGTTATCGGCTATCGGATAGTGTCAAAATAAGTCACTAGTGTAAAGGAAGTGTTTTAATGATTTCGCTGATGTCGTTTGCCAAATTGTTTTTAATTGAGTAGAAATTGTTCGACTTTACTGTGAATTTTCTGCTTGACAAAAACGGTTTTTTAAATTTGGAAAACTTTGGGCCAATATTCTATTGAAAAAGTTTAGGATTATATGCATGCCGATCCAATCTCAAAGTCGAATGTTAAGAGATATATCTGATTTTTTCATGAAAGCGCCTTGGTTGGGGCTAATCATGTTTTTGAATTAATGATATTAGTCTGTATCCCAAAGGATCTCAAGCTAGTTTATTAGATAGGGAGCGTAAACTGTACTTTCCGAAGACACTGATTAAGTAGGAAGGGATTGAGGGTTTAAGGTCTATGCTTGTGTAATTTGGTTTCCGTTTTTTTTTTTTAATTTTAGATAAAGGATCGGCATACGCATCTATTTCTAGAGTGCTTAACCAATTACTTGAACGTAAATGCGGAGTAGTTTCGTCAACGTGAAGCAATTTTGCATTTTCAGCTTTCAAAAACCTTTACTAGCTGCACTATATCCAAAAAACCACATTTGCATACAATTACAATAGGATATTTGCAGGGAATTGTAGGACACCAAAAACATAAGCGCATTTCTATGTATGTACATTTTTAATATATATGCGGTCCTACAACAATAAAATGCATTACACACGTACAAACAAATCTTTTTGATACTTCATCATTTCAGTAGAAGTCTAAACGTTATTAGTACAATATCAATTTATTTATGTATGTTTTATGAATAGCAAAGAGTATTCAATACTTAAAATGTTTTAATTTTAATGTAATTGGTAAGCTTTGAACAATGGTTCAAATTTTTCTTGTAAACAACATTAATTTATATACTTTATTATAAATTATCGCATATTTTAAAACAAAAGGCGATTAGAAACTTAAACGATATGCCGTAACCATTTTTTTTTGTATTCACAAAAACAGAGGACTGCCGTGAACAATTTACATATGTATGTACCTACATAGTTGCAAATTGGAAACACAACAACCTTCTTTTTTGAAACATTTCAAATTACATTTTATTGTTAAAGCGCACTCGGTTTTAATTCAATCTACGCTCACAAAAAACTAGATGGAGAAACGAGACACGAGGAAAAAAAAAAACATTTGTTTTATTTTTTTTTGTAGAATTGTCATTCGCAACGAAAAGCACAGCGAAATTTTTCGTTTATGATTTCGTCATGTCATTTTTTTATGGGAATTTTCGTTTCGCATCAGCAGCGTACTAGGCTTGATGCGAAACGAAAATTCCCATACAAAAATGACATGACGAAATCATAAACGAAAAATTTCGCTGTGCTTTTCATTTTTCAGTACGCTGCTGAACGACGAAATGTGACATTTTAGTAGATAGCTGTACTAGATTTCTTAGTACAATTCTCCACTCTTTTCGTTCTCAATTTATTTGCCCAGCACATTAATTGCTTGCGAAATTTTGACGTTTAATTTTTTTATTGAAAAAAAAAAATTGTTTACTCGTGACTTTCGTTGTTTTGACTTTAATTTATATTTGATTTAAAATTTAAAATAAAATGGATTTGTCTAATGTGTTCCAACATTGCATTTCTGAATCGGAAACTCAGGATGTTATTGGTGATGTGCAAGAAGTGATGAAGACAAACAGTGAAATTCAACTTCCAGACAGAACTCTCCACAAATATTTTTCCGCTGTGGTTTTCGTTTTCATTTCGCTCTGCACTTGGAGACCGCCGAAAAATTTCGTTTCGCATCAGCAGCGTACTAGGCTTTAATTTGATAATTTAAATGATGACATTTTCAATATACACAACAAATATTCAAACACTACATAAATTTGTAGGCTTATTGATGTCCTAGAAAATTGTTTACTAAATTTTTAACCTCATAACAGGGCCTTGCTCTTGATTCAACAACATAATATAATGTGTTAGTGCGAAATAGATATTCTTGTTAAGGATTTTCCATTCGAGATATTTACCTACTAGTATGTGGTGGGTACAGTTGTGGTAATATAATTAAACCACTGAAATTAAAGACATCCTTTTAAGTTAAAAATTGAGCATTTGTTTGAAAATAAATTTTGGGCTCAACTTTCCATTACCGCAGCACGAATTTCGACACGCGGTTTTTTTTATTTGATAGATATTCACAAATTAATAATGATTATAGCAATTTTAGAGCGAGGAAACATTTATTTCTATTTTAAATTAATTTTCAAAGTTCACTTTTTTACATACAAAACACGCAAAAATGGTTGATTTTGACATTTCTTCCCTGTTTTTTGTTCAGTGTTACCATACTTGTTTTTTTTTCGTTGGGGATTTCTTTGTTTTTAGTGCTCAAATGCGAAAAGTATTTTGCAATACCCAAACTCGCATCCACCCCAAATCCTATAGTGATTCCAAGCAAGGGGTTGCAGGGGGGCAGCATGCCCCCCTTACATACCTAGCGTTTAGTATACCGTAGTATCAATTAAAAAAAACTTGTTTTAGGCTAAAAAAACGCAATACAAAAAAAGTAGGGTTTAGTCCGAAAAAGAAAATATTTTTTTTTTATGACTTAACGGTGTTTCCTCCCCTTAAAATTTAAAACATGTTCTATTGAGACCCCTACCTAACTGTACAAAAAAATCAGAACGAAACTCGTGCTGCGGTAATCGAAAGTCGCCCCCTTATTCTTGTTTGTGTCGATGTTCCTACAAGTCAATTTATCTTGATTCGTCTTCTTATTTGTACCGATGATTACAGAGCGATCTGCTTGGCCAAACTTAGTAATGTTTCTATCCTAAGCAACAGATTTTTGTCGTCATAAATTTTCAAGTTATGTATGTATGTATATCAATTAATAAAAATGAAGTTAGTCCCTAACTTAACTTTTAGGATATTACTTTACTTTGATAATTTTACTGTTACATTCAGTTGAGCTTTTACTTTTTTTTTTTTTTCATTTAAAAAACATAAACAGATAATTTGAAAACATTCTAATTAAAACCAATAAAAAAGATAATAAAATGAGCTGGAATCAATTACATGGCTTTATAATGTTTTCGACTGATCTTGTTGTCAACGGTTACAGAAAAGAAATCTAAGATAGTGCAGAAGCCCAATATTTGAATAAAAAAATGTTTTTGCTCGTTTTGTGGCTTAATTATATGACCACAACTGTATGTAACAGACTAATAAATTGTAGACGTTATTGCATTTAAAATACTGCACATTCTTGTTTTGGCCACACATGCATTTCGATTAGGGTTTAAATTACATACATATACGAGTATACATAAAACTGACGTGAAGTGTACAATGTGTTTTGTATACATTATTTTATGCTGACTTTTATCGCGTCGAAGCATAAACACAGAAAATGTTGTTTAGTTTTTGTTTTTCTCAACCGGCATTTTTGTTAACCTTTTTATTTATTTACTAAATATTATAAGTGTAAAGTGTGGTTGCTCTAAATTTGCGGATATACATAGGTATAAACAACGTAGGTCAGCGGACAAAAAGATATTGAATTGCAGTAATCTACCTATAAATTTAAAATTTAATAACCATTAACATTGATTTTGAAATTTAAAAAATACCTACCTATTGTTTAATTTTTAAATTCTGTACAAAATACTCGGAAGTAATTCGTTATTTAAAGGCGGTCACTTAAAGTATTGGACTTTGTACAAAAAGATGTCTTAACTTAAAAATAAAAACAAACGACAATGAAAACGAACCAGAACCATCCATTGCCTGAAAATATTGTAGTTTGGAGTCAAGCTCTTTTTGCACATTATGTACGCAATTTAAAGGTGTTTGCTTTCCCCCAACGCCACATAAGGCCAAAACCAAACAGGGATTAAGTGAAAGATGACTATCAACTTTTTTTCATTACAGGTTTGCGTTTGGCTTCTTAGGAGTGCAAACTGCACTGCTGGCAATGAGAGCAACTAAGCATGGGATACCTAAGTAAAAGGAATGTCCTGACAACGCAAACGTTTTGTTTTATAAAATAGTCTCTCCGCTAAACTGATCTTATTACCCAGTAGCTATATCAATCGCAAGTTAAATAAATTAACCTTGGACAAAGCTAAGAATAATGTATACCTACTACTGACTAACACTAACTGTAGGTTGATGCAATATTAATACAAATTGAACCAAACTCAGACTTACCTTCGGGACTTAGGTAAACTGCGTAGGTGGTCACAATATAAATTCAATTTACAATCAATTGGAAAACTTGAATTTAATGTTCAATGCTTACAAATCCACGTACAAATTTTGTTATAAAACTTTTTAGCTACTTGAATTTACTTTCCGTGTGTTATATGGAAGCCAAGTTATGGGCTTTATAATTTACTAAACAACAACATTCCGCAGATTCCGAATCCGACAAAGAGAACGAGAACTACTACGACTACGATACGACAAAACAACTCAAACTCAACTCAAGAGATGAAGAAAGAAAACTAGCAAAAACAATCTATCTGAAGATATAAATCTTTCGTACGTATCACCCTCCAAAACCCATTTGTTTACATTATTGTATTTATAATGTGCGCGACAAAAACCAAAAATACTCCATTTACTAAGCTCGGAATCTTTCGTACGTTTCACTCTCCAAAACCCGTTTGTTTACATTATTGTATTTGTAATTTTGACAATTAATCCATGAATAGATGTGAGCACAAACAAAAAAAAAAACGATGCCGGGTAGCGGCACTTTGCAAAGCAAAAACAAAATGGAGGGGTTAATAAGTTTTTTTTCAGGTTTTTCTTTTTACTGTTTTTACGATGAAAAACTCAGTTTTAAGCTTTAATTTTGCAGGCATTTTGTGGATAGTGAACCAATGTACCTTTTTGTCTTGAAAAAAGCACGTTCAACATCAGTTTATTATAATTAATTCAATAATTTACAGTAATCACTACGAAATTCTTTAAATTTCATATTAAACCTCGGATTTTTGTATCAAAGATGCGTTCGAAGAACCATCAAGTTAAGGGTGCGAGCGCATTTTTTGTATTAAATTATAATAAATTTTCGTTAACGAACGGCCCAAATATTTAGTTTGCAACTAATTAAAATCTGTATCAATTTAATTAATCCAACTATATTTATAGTTTGTTTTTAATGATTTAAGCTTGCAACTATTTTTCAATTCCATTATGATTAATAAATATTAAATTTAAAAAAAAGAGTTATAATCGAAAAATATCTCATCCATAACATTCTTGATTGATGGAAGCATACATAATCAGAACGATTATAGCGAACCTGTTGAATAAATGCAGAGCAAATAAAATGCAAATTTTGACATATATCACAAAATGAAAACGTCTTAAAATCGTTCTGAATTCATGCACAACTAATTCAATAGAACATATAATCGTCATGAATGTTTATTGTTGACGTACAGAAGTTTTTTTTAGTGAATTTCCACAGTTTAACGCAAAATATAATTTTCATTCATTCCTTAAAAATGTTTAGTTACCAAAGTTCAAGTTTACTTATTATTGTTTGAAGAGAATGTTTAGTAAAAGTGCTGCTAAAAATGAAACAAATTAATGAGTTTTACGTACATGTTTTTCTTAATATAGTAAATACTTCCATAGATTACATTTCATAAATGCAGAACATGGAAGAAAATATACATAAACAATAGTTTTCAGGTATAAAGCAGAGGTTAGTGTAGAAAAATATTTTTGAGAAAGCCAATAATATTTTAGGTATGTTCATTAAAGAAATTTCCGCTTCGGTTAACCTTCATCAACTTTTTAGAAAAAAAATTAGCAATAATAGCAGCCAATTATTTCATAGCATAATTAATTTTTCAGATTGTAAAATGTCTAGAAATTTTCATACGCTACAAAATTCGTAATTTTATGCGTAAACATAGAAGATAACATTATTTAGTCAAGAAGTATGAATTTTGGCGCGTATACCGTTTTTTTTCTATTCGGTGTTCGGTTTCCCCATACTGGAATAAAAAAAAATTACTTTAATCTATTTATTGCACTCATTTAGTTGGTATTGTGTGTAAACATATTGCCTATTTCTATTCCTTAAAGATGCTTTACACAAAGCAACTTATTTTTAAAACATGGTTCCCTCAAATTTTTATTCCAAAATCTAACTACAAACAAAATTCTAACTCTAACATAGTCCCTTAAAAAGAAATGTTCAGGAATATTTCTGCAACAAACAAAATTAATATTTGGTCTTGCAATTATTATCGAAATGCTTAAATGATGAAAATACTAATCTAATCGAAGAATCTGAACTAGCTAAAGTTGGCAATGGAACTTCACAAGTATGCTTCTCGTAGCATTGTCTGTACAAAAAAAAAATACGGAGGCACCCGCCTATTGTTTCCACCTGAACTTCTAACGTCACCAAAAAAAAAATGCTCTAAGCAAACTACAGCTAAAAAAATTGTCTGTTTTGCTGTTTTACAAAGTATTGAGTTACACTTTTGTCCATTTGCAATAATTATACTTAACCAGTTGCAGCGCATGTTACGTTCGCAAATAATTTAAGTAAACAAAATAAATAATAATAAACTAATAAATCATTAAATAATATGTATTTGGTCAATTATATTTTATTTAATATAAATTTACAACATTTATTTGGATTGAAATTAAAAAGCTATACAAATCTTCCAATTTAAGACCATGTTAGCACTTCAGATTCTGTTGGTTAGGATTGTTTAGTTTTTGAACGAGGCCATAAAACATTCAAAATGAAGCATTTAGATGGGGCTGATTACTATAATGAAGCGTTTTGATGGGCTGTAAGACTAAATGTGAGAATGTGTTTGGTTTTTTGCATCATTTCACGCACACTTTCTCACATTTAGTCAGACGTAGCTTGTAGGCAAACCGAAATGTCAGTCTGAGATTCCGATCTTGGCAATGGAGTATTTTTGACAAAAACACTCTATTGCCCATGTTCTGCATTTCACTTTTTGTGAATACACTTTGCGAAAGTGAAGTTGGGTGTTCCACAATTCAATGCACAAACACAAACATGCAAATGGATGTTCTGTATTTCGGTTTGTTCCATTTTTTGAACGCATTCAAATCACATTTTTTATTTCTGTGAATTGATATTTGATAGCTTTCTTCTGCTGGGAATCGGAGAGTTACAGCAAGTTTTTGAATTGAAGGAATCGATGAAGGTTTTATAAAAGGTTCTATTTCCCTTAGAACATATAAAAAAGCGTTTTTGCTTAATCTAAAATTACCATGAAAGCTTAAAAGAGGAAATCAAAAATTTACTTTATTTATAAGAATAATTCTACATAATTTTCACACACTTACATTGTGTCAGGTGTCCAATATATTTGATTTATCTCGCAAAATTCGTGTTCTTATTTTTTCTTTGAATTCTGCTTCTTTTTTCACTTAAAATTGCCAAAAACATTGCATCCATCTTCAAAACAGCAAAATAAAAATGGATGCTCCTTCAGTTCTGACAGTTCGAAGCAATTTCAAAGTTTTCGAAGTCGATCGAATTGAAGAACATGCAATTTCATCTCACGTGAAATTGAAAAGTGATTTTAATTCACTTTCGATCAAAATTCGGAACATGGGCGTTATATGAAGATATAAATCCTCGGTAGACATCTTGGTTTGCCTACAACCTAAACCGGAAATCAGCCTCATAAAATTAGACTTAGTGTGCGTGTAATATCTCCTCTAATTTATGAAATTTCCCCTAAAAACTCAGTAGTAGGTTCTATGTATGCGTGAGAACCAACTTGAGTTTTTAGAGGAAATTTCATAAATTAGAGGAGAAATTACACGCACACTAAGACTAATTTTATGAGGCTGATTTCCGGTTTAGCTTGTAGGCAAACCAAGATGTCTACCGAGGATTTAGATCTTCATATAGTGTTTTTGAAAACTAGTTTAAGTTGAGTAGATGGATTTTCATTTTTACAAACAGCGACGTTCTGTTTCTGTAAAGAAAATGCGACAATAAGAAATGTCAAATATGTTTTTGTCAAAGACACTCTAAATCAAAGACACTCCATATGAAGACCGGAATCCTATCTGTCATTCTGGCTTGTCTACAAGCTGAAATGTTTTCTATCTAAACCTTTGTATATTAATTTGATATTTGAATAGTACTATCATGAAGTGGAACGCTCGACCTGACCTGACATCTTGTTACGACTTCCTAAACAGTTCGTTCCACATGTTTTGCGTGTGGAATGTATTGGGGTGGGGGTAAAAATGAGCGAGAATTCCAATATAAAATAATAAATTTCCAGATTATTAAAAAAACAGAAGATAGAGAAGAATTTATACAAACCCAGCGAAAGTTCGAGGGAGGCAATGAAAACACATTTTTGTTATAATTTATTATTTATATTTTGTATAATGTAGTTTTTTGATTGGTTGATTGCGAATGATGAAAATTAAAAAAAAAAAACAACAATACAAAAAAAGAATTAGAATATAAACTTTTTGTGATTGCCAATTAGAAAAATTAAGGTTTTTCCTATTTTTTTCTAATATTTTTCAAATGAGACAGATATTTTTAAACCGTGCTTATAATAGTGGGAACATTTTTTGTTTAGTTTTCTTTTAGGGATACATAATTAAAAAGAATAACTTATATCGGGTGATTTTTTAAGAGCTTGAGAACTTTTTTTTAAAAAAAAACGAATAAAATTTGCAAAATCTCATCGATTCTTTATTTGAAACGTTAGATTGGTCCATGACATTTACTTTTTGAAGATAATTTCATTTAAATGTTGACCGCGGCTGCGTCTTAGGTGGTCCATTCGGAAAGTCCAATTTTGGGTAACTTTTTCGAGCATTTCGGCCGGAATAGCCCGAATTTCTTCGGAAATGTTGTCTTCCAAAGCTGGAATAGTTGCTGGCTTATTTGTGTAGACTTTAGACTTGACGTAGCCCCACAAAAAATAGTCTAAAGGCGTCAAATCGCATGATCTTGGTGGCCAACTTACCGGTCCATTCCTTGAGATGAATTGTTCTCCGAAGTTTTCCCTCAAAATGGCCATAGAATCGCGAGCTGTGTGGCATGTAGCGCCATCTTGTTGAAACCACATGTCAACCAAGTTCAGTTCTTCCATTTTTGGCAACAAAAAGTTTGTTAGCATTGAACGATAGCGATCGCCATTCACCGTAACGTTGCGTCCAACAGCATCTTTGAAAAAATACGGTCCAATGATTCCACCAGCGTACAAACCACACCAAACAGTGCATTTTTCGGGATGCATGGGCAGTTCTTGAACGGCTTCTGGTTGCTCTTCACTCCAAATGCGGCAATTTTGCTTATTTACGTAGCCATTCAACCAGAAATGAGCCTCATCGCTGAACAAAATTTGTCGATAAAAAAGCGGATTTTCTGCCAACTTTTCTAGGGCCCATTCACTGAAAATTCGACGTTGTGGCAGATCGTTCGGCTTCAGTTCTTGCACGAGCTGTATTTTATACGGTTTTACACCAAGATCTTTGCGTAAAATCTTCCATGTGGTCGAATAACACAAACCCAATTGCTGCGAACGGCGACGAATCGACATTTCACGGTCTTCAGCAACACTCTCAGAAACAGACGCAATATTCTCTTCTGTACGCACTGTACGCATTCGTGTGGTTGGTTTAATGTCCAATAAAGTAAACTGAGTGCGAAACTTGGTCACAATCGCATTAATTGTTTGCTCACTTGGTCGATTATGTAGACCATAAATCGGACGTAAAGCGCGAAACACATTTCGAACCGAACACTGATTTTGGTAATAAAATTCAATGATTTGCAAGCGTTGCTCGTTAGTAAGTCTATTCATGATGAAATGTCAAAGCATACTGAGCATCTTTCTCTTTGACACCATGTCTGAAATCCCGCGTGATCTGTCAAATACTAATGCATGAAAATCCTAACCTCAAAAAAATCACCCGATATAAGGTACATTAACTTCAGAAATTTCTTGAAAAAATTCAAATGTTATTAAATTCCCATAGGAAGTTATTGTAATTGGTCCGATTTGTCGAATTGAAAATGTTGACATTTCAAGGTCCCTAGAGTCGAAATAAAAAATGTTTAGAGATGTCTGTGCGTGTGTGTGCACGTACATCCGTGCGTCCGTACTTCCGTAAGTTTTGCAACTTTTTTTCGTCGTCCATTCTGCTATTCTGCCGATTCTAACTTATGGACTACAAACAATGAGCTTGACTACAAAAACACTTGACCAGCTTAGAATATGCCAAACCAAAATGGAAAGGAAAATTCTAAACATACGACCGCGAGATAGGATTAGAAATGAAGATAACCGCACAAGAACTGGAATTATAGACGTCATAAATAGAACAAGAAGACTGAAGTGGAGTTGGGCAGGACATTTATCTAGACTTCCGGATCAAAGATGGACAAAACTGACGACGAAATGGAAACCAGATAACAAGAGACCAGCAGGACGACCCAATAAAAGATGGAGTGACGATTTATCCCATTTAACAACAAATTGATACAACGAGGCCAAAAATAGAGAAACATGGGCAGCCCTGGGGGAGGCTTATGCCAATATTCGACCGACATAATAAACTTTTTGATTTCAATTCATTTGTTAAACTTTAATTTATTATATTTTAATTGCAATTCAATTTTAACTTAAAAGTATATACATATGTATGTTATGTTAGTTGTAATTTTATGTTAAGTAAAATCTAAATTAAAATTAAATGTAATAGGTATCAATTAATGTATGTACATATCAAACTTAAGGCAATAAAAAGCTTATAATAATAATAATAATAATAATAATATTCAGTGATATATTTAAAGCTGGATGGTGACGGTCTTCTTCTACTAGTTTAACATCGGCTGGAGATACAGCTACGTCATCGTCAGTATTTATCGTGTCGGAGAAAAATATTAGGTCCAAATATTTGTTGTATTGATTGGCAACCCCATTAAATTGAACAAGTCCACAAGAAGCTAAACCATCAATAATTGTGAATTCATTGGTGCTCGTTGGACTGATAGGTGTAAAATAGTTGAAATCTGATGATTTTGTCCAGTTGAGGTTCGGAAGATTGAAATCACCTACGATCAGCAGTTCATCATTAGGTTCCATTTGGTCGTGGATCTTCTCAGTTAAATGTATGCAATTTTCATAGACAAAACTGGTAGATCTTGGAGGTATGTATACTGAGATGATAAAGAGATAACCTGTTTCCAATTTGATTTTAATACATAGCATTTCAACGTCAGAAAGACCAAAAGTATCAACCAAAGTGCATATAAGGTAGTTTTTTACCGCGAATAGTATTCCACCACCAACTGTCTCCGAGTCGCTCGATTGGTGCCTATCTCGTCTAAAAACTTGGTAAGTTGAGTCAAAGAGTTCGGTATCTATGAAGGAATTATTTAGCCATGTTTCTGTAAGAGTAATTATGTCATGTTGTAGATTGTTAATATTTTTATAGATCGTATTGATCTTTGTCCTTAGGCCATTGACGTTTTGGTAATAAATCAAAACTTGTTGAATCTGCCTCTTCGATAATAATGCATTGTCCGGGTCTCTTGAAAAGGGTTAAAGGATGACGACTTTATATGATTATTTTGTTTATTCTCGAATTCGTGTATTATGATCCCTTTTGGCTAAAGCGATGTTGAGTTTAGAAGGTGGAAGATTGAGTCTGGAACTCTTATCTTAAAAGATGCATATTTCGAGTGGTTTCGATGAATCATTTTCTCAACTTTTAATAGCGACGTATCAGTCTTGTTCGAAATAAAGTTTTTAATATCGAGGGGTCAAGTTTAGATAAAAATAAAGTTCGATGGCCTTCTACTACTTTCAATCCACATGAGATAGGTGAGTTTAGATGATTTTTGTTTGAAAGAGATAAAATAACAATGAGTTTGCTAACGTTGATGATGATGGGTTTGCATTTGCGAGTAATGGCCCTATTGATGATGGTGAAGTTGCTTTTGCTTTGATTGGGACAGAAGATGTTGATAAGGTTAGAGTTGATTGAAAATGTTGAGAAGGAATTTCAGATGCAGAGGGAGAAGTAGACCTGGCAGGCTTCTTCGTTGAGGGATTAGCTTCACTATATTCGGCGTCACTTTCGTCAATTTTCCGCTTTAATGATGCTGCATCGTTTAGCGATCGGCTATGAGTCATTTCATTTTCGACACTATGAGAATCCATGTTGTGAATTGTATCAGTTTCGTCAGTTATTTGGTTTAAAGATGAGGTGTCATTTAGCGATCCACTATTAGTCATTTCGACTTCGTTATTATGAAACTCAATATTTTGTACTGGTGACAAAGTGGTTATTTTGTCAACTTTTACGGTAAGACGAAGTAATTGGTTATGCAGCTTTTCAAGATTATATTTATTTTGTATTATGTCGCGAGTAATGTTAATCTGTGCAAACGGATCGCACTCGTCACAGAAATAGTAAAAAGATTTCCTTTCCTTGAAAAGCTTAATAGTACTATAAGGGGCGTCAATACATTTCATATGATATGATCGTCGACAGTTGCCATGACATATTATTGAATCAATCAGGTAGTCCGTAGTTTGATGGCATATGGTGCAAGGAGACATTATGACGAGTTTATTGAGTGTTTGTAGCGACGACGTTGCTGGAGGATTGCGAATGGTTCGTGTATTCGCTGTCGCTTTAGATAATGAATTTGAATTTTACTCCTCAAAGTATGCAACGATAGTTAATATAACGCGTAAAACAGATAGTAGTGAATTTAGGAGGTACTCATACAATATATATTATTTAAAACTTTGAGTGATAATATTTACGATATTTTATTATTATTATTTTCTCTGCGAAATAAACTTTTGGGAGAAAAAAGTAAAATGTCACAGAAAAACCAAATCACCAAATGCTACAAAATGTTTGTTTTTCAAGATTTATAACAATTTAAAGAAATACACAAAGTCAAATCCAGACTCAAGGCTCAGGATCACTTATTGTCACACTTTTAAAGTAATTTAAAGTTATTCACAATTGTTTCAAGAAGAAAACAAGATTCTTTTAATGGAGCAAAACAAACAACAACCAACAGCGATAACACTTGACCAAGTGTTATAATTTTTGTTATAATTTATTATTTATATTTTGTATAATGTGGTTTTTTGATTGGTTGATTGCGAATGATGAAAATTAAAAAAAAAAAACAATACAAAAAAAGAATTAGAATATAAACTTTTTGTGATTGCCAATTAGAAAAATTAAGGTTTTTCCTATTTTTTCGAATATTTTTCAAATGAGACAGATATATATATATATATATATATATATACTGTCTCATTTGAAAAATATTCGAAAAAATAGGAAAAACCTTAATTTTTCTAATTGGCAATCACAAAAAGTTTATATTCTAATTCTTTTTTTGTATTGTTTTTTTTTTTTAATTTTCATCATTCGCAATCAACCAATCAAAAAACCACATTATACAAAATATAAATAATAAATTATAACAAAAATGTGTTTTCATTGCATCCCTCGAACTTTCGCTGGGTTTGTATACATTCTTCTCTATCTTCTGTTTTTTTTAATAATCTGGAAATTTATTATTTTATATTGGAATTCTCGCTCATTTTTACCCCCACCGCAATACATTCCACACGCAAAACATTTAGAACGAACTGTTTAGGAAGTCGTAACAAGATGTCAGGTCGAGCGTTCCACTTCATGATAGTACTATTCAAATTAATATACAAAGTTCCACACTTAATTTTCGTACAGGCAGCGCCCTCATGTTCCGCCTTTCATAACAAAATGTTGTGTTTCATGATAGTAATATTCAAATTAATATACAAAGATCTAAACCTAAAAAATTGTTTTCATTATTGCGGGTAGATGGCTATTTTGTGTTTTAAATGGTAACGTAGTTTGAACTGTAGTTGAAACAAAAGAGGTAGGATAACTTTTATGGGCCATTGGCGATAATAAAACTAAGTTTTTGTTTTTTTTTTAAGTTTTGATCAAAAAAGCTTTTGATTAAAAAAAATAAGAAAAAGTAGGAATATAATCATATTACAAACAATTTGGTACTTTTGTTTCGATATATTATTATAACCATTTGAAAATTTCAACTTGACAACCAACGCTAATTGAAAATTGTTTTAAACTTTTTATTTTTTATTTTTATTTTTTTTTATTTTATTAATGTTGCAACTGATCAAATCCAAGCGAAAATAAAATTCAACTTTTCCATTCATACAATCAAAAATTTTAGAAAACATCTTTCGTGCATTTTTCTAATGTCAATGATTAAAATTCGAGAAATTGATGTTTACTTTTTTAGTAATGAATGAACTCATAATAAAATTAAATTGTGCATGCCTAACTATAGTTTAATTTTTGAAGTCGTTTATTCTGAAGATGTTAGTAACAAAATTAAAGTTCAATTTGTTAGATTTAGGCCCTCATTATGGGTAGCGAAGCGAGCTTAAAAACTTGCGAATTCGATAACTTTGTATTATGAGTATCGTTTCGAACTTGGTTATCGCTAAATTATAATTAGCGAATGTTCGCTAATTTAACGGCTAAAAACGTCAAATTCTATCGAATCAAAATATTCAGTGATAACCCTAGCGAATTCAGAGTTTTTTGTTTGTTTGTTAGGTATGTATTTTTAAATAATTTTATATTATTATAACAAAAAAAAAAAATAAAAAATTATATTTTCAAGGACAAATGGAAATCAATTAGCTGGGCTGATGCAATTGATGGAAACGAATCCCGATATGGCTAGGGGCATAGGAGTTTGAGGTTTATTAAAAAGGAACCAAAAAGATTACTGGCAAAGTTTTGCAGAAGAACTGAACACTCTTGGACCTCCGTCAGAGAGAAAAAACTAAATTAGTTCTTTCTCGATGCCTCCGTTTCGTGAAGGAAAAGATTGTCATAAGGTTTGTTGATAAAATGTTGTAGTTTCCACCAAAGAAGCTTGTATTTGCAAATATGTATGTTTGATTGGACTACTAAAACTTAAACAAAAAATTGTTCAAAATAAAAAAAATACCACATCTACAAGCATGCTCGTTCTTAATCAGCCCATCTTTATCCTTTCTTCCATCTTTCTGTAATAATCGTTATCTTAAAAAAAAAAAAAACAAATTAATGTCGCTTAACAATGTCATTGTTTTTAAATAAATAAATCAGAAGATAAAAACACAATCTGAGAAATATAATACTAATTGAATTGAAAGTCATTATTTGACGTTCCATTTTTTTTTGTTCAATTAAAATAATGTTGGGACCATTGATATTTGAAGCGAATGTCTAAGCTCGCTAACTATCAAAAAAGAAATTCGCTTTAAAATTCGAACAAGCGAACGTTCGCTTCGCTGCTCATAATTGGCGTTTTTCTTTTTTAGTTCAGAGCTGAGCTCTGAGCAGAGTCTGAGCGAACAGAGTAGAGTAGAGTAGAGTTCTGAGCAGAGTATGTTCAGAGCTCTCTGATTTAATTATGAAACAACTTGAGCACTAAACTGTCATGATTTGAAATGTCGTCTGTTTGAAGGCGTTCAAAATGTTCTTTAATCAAATCAATTAAAAAATCAGTCATAGTGTTGGTCCATTAGATGCCTGAAATAAATTTGATTCATAAAAATGCTATAATGCACTTAGTTTTTTCTAAATTATTTTTCCTTCTGCACTAGAGCAACCAGCCTCTTGAGCCATTTTTATTGTTTTGACCAAAAACACTCTAGTAAAGATATAAATCCTCGGTAGCTTTATTGGTTTGCCTACAAGCTAAACCGGAAACTGGCCTCATAAAGCATGTCTTAAGCATCATTCACATGAGCGCGACCAACGAACGACGAATGAATTACAAAATGTGAGTTTATATACGTTTGAAGACATATTTCCACACAAATTCTTAATAAAACGATAGCAAAATAGTTTCTATTTAATTTATGATGCATACTTTTACTTTTTAATATCATATATTAATAAATTTAAGAAAACAAATTTATTCGTCGCGAAAAAATTATAGTTGATACGAACTGTCAAACTTTATTCGCGTCCCACATTATCCACACTTGCAGCGAATAAAAAAATCGCGCGTACTTAACCTAAAAAAATCGCTCTTGTTTTGGTTTCGGTGGTGAATGTCAAACTTCATTCGCGACGAATTAAAAACTCTCATGTGAAAGAAATGTCAAAATCGACGAATATTCGTTCA
The DNA here is from genome assembly GCA_920104205.1 of Eupeodes latifasciatus. NCBI lineage: Eukaryota > Metazoa > Arthropoda > Insecta > Diptera > Syrphidae > Eupeodes > Eupeodes latifasciatus. The sequence goes on along the minus strand of OV049926.1, from coordinate 91,703,592 downwards.
TTCGTTGGTCGTGCTCATGTGAATATTGCTTTAGTGTGCGTGTAATTTCTCCTCTAATTTATGAAATTTCCCCTAAAAATTCAGTAAATGTGTCTATGTATGCGTGAAAACACGTCAATTTTACTCGTTGAATTCTTCCACATTACAAATACAACAATGTAAACAAATGGGTTTTGAAGGGTGATACGTACGAAGGATTTATATGTTCATATAGAGTGTTTTTGGTTTTGACGATGATTTTTTTTTAATTTCCAGGCTTTCAAACATCAAATTGTTTGTCAAAAACACTCTAAATGAAGATATCAATCCTTCGTACGTATCACCCTTCAAAACCCACTTGTTTACATTGTTGTATTTGTAATGTGGAAGAATTCAAGGAGTAAAATTGACGTGTTTTCACGCATCCATAGACACATTTACTGAGTTATTAGGGGAAATTTCATAAATTAAAGGAGAAATTACGCGCACACTAAAGCTAAGTGTACACGATTGCCAGATCTGCAAATATTGCCAGATCTGTCACTGAAAAAATTGTCTCGAATGGCTGACAATCGTGTACACACCAAATTAATTTGCAGACAAATGGTTTGGCTCCTAATTTGCAGACAAATATCTGCCAATTAATTTGTAGATATCTGGCAATCGTGTACATGCAAGCTGACAACCGTGTACACACCAAATAGATTTGCAGAAAAATTTGTTCATCAATCATTTTGAAGACAAATTAATTTGCAGATGTGGCAATCGTGTGTACACAAAATTCATTGGGAGATCACCAAATTTTTTGCATTGTCAGACGTTTGCACAAACGTCAGAAAATGAAAAAAATTTGGTGATCTCCCAATGAATTTTGTGTACACACGATTGCCACATCTGCAAATTAATTTGTCTTCAAAATGATTGATGAACAAATTTTTCTGCAAATCTATTTGGTGTGTACACGGTTGTCAGCTTGCGTGTACACGATTGCCAGATATCTACAAATTAATTGGCAGATATTTGCAGATGCCGTTTGAGGAACATTTGCAAATTTATTTATTGGCAGACAAATTTTCTGACTGATGCAATGTGTGACAATGAGCTGAAAATAAATTTGCAGATCCAAAATTTGATTTGGTGTGTACACGGTTGGCAGAAAATCTACAAATGTTTGCAAATCTATTGCTAGCTATTTGGCCAAATTAGTTTGTCGACATTGTCAGACAAATATTTGGCAACAGATCTGCAAACCGTGTACACACAAATTAAATTTTCAGCTCATTGTCAGCTCATTTTCACACTTTGTCAGACGTTTGCAGATCTGACAATGATTGTCGGACCTGGCAATCGTGTACACTAAGCTTAAGAAGTACTTTAAAAGGCCAGTTTCCGGTTTAGCTTGTAGGCAAACCAATATGGCTACCGAGGATTTATATCTTTACTAGAGTGTTTTTGATTTATATCTTTACTAGTGTTTTTGGTTTATTTCATTCGCACAAGCGTTTTTATTTTTTATTTGACAGTTTTGTTCGTTTTGCTTTGTTTTCGTCTTCTTAAAATTGGAGTCAGAGTTAAACTAATGATGAGAGCGTACCTGGTGTGTATCGATAACAAGTCAGCTTTAGTTTGTGTGTGTGGTTTCTGAGTATATGTACTAACATTAGGAATTATGAAAAATTTTAAGTATGAAAGTACAGGTTGTAAAGTTTTCTTAGAATCGATAGTGGAGTTCAAAGTATTAAATTGCTTAAAAGCCATTTTTCAGAAATTTGTATTTCACCTGATTTAGCCATGTATTGTAAAAGTCGAACCCAAGTTAATACACCGAAGTCATTTTGGAAGAATTTCCGAACCAAGGATCAAATATTCACCCCTATCGTGATAACTGATCGGAAAAAGTTTCGATGGGATGATTTTTTTCGTTCTTGCCAACCGATTCGGAATATTAATATTGAGGTATACCAACGTTTTAGATTATCCTTCTAATGCAGTTCAAAGCAGAAATGAGATACTAAGAAGTTTATTGCATATTTTTTGTATTTCAAAAATAAAAACTATTCACGGGCAAAAATTACAAAAAACTTTACTTACTTAAATAAAACTAAGTTGAAAAAGACATTCATTGTATAAAAACTCAACAAAACAGAAATAAAATACAAAAATAAATAACTTAAAAAGATTCAGCGCATCAATATCAGGTAAAGACGTTTTTATCAATTTCCAGAATATTTGCTTTTTAAATTGTCTTGAATTTCACACTCAGTTTAAACGGTAATCCTTTGAAAGGGCAGCTTCAATCAATTTTGTAGCCTTCGTAATCTTAAATCCAAAGAGGATTGCTTTCATGTTATAAGTATATGTCCTATATTTAAACAACAAAGGATACGTTTCTTTGGTAAACAAACATTAACAATGCAAGAAACACTTCAAATTCTAAACGGATGTGACTGGAAAATGTTAAGCAACTTTTTGAGTGCAATTTACAAATACCGAATGCTTTTAACAACAGAATATGTTTGATTTTTGTATCTATTATCTTAAGTTTTAAATATTATAAATAATAAAAGTACCTATATTTACCAACCAGGCTGACGGCTTAGCCATAGCTTTAATATTCATATAAATAATTATTAACTCTGTATACATTATATTCTAATAAAAATGAATTTGTTACTTACTTACTTGTCTTGAATTTCTTTTTCCTTACCTGGGGTCTCCATTGGACATTTCCGATGACAGGACTTTCGGTCTGTCATCAGATAATCCAATGGAGACCAACAATCCAACATCCAGCCCATGATCCGGTCATCGCAGTTTGGATTTTTCGAGAGGATCAAAATCTTGCCATCAAATTTGACGTTTGTGTTGTATGTTTGTATGTTTTCCACAGTCTTTTTGACATTCAAATTTCATTTCGTTTCAATTGTCGTCGAGTGCGGTCATACCCACATATTTTTTATACCTATTAAGTAAGTAAAATTAATTTAAGAAAAGTGAAATATATTTTATTTCTTATATTGTTATTGTTTACTACATATTTATTTATTTATTTATTCATTTTATCAATCAGAGAACATCTTCCCTTACAGACTAATACATTAGTTCTTAACAACTAAACTAGTAATAAAATAAAATTATCACTTTATATTACATATAAATAATTATACAATTTCGTTATCTAAATTAAGGCAGATTTAATAAGTTGGATACATATAGCTTAAAAGTATCTCTATTGCAACTACCAAAAAAGTCTAATCTGTTGCAAACCAAATTAGCTTCTCTGATGCAACGAGAGATTGGTTCATTACGACCATAGTTCGTTCTATGAAAACGCTCAAGAAAAAAAATGAAATCACGAGAATTACTTCTAGGAACGCGTATACATATTGAAGAAAGTAATGGAGGACATTTAATATGGTATGAGACTATGTCCCTGATAAACATTATTCCAGAGTATGTACGACGACTTTCCAGACTTTGTATTCCAAATAACTGGCACCTGGTTTTATAAGGTGGAGTATCTATCCTCCAATTTAATTTGAAAAATGCATATCTTGTAAATTTCCTTTGTACTTTTTCGATTCGCTCACATGAATTTTTACAAGTTGGATTCCAAACCGTACTGCAGTACTCAAGCACTGATCTTACCAAAGAATTAAAAAGTGTGTATGGGTCATTAAAATCTTTAGTGTTTCTCTTAATGAACCCTAGCATTTGATTGGATTTATTGATTATGTAATCTATGTGCGGTAAAAAGGAAAGTTTTGTATCGAGTACAACTCCTAGATCTTTTTTCTGAACCACCCGTTCTAGTTCTGAATCGTTAATAGTATAATTGAAGTGTATAGGTGAACTGATACGGAAACAGGACATAACTTGACACTTAGAGACATTCAAGTGTAGAAAATTTTTGTCACACCAATCAGCCAATCTATTTAAATCATCATTCAACAAAGTACAATCTTGAATTGATTTAGTGGTGCGATATAGTTTAAGATCATCCGCAAACAGGAGACATGATGAATTTTTGAATATATCAGGAATATCATTAATAAATAATAGGAATAATAGTGGCCCCAAATGGCTGCCCTGAGGGACACCAGATGACACTAAAATCCGTTCCGAAAGATGATCATCAATTTTAACAATTTGAACCCTTCGAGTTAAATAAGATTTTAACCAATCGAAAAGGTTAGAGTGAAAAGCAAACTGCAAAAGTTTATTCAAAAGAACCCGGTGATTTACGCGAACGAAAGCTTTGGCGAAATCGGTAAATATAATATCCTTTTGAAAATTTGATTCAAAATTGTTTATTATGTAACTACTCATTAACGATAGATTAGTTACCGTAGATCTTCCAGATATAAAACCATGTTGGTATACTGAAACAATGTCTTTTGTTTGAAAAGATAGGTTATCAAAAACTATCTTTTCAAATAACTTTGGCAAAGCTGAAATTTTACAGATTGGTCTATAATTAGTAACATCCTGTTTAGATCCTGACTTAAATACAGGTGTTATGTAAGACAATTTCCAACACTCTAGGAACTGACCCTGAGAAAGAGACAAATTAAAGATGGTCGTCAAAGGCCTAGCTAAGGAAGATGCACATTTAAATAATAAAATGGGTGGAATCCCATCAGGACCTTCTTTTTTGGTTGTATCTAAGTCAAGCAGGGCTGTCGTTACTTCTGAAACCTGTAATACCATTGAACCAATATTAAGAGATACTGGGATTTGTGGCGATTCAAGATTTGAAGGTGAGTTTGGCGAATAAACAGACTGAAAGTAGACAACAAAAAGATTACAAATCTCATTTAAGTCACTTGTTGATGTATTTAAGTACTTCATACAGCTTGGATAACCGTTTGATTTACGTTTAGAGTTAATAAAATTCCAAAAGCTTTTACTATTATTTTTTATATTAGATTCTATAGTAAACATATGGGATCGATACAAAAATTTATTGAGGGTATTAAATTCCTTTTGGCAGTTTAAATATCTCGACCGAAGTTCAATACTTTCGAGATTCATTTTAAAAAGTTTAAATGCTTTATTTTTTCTATTTTTTTAAACTAATAAGTCTCTTATTAAACCAAGCTGGATTTGGGCTGGATTTAGATTTTTTAAGTGGAACAAATCTAAGTACAGCTTCATTAATAATGGATAAAAAAGATTCATTTGCGTTACTTAAATTGACTTTTGAAATATATGAATCCCAAGGGAAACAAGAAAGATATTCGTTTCATATAGCTATAAAAACTTATGGTTCCTTCAAGGGCAATATGATGGATTGAGTTTTGAATAATTGGGATATCAGACTTTTCAACATAAATATTGAATTCCTTATCAACAAAGATAAGATCAAGAATTCTATTTAATTCGTTGGAATTAGAGTTAATTTGTATTAAATCAAACTAACTGAAAAAATCAATCAAATTCATTTCAATATCAGAAGTTACATCAAATGGAATTAAATATTTATCTTCTGAGTCCAATATCCACTTTATATTGCCTTGATTAAAATCGCCAATGCAAATTATATGTTGTGAATTATTTAGATTTTCTAAAATATAACAGCAATTTTCAAAATATATATTATAAAGTTCGAGAGAGCTTGTAGGTGGAATATAAATATTTATAATAAACAATTCAGAATTATCGTTCAAAGATAAACAAACAATTAACTGGTCAATATCATAGTTAGATGTTAAAGTCATAGTATTATATTTAAGTTCAATTTCCCTACATGAAAGGGATGATCGAACTGCGATCAAAACAACTCCACCACTATCTAAACCAGTCAATAACTTAGACCTATCTTTTCTAAAAACTATATAATTAGAGTTGAACAATTCAGATGATAATTGGGTTTAAGTTAACCAAGTTTCTGTTAGTAATATTATATCATAAAGACAGGATGAAAAAACAATATACAAATAATCTAACTTGGTTCTTATCCCTCCAACGTTTTGATAATATAATGATAAATTACTTGAAGATACATGGTGTATAGATGAAGTAGCAGCATTGTTGATGTCATTGAAGTTCGGTATAGGCGCATTATCGATGGTTGTTATGTCATTTTCTCGGTTTGTCGCGCTTCGTCGTTTTTTGAGTGATTAACGAATTTTTTTACCTTAACATACATGTTCCAAATGGAAGAGTCACTCATCAATTGATTGTACGAACTTGCAGAAACACTCAGCTTGAAATTGACATGAGAATTATCTGATAGGTCAATTCCTTTTTTAATTAACTTAAACCATTTAAACAAATTAGCACGAATCTTAGTCTCAGACGAGATATGTATGGTTTATGAGTTGATCTGGTTCAGTATCTACTTTAAACTTAGAGATATGCAGCCACACAGTAGGAGTCACCGCATTTAATTCACTTTTTCCACTTCCCATGATCACATCATTTTTTTTTCATTCTGCTTAATTCAGAGTTCACATTGTTTTTGTTTGTGATGTTACTAGTAATCGATGGTTTGGAGGTAATCGAACTTGAATTATTGTTTGAGTTTTTGAAATTCATATTGGAGGTGTCTCCCATTGTAGACGTGCCGGCAATATCGTGATTATTCATACCACTTTCAAAATTTCTTACATTTGTGATGTTCTTCATAGAACCAAGAATAACATCAGCATCTTCATGATTTAACTGGTCCATAAAATCCCCTTCATCCTCTTCTACGTTCTCCATGACAGCTGATTGAGAGCATAGGCTATTATTTGCTTTTTCATTAAACACATCATCTGCTTTATGTACAACATCGTTAATGCTGTTTACATCAACAGCATCTAGAGTAAGGCAGCAGCGACATCCAAAACCGGTTTGTTTCACTCATGATAATGGGCAGGTTCAGACAACATAAGGGACTTCATTTGCAATCAACTTCATTCTTTGAACGTGAATTTTGACAAAGGCAACTAGTTAGTTTTTAAAATGTCATGAGTTTCAAATTCAGAACTTTACTTCACAAACCTCTACTTTAAGTTCATAGTACAAAAACTAACAAAAGCATTATTGTCTAAAAACATTCATAAGGCAAGCTGCATGTCCATCACGATTTGTATTTTGTATTGAAAAGTAATATTATTTATTTGTTTTCCAAATTGACAAGGAACCTTTTTACACAAAACATTAAATGAAGCTGTGCAGAAAATAAATAAATCATAGTGTAACAAAGTTCTGCTTTTAATTGAATGAAAAAACATTATCAACTATCATTTTGACAGAAGTAGACTTGACTTGATAGTTAGGGAGATTTTTCTTGACTAACTTTTCAGTCAACTTTCCAATAAAGTTGCCTTAATTGGAAGGCAAATTTTTGGCAGCTGGCCAATCAGATACTAGAAACTTGCCTTACTTTCAAGTCCCTTATGTCGCCTGAACCTGCCCAATATCTGTACTGACAGACTTTACAAGAGTTTTAACAATAGCGGGAGGCGGAGGTGGATGGTCCATGAGACAACTTTTTGCAGAACTATTTTGTATAGGTAATGCACTTTCAGATGATCTCCTACCAGAGGAGCGGGAGGGTGGAAGGTTTGGAGATGAGCAGAGAAATTTTGATTTGTTGGAACTTGAGGTCGAAAGAGTATTAATATTAGCCTTAGCCTTAAGCAATGCTGGATTGCGCTTTTTGGTTACGCTAGATAAAGGTTCATTCAACTTTGCATTATTGTTTATTAATTTGCTTCTTGTTAATCTACCCAGATCACTCGATGAAGAATTATTATTTATTTGGATATGTAGTTCTTTTTTCATATCACTTAAGCTTTGACAGAAATGATCACAAAGTTCATCAAGTTTCTTATAGCAATTGGATAGATCAACTGTGCATCACTTGTTACACTTATATGAAAAGTTTTTAATTGATTTAACAACTTTAGTCAGATTTTTTAATTTTTGCACAATGTAGGTGCAGTGATGATTTACAGATTTCACACGAGATAGAGTCCGTGGTTTCCACCATATTACAGATTATACAATTTTTGTTCATGATTAGCTTTAACAAAAGAACGACCGTCATATTACTTACCTGTTTCAGTTACAATGAACGATTGGCGACTAACCACCGGTGACACGCTGCATTTGATTAATATGTATAAAACAAGAGTGTTTGTGGAATTTTAAAAGCAGCATATACAAAAGGAACGACTTAAAAAGAAAAGCATGGGAAGAAATCGCTGAGCAGTTCAACAAGGATCCAGTCGAAATAAAGAAAAAACTCAAATATCTACGAGCAGCCTATGTAAATGAAAAAAAAAAGTTGATAATTCAAAGAAATCCGGCGTGGGGATCGAAGACGTGTACGAGACACATCTTTTTTATTTCAAAGAGTTCAGTTTCTTAGACAATGTAATTGTCATAAGAGGAACCCAAACAAATTTTTCTCTAGTGAGTATAAACATTAAATGAAGCTGTGCAGAAAATAAATAAATCATAGTGTAACAAAGTTCAGCTTTTAATTGAATGAAAAAACATTATCAACTATCATTTTGACAGAAGTAGACTTGACTTGATAGTTAGGGAGATTTTTCTTGACTAACTTTTCAGTCAACTTTCCAATAAAGTTGCCTTAATTGGAAGGCAAATTTTTGGCAGCTGGCCAATCAGATACTAGAAACTTGCCTTACTTTCAAGTCCCTTATGTCGCCTGAACCTGCCCAATATCTGTACTGATAGACTTTACAAGAGTTTTAACAATAGCGGGAGGCGGAGGCGGATGGTCCATGAGACAACTTTTTGCAGAACTATTTTTTATAGGTAATGCACTTTCAGATGATCTCCTACCAGAGGAGCGGGAGGGTGGAAGGTTTGGAGATGAGCAGAGAAATTTTGATTTGTTGGAACTTGAGGTCGAAAGAGTATTAATATTAGCCTTAGCCTTAAGCAATGCTGGATTGCGCTTTTTGGTTACGCTAGATAAAGGTTCATTCAACTTTGCATTATTGTTTATTAATTTTCTTCTTGTTAATCTACCCAGATCACTCGATGAAGAATTATTAGGCGTGTACCATCAACTGAGCGCTCCGAGCGCTCAACTATTTTTTAAGTGAGACAAAAAATCTCAGCTGAGCACTGAGATTTTTTGCGGAGATTTCTGAGACAAAAAATTCATGGATTCATTTCTCAATTTGCTTGCTCACCCAAAACAGCTGTTCAGTTGTCATTTGTCTGGTGTGGCGCGTAATTTAAATAATTTTTAAGAAAAGAAATAAAATTTATTTATTTATTATTATTATTTATATTATTATTTATTTATTTATTTCTTATTTTATCTGATGAACTACTTAAAATTTGACGCAAAACTTGTTCTTGTTTGTTATCCATTTTAATAGTGTTTTTTCCAAAAGTAACAAAGAATTATCAATAGAAAAAAATAATAAATTCACATCAAAAACTACAACTGACAACATATGTTTTTGACAGCTTATGTTTGTACGGAGATTCTTATCCCACAAAACGATTCTGCCTCCGTCAATCTGACATTGAGCGCTCACTGAGCGCTCAGTTGATGGTACACGCCTATTATTTATTTGGATATGTAGTTACTTTTTTTATATCACTTAAGCTTTGACAGAAATGATCACAAAGTTCATCAAGTTTCTCATAGCAATTGGATACATAGATCAACTGTGCAGCACTTGTTACACTTATATGAAAAGTTTTTAATTGATTTAACAACTTTAGTCAGATTTTTTAATTTTTGCACAATGTAGGTGCAGTGATGATTTACAGATTTCACACGAGATAGAGTCCGTGGTTTCCACCATATTACAGATTATACAATTTTTGTTCATGATTAGCTTTAACAAAAGAACGACCGTCATATTACTTACCTGTTTCAGTTACAATGAACGATTGGCGACTAACCACCGGTGACACGCTGCATTTGATTAATATGTACAGGGTGGGCCGTAAATAAGTGCACTTAAAAAAAATTATATTAATACAACTGTAGCGCTTTTAAATGAAATATTTATTTTAAATTATACAAAACGAAATGAATTTTTATTTTTTAAAAATTAAATCATCCAAATATTGTCCATTTCGCCTACAGCACTCTTCCAATCTGACTCTGAGATTTTGGAACACTTTTGTCAAAAGTTGCGGAGTGATTAAGCGGATTTCTTCTTCAATGTTTGCTTTTAATTCAGCCGTCGTTGAAGGATTATTAAAGTACACCTTACTCTTGAGGTAGCCCCATAAAAAGAAATCCGGTGGCGTTAAGTCAGGGCTCCTGGGTGGCCAAGCAATATCACCCCTCCTCGATATCAACCTTCGAGGAAACATTTCTCTAACGACCTCCAGAGAGTCGTTACTTGTATGGCAGGTAGCGCCATCTTGCTGGAACCAGGTGTGAATAGTGTAACCACTCGATTCTTGCAGTTTTGGAGCTAAAAAATCTCTAAGCATCGAAACATAACGCTCTGAATTAACAGTAACATTACGCCCGTATCGATCTTCATAAAAATACGGCCCTATGATCCCCCACTTGGCTATTCCGGCCCAAACGGTCACTTTCGGAGAGTGTAACGGTCGTCCATGTTTTAAGCGTGGATTTTCTGTTCCCCAGTATCGACAATTTTGTCGATTAACAAATCCGTTGACATGAAAATGAGCTTTGTCTGAGAAGATAATGTTATTGAAGTGAGGGAATCTCCGTAACATTTCTGTTGCGAAATTGAACCGTGAAACAAAATCGGATTCTTTCAAATCTTGGACAATCTGAATTTTGTAAGGGTATAACTTCAAATCATCCCGTAAAATGCGACGTAAAGTCGTTCTGGGTACTCCCAGGGCCGCAGCGCGTTTCCGTGTAGAGCTTCTTGGATCCTCGCGCACAGAAGCTTGTACGCGTTCAATTGTTTCTGCAGTCCGCCTGGAACGTGGGCGTCCTGTAAGTCGAAGTTTTTGCGTTGATCCCGTTGCCTCGAATGTTACGATCCATTTTTTGATTACATTCGTACTTGGACACTCGGTGATGTTGCGTAATCCAAACTTTACCCGAAAAAGCCGACGAACAGTCACGTATGAGCGATTGTTTTCATAAAAGGCGCGAACGCAGAAAGCGCGCTGCTCTCCCGTGAACGGACTCATTGCGACTAAAAATTTAGATCTCGAGCTGCAAGGAGATACCATCCCCGCGCGTCTCTGTTATTTAGTTCGGGAGTTAGAGCGAGACAAAAAGTGCACTTATTAACGGCCCACCCTGTATAAAACAAGTGTTTGTGGAATTTTAAAAGCAGCATATACAAAAGGAACGACTTAAAAAAAAAAAAGCATGGGAAGAAATCGCTGAGCAGTTCAATAAGGATCCAGTCGAAATAAAGAAAAAACTCAAATATCTACGAGCAGCCTATGTAAATGAAAAAAAAAGTTGATAATTCAAAGAAATCCGGCGTGGGAATCGAAGACGTGTACGAGACACATCTTTTTTATTTCAAAGAGTTCAGTTTCTTAGACAATGTAATTGTCATAAGAGGAACCCAAACAAATTTGTCTCTAGTGAGTATAGTTATATAAAAGCCGAAAAAAATAGAAGATGTAAGGGAAGCAGTAATAAATAAGGAAATTTATGCTCCTTCAACTCTAGCAATATCTAAAACCTCATCTGAACGGAGAGAAAAGCAAAGTGGTCGACGTCGCAACGCTTCAAGAAGTTCACAAATTGATGATGCCATAGCGTCAATATTGAGCACAACTGTTTCAGACCCTGGTAATAGTTGTTTCTTAAAAAAAAATTGTTTTAATATTGTTTGTTTTTTAGATACACGATGTAAATACGATGTATTTGGTAGTAGTGTCGCAAGTCAGCTGACAGATTTGTCACCCACTGAGGCAGCAGTCGCCATGGCAGATGTACAGAAAGTGCTTTCACATCATACAATACGTTCACTGTCTAAGAAGGTATCGTCATCGTCATCTAGTTCTTCTGCAGCACCGACAACATCTCTCTACAGTTCTTCTGCAACACTGCCATCATCGCTTTCCAGTTCTGTTGAGTGCAACGATCCCTTGCAAAGTGCCATGTTAGACTCTAACATATACGAAGAATTCATTGAATATTCAATTAGTGATTGAATAAGTGTTATATAAAAATAAAAACTTTGTTATTATGAAATAAAATAGTTTCATTATGTGAGCATTAAAATATCCATCTTTACAAGAATTTCGCTCTCAAACGTTTTCAAGTTCTAATTTATGTCACCTAAGTGTTTCTTACAACCATTTTCAATTTAAAGAATGATTTCAAAAAATTCCCATGTAAAAGTATTTTCAACATTTTTTGGTTCTCAAAAAAAAAGTTAAAACAATTTTTTGAAATAATTTTTTAAATTTAATAGAGTTTACGGAATCAGTTAGCAGACATAAATTAGAACTCCGAACCGTTTGAACCATCCCAATGAAGAGAGTAGTTATGAAATGACGGTGGGTTGTATGTAACACTTTTAAGAATTTTGTATGATTTTCTCTGGAAATTCTTGAAAGTGTTACATACAAACCACTCTCATTTCGAAACTACTCTCTTCATTGAGATGGTTCAAACGGTTCGGAGTTCTAATTTATGTCTGCTAACTGATTCCGTAAACTCTATTAAATTTAAAAAATTATTTCAAAAAATTTCCATCTAAAAATTGTTTCAACTTTTTTTTTGAGAATCAAAAAATGTTGAAAATACTTTTACATGGGAATTTTTTGAAATCATTCTTTATATTGGAAATGGTTGTAAGAAACACTTACGTGACATAAATTAGAACTCAGAAACGTTTGAACCATCTCAATGAAGAGAGTAGTTTCGAAATGACAGTGGTTTGTATGTAACACTTTCAAGAATTTCGAGAGAAAATCATACAAAATTCTTTAAAGTGTTACATACAACCCACCGTCATTTCATAACTACTCTCTTCATTGGGATGGTTCAAACGGTTCGGAGTTCTAATTTATGTCTGCTAGCTGATTCCGTAAACTCTATTAAATTTAAAAAATTATTTCAAAAAATGTCCATATAAAAATTGTTTCAACTTTTTTTTTGAGAATCAAAAAATGTGTAAAATACTTTTACATGGGAATTTTTTGAAATCATTCTTTTATATTGAAAATGGTTGTAAGAAACACTTAGGTGACATAAATTAGAACTCAGAACCGTTTGAACCATCTCAATGAAGAGAGTAGTTTCGAAATGACAGTGGTTTGTATGTAAAACTTTCAAGAATTTCGAGAGAAAATCATACAAAATTCTTAAAAGCTTATAAGTTCAACAGAAATAAGAAAAAACTTGTTATACTTTAATTTCTTTTTATTTTCGCCCACTGGTATGGTACATCACCCTCAGATACACAATACATTTTCAGATTGTCACGAATTTTGCACGAAAATTTATAAATAGAAACGTACAACACTTTGGGGTTCTAAGCGCGCCACTGATTCTGGAAAATATAAACAAGTCGTCCAAAAGCCATTTCGACCGACATTCTTGCTCGACTTAATCTATAACTAAAGACTTGGGGTGGAAAGATTGGCCTTATTTCCAAATCCCTTCATTACATTTGTGTCGAGGCCAAATATATCGTCACCAATAAAGAAATAGGGGGTAAGTGCATCCTGGCCTTTGAGTTGTGCACCAAGGGTATGAGGAAAGTCCCATATGTTTTCGAATTCTTGGGCCACCTCAAGCCATTCGTGTTGTGAGACAGGAGTCTAAAACAATATAATGTTATCAAAACGATCAAATTCACTTTCGCCGTATGGAATTATAATAACTAAATTTAAAAACTAACCTTCAAATACGATACATGAAGAGCATCGTAAATGGCACCAATCACTTCAGGCATAAATCGGCTTATCGTCTTCCTTGAAACTCGGGTGAGAAATTCTAAGGATCTGTACGAATCACCTGTTCCAATGTATCTTAACGATATGGCCAGACGATTCCTTGCCGTAATGGCGTAACGCATTTTTGTGTCCATTTTTTTATATCAGGTTCAACCTGTTAAAAATGTTTAAAAATATTTATGTACCTAAATTCATTAATTTAAAGTTATCTTAACTAGGCACAGAACAGCTTCAAAGCTGTCGACCGACATCCTACAAAAATTTGTATAGTCTGCACCGTCCTCCCATAGTAAGTCCTCGAGCAGGTGCGCCTCCAAATCATGAAGTTCCCTTACTTCGAGAAATGGATTAACCCAAAACCTGTGTTTTCTTTTATCCTCTTGAATAGTAAGCTTTTTTAGTTCCTCCATCTTCTTAACCAGCATTAATTTTATTAAAAGCGCTAATTTTTGTTTACTCAAAGGCATTTTTGTTTATATAATTTGTTTGAAATTCAAATTTTTAAAAAACCACAACTACCGACAAAAAAGTAAACAACAGATTAACCGTTGTGTCAAATGTGACATTTGAGGTTGCTCATGGCAAGACATAATATGCCTTGTAAAAAAAACACTGGATTGCGGATGAGATTGCGGAAGAGAAGTTGGATTGAATTTTACTCTTGTGGAGCCTCAGGGTTAGAAAGTAATCTCAATATACGGAACATAATTTTTGTTGTCAAATCTTAAAAACATTAGAACATTTAAGTATCATCATTTGCAATCTCAAACAATTAAAAAATGTAAATAAGGAAATAGTAGTTACTTATTCATTTTTGAAATCAGGAGACAGATTTTTGAGTTTAAAAAATGAATTATCAAAAAAGCATGATATCGAAAACTCAAAAATTTCTTGTTTACATACAAAATATCGATAACAGTACGAAAAATTCAATCGTTTTAATCATTGATATACTAGATATAAACGGCTAGTCGTTCATATAGAAAATCCGTTTGAAAAGTGATTCCACTTATTAAGCTACATATGTTTTTCCTCTTTTAGGCTCGGTGGAAAAATTAATAAACGTCCGTAGTTAGAAATTAATTTTGTTCCTTGTAGTCTAAGCGCCGATCATTACTGAGCTCAATGCGCATATCATTGATTGTCAATCAATCGATGGATAAAAAGATACAAACGCCTAGCAGTCAATAAAATTTTGGTGGAATGAGTCGTTTTTTGATTTTTTCTGTCTTATTGTCTTAAGCAGTTGTTCTAAACTCAAGTTTTCAGTATAAAACGAAAGAGACAAAAAAAGGCCGATACACCAAATCAAACACCTAAAATGCAATTTTTTGACTTAAGACCTTTTAACCTGACGCCAAAGAATTTAACTTCAAACTCCGTTAGTTTAGTATTGATTCGAAATATGAAAGGTTATAATATATGGTCGATTTGTTGATAGTCGTTTTGACTTTTGCCGCAAGTACATACATAATAAAGACAGCTGTTTTTAAAATCGTGTTTTTTTACGCTGTACGAGCTCAGAAATTGATCATGCGAACGGACTTCGATTGGTTGACAATACACAGACTGTGCTGGCGGTTTCATAAAATTTGGGCAGTTCCATACTGCACAATACCTGCTTTGTAATAGGCTTACGTCACACGTAAAAAATCCCATTAGAGTTGAAAATATTAAATTTGGACTTGTCTGATAAAATAACAGAGGTCCAGAAGTTAGAGTTCTTAGAAAGATGTTCCTTGGCTTTGTTTATTTTTCTTATTTATAAACGGCATTTTCCGAGCTACTCGACCATAAGGTCATGGTTATTTAGCATGCGGTGTATTGTTGGGGTACCGCACGACTTACCTAATTCCTCAAGCAATTGGTAACCAATATCTGTAGCTGATAACATTGGGTTTTGCAGCATTTTTCGAATTATCTTGCTTTCATTTGCTAAAATAAATATTTTATTCGACGCACTTCGCTCCGTCAACCGATTTTAATGCACAAACCTATTTGTGATATGCACTACTCGCCGCGAAAGACTTTTCAAAATCGTATTCTTGGACCCTTTAAAATATTAGGGAATTTTTTTCTTTAACTAACAAAAATACATACCCCAAAAACAATAAGGAAAATTATTTTAAAAACTGTTACCTTCTACCGTTAACGCTTATAAAATTAGATGGATCAAATAAGTTGTAATATTAAATTTGGCTGTTACAAAGCTTTACATTTATTTTCAGCGATGATAAAATAAGATGAATTTTAATGTAAAGTATTTTGTTTACAAAAAGAAGTAATTCATTTGAAACTAAATTTTGTTCGTAAATATTATTAAATAAATTTTAAATGCATTGTTTTTTTTTTTTTGAAAAAAATACTTGACATTAAATCAATCTTATTGCATTTATTTTTTACTGAAAATAAAGTTCAAACATGCTTCAAGATGAAAAACAAACATTTTATTCAAAGATTTAAGAACTATCGATTGACCGACATTAAAATCTGTTATGTTATAAGTGATTCTAAAGATTTTTTTAATTTACTTATTAATTTTTAATAATAATTGCACAATCCGTTATAGTTATATGTAGTTGATACTTACTACAAACAAAATACCGTTCCATCACACTGCTTACTTTTGCAAACGGATTCAATCATTCATTAAGAAAAATCAGCAACTTTAAAGTTTCAACTAATGTATAAAGGCACTGGATGGAAAGGACTATACTGATTTCTCACTTTAAAATACTTGAATAAACTTGCGTTCGACAAAAAACATATAATATTATATTAAACAAAATATAATCATTTAACAGAACAAATGTAGGTATAAATATATTAAAAAAAAAAAAAAAATAATAAAAACAAATTAATGGAAATTATAAATTGTAAAAGCGATACACTTTAGATCATTTAAAAAGACCATTTTTACTTTTTTATTTTACTCCAATTTCGGTATGAAAGAGTCAATACCTGACAAAAACAAATTTAAATATTTTAAGGTTATAAGGTTATAAAAAAACATGTAAAGTTTCCTTATTAAAATGATCTAGAGATGTTTAAAGCAAAGGGAGGTAGTTAACTTAAATTATATTACACTTATTTTCACTACATACAAACATAATTATATCTAACTTTCTATGATCTAAATAATAATTTATCTTAAACACAGTTTACTGGATGATTGCGCAGTAATTTTTGGATGAAATCGTGTATAATATAAAACCATACACAAAATACCAACATAATAAAAGGCAACCGAAAGAATACAAAGAGGATAAAATAAAGTCGAAGAACGCATGTTTTGCGGTGAAAATAAAATAAATAGTGCAACACACGCAATATTTTCCAGTGAATTCAATGTATAATAAATGATATATTTATTCCTGGTTCGTCCATCTTTTGGCATTATAAAAGTGAACAAATAGACGATGCCTAAAACCATGCAAAACATAAATTTTCCAAACGAAGCTGCGCAGAATTGCGGATGATCTATTAGGTAAGTTAGGATTCCAATGAATATGCTATGCATTATGCAACCAAAAAGGGTCCAAATTGGAAATAAACTAGCAACTAATGACAAACAAAGTATGCGTGATACTGAAATAAATATTCATAAATAAAAAAATAAAAAGATTTCCTCACAAATTTAAACCAAAAACACAATTACCTGAAACACAAAAATGCCAGAATAGCTGAAGAACAAACCCGTTAATTTCCATTTTGTGTTTATCTATTTGAGCATATCGATTACAACGATGATAATCGGACAAGCACCAGGCCATGGTTCCGAAATATCCACAAATTACAGCAATTTGTAAAGCTATGCGAAAAAACATATGTAAATGTAGGCAGATTTAATATTTTGGTTGATATTTTTTTTGCAATACTTACGGGAAATTTTGTCTGGCATTGAGAGGACGATTGTTATTTGTAAAATTTTCTGAGGAGCTGCTTCCAAGAAGCAATCGAAAATGCGTATAAATGCGACATCACTTTCTTCCCGAATCTTAAGTTTGTAAAATCTATAAAAGATTAGACAGTAATTTAGTTAATAAATAATATTTTTATTGTATAATTTTAAGCTTTGGTATCTAATATTTATATTTATTAAATACATTAAATGCTAACATTATGTTTACAATATTTACTTAAATCTAAACTTAAAACTAACATAATTTTAGTTACTTTTAGCAAAAAAAATTAATTTCAAGCTTGCAGATCTGAGATTTTCATCTGTAGATTCAAGGAGCATAGACAATTTGTTAAATTTACTGTTTAATTGATTAAGAGGACTGTAAGCGCCATTGTTCTGCTAAAAATAGTTAAAAGGGGTAAATTTCTCTTTAAAGTAGCCCAACTCAGACTGAAATAAAATCGACAAGGAATAGAGGGTCATGAAATCGTTCTATTTAATACACCAGCTACAAAGCAGAACTGCAACTACTCTCTGTGACCAGCAAGAGATGGGAGCTTTACCAAGGGAAGCCTTTGAGTGTATGGAGGCTGAGAACTAGGGCCTAGTGACTTACAACTATCAGCCATTCCTGTGTGCGAGTAATGTTTTGAGGGATGGACGGGACCTACAGTTTTAAGCCGAATACGAACGGCTAATTTGAGAGAGCACTTTTCACGACAAGAATTAAGAGGCAGTTCCCGTGAAAACAACTTTAGATGGTACAGGCAGGGATTGACCCAAAGACCTCTAGCATGACATTTTATTACACTTGCGTGTATCATCATAATTAAAATCAAACACTTTTTATTGCACCATCCTCAAAATTGATAAAGATCTTCTTGTAGCTCTTAAGAATCCTGGATGAAGTTAATATTTCAATAGCGATATAGAATTATTAAAACAGAAGGCAAATCATTTATAAGTAAAATAAACAGCATTGAACCAAGATGACTGCCTTGAGGTACACCAGAATTGACTTTAAATAGACATGAAGGATTAATCCTGAACATGACGTTGTAATATCTATCTTTAAGGTATGACGTGTGTTTGAGCAAACATAGTTTCGCCACACACTACACAAACATGTTTGAGAGATATTAGTTGCGTGAAGAATTTTTACACACCACAATACCGGTAAACTTTTATAAAGTTCAATGAATTCAGTCCAAAAAATTGTTCCTCTTGTTTATTCATGTTAACTCTATGAAAATTGGCATTGGTTTGAGCAAAATTCAATACACACCACACAAACATGTTTGTGCAGGCACGGAAAATTCAAAATTTTTTGATTTTGTTCAAACTGCTTGCGTAAACACGCATAATCGCTACACACTACACAAACAGTTTGCACAAACATTTTTACAACAACAAAATACATTCGTTTGCTCAGTTTGTGTAGTGTATGGGCCCTATTGTGACTGTTTTTTAAATACAAACAAATTAGATAATTGTAATATATTAGTACTTGTATTTTTTTACAAAGTCATGTTGATTTTAATATACATGTATGTACATACATATAACAGAAGAACAAATAAAACAATTATCAGCTAGGTTGCCAAAATTGAGTGATATGAAATCGAAATCTAAATTGAAAATCGAGTGAAATTGTTTTCAAGGTTCTATGATTTGATCGATTTCATAACTTCAAATACTTTCACTTCAAGTAAAATTACATGACATATAATACCTCATCACTCAATAAATAATTTTTTTCACTGTCATAATTTTTATAATTTCTTAAGTTTACATGTTATATTTGTTTTGTTTTTTAATAAAATAAATATAGAATATTGTTTTTTATTTGCACTGTGTTGATGCACATTGCTGTAGATTCGTGGTTCTTTGCGATAAGCAGTTTTTAAATATCGAATATGTCTTGAAAGTTTTTGTTTTTTCCTCAAATATATGTACATATGTACATACATACATATGTAGCTGCAAATTCTCACAAACTAAAAGCATTCTTGGGGTTGATATCCTTTAAGTGAAAATATTACAGGTTTAAAACAATAATTGAATCTTTTCGAATTCAAATCACACCAACTTAATCTGGTCGAATCCAAATCACTTGAAAATAGCAAATATCGAAATGTAGAACACGGAAATTCACTTCGTTTTGAGTTCGAAAAAAAATGAAATAAATATCGGTAAAAGTGAATTTCTGAATTCCAATTTATATTTCGAATCGATTTCAATTTTATTTAAGGTGAAAGTGATCATAGACATATGTGCTGTTGTTAAATATGAAAATTTAAAAAGATTTAGATTTTAGAGACTTGTTAAAAAGACCCATATTTTTTCAACACAAATGATGGTATTACATCAGGACCAGGACTAAAATTGATTTATGTAAGATGACACTATTCTTGTGTGTTAAGAGAAATTACGTTTACTATTAAAGTATCTCCAAAACACATGGGGTGTTAGGACCAAAGATGTTTTTTTTTTATCTAGAATCAGACAATTATCTTTATTTTGTTGAAAAAGGGAACAATCGGATTTGGAAGAAATGGCGTGGATGATAACACAGGTAAAGCGGTCGTATAGTGATATACCTATTGAAATAATGGTCTATAAGTACCTGTCTATCTTATGTAAAAATGAAAAGAAGCCACAATAATGTTTTTTGGGACTGTTAAGAGTATGGAACAAAATTCAACAATTTTGAAAAATTCCATTTACTCAAAATCAACACTTACTTAAAACCAACACTTTTTGAAAAGCACTTACTTTTTTTGCGACTCCATATCACATCTGTACTCGGCTTTTTTGCAGCGTATTGCATAAATAAGCGAATCCCAGTACCTATAAGGATGCATATGATTGTATACTTTTAAAACAAATTGCATATACATATGTAGTTGAATTTTAAATAAACTCACCGAAATAAAAACGAACCAAGAAATGTAATCCAGGTGATTTTGTAAGTTTCCTTATTTAAATCACGATCTTGAAGATACCTGCAATGAACATCGAATACAAATATTCATTATTATGTGTATATTTTAAGCAAAGCAAGTTAACTTTAATCAAATTACATATTGATATGAATTAGAGTTGTAACAATAGTTGGAAAAACGATACTGGCAGTCGTCAAAATGAAACAGTTGATATTACCATTTTGGTAATAGCTTAAGGCCAAATTGATGTTCATTATGACAGTGATAGTTCGCATTATTATTGAAACTCCTGTCCAAGCTATCTCTTGGTTTTGAACCAAAAACTTATCATCAGAATCATCAATAACAGCGGCCCCTCTTTGTCGAATTGGTATATTTTCTTGCCATTGTTTATTGCGTTTCGGTTCGCTTGTTGATATCCCCATTTCGTTATTCATTTTAGAAATTTAGTAACACTCAAAAAGACTCGTATAGTCGTATCATACCAAAATTCTAGAAACAGTCTTAAATGCACTTATGGAATTAATGGACAGATACAAATTTGATAGATATAAAAACAAAACATAAACAAAAGCTATGAAGATGAACCAAAAACACTCTAATGAAGATATAAATCCTTCGTACGTATCACCCTTCAAAACCCATTTGTTTACATTGTTGTATTTGTAATGTGGAAGAATTCAACGAGTAAAATTTACGTGTTTTCACGCATGCATAGACACATTTACTGAGTTTTTAGGGGAAATTTCATAAATTAGAGGAGAAATTACACGCACACTAAGAAATACTTTATGAGGCCAGTTTCCGGTTTAGCTTGTAGGCAAACCAATATGACTACCGAGGATTTATATCTTTACTAGAGTGTTTTTGAGATGAACACTCCTTCAAACTGCTAAGCATAGAGAAATATATTTACCAAGAGAACCGATCTTGCCTGAAACACCCTTAAATTTTATTTGAGGTGAACTCTCTCAAATTCGAGTTGAACTCTCTCGAATTCTCTATCGGTGAATACATGTGAGTGGTGGAAAAAAAGCAAAATGGGGGATTGGGCTAAAAAACAACTTATGGAATTTTTGTGACCTCTCAAAAATGACAATTCAACAATTTCAATTTTGCAAAACAAAACAATGTATTCCGGATTTTAAGAGTAAGTTTTTGTTAAATGTTTCGATATCTAAAACATAATTTGATATTTTTCAGAGCAAAAACCTTTATAATGAAGGAAATACGAGGTTGCTTCAATGAATAACAAGTAAGTCAAATTGCAGTGAAGGCGGTGTAACAATTATAGATTTATTTTATAGTCTGTGTTTCCATTTTAGATGCTGTCCATTACATACCATAATGCAGGAAGCAGCTTCCATCAAGAAATCTGGAAGACAAAGCAAACAAGGCGCTGATTTGCAGGCAAATTTTTTGTATATTATATTTATTATATATTTCTCTTAACAAAATAATATCAATGTTTTTAACGACAGATACTGTCCATTGTTTTTGTATGTTCTTCTTAACGGCCATAGCTGCCGCAGTCGTTGACGGTGGAGGTGTCACCTCTACCAATAGTCAAACGCATTCAATGCAACAAAACCATCATCAACAACACCACCAAGTCAATGGTGCAAGTAGAAGCTTCGACATTCAATAGTCGACCGCCAACGCCCTTCTCCCAGCAGCTGAGTGCTGGAACGACTCAACAGCAGTAACAGCAACTGCACAGTAGTCAGGCAATTCAGGTTAGTTAATTAACTTACGAGTGATCCAAAAAGCAATAGGTATTTTAAATTATGTGATTATTTAGGGCTGCCAACACGCTCGGCCTATTCATCCGCTGCCAAGAAATATAATGCAAGCCGGTAAAAAAAACGACTTGCAGTGGCAACAAAAGCAACATCTTTTGGTTGATCAAATTGCTTAATCTTCGTCTTATAGGTCTAAATCCAGGCTTATATTGCTAAAGTTATCACTATCTCACAGCCACGAAAGAACTACAGGGGCACTTAAGCAATATTCACATGAGCACGACCAACGACCAACGAATGAACGAATATTCGTCGATTTTGACATTTCTTTCACATGAGAGTTTTTAATTCGTCGCGAATGAAGTTTGACATTCACCACTGAAACCAAAACAAGAACGATTTTTTTAGGTTAAGTACGCGCGATTTTTTTATTCGTTGCGAGTGTGGATAATGTGGAACGCGAATAAAGTTTGACAGTTCGTATCAACTATAATTTTTTTCGCGACGAATAAATTTATTAATATATGATATTAAAAAGTAAAAGTATGCATCATAAATCAAATAGAAACTATATTGCTATCGTTTTGTTAAGAATTTGTGTGGAAATATGTCTTCAAACGTATATAAACTCACATTTTGTAATTCATTCGTCGTTCGTTGGTCGCGCTCATGTGAATGATGCTTTAGCTGGCTGAGGCAGCGGCTACTGCCGCCGCTGAGGCTGACACCGACGACATAGAATAGGTAGCTGAAATACCGGTTTAGAAGCAACTTGTTGGGACAATAGAGAACCTCCTAAATGACGGGAGTCGTAAATCATTGGTAAGCCTTCTTAAAAAATAAATTATAAATAAATTGAATACAAAATAATCTGTTATCAGTTTTGTTTGTACTATTTTAGAATTCTCTGCAAATTTTATAAACTTAAAGACTGACAAAATAGAAGCTGAATTGCATGAATTCATAATGTCTTAAATCACCAAAGCTAAGTGCATTCTGTTTAAAACTAACTTTAATCGCCACAAGAATACCCCTACAAACTGCCCTAATGATGTTCCAAGAGTCGTGAGTCACGCAGTGAAAATGTCCAATTTGGATTTTGGAATTTGCCTCGTAAAAGAATGACAACATAAACGACTTAAAAAGCCACATATTTTCAATCAATCTATCAACTTACGAGCCCTATTCCGGGAATGGTTTAATTATAACCTAATCAATTTCATTGTGCGTTTGTTGAACAGAAGGCTCTTGATGGCAAGACTACTTCAAAGTAAGTTTTACATAAACCACAAAATTTGAAAGCACTAATTAATGTTTTTTTTAGCAACCAAATAAAACGAAGCGGTATTGCAACAAGTCATACAGTTTGATCCGACGACATGCTTAGAATCTCATCCATTGATGTTTTTAAAGTTTTTAAATAAAGTTGTAATTTTTTAAAAATTGTATGTAATTTTGTATAATATTTGTTTTTAAAATTTAGTGCTATTAATGTATTTTAACTTTAAAAAGAAAATTTTTTGTTGAAATGTAATTTCTTAGTTTTCGAGTAAATAAAAAAAATAAATGTACTCTTTTTCCAAGAAAGACACTTTTCGGTTTTCCCAAATTTGATCTGTTCAGGTCAAGGTTTTTAGCAAATAATAATAAAAAAATAAGCTGTTTTAAGTAGATTTTATTTTTATTATTGAGACATGCATATGTTTATTAAAAACTTAATCCTATTTCTTATGTTTTGGTTCATCACGTTCGTAGGTATTCCTTCGTAATTTCAGGTGGTCGACAGCATTAGTCAGAGATTCGTTCTCTTCATCTCGCGTCAGAGTTCGAAGTTTAAATTCCTTTGAGTCTGATAACACCGGTTGATAAAATTACATATTTGTTTCGTTGTTCTGCCTTCGAACCTTACCTTCAAATTTTTCAATTACATCAGGTTTTTAAAATATGCCCCTTTAAAAATTCTAAAGACCAAAACCGATAAAACATGCCTCCCTCAACTTTAAATTGCAAGATGATTTTGTAAAGTACATATCTTGGCTTTTAGGTACAGTATAAATCATTTTGGTATTTCACCTAATTTTTGTAATTTATTATCATAATTAGTTATGATAGACTTATAAGTCTTCATTTGACTCTACCTGAAATTTTGAAAAAAACCTTGATTGTAATTCTTTTATGTTTTTAAATAGTTCGTTTAATTTTTGATGCTGATTACGAATCCGAACTCCAATTTTATCTAGTTCCGTGTGGTCAAACTAATAAATACTCGTTTTCAATATTATTTTTGTATTTTTTTCAATTTATTAGAAGAATTTGATGTTATAATCTTAAGACTACAAATTCGTAATAGGAAATAGTAAACATTTGCAAATGGGATATTGAAGAAAGATATAGTAGATTTGGATAATCATCACACATTTTTTTGAAAAGAAAACTACTTTATAAGTGCTTTCGAATTAAAAATAAAATATCTCAAAAACCTAAATTGATGGAGTAATTTTCGAGTCGGGTTTGAATTGAAGATGTTGACGGCATCGACAGCAATAAATCATGAATTGGAAGGCATTTTAATAAAAAGTTACAAATTCATATGCATAATACTCGCTCTAATGCTGTTCTTGCCTTCATATACATAGTGCATAAACAAACAGTCTGTTGCTGCTCTCATCTATATACTCCGTTTTGGCCCCGCTAATAAATTCAACTAAAGTCTTTCCTGGTGAGTGACATTTATGTATATGTTCTGCCATTGAAGCATAAGAGACTGCTTTGTATCCAAAGCCATACAATTTTGTTATAATTTCATATCACTGACGACTTTCTCCATCTGGGCTATTGTTTTGGATGAAGCTGCTGCTGTTTGAAATTATTGCATACATCTCCAGATGATTTTGACAATATTGTTATGATTAGCAAAAATACAACAAACATCTTTACATAGTACCTGTCATTTGTTTATGACTACTCATCTCACGTTATCATTGATTAACTACACTATCGACATCCTCACTTTTTGGTTTGTGTATGTACTAAAATTAAATTTGTATATTTTCTGAGTACACTAAAAATCAAAAAATTTAAATTAATATTTAAAATTAATTTAAAACTTAATTTACATATAAACAAACACATAACACGACATACAAACTAAAATATTAACATCGATTTTTTATTATGGCTAATTGTGGTGCTTGTAATACCATCTCTGATTACATGATCGACTCCGTTATGTGTAGGGGTAATTGTCGAAGAGTTTTTCATGTACTTTGCATTGACGCCCCGTTCAGTTGCATAAAACTTTTTGCTAAGAGAAAATCTTTTTTCTACTTTTGTGATGAATGCGACCCGATCGCCGAAAAGAATATAGTTCGAGACGTCATAAAAAATATAAAGGACCTAGAAAAACTGGAGAAACAATTTACTTTTCTTTCAAAGAAAGTTGAAAATCTGACCTGCACCAACGGAAATATTGAAAATAAAATTAATAAAGACAAAACTTGATCGGAGTAAGCAATCACAACTTAAAAATCGCATTTTACTTGGCTATAGAAAAGCAATCAAAAAATGTAACCCAGCAGAAAAAATATTAATTAAAAACAATTCTCTTATAATTAATGATAAAAAATTTTATTTAAACAAAAACAATATCTTAAAATATCTAAACAAAAACGGAGAAGCAGAATTACAAAAAATGTTCAACTCTATAAACTTAGCAGCTGTCACATCTGTCAGAGAAAATATGCTGTCAAACAACAATCATCAAGAAATAAATGTAATAGAACAGCAAATATCAACAGGGATGGTACATGAACATCAACATCAAAATTGTAATAGATTTGATAGAAACTGAAATTTAGAAGCCGTCAGTCAAAATAATGTTAAAATTAGTCTTAAAATAATTTCATACAATATATCAGGGTTAAATAATAAACTTTTATTTGTAAACTTCTTTAATTACATTAAAAATTTTGAAATATTTTTATTATTTGAAACACATGTAACAAAAGAAAACTTTATTAAATTTGAAAAATATTTTAGTGGTTATAAGCTTATGTGGTTAGAAGCAACTAAATCGTCAGATAAAGGGCGTGCAAGTGGAGGCACTCTATATGGGATACGATCTTCGTTACTAAATACATTCATTTTTGACGAATGTGAAGGAACAACAATTGTAAAATGTGTGAAGGAGAAGAATATGTGTATCGTACCATGTTACATAAATTGCAATCACTGGAAAAATGATTTCGAAAAACTTTACAATACAATCCAAAGTCTAGATAGCAGCAGTATGAGTATACTTCTCATTGGAGACTGTAATGCAAGAACTGGAAAAAATCAAATAAAAATAGCAAAAAATATATCAAATCCTTCGATATCTACCAACGAAAGAAATTCAGCTGACAGTGTATGCAATAAAAACGGAGTGGAATTGCTCCAGTTGCTTCAAATTCATGGTTTAACAATTCTAAATGGATGTACAATAGGAGATAAAGATGGCCACCTCACCTTCATCGGCGCACAGGGTAAATCTGTGATTGACCTTTGCGCTGTAAATGATAAATGGATTGATCGTGTCAACAGATTTGAAGTTGAGTGTAAGACTTTCTCAGACCACATGCCCATAGTTGTGGAATTTTTAAACCAAGCACCTTCTACTAAAACAAATCTTAAACTTCTTCCTCGTCTTTGTTGGAAAAATGAACAGAAAACTTCGTTTCAGCGAAATTTAGAAATTTTTTTACTAATTAACGCCTTGCCAACGGAATCCACGGAAGATCTTTCAAATCAACTTACTGAATGTATTCGAAATTCTTATCCAAGCAAAACTATAAACCCGAAGTTATCATTTAAACAGGAATGGTTTGACAAAGAGTGCTGGAAAGCTAGAATAAAGTCGTTCTCCATTTTACGCGTAATCCGTTCATCAAACAACCAACACCTTAGGACTTGGTATATCGAAGCCAACACAAATTACAAAAACTTATGTCGTCAAAAGAAAACTGACTTTGAAAACCAACAAGCTCTTCTTTTGGGACAAACTCGAAACGCCAAAGAATTCTGGAAGATTGCGAGGGAAATCAACGGAATGAATTATAAAATCGGTACAGGTGTATCGGCTGAATTACTTGCAAACCACTTTAAACTTCTCCTCTCAAATAATTCTAATCTGATAATCTCATACGCAGAACCTTTATGCATTGACGAATCACTAGACTCCGACATCTCTATTGAAGAAATACAATCTGTGTTGATGAAAGCGAAAAATGGAAAGGCGCCAGGTGAGGATGGTATCCCTTATGAGTTTTTTAAAAATGCAACACCCCAATTTTATAACAACTTAAGGACCCTGTTCAACAAAATTTTATCAACGGCAAGCATCCCCTCTTCGTTCAGGAAATCTGTGATCTTCCCGATCCACAAAAAAGGACCTTTAGACGTTGTAGAAAATTATAGAGGAATCTCTTTCATGAATGTTATGTCAAAAATTTTCTGTGGTGTCTTGGTTGAAAGATTAGAAAGATGGGTTGAAAGGAAAAACATTCTGTCTGAACTACAAGCGGGATTTAGAAAGAATTACTCCACTATTGACCAAATATATATTCTTACGTCTATTGTTAAAGCGTTCCAAGCCAGGAACAAAAAAGTATACTCTTTCTTTGTTGATTTCAAAGCTGCCTTTGATCTTATTAACAGGGACGCTCTTTTTTACAAAATGTCGCAACTTGGTATATCGTCAAAATTCATTAAAGTGATTAGAGAAATGTACACGGATACTAATGCAGCAGTTTGGGATGGTACAACGTACTCGGAGTGGTTCGGAACTAATTCTGGTGTGAAACAAGGCTGTCTCCTCAGTGCATTATTGTTCTCACTCTTTTTAAACGACGTAGTAGATGATCTACCTGGTGGAGTCAGAATTGCTGGTTCTATAGTCAATGTGTTACTCTACGCAGACGACCTTGTCATACTAGCTGAATCACCTGAGCAGATGCAATTGATGATAAATCGCTTGTCAAACTACTGCAAGAGATGGGATCTATCTATAAATACAGAAAAATCGAAAATGATGGTCTTCGAGCGACATTCAAGAAATCATAATGACAGACAGTGGTATTACGATGGACAAGCTGTAGAAACCGTGAGAGAAGTTAAATACCTAGGTGTGAGACTTAGTTCAACTTTTAGTTTCAAGAACCACCTAGCCGAGAAAAGCAATAGCTCACAAAGCTTAATTAACCTAACCTGGAAAAATGTTTTTTCAAACAAAAGAATCACTTTATCCTCAAAATATAAGATATTTAATTCAGTTGTCAAATCAACCCTTTGCTACGCTTCTCAAGTCTGGGGTGCAGATGAGTACGAGGAAATAGAACTATTCCAAAGAAATTTTCTGAAGAAACTATTTAACCTGCCACAAAATACACCAAATTATTGTATTTACTTGGAAACTGGTCTTCCAAAACTCCTAACCAACACTCTGAAATCTCAAGCTGACTTCATAGTTAAGCTATGTAGTCATTATGAAGAATATCGACTTTCGAAGAAACTGTTTTTGTATGAGTTAAGGAACAAAGACTGGTGGTATAAAAAATGGCAGACTATTGGTAACGCTTGTGGTGAAAACTTAATAATTGACACTAACAACTTAAGCAATTTGAAAGAAAATCTCTACAACATTATTCAGAAGAATGAAGACGCATCTCGTGATATGTTCATCCTTAAGGCGCGAGAGTCTGATAACAGAGTCTTATACAGCCAATTGGATTACAATCTAAAACAAAGGAACTACTTCCATGATTCGTTAAGATATGATGAAATATCTATAATCTTCAAAGCAAGGTGCGAGGTCCTTCACCTCAATGGGAACCCCTATAATGGAAGCTTTAACCAATTCTGTTCGCTGTGCAACCTTAAAGCAAAAGAAGACTGCTTTCATATTATTAGTATATGCCCTATATTCAGACCACAAAGAATTATGCATTTTGGTAAACCTACTTTAACTTTACAAGAATCTGTACAACTTTTAAACGAATGTGAATGGAAAACCCTTAGCAATTTCTTGAAAACAGTTTACAAATACAGAAAATTGTTAATATCTGAATACATTTAAATACCTACCATTTTGAATTTATTGAAAATTTATTCTATTTATAGTCATTAATTAAAATTAAAATATAAATTTGCCAATCAGGCTGACGGCTAAGCCATAGCTTTAAGATTCAAATATTGTAACAAACTATTGTATTTAACTGTTAATAAATGAATAACTTACTTACTTACTTACTTACTTAAAGACAAAACTTCTGATTTAGGAAGCAAAACTAAAACCTTAACCAAACGTAAAAACGATAATCTTGACGACGAAAATTCTGATATATGCCATTTACCAAAGAAAGTTCCAACCTCCGTATTTAAAGACTTTGTAATATCCCGCCCAGTAGCCAATTTTAACTATAATAACAATGTACCTGCTTCGTTATCTATTTCTTCTTTAACATTACCACTGATATCAGCACATAATGTTGTTAATATCTCACCATCTAATTCAACGACCCGACTAAATGTGGATTCTTCGACTTCTACTTTGTCGAAAAACATATTTTTGCCAAAAATCACCAACGAAACTACTTCACTAACATCTCCAATTGTGTCCGGACTAAAGGCTGTTGAAAGGGCAAAAAAATCACTTGTCCGAAAAGCTGGGTTCCCCATTTACGTTAAATGTTGAGAAAATTATACATCGAAACCATACTCAGTATTCGTCCTTTAAAATACGTGCACCTGACTCAATTTTCCATGTTTTAAATTCACCATCGTTTTGGCCTAAAGGAGTAATAGTTCATGAATTCATGAATAAGTCGAACAACCCTTTTCGTCAGTATCGGACAATGCTAAACCACCGTCAAAGCAGCTTAAAAAGGTATTAATCTATTACCAAAACGTAAATGGACTTCGGACAAAGACCAACATGGTTTACAAAAACATTAACAATCTTTCTCACGATATCATAATATTGACGGAAACATGGCTCAACAACTCTATCTCGGACTCGGAGCTTTTTGACTCCTCTTATCAAGTCTTTAGACGTGATCGTTATAACTCAGACGATTCAAACGCCGCCGTTGGTGGCGGAATTCTTGTCGCTATCAACAATACACTCACTGGTTACCTGATTGACGACTTTCGATCAACAGACATCGAAATACTATGCTTAAAAATTAAAATGGTAACAGGACATTTATTTATTGTAGCAGCACATATACCTCCAAGCTCCAAGAACGAGGTTTATGAAAAACTAAACAACTGTATAGAAAGTATTTATATCCTTTTGGAGCCTGAAGACGAAGTACTGGTTGTTGGTGATTTTAATTTACCCAATCTCAATTGGATTAAAATTGACGACGATAACTTCTTCGTCCCAATAAACGCGTCATCTTCAAACGAGTTTTTATTAACAGATGGTATGTCTTCATGTGGCTTAAGTCAACTCAACGGTGTGAAGAACAGTTTTGGAAAAACACTTGATCTGGTATTTTTCTCCGAAACCATATGCTCTGAAGCAGCTGTGATTTCTTCTGCTGTCAAAATTGTGGACGAAGATCGCCATCATCCTGCATTAGACATAGGACTTAATTTAAACATGGCTTCACCTCATATGCTATCTAATAACAACAAACTAGAATTCAACTTAAGTAGGTGTAATTTTGAAAACCTTTTTAACTTATTATGTACGATAAATTGGCATCACTTATTTTGTAACTTAAATATTGACGATATGTGTAACATTTTTTATTTAACTCTTTTTGAGTGTTTCTATAAAGCGATTCCATTTAAAGAGACTCGAAATAACTTGAGTGTTCCACCATGGTTTGATTCCCACGTTAAAAACTTAAAAAACAAAAGGAACAAAGCTTGGATAAAGTATAGTCAAACAAGAACTGATGATGATTATAGGACGTTCATTATAATAAAACAACTTTTCACTGACTACTCTAACATCCTATATGATGACTACATTCGGAAAATTGAATTAAACCTTAAAAACAATCCTGATAGTTTTTGGAAATTCGTTAATCGTAAGAAGAAAACATGTGGGTACCCTAACTTAATGACTGATTCGACATCAAATAGTAATGAGCCGAGAATAATTGCGAACATGTTTGCAAACTACTTCAAAGATGCTTTTGTAGATTATAATACTATTAGTTTTCCTAACACATCTACCACTGTTATAAATTTCCCCCACTTAAATTCTATCAATTTCGTTATAAGTGAAGATACTGTCCTTAATAGTATCCTACAACTTGATGAATGTTTTAGTCCTGGTCCCGACGGTGTACCATCATCCATTTTAAAGAAATGTGCTGCGTATTTAGCACACCCGTTATGTGTTCTTTTCAACACGTCTTTAAGTAACTCGCTGTTTCCTTTTATCTGGAAGAGCTCCTTCATAATACCTGTACACAAAAAAGGTCCTAAAAACGCAATAATGAACTACCGACCTATTGCTAAACTATCTGTGATACCTAAACTGTTTGAGTCAATCGAATGTAGCGTCCTTTCTTTTCACTGTAGTTCAATTATCTGTGATAACCAGCATGGTTTTGTTAAAAAGCGTTCAACTGTTACTAATCTGTTTAACTTTACGTCCTTTTGTTTAGATGTTTTTGAAAAACGTGAACAAGTAGTGTCTTTACTGATTTCAGCAAGGCCTTTGATAAATTGTGTCATAAAACATTACTTTTAAAACTATCACAGCAAGGTTTTAACGACTGTTTCATAAACTGGATCTCCTCATATTTGCAAGATAGACGTTATAGTGTTAAATTTAGTAATGAGTGTTCAAGTTCATTTGTTGTGAATTCTGGTATCCCCCAGGGTAGTCACCTTGGTCCTATTCTATTTGTTTTATTTATAAATGACTTGGTTTCGATCATACAAAATTCATCGGTCCTTAAATATGCTGATGACATCAAAATTTTAAAAAAAATTAACTCTACATCTGACTGTCTTCTCTTTCAAGAAGACTTAATATTATTCAGGGAATGGTGCAATAATAATCGTCTTGTTTTAAATGTTGACAAATGTAAAACCATGAGTTTTACACGCAAAAAAGTTCCAATCGTTTTTAGTTACATGTTTCATTCTTGTCCTTTAAGTAGAGTATATGTATTTTCTGACTTGGGTGTTGTCTTAGATCCTAAACTAACATTCAATGAACATATTAACTTGATAGTTAAAAAGCAAATAGAGTTCTGGGTTTTATTAAGAGATTTGGCCGTGATTTCCGTGATCCATATGTTTTAAAATTACTTTTTGTTTCATTTGTGAGACCAGTCCTGGAATATGCTGGTCACCTTACTACGCCGCCGTACACGTCACAAGACTCGAAGCCATTCAGAAAAGATTTTTGCGTTTTTGCTTACGATCCCTTCCGTGGTTTCATGATATTCATACATTACCGCCTTATTCACAAAGACTTTCTCTCATAAATCTTCCTTCTTTGACAAATCATAGGAAGTACTTGCAGTTTTGTTTTATTGTTGGAATAATAAACGGACAAATTTTATCACCATCAGTTCTTGGTAGTTTAAACTTTAGTTTTAGTCGTTCAAGTATAAGACTCCAGAAACCATTGAATACTAATTTTAGCAGATCAAACTATGGTGTACGTACATAGCCCCTTAAATCAATTAATTGACATTTATAATAAATTTTACTCTTGTATTAATTCGCCAAATGATAATATAAAAAGTATAAATAGCAAATTATTATTTTTCAACAGTCTAGTTTAAGTTTTTAGATTTTAAGTATATATTAAGAATTGTTAACGTTAGTATTAGACGAAAGTGGAAACATCATAGTGGAACCGCAGTCAATGCTGAGGATATGGAAGGACCACTTCTGCAGACTGTATAACGGCGACGACGAACCGAATTCCGCTGTCAGGCAGGATGATCCATTCAACATAGACGACGAAAGCCAACAATCCCGTCCTCCCGACTTAGACGAAGTAAAGATTGCTATATCTAAGCTGAAGTCTAACAAAGCCGCTGGAGCGGATGGCTTGAATGCCGAGCTCTTTAAAGCAGCTGGAGATAAGTTGGTTAGGAGCATGCACCAACTTATCTGTAAGATATGGTCGGAAGAAAGCATGCCCGATGAATGGAACCTCAGTATTGTTTGCCCGATCCTGAAAAAAGGAGACCCTCTAAAATGCACCAATTATAGAGGAATCAGTCTACTTAACATCGCTTATAAAATCTTCTCTGCCGTAATATGTGAACGTCTAAAGCCCATCGTCAACAACCTGATAGGTCCTTATCAGTGTGGTTTTAGACCAGGAAAGTCCACAGTCGATCAAATATTCACATTACGGCAGATCCTGGAAAAAACCCAAGAACACCAAATCGACACCCACCATCTTTTCATCGATTTCAAGGCCGCATATGACAGTATCTACAGGGACGAGCTGTATAGAGCCATTTCTAGTGTTAGCATCCCCGCCAAACTCGTCCGTTTGTGCAGGATGACCATGGAGAATTCACGCTGCTTCATAAAGGTTGGAAACAACATAACAGAACCTTTCGATGTCAAAAAAGGTTTTAGACAAGGTGATGCACTGTCATGTGATTTTTTTAACATCGTACTTGAAAGAATAGTGCAGAGCTCACACGTCAACACTAGAGGCACTATCTTTCAAAAGTCTGTCCAATTACTAGCATATGCGGATGACATTGACATAATCGGAAGAACTCAGCGTGATGTCAATGGGGCTTTTGTGAGTATTGAGGCAGAGGCAGCAAAAATGGGTGTAACGGTTAATGAGGGCAAAACAAAGTACATGCTGTCATCAAGAAAGGACCTACAACACCGACGTCTTGGTCAAAACGTCACCATCGACAGACGTAACTTTGAGGTAGTCAAGGACTTCGTCTACCTAGGCTCCGCTGTAAACGCAGAAAACAACACCAGCGCTGAGATCAAACGAAGAATAACTCTTGCTAACCGCTGTTTCTTTGGGTTAAGAAAGCAATTGAGTGGAAAAATTCTCTCTCGAAGGACCAAAGTGTCGCTATATAAGACCCTTATCATCCCCGTCCTGCTATACGGTGCAGAAGCATGGACTTTGACAAAAGCGGATGAAAGCACCTTGGGTCGTTTCGAGAGAAAGATTCTTCGTGTGATCTACGGTCCCGTATGCATCGAAGGGGAGTGGAGGAGAAGATGGAACGACGAGCTGTACGGGCTGTACAGCGACGTAGACTTAGCAAGAAGGGTAAAAGTCCAACGACTAAGATGGCTAGGTCACGTAGAGCGCATGGAAACCAATGCTCCGGCCCGGAAAGTCTTCGAATCCACACCCACAGGACAGCGCAGTAGAGGAAGACCGCGAATCAGGTGGCGCGCACAAGTGGAAGGTGACCTCACCCAACTCGGAGCGCGAAACTGGAGACATCTAGCTAGGGACCGAACTAGATGGAGAAGTTTGTTGGGTGAGGCCCTAGTTCACACAGGACTGTAGCGCCACCTTAAGTAAGTAAGTAAGTAAGTAAAACATTTCAGCTTCCTCCTGTTTCAAATTTTACTGATGGATTTTACTGATAGCAACCGGCCCCTAATGATGTGATCGGAACAGTAAAAAATTGGAACACAAACAGTCTTTGTATATATATTTGAATGAAGAGGAACGCTCGACCTGACATCTTGTCATCGACTTCCTAAACAGTTCGTTCCACATGTTTTGCATGTGGAATGTATTGGGGTGGGGGTAAAAATGAGCAAGAATTCCAATATAAAATAATAAATTTCCAGATTATTAAAAAAAACAGAAGATAGAAAAGAATGTATACAAACTCAGCGAAAGTTCAAGGGAGGAAATGAAAAGACATTTTTGTTATAATTTATTATTTATATTTTGTATACTTAATGTGGTTTTTTGATTGGTTGATTGAGAATGAAGAAAATAAAAAAAACACAACAAGACAAAAAAAGAATTAGAATATAAACTTTTTGTGGTTTCCAATTAGAAAAATTAAGGTTTTGCCTAGTTTTTTCGAATCATTTTCAAATGAGACAAATATTTTTAAACCATGTTAATAATAGTGCTAACATTTTTTGTTTAGTTTTCTTTTAGGGATGAATAATATAAAAAGAATGACAGTCTCCGTCTAGCATTCGTTGCGATAACATCGTTCCTCTAGTTTGCGGCTCTTAAACCGGTTAATTTGCTGTTTTCAACTTATTATTTTTTTTTCTTTTTTGTTTTTTCTCCTCAACTTCTTACCCCACCCCTAGTGTTTCTATTCTTGTGAATAGTGTTTGGTTCTTTCCCACAAAGCCCATCCCGACGGGCTAATATGATAGGGAATTGATTTAGGGGTTATCCCCGGATACACCCCTTCATTCACCGCCCCTCAAATCCCCGCCAACCAAACGAACAAAACATCTTACCAATTTAGAACAATTTCCCGAACTCCCTGCCCCACAAATTTCAAAAACCCCAAAGTTCATTGTCATCTCTTCAAGTGATGAAAACAAACCCCTATCAAATGTTAGTGTTTTCTTTTTAAAGAAAGCCATAGATGCTATTAGTAAGGAATATGAAAGTATTACCCAGCTTCGTAATGGGAATATACTTATCTTTGCAAAAAACAAAAAAGTTGCAGGAAAATTCCTAGTGCTCACTTACTTAGCTAATCAATGCCCAATCTCCGTGAATTATCACGACCGTCTGAACTCAAGTAAAGGAATCGTATTTGCGCCTTTCCTTATTAACGTTCCGGAAAGTGAAATCGTCTCAGAAATGTCCACGCAAGGTGTAATTGAGGTCTTCAAGTTTATAAAAAATATGGCCTCATGCTTTTTACTTTCCATTTATATCAAGCAAGGATTTTACAGAGAAGAAGGAATATATCCCCAATCCAATGCGGTGTCGCAAATGCCAAATTCTTGGACACACCATCAAAAGGTTTACCAAAGAAGAAATGTGTGCTACTTGCAATCTTCAAGCTCACGAAAATGCACCTGTAAGCTGCACACGTGTTATGTGTGCAAACTGTCCCCCAAATGCAGAACCACATCCATCTTCCCTTACTAAATGCCCTAAATATATTAAAAACAAAGACATTCTAACAATTAAAACGAGAAAAAAGTGTAGCATGGCTGAAGCGAGACGCCTATACTACCACAATAATCCAACTGAAACAAACCTGAATAAAACCCCCTACAACGAAAAAAATTATCTGTGATAAGCATGGTTTTGTTAAAAAGCGTTCAACTGTTACTAATCTGTTTAAATTTACGTCCTTTTGTTTAGATGTTTTTGAAAAACGTGAACAAGTAGATTGTATCTTTACTGATTTCAGCAAGGCCTTTGATAAATTGTGCCATAAAACATTACTTCTAAAACTATCACAGCAAGGTTTTAACGACTGTTTCGTAAACTGGATCTCCTCATATTTGCAAGATAGACGTTATAGTGTTAAATTTAGTAATGAGTGTTCAAGTTCATTTGTTGTGAATTCTGGTATCCCCCAGGGTAGTCACCTTGGTCCTATTCTATTTGTTTTATTTATAAATGACTTGGTTTCGATCATACAAAATTCATCGGTCCTTAAATATGCTGATGACATCAAAATTTTAAAAAAAATTAACTCTACATCTGACTGTCTTCTCTTTCAAGAAGACTTAATATTATTCAGGGAATGGTGCAATAATAATCGTCTTGTTTTAAATGTTGACAAATGTAAAACCATGAGTTTTACACGCAAAAAAGTTCCAATCGTTTTTAGTTACATGTTTGATTCTTGTCCTTTAAGTAGAGTAGAGTAAGTGCGGCAAATGTGGCCTACGTGGTTAATATGGCCTATAGCGTTATTTCCCAAACCGCAAGCCGGAGCGAAAAAAAAATTGTTGCATTACGAACACGTTCAAACCGGTTTAGCCTCAGTCTTTCGTGCTTAATGTGGGGCTACGGTTGTGACAGATATACGGACACTTTGTTTTTTTTTACTTTTGGTTGTAATTTTTTGGTAAGTTTTCTATAGTGTTTTAACATTCAATTTTGAGTTAAATTGGTAACTTCTTTTTTAAATTAAATTATGTTTAATATTTTCTTAACATATGTGGTATCATGATTTAAAAAAAAAAATTATAAAGTTTATATATATGGCCCACACTGAGCCATATTTAACACCAGGTAGGCCATATTTGCCGCAATTTTTTTTAATATGATTTATGAAGTTCCTTTAAGTTTCTGTTTTTAACTTTTTGTTATTATTCTTTTTTTAGTTAAAGTTTTTAAAAGCTGAATTAAAAATGTTTTGTTAGACTGTTTAAAAAAAAAATAAATGAATTAGACTTAAATTTATGGTTTTATTTAAAAAAATGTTAAGGGTAGGCCATATTTGCCGCACTTACTCTATATGTATTTTCTGACTTGGGTGTTGTCTTAGATCCTAAACTAACATTCAATGAACATATTAACTTGATAGTTAAAAAGCAAATAGAGTTCTGGGTTTTATTAAGAGATTTGGCCGTGATTTCCGTGATCCATATGTTTTAAAATTACTTTTTGTTTCATTTGTGAGACCAGTCCTGGAATATGCTGGTCACCTTACTACGCCGCCGTACACGTCACAAGACTCGAAGCCATTCAGAAAAGATTTTTGCGTTTTTGTCTACGATCCCTTCAGTGGTTTCATACATTACCGCCTTATTGTTTATTATTGATTGTAGGTGTAGATTAAATCATGAGGAATGGCTTGTACACACTACAACCCTGCGCCTGTCGGTCGATGGCTGAAAGAAGTACTTTGCATTGCACAGATAGTGACACATGATGTGCCTGTGCTATTGTTATCTAATGCTTCAACTTATTCAGCTTGTATTTGATCCAATTGGCTTGGGTATGAATGGCTAGGGAAAGTGTCCACAATAAAGAGATCCCTTAACTTCATAGCCACACTCACGACATGTACATATATCCCTCTCGACAAATAAGGCATGTCAGACCGGTTTCAACGCGAAGGTTTTCAGTCTTCTGCAGTATCGATCCTTTCGCTTTAATCGGCCCTTCTGATTCCTACAGTCGAGTCGGGTTAAAAATGAGGACATAAGAAGCCATCGGAATCGGTTAAAGTTGGGCCTTCGTGAATCCTGGGTTGTTGTTTGTTTTGCTCCATTAAAAGAATCTTGTTTTCTTCTTGAAACAATTGTTAATAACTTTAAATTACTTTAAAAGTGTGACAATAAGTGATCCTGAGCCTTGAGTCTGGATTTGACTTTGTGTATTTCTTTAAATTGTTATAAATCTTGAAAAACAAACATTTTGTAATCATTTGGTGATTTGGTTTTTTTGTGACATTTTACTTTTTTCTCCCACAAGTTTATTTCTCAGAGAAAATAATAATAATAAAATATCGTAAATATTATCACTCAAAGTTTTAAAATAATACATATTGTATGAGTACCTCCTAAATCACTACTATCTGTTTTACGTGTTATATTAACTATCATTGCATACTTTGAAGAGTAAAATTCAAATTCAAATTCATTATCTAAATCGACAGCAAGCACACAAACCATTTCGCAATCCTCCAGCAACGTCGTCGCTACAAACACTCAATAAACTCATTAAATGTCTTCTTGCACCATATGCCATCAAACTACGGACTACCTGATAGATTCAATAATATGTCATGGCAACTGTCGACGATCATATCATATGAAATGTATTGACGCCCCTTATAGTACTATTAAGCTTTTCAAGGAAAGGAAATCTTTTTACTATTTCTGTGACGAGTGCGATCCGTTTGCACAGATTAACATTACTCGCGACATAATACAAAATAAATATAATCTAGAAAAGCTACATAACCAATTACTTCGTCTTACCGAAAAAGTTGACAAAATAACCACTTTGTCACCAGTACAAAATATTGAGTCTCATAATAACGAAGTCGAAATGACTAATAGTGGATCGCTAAATCACACCTCATCTTTAAACCAAATAACTGACGAAACTGATACAATGCACAACATGGATTCTCATAGTGTCGAAAATGAAATGACTTATAGCCGATCGCTAAACGATGCAGCATCATTAAAGCGGAAAATTGACGAAAGTGTCGCCGAATTTAGTGAAGCTAATCCCTCAACGAAGAAGCCTGCCAGGTCTGCTTCTCCCTCTGCATCTGAACTTCCTTCTCAACATCTTCAATCAACTCTAACCTTATCAACATCTTCTGTCCCAATCAAAGCAAAAGCAACTTTACCATCATCAATAGAGCCATTACTCGCAAATGCCAACCCATCATCATCAACGTTAGCAAACTCATTGTTATTTTCATCTCTTTCAAACAAAACTCATCTAAACTCACCTATCTCATGTGGATTGAAAGTAGTAGAAGGCCATCGAACTTTATTTTTATCTAAACTTGACCCTTCAACAAACGCCCTCGATATTAAAAACTTTATTTCGAACAAGACTGATACGTCGCTATTAAAAGTTGAGAAAATGATTCATCGAAACCACTCGAAATATGCATCTTTTAAGATAAGAGTTCCAGACTCAATCTTCCACCTTCTAAACTCAACATCGCTTTGGCCAAAAGGGATCATAATACACGAATTCGAGAATAAACAAAATAATCATATAAAGTCGTCATCCTTTAACCCTTTTCAAGAGACCCGGACAATGCATTATTATCGAAGAGGCAGATTCAACAAGTTTTGATTTATTACCAAAACGTCAATGGCCTAAGGACAAAGATCAATACGATCTATAAAAATATTAACAATCTACAACATGACATAATTACGCTTACAGAAACATGGCTAAATAATTCCTTTATAGATACCGAACTCTTTGACTCAACTTACCAAGTTTTTAGACGAGAGAGGCACCAATCGAGCGACTCGGAGACAGTTGGTGGTGGAATACTATTCGCGGTAAAAAACTACCTTATATGCACTTTGGTTGATACTTTTGGTCTTTCTGACGTTGAAATGCTAAGTATTAAAATCAAATTGGAAACAGGTTATCTCTTTATCATCTCAGTATACATACCTCCAAGATCTACCAGTTTTGTCTATGAAAATTGCATACATTTAACTGAGAAGATCCACGACCAAATGGAACCTAATGATGAACTGCTGATCGTAGGTGATTTCAATCTTCCGAACCTCAACTGGACAAAATCATCAGATTTCAACTATTTTACACCTATCAGTCCAACGAGCACCAATGAATTCACAATTATTGATGGTTTAGCTTCTTGTGGACTTGTTCAATTTAATGGGGTTGCCAATCAATACAACAAATATTTGGACCTGATATTTTTCTCCGACACGATAAATACTGACGTAGCTGTATCTCCAGCCGATGTTAAACTAGTAGAAGAAGACCGTCACCATCCAGCTTTAAATATATCACCAGGGCCGAATTTAGGGGAGGGCAACCGGGGCGGAAGCCCGGGGCCTCCACAAACGGAGGCCCCCACAATAGAGATTTCGGAAAATTTTTGTTTCAAATTCCAACTAGTAAACACTAGCAAACATCTTTTCCTTTGATATGTATTTTTGCTCTTTTACCTTTACCTACAGCCTACAGTACTTTGTACATACATGATTATTTAATTATATTAATCTTAAATAACAGAAATCATTGATCTATGTTTGTTCACGCCAATCAGGCAATCAGTAAAATATCAAAATCTCAAATGGCCCTGATAAGAAGCACTTCCAATTCACTACCCATCTTGTGGGAGTACCCCAATCGCTTAATGGCTGAGTGGGGTGGTAATTGCCCGTAACCTCGGAGGTTGTGTATTCGATTCCGTGTTTGGACAATTTTTTTTTCTGATATACATACATATGTATATATGTACAATGCACAGTACATATAAATTAATTGCTGCATGTATATGAAGAATCGGTGTTCTTCAATTCTTAGAAAAATTCTTATTGACAAATTGGTAATTTGTTTCATATTTCTTTATGCAGTCAGGTATTCAGTTTGATAAGCAAATAATTATTATTGTGACACAATTAAATGCCATCAATTATTCACGAACTTTACTGCATGCAAGAAATTGAAAAAAAATCATAGTCGGTCAATAGTAATTTATTTGTATAATTATTGAAGAATATCGATTTTGATTGTCTTACAAAATCCACCTCATCGTGACAAGCTCGAAAATCAAAATTTCAGAGCTACATTCCCAAACCTCGAAATTGCATTGAGAATGTATTTGGTTGTGATGGTAACAAATTGCACTGGAGAGCGCTCATTTTCAAAAATGAACCACGATGGTACAAAACCGTCTATTGAAGCTTTCTCTCCTGAGCATTGAAAGCGATTTACTCCGAGAACTGGATTTGAACGAAATCATCAACGATTTTTCGGCGAAAAAAGCTCGAAAGGTTCCGTTCGTTAACCCTAAAATTTAATTTCAGATAATTCTTTTTTCCGTTTATATTATTATATGTATGTGTTTGTTCAATACTAAAGGAATCTACTTGGTTTCACAATAATTTATTTATTGAAAAACTCGAGTGAAAAAAATGGTTTACTTTATTTTGAAAATAATTTGGGGTGGGGGGGCCTCCACTCCTTTATTGCCCGAGGCCTCTGGACCTCTAAATGCGGCCCTGTATATCACTGAATATAAACGTGTGCAATATCCCTAATACATCAAATGAAAAACTTGAATTCAATTTTAAAAAATGTAACTTTAATGAACTAACTAACTTATTGTGTAATGTTGACTGGAATCAACTGCTCCTAAATCGTAATATTGATGACATGTGTCTAAATTTTTATAGTATTCTTTTTAACTGTTTTTATGAAACTACGCCATTACCGAAATCTCGCTATAAATCTAAAACTCCACCATAGTTTGACACTCAATTAAAAAACTTAAAAAATAAAAGAAATAAGGCATGGCTAAAATTTAGTAAAACTAGATCAGAAGAAGACTTCAGGATTTACTCCGAACTTAAAAATATTTTCATTGACTACTCCAATATTCTATACTCTGACTATATTATAAAAATTGAAAATGAATTGAAACAGACCCCAAAAAACTTCTGGGATTTCGTGAAAAGTAAAAGAAAAACTGACGGTTACCCAAACTCTATGTCTTTTAATAACACAACAAGTCATGACTCCCAAATAATTTCAAATATGTTTGCTAATTTCTTCAAAGATGCTTTCGACGTGCCTCCTTCTTTTCAAATTCCCGATTCGTTCTTTCCAGCCCAAAATTATCCACACCTTAACTCACTTGACTTGACAATATGTGAGGATTCAATTGTTCGTTGTGTTTTAGAACTTGATGATTGTTTTCACCCTGGCCCTGATGGAGTACCATCATGTGTTTTAAAAAAATGTGTGTCTCATTTATCGTACCCTCTGTTTGTTTTGTTCAATGAATCTCTTAGAAGCTCAATTTTCCCACTATTATGGAAAAGTGCATTTATAACTCCGATTCATAAAAAAGGGTCTAAGAATGACATAACGAATTACCGGCCGATTGCCAAACTTTCCGTTATTCCCAAACTATTTGAGTCCATTATCTGTAAGATGTTATCCTTTAATTGTAAATCAATTGTATGTGAAAATCAACATGGTTTCGTCCAGAATAAATCAACAATTACAAACCTACTTCACTTCACTTCTTTCTGCCTTGACTCCTTCGAAGATCGTAAGCAAGTAGATTGCGTATTCACAGATTTCAGTAAAGCCTTTGACAAATTGTGTCACAAGACTTTAGTCCATAAACTTAAGGCCTTAGGGTTTAACGACAAATTCTTGACGTGGATCTCGTCTTATCTTAAGAACAGAAGTTATACCGTTATATTCAGAAATGAACTCTCCGACCAATTTTACGTCAACTCTGGTGTTCCACAGGGTAGCCGTTTAGGTCCTTTATTATTTATCTTATATATAAATGACATAACATCCGTTATAAAAAACTCCTCCGTTTTAATATACGCTGATGACATTAAAATTTTCAAATCTATTAGTTCAATTAATGACTGCTCACAGCTTCAAGAAGATCTTCATAGTTTTAGGGAATGGTGCAATGCAAACCGACTTTTATTGAATATTGACAAATGTAAAACTATGTGCTTTACACGCAAAAAAACAATTCTAGATTATAACTATTTATTAGATTCTTCCTCCCTTTGTAAGCTTTCCGTTTTCTCTGATTTAGGTGTTATTCTTGACAGTAAATTAACGTTCTGTGACCATTATAACTTTATAGTTAAAAAAGCTAACAAGATTCTAGGTTTTATTAAACGTTTTTCTCGTGATTTTCGTGACCCCTACGTCTTAAAACTTCTTTATGTATCATTTGTCAGGCCAATACTTGAATACGGCTGTGTTATATGGGCACCATACTATTCAGTCCATATAGACAGACTTGAAAGTATCCAAAAAAGATGTATGCGTTTTTGTCTTCGTTTTCTTCCGTTTTCCCAAATATTCACACCACCTCCTTATTCTCAGAGACTTTTGCTAATAAACCTCCCTACACTTTCACAACATAGA
This sequence comes from Eupeodes latifasciatus, assembly GCA_920104205.1. Lineage (NCBI taxonomy): Eukaryota > Metazoa > Arthropoda > Insecta > Diptera > Syrphidae > Eupeodes > Eupeodes latifasciatus. The sequence goes on along the minus strand of OV049926.1, from coordinate 91,659,609 downwards.
CATTATCTCCAATTTTGTTTTATTTTAAAATTAATTAATGGTTCTATTATATCCGCAACAGCTCTGAATCGTCTAAATTTTAGCTATAGTCAAACTAGCATAAGAAGACAGATACCTTTATGTCCGATCTTTAGCAGAACTAACTATGGTATGAATAGCCCTACGTCGGCGTTGCTGGCTCCCTTCTCGGGAGATTCCACTTTTCCTGCTGCAACATTCTCCTTGGTTTCTTCTTTATCTGAGGATTAAATTAGGTGCAAATTCATTATATATTTTTATTTCAATAAATTAATATTTTGTATATAAATTGTTTTACCTTCATTTGCATTACTGGGAATTAATTTTGTTTTGTTTACATTTTCGTAGAATTGTCAAAATACTCACCTCGCTGTTAATCTGTCAAAACTGGGCTTAACTCAAATTAAGCCACGTTCGCATTGCAGTTCTAGGGTACGCCTATACTTTCAGCATGATTTTCTCTGTTTTTAGCGAAATTTTTCATAAAAACCATAGAATTTGTATGCCAAAAGCAGTCAAATATTATTTTTAGCACATTTTTCACTGAAAAGAACTTGCAGAATTTATTTTTCTTAAAATATTGCATTAATTTTTCAATTTTTGAAATCAACGGATCTCTTTTTTGAACGGCTGAGTTCACCTCATAGTTTTTTCCCCCGCGGTTGAGCAATATTGGCACAAATTCCATACAACTACATTCATAATGGCTTTTTCCCATAAGAAATGCACGGGACAACTAACACATGCTTATCCTTATGGACAAAATCCTCTCAATTTAACTTGTAGGCCGAAAGAGAGCAAACCCATTAAGTCGGGACCAAAAACACTCCATTACCAAGACCGGAATCTCAGACTGACATTTCGGTTTGCCTACAAGCTGACTACACACTAAATGTGAGAAAGTGTGCGTGAAATGATGCAAAAACCCATACACATTCTCACATTTAGTGTTTCGGCCCATCAAAATGCTTCATTATAGTAATCAGCCCCATCTAAATGCTTCATTTTGAATGTTTTATGGCCTCGTTCAAAAACTAAACAATCCTAACCAACAGAATCTGAAGTGCTGACATGGTCTTAAATTGAAAGATTTGTATAGCTTTTTAATTTCAATCCAAATAAATGTTGTAAATGTATTGTAATATTCGGCTTGGTCCGACAATTAAAACTTATTCGCACTTGTAAATAAAACACGATTTTTACTTTATTTAAATTGTTCCACTTATTTATTGAACACTCAATTATTACGTTTCAAACACAGTCTTTACTTTCAATTATTACTTTTTATACACAATCTTTACTTATCGCAGTTTACAACCAATAATAATCCGCTTCGCTTCCGAGCGCCTATTTATAAACCTCAAATCGGTTCGAGAATCTACGAGGTTGTTCTCGATGCTTAACGAAGTTCTCCTCTTCATCACTAGATGCTTAACGAAGCTAGTTCTCCTCTTAATCCCTAGATGTTGCCCCTTTCGAGGTTCTTGTATGCGCTGAATGAATTGAGTTCCCCTCTTAGCCACTAGATGTTTCTCGATGTTTAAAGAAGCTATTAAAAGAGGTAAAGAGTGTATACACATTACATTGCCCCCTCCTTAGGAATGATCGTCCCGAACAAATCCATCGTTCTCATCACCACTGTAGCGATGTAGCCGGTCGCGATGTACAACTTTAGGTTTTCCTCTGACTCCCTTTTGTATCCGGTACACGACATCGTTGATTTTTGTAATGACTGTATATGGACCTTCCCAGTCCCGTTGAAGTTTCGGTGACAACCCTTTGTGTCGATGGGGATTGTAATGCCACACTCGATCTCCTGCTTGGAACTCTGTTGTTGTCGCTCGTATATCGTAGCGTGTCTTCATTCGGTCACTGAACATCTTTATTTTCAACCTGGTATTGTCGTGGATCTGAAGGAGTCTTTCTCTGAGGTCATCAATGTAGTCATCCTCGGCTTGCAGCTCCGATGTGGGACATCCAAATTTTATTTCGCTCGGCAGTCTGATGTTCCTTCCCATCAAAACCTCAGACGGTGTATGACCAGTTGAGCTATGTCTTGCACTTTGATACGCCATCAAAAACAGTGGAATGTGTCGATCCCAATCTCGCTGGTTGTCGTCCACAACTTTGCAAAGATGTTCCTTCAGGGTTCGGTTGAATCGTTCGACCATGCCATCAGATTGTGGGTGAAGTGGTGTTGTTCTTGTCTTCTTGAAGTCAAGAAGCCCACAAACTTCCTGAAATATGTTTGATTCAAAATTCCTTCCCTGGTCAGAATGCAGTTCTAATGGAACGCCGAATCTGCTAACCCAGTTGAAGACAATTTGGTCTGCGACTTTTTTGGCTTCTTGGTTTGGAATGGCGTATGCTTCAGGCCACTTGCTGAAGTAATCCATGACGACCAGAATATAACGATTTCCATTATTTGTTTCCGGAAATGGACCCGCCACGTCTACTGCAATCCTTTCGAAGGGTGCTCCGACATTATACTGCTGCATTTGGCTGTGGTTCTTTTCGTTCGGGCCTTTGGTAGCAGCACAGGTATCACATTTTCGGCACCACTTCTCGACATCTTCCCTTGCATGTAGCCAGTAAAATCGTTGTCGAACCTTGCTCCAGCCATCAATGGGATCGGCTCTGGTTCGTTGGATAGTAACCACTTCTTTTTCTTCTTGTCGTCTGCAATGCTTACAGTCTTGATTGCATGGTCTCCGAGACAGTGCATCTGCATTTGAGTGAAGCTTCCCCTTTCGATGTTGAATTTCGTAATCGTACGTCTGCAGCCTCTCAATCCACCTTGCCACTTGACCCTCTGGATTCTTGAAATTCAAAAGCCAGTTAAGTGCTCCATGGTCAGTTCGGAGAAGAAACTTCTGTCCATAGAGATACTTATGGAAGTGCTTTGTAGCCAAAATCAGTGCAAGAAGTTCTCTTCTGGTCACACAATAATTTCTTTCCGACTTCGAGAGTACCTTGTGTAATAGGCAATCACCTTTTCTTCGCCATTATGCACCTGCGATAGTACAGCACCTATCCCGACGTTGCTGGCATCAGCATCAATTATGAACGGTTTTCCTGGAGTTGGGTAGGTCAGCACTGGTGCATTACACAAGCGTTGCTTGAGCTCTTGAAAGCTGCGCTCGCACTCACCTGACCATTTAAACTGCTTTCCCTTTTCCGTTAGCTGATGTAGACTCTTGGCAATTCCAGCAAAGTCCTTCACAAAGCGCCTATAGTAGGTGGCTAGACCTAGAAAGCTTCGGAGTTGGTGTTTGTCCGGTGGTGTTGGCCAATTCTTCACGGTGTCAACCTTATCAGGATCCGTTTTTACTCCTTGGGATGAGATGATATGTCCCAGATATTTCACTTCGGTCTTGAAGAGTGAACACTTTTCTGGGTTAAGCTTGAGGTGGGCTTCTCGAAGTCTTTGAAACACGGCTCTCAGATTTGTACAGTGTTCGTCAAATGTTTTCCCGTATACTATGACGTCATATAAATAGACCAGGCAAGATTTCCATGTGAGTCCTTGCAGGACGCATTCCATTAGGCGCTCAAAAGTCGCTGGAGCATTGCAAAGGAGAATGCTGTCTTTTCTTTGTCTTCAGGATGGATTTCGACTTGCCAGTAACCACTTTTCAAGTCCAAAGTTGAGAACCATTGTGCTCCTTCCATTGCGTCCAGAGTATCACTGATCCTAGGCAGAGGGTAGCTATCCTTCTTGGTCACATCATTCAACCTTCGATAGTCTACGCAAAAGCGGGTTGATCCGTCTTTCTTCTTTACCAGTACCACTGGAGACGCCCAAGGGCTTTTAGAGTTTTCGATCAGACCTTCTTCCTTCATGGTGGTTATCAGTTCTTCAACCTCACCTTGTTTGGCTAGTGGAAGGCGTCTTGCAGGTTGACGAATCGGCCTTGCATCCCCGGTATTGATTCGATGTTGCACCAGTTGCGTTCTGCCATATTTCCCTTTCGATGACGAAAATATGTCTGCAAATTCTTCGAGGAGACCTTCTGCAGTTCTTCGTTGTTGGTGGCCAAGATTAGATGACTTGAGAATGTTCGTCTTTATGGAGTTCAGCTCTTCGGACTTCAAGGATTGCTTTGACTCTTCTTCGTTGATCCTTGTTATCGCTGATACAGGTTCGCATTGTCCGACAATCTCACCTTTTCTAAGCTTAACTTCATACGGCTTGATGTTCAGTATTCTTACCGGAACCATGTTCTTTAAAGGTCTTACAAGGGTCTTCCCAATAGTGACGTGTTGGGAGGACTTTACAGACGCTGGTTCAACCATGAGGTATTGATGGCTGCCAGGCTAACCCTTCAATTTCGTCCACACGAATACCTCTGAAGAAACAGGCAAGGTGAGATCTTCTTTGATGACGGTTTTCACAGATGACGAGGTCTCATACGAGTTAGTCCCATAGATCGTCGGAATCTCGATGTTTCGATATTTCAGGACTTGGTTCCCGATGTCCAATATCACTCCGTGATCTTTCATGAAATCGACGCCGACAATGCACTCATCGCATATATCTGCTACCAGGAACAGGTGAGAGAATTCCAACTCTGCCATCCGGATCTTAAGACGTACCTCACCATAAACTTTTGCGGCCTCTCCAGTTGCAGTCCTTAGACGATAGCTGTTGGTGTTGTGGAGCCATGCCTTCTTGACGAGGTCTTGCCGTACGATGGATGCCGTGGCACCGGTGTCAATGGTAGCCACACATTTGTTGCCATTTATACTTGCTTCCACGGTCAGGCTCTTGTTGTCACGTTTCGTTTGAGAAACCTGGATTTTGTTTCTGGGGCCATCGATACCAGAAACCAACTTCTGCCCCTCGAAGTTGGTTCTTATTCGTTTCCCGGGTGGGAAACAACTTCGGAAGCAACGTTGTTGGTGTTGCTTTGAACGGTTGAATTACTTCTATTTCCACAGTGTTGGCATGTGGTTCTTCTTCGTGGTAATCTGCACTGTCGCTGTAGATGCCCAGTCTTATTGCAGTTCCAGCAGCAGATCCTCTTAAAGCAAGCGTAAGAGCAATGTATTTTTCGTGATCGTCCCAGACGTTTGTTTTTGCTGCTTCAAACTGTTTCCTGTAGATTGACCACGGAATCTGCCCGTCAAAGCTTGGAGGATTCACTTCTCTCTTCCTTGAGCACTCACCAGAAGGTTCTCGAGCTTTCATCTTTCGCACTTTTTCTAGTTCATTTGTGATGGTTTCGATTTGTTCGTCAATTTTCTCGAAACGTGCATTTTGTCGCTGGTCGACAGTTTTGATTTTCTCTTCGAAGTCCGCAAACCTGTCTTCTAAAAGATTTCTCTGTTCGTCGAATCGCTCTAGAATATTCTGCTGTTCTTGCTTTTGGTCGCTTCTTTGGGCTTCTAGTTGTTTGAGGACATCATTCCTTTGGGCTTCTAGTTGTTTGAGGACATCATTCCTTTGGGCTTCTAGTTGTTTGAGAACATTCTGCTGTTCTTGCTTTTGGTCACTTCTTTGAGCTTCTAGTTGTTTGAGAACATTCTGCTGTTCTTGTTTTTGGTCACTTCTTTGAGCTTCTAATTCGAAAGCAAACGTATCTGGGTCTTCATTTTGCTGCTCCAGATATTCCTGCAGCCGTTTAACGAGTTCGGTTTTTACGCCTGTCCCACTTAAGCCACGTTTGCTTAGTTCGGCCTTTAGCTCAGGGACAGTTAAGTCTTTCAAAACTTTACTCATTTTTTTTTTATTTTTAACTTCACTACTTCACACAAAATAGTTCACTCACTGTTTTTATTCTCAATTAGTTTTAATACCTTATTCTGACACCAATGTAATATTCGGCTTGGTCCGACAATTACAACTTATTCGCACTTGTAAATAAAACACGATTTTTACTTTATTTAAATTGTTCCACTTATTTATTGAACACTCAATTATTACGTTTCAAACACAGTCTTTACTTTCAATTACGTGTATTACTTTTTATACACAGTCTTTACTTATCGCAGTTTACAACCAATAATAATCCGTTTCGCTTCCGAGCGCCTATTTATATACCTCAAATCGGTTCGAGAATCTACGAGGTTGTTCTCGATGCTTAACGAAGTTCTCCTCTTCATCACTAGATGCTTAACGAAGCTAGTTCTCTTCTTAATCCCTAGATGTTGCCGCTTTCGAGGTTCTTGTATGCGCTGAATGAATTGAGTTCCCCTCTTAGCCACTAGATGTTTCTCGATGTTTAAAGAAGCTAGTTCTCCTATTAATCCGATATTAAAAGAGGTAAAGAGTGTATATTGTAATGTGTATACACTCTTTATCTCTTTCAATAATAAGGGGCAACATCTAGTGGTAGTAATAGGAGAACTCGCTTCTTTAAGCATCGAGAAACCTCTGGTGGCTAATAGGAGAACTCGCTTCTTAAGCATCGAGAAACATCTAGTGGCTTAGAGGGGAACTCATTCAGCGCATACAAGAACCTCGAAAGGGGTAAGCATCTAGTGATAAAGTGGAGAACTTCGTTAAGCATCGAGAACAACCTCGTAGATTCTCGAACCGATTGGAGGTATATAAATAGGCGCTTGGAAGCGAAGCGGTTCATTATGGATTGTGAATTGCTGTAAAGTAAAGACTGTGTTTGAAAAGTAAAGACTGTGTTTGAAACGTAATAATTGAGTGTTCAATAAATAAGTTTATATCGATTTAAATAAAGAAAATTTGTGTTTTTATTTACGAAGTGTGAATAAGTTTTAATTATCGGACCAAGCCGAATATTACATTGGTGTCAGAAGTGGGATTAAAACTTATTGAGAATAAAGACAGTGAGCAGTGATTGAACTATTTTGTGTGAAGTAGTGAAGTTAAAAAAAAAAAAAAAAATAAAAAATGAGAAAGTTTTGAAAGACTTAACTGTCCCTGAGCTAAAGGCCGAACTAAGCAAACGTGGCTTAAGTGGGACAGGCGTAAAAACCGAACTCGTTAAACGGCTGCAGGAATATCTGGAGCAGCAAAATGAAGACCCAGATACGTTTGCTTTCGAATTAGAAGCAAAAGTGGAAGAGGTAAATGCAAATGTTGCCTTATCTAACATGGTGTCAGTTCTTTTAGCCAAATTTGAAGAAAATAAAAATTATGTCCTGAAACAACTAGAAGCCCAAAGAAGCGACCAAAAGCAAGAACAGCAGAATGTCCTGAAACAACTAGAAGCCCAAAGAAGCGACCAAAAGCAAGAACAGCAGAATATTCTAGAGCGGTTCGACGAACAGAGAAACCTTTTAGAAGGCAGGTTTTCGGTCTTCGAAGGAAAAATCAATACTCTTGACGAGCGCGTCGAGCGTGTCGAAAAACAAAACGCACGTATCGAGAAAATGGACGAACGAATCGAAACCATTACAAATGAACTTGAAAAAGTGCGAAAGATGAAAGCTCGAGAACCTTCTGGTGAGTGCTCAAGGAAAAGAGAAGTAAATCCTCCAAGCTTTGATGGGCAGATTCCGTGGTCAATCTACAAGAAACAGTTTGAAGCAGCAGCGTTAACAAACGGCTGGGACGATCACGAAAAATACATTGCTCTTACGCTTGCTTTAAGAGGATCTGCTGCTGAACTGCTACAAACCATACCAGCGGAGAAGAGTGGCGACTTCACAGTTCTGGTAAATGCAATCGAACGCGGTTTGGGGATAGCCACATGACAGAAGTCTTCCGAGTTCAGCTTAACAATAGGACACAGAAAAGAGATGAAACTCTGCAGCAGCTTCAGGCAGATATCGAGCGATTGGTTCACCTGGCATATCCAACAGCTGGTAACGAGATAATAAATCAACTTGCTGTTGAAGCCTTTGTGAGAGCTGTGGGCGATATAAATCTCCAAAGGGCTATCCGCACTGCCGGAAAGCGAACACTACCAGAAGCATTGGCTTTCGCTCTGACGATGGAAGCTGCAGAACAAGCTTCCCAAAACGTGCATCGCGTAAGAGAAATAGAAGTCCAAGAATGTTCTTGTCAGAAGGCTACTGTGGAAAGGAGTCAGCGAGACGGACCAGCACGATGCTGGAACTGCAATAAGACTGGGCATCTACAGTGACAGTGCAGATTACCACGAAGAAGAACCACATGCCAACACTGTGGAAATAGAAGTAATTCAACCGTTCAAAGCAACACCAATAACGTTGCTTCCGGAGTTGTTTCCCACCCGGGAAACGAATAAGAACCAACTTCGAGGGGCAGAAGCTGGTTTCTGGTATCGATGGCCCCAGAAACGACATCCAGGTTTCTCAAACGAAACGTGACAACAAGAGCCTGACCGTGGAAGCAAGTATAAACGGCAACAAATGTGTGGCTACCATTGACACCGGTGCCACGGCGTCCATCGTACGGCAAGACCTCGTCAAGAAGGCATGGCTCCACAACACCAACAGCTATCGTCTAAGGACTGCAACTGGAGAGGCCGCAAAAGTTTATGGTGAGGTACGTCTTAAGATTTGGATAGCAGAGTTGGAATTCTTTCACCCGTTCCTGGTAGCAGATATATGTGACGAGTGCATTGTCGGCATCGATTTCATGAAAGATCATGGAGTGATATTGGACATCGGGAACCAAGTCCTGAAATATCGAAACATCGAGATTCCGATGATCTATGGGACTAACTCGTATGAGACCTCGTCATCTGTGAAAACCGTCATCAAAGAAGATCTCACTTTGCCTGCTTCTTCAGAAGTATTCGTTAGACGAAATTGAAGGGTAAGCCTGGCAGCCATAGATACCTCATGGTCGAACCAGCATTTGTAAAGTCCTCCCAAAACGTCACCATCGGGAAGACTCTTGTGAGACCATTAAAGAACATGGTTCCGGTACGAATACTGAACATCAAGCCGTATGAAGTTAAGCTTAAAAAAGGTGAGATTGTCGGACAATGCGAATCTGTATCAGCGATAACAAGGATCAACGAAGAAGAGTGAAGGCAATCCTTGAAGTCCGAAGAGCTGAACTCCATAAAGACGAACATTCTCAAGTCATCTAATCTTGGCCACCAACAACGAAGAACTGCAGAAGGTCTCCTCGAAGAATTTGCAGACATCTTTTCGTCATCGAAAGGGAAATCTGGCAGAACGCAACTGGTGCAACATCGAATCAATACCGGGGATGCAAGGCCGATTCGTCAACCTGCAAGACGCCTTCCACTAGCCAAACAAGGTGAGGTTGAAGAACTGATAACCACCATGAAGGAAGAAGGTCTGATCGAAAACTCTAAAAGCCCTTGGGCGTCTCCAGTGGTACTGGTAAAGAAGAAAGATGGATCAACCCGCTTTTGCGTAGACTATCGAAGGTTGAATGATGTGACCAAGAAGGATAGCTACCCTCTGCCTAGGATCAGTGATACTCTGGACGCAATGGAAGGAGCACAATGGTTCTCAACTTTGGACTTGAAAAGTGGTTACTGGCAAGTCGAAATCCATCCTGAAGACAAAGAAAAGACAGCATTCTCAACAGGAAACGGATTGTGGCAGTTCAAAGTGATGCCTTTTGGACTTTGCAATGCTCCAGCGACTTTTGAGCGCCTAATGGAATGCGTCCTGCAAGGACTCACATGGAAATCTTGCCTGGTCTATTTATATGACGTCATAGTATACGGGAAAACATTTGACGAACACTGTACAAATCTGAGAGCCGTGTTTCAAAGACTTCGAGAAGCCCACCTCAAGCTTAACCCAGAAAAGTGTTCACTCTTCAAGACCGAAGTGAAATATCTGGGACATATCATCTCATCCCAAGGAGTAAAAACGGATCCTGATAAGGTTGACACCGTGAAGAATTGGCCAACACCACCGGACAAACACCAACTCCGAAGCTTTCTAGGTCTAGCCACCTACTATAGGCGCTTTGTGAAGGACTTTGCTGGAATTGCCAAGAGTCTACATCAGCTAACGGAAAAGGGAAAGCAGTTTAAATGGTCAGGTGAGTGCGAGCGCAGCTTTCAAGAGCTCAAGCAACGCTTGTGTAATGCACCAGTGCTGACCTACCCAACTCCAGGAAAACCGTTCATAATTGATGCTGATGCCAGCAACGTCGGGATAGGTGCTGTACTATCGCAGGTGCATAATGGCGAAGAAAAGGTGATTGCCTATTACAGCAAGGTACTCTCGAAGTCGGAAAGAAATTATTGTGTGACCAGAAGAGAACTTCTTGCACTGATTTTGGCAACAAAGCACTTCCATAAGTATCTCTATGGACAGAAGTTTCTTCTCCGAACTGACCATGGAGCACTTAACTGGCTTTTGAATTTCAAGAATCCAGAGGGTCAAGTGGCAAGGTGGATTGAGAGGCTGCAGACGTACGATTACGAAATTCAACATCGGAAGGGGAAGCTTCACTCAAATGCAGATGCACTGTCTCGGAGACCATGTAAACAAGACTGTAAGCATTGTAGACGACAAGAAGAAAAAGAAGTGGTTACTATCCAACGAACCAGAGCCGATCCCATTTATGGCTGGAGCAACGACGAGTTGAGGAAGGCTCAACAAGAAGACTCAGATATCGAACCCATCCTCGCTTGGAAGGAACACCAGGAAAAACCAGAATGGGCTGATATCTCCGATAGAAGTTCGACTCTAAAGGCCTATTGGGCACAGTGGGACTCGTTTCATGTCCAAGAGGGTGTCCTTCGACGTAAATGGGAATCAGCAGATGGAAAGTCTTATGTAATGCAGCTAGTCTTACCGAGATCGAAGGTTATGGATGTTCTGCGAGAGATGCATGGTGGAGTTTCGGGAGGTCATCTAGGAGTGAACAAGACGCTAGAAAAGGTTCGACAACGATTTTACTGGCTACATGCAAGGGAAGATGTCGAGAAGTGGTGTCGAAAATGTGATACCTGTGCTGCCACCAAAGGCCCGAACAAAAAGAACCACAGCCAAATGCAGCAGTATAATGTCGGAGCACCCTTCGAAAGGATTGCAGTAGACGTGGCGGGTCCATTTCCGGAAACAAATAATGGAAATCGTTATATTCTGGTCGTCATGGATTACTTCAGCAAGTGGCCTGAAGCATACGCCATTACAAATCAAGAAGCCAAAACAGTCGCAGACCAAATTGTCTTCAACTGGGTGAGCAGATTCGGCGTTCCATTAGAACTGCATTCCGACCAAGGAAGGAATTTTGAATCAAACATATTTCAGGAAGTTTGTGGGCTTCTTGACATCAAGAAGACAAGAACAACACCACTTCACCCACAATCTGATGGCATGGTCGAACGATTCAACCGAACCCTGAAGGAACATCTTTGCAAAGTTGTGGACGACAACCAGCGAGATTGGGATCGACACATTCCACTGTTTTTGATGGGGTATCGAAGTGCAAGACATAGCTCAACTGGCCATACACCGTCTGAGATTTTGATGGGAAGGAACATCAGACTGCCGAGCGAAATAAAATTTGGATGCCCCACATCGGAACCGCAAGCCGAGGATGACTACATTGATGACCTCAGAGAAAGACTCCTTCAGATCCACGACAATACCAGGTTGAAAATAAAGATGTTCAGTGACCGAATGAAGACACGCTACGATATACGAGCGACAACAACAGAGTTCCAAGCAGGGGATCGGGTGTGGCTTTACAATCCCCATCGACAAAAAGGATTGTCACCGAAACTTCAACGGGACTGGGAAGGTCCATATACAGTCATTACAAAAATCAACGATGTCGTGTACCGGATACAAAAGGGAGTCAGAGGAAAACCTAAAGTTGTACATCGCGACCGGCTACATCGCTACAGTGGTGATGAGAACGATGGATTTGTTCGGGACGATCAATCCTAAGGAGGGGGCAATGTAATGTGTATACACTCTTTATCTCTTTCAATAATAAGGGGCAACATCTAGTGGTAGTAATAGGAGAACTCGCTTTTTTAAGCATCGAGAAACCTCTAGTGGCTAAAAGGAGAACTCGCTTCTTAAGCATCGAGAAACATCTAGTGGCTTAGAGGGGAACTCATTCAGCGCATACAAGAACCTCGAAAGGGGTAAGCATCTAGTGATAAAGTGGAGAACTTCGTTAAGCATCGAGAACAACCTCGTAGATTCTCGAACCGATTGGAGGTATATAAATAGGCGCTTGGAAGCGAAGCGGTTCATTATGGATTGTGAATTGCTGTAAAGTAAAGACTGTGTTTGAAAAGTAAAGACTGTGTTTGAAACGTAATAATTGAGTGTTCAATAAATAAGTTTATATCGATTTAAATAAAGAAAATTTGTGTTTTTATTTACGGAGTGTGAATAAGTTTTAATTATCGGACCAAGCCGAATATTACAATATACATACATTACAGTATATTAAATAAAATAAAATTGACCAAATACATATTATTTAATGATTTATTAGTTTATTATTATTTATTTTGTTTACTTAAATTATTTGCGAACGCAACATGCGCTGCAACTGGTTAAGTATAATTATTGCAAATGGACAAAAGTGTAACTCAATACTTTGTAAAACAGCAAAACAGACAATTTTTTCAGCTGTAGTTTGCTTAGAGCATTTTTTTGGCGACGTTAGAAGTTCAGGTGGAAACAATAGGCGGGTGCCTCCGTATTTTTTTTTGTACAGACAATGCTACGAGAAGCATACTTGTGAAGTTCCATTGCCAACTTTAGCTAGTTCAGATTCCTCAATTAGATTAGTATTTTCATCATTTAAGCAGTTCGGTAGTTGCAAGACCAAATTTTAGTTTTGTTTGTTGCAGACATATTCCTGAAAATTTCTTTTTAAGGGACTATGTTAGAGTTAGAATTTTGTTTGTAGTTAGATTTTGGAATAAAAATTTGAGGGAACCATGTTTTAAAAATAAGTTGCTTTGTGTAAAGCATCTTTAAGGAATAGAAATAGGCAATATGTTTACACACAATACCAACTAAATGAGTGCAATAAATAGATTTAAGTAACTTTTTTTTTATTCCAGTATGGGGAAACCGAACACCCAATAGAAAAAAACGGTATACGCGCCAAAATCCATACTTCTTGACTAAATAATGTTATCTTCTATGTTTACGCATAAAATTACGAATTTTGTAGCGTATGAAAATTTCTAGACATTTTACAATCTGAAAAATTAATTATGCTATGAAATAATTGGCTGCTATTAATTCTAATTTTTTTTTCTAAAAAGTTGATGAAGGTTAACCGAAGCGGAAATTTCTTTAATGAACATACTTAAAATATTATTGGCTTTCTCAAAAATATTTTTCTACATTTACCTCTGCTTTATACCTGAAAACTATTGTTTATGTATATTTCCTTCCATGTTCTGCATTTATGAAATGTAATCTATGGAAGTATTTACTATATTAAGAAAAACATGTACGTAAAACTCGTTAATATGTTTCATTTTTAGCTGCACTTTTACTAAACATACCCTTCAAACAATAATAAGTAAACTTGAACTTTGGTAACTAAAAATTTTTAAGGAATGAATGTAAATTATATTTTGCGTTAAACTGTGGAAATTCACTAAAAAAAACTTCTGTACGTCAACAATAAACATTCATGACGATTACATGTTCTATTGAATTAGTTGTGCATGAATTCAGAACGATTTTAAGACGTTTTCATTTTGTGATATATGTCAAAATTTGCATTTTATTTGCTCTGCATTTATTCAACAGGTTCGCTATAATCGTTCTGATTACTTTTTTAAAACATTGGTGTTCCTTTGATGCATAGTTTTTTTTTTTGATAGCAAATACATGTATGCTTCCATCAATCAAGAATGTTATGGATAAGATATTTTTTGATTATAACTCTTTTTTTAAATTTAATATTTATTAATCATAATGGAATTGAAAAATAGTTGCAAGCTTAAATCATTAAAAACAAACTATAAATATAGTTGGATTAATTAAATTGATACAGATTTTAATTAGTTGCAAACTAAATATTTGGGCCGTTCGTTAACGAAAATTTATTAGAATTTAATACAAAAATTGCGCTCGCATCCTTAACTTGATGGTTCTTCGAACGCATCTTTGATACAAAAATCCGAGGTTTATTATGAAATTTAAAGAATTTCGTAGTGATTACTGTAAATTAGTGAATTAATTATAATAAACTGATGTTGAACATGCTTTTTTCAAGACAAAAAGGTACATTGGTTCACTATTCACAAAATGCCTGCAAAATTAAAGCTTAAAACTGACTTTTTCATCGGAAAAAGTAAAAGGAAAAACCTGAAAAAAACTTATTAACCCCTCCATTTTGTTTTTGCTATGCAAAGTGCCGCTAGCCCACTGCATCGTTTTTTTTTGTTTGTGCTCATATCTATTCATGGACTAATTGTCAAAATTACAAATACAACAATGTAAACAAACGGGTTTTGGAGAGTGAAACGTACGAAAGATTCCGGTCTTGGTAATGGAGTGTTTTTGGTCGGGACTCTAGATAATATATTTCCTCTATGCTGTGCATACTGAGCAGTGTTGCCGCTGAAAAAAATCAAAAAGGGTTCAAAAATGGGGCCCGACACAAAAAAAAGGGGCCAACATACGTAAATTGGACACCATAGAAAAAAAATACAAATAAATCAAAACTGTATTCAGGAGTAAAACAAAAATGTATTCAAAAACTTAAAAAAACAATTTTATTTCAATAACATTAAAATAAAAACTTAAATTCATTTAAAAAACAAAACAGTAACAACAAGTCAGTTGTTAATAACAACAAATACATAAATAAATTAATGGAAGTTAAGTCTTTCATTTTTTTAATATTGTCTTTCTGTATAAATAAACAAGATTTTTTTTTGGAACACAATTTTCCACCTTATTTTTGTTTTCAATTAAATTAAGAGCTGACATCATCGAATGACACGTTTTCACATTCAGTCTATTCGTCAACTTATTTTTAATAAGGGTCAGCTTTGAAAAAATTCTTTCGGCAGAGGCACTGCTATGGGGCAGAGTAAAAATGTTTGTAACAAAGTTGTATACATTTGGAAACATAAATTCATCTAAATTGTTTTTACATTTCCCTATTTCATACCAGAATTCTTCAATATCATTGATTTGAAATGTGCTTTGAAAAGCCTTATCCTCGGATTTTATCTCAAGGAGTTTGTATGCCTCAATGACTTTTCCTAAATTGAATACTAGTTTTGGAAAACTGGAAACTAACTGTACATTCAAGATTTTTTTTGACAACTTTGGGATCTAGAAAGTGCAATATCGAAAGTTTTTCATCATTAATATCTATTCTTTTAGTATTTCATCAACAACCGATTGATGATAAATAAGAGAGTTAGTTTTAATTATAGAAACATCTTCATCAGATATGTTTTTTGATTTGATAAACATTTCAGCTTCATGGCCAATATATATGTCTATTGATATTTTAATATGATCAGAATTTTTATAGTCAAAATCTTTAATGTCATTGTTTTTAATATATTCTTTTTTTAAAAAATTCGTAAAAATATTTAAAAGAATTTCTCTCACGGAAGAAATCAAAAAAAAAAGAATTTGGGATGATTCACTTTGAAACATTTTGTTCAAATTATTCATTATTTCTAAAATATATTTTAAAAACTTTATGTAAGCATGACTAATATCGTTTAAATTTTCATTTATATCTCTAACTTTTTTTATAATTTTGTCTGAGGTTTGCTCAAATTCTTCACGAAGGAAGTAATGTTGTAGAACAATCCATTGTTCATCTACTCTTTTTATTACTGCTTCAAATGACAGCCATCTAGTGGCACTCAGTTTTAACATTTTATGCTCAGGGACATCGAAAATAGCCTGCAAATCTTTAAGATCTTTCATTCTTTTTGAACTAAACTTGAAATGACTGAAAGAGTTCAGTTCAAGTTCAGTATGAAACTTCGTTACCGATTTTTAATTAATTTACTTAAAGAGTGGATAAGATAAAAAATATCTTAATTTATCCTTGAAAATTATTTTATTACTAGTAAAATCGTAAAAAGGGGCCAATTGGGCAATTTCTAAAAAAGTCGGGGCCACGGGGATCGAACGCAACTAACAGAATGATTAATTCGATTGAATTTTCGCATTTTTCATTACATAAATACATTTTTTTTATTTTTCAAAACTTAAAAACATATTACATATACAAACAAATATAATAATGTATCCTTTTTTAGTAACAAAACAATAACAAAATATAATAAAGTTGAATTGTTTCAAAAATTTAATCAAATTAAGTGAAGGGACAAAAATAAAGAGTGCGCGAACATTAGATTTTCTATACTGTTTGTACACTCAGCCCAGTGTTGCCAGAAAATAGTTACTGAAATCGGAAGATTTCCACATTAGAAATCGGTGTAAATCGGGTTAATTTATTTAACCCTACAACTTATGACAAAGATAAGCTTTCTGTCAATTTTTTCTGAATGTTCTTTTTTTAGAATGTGTTTTTCATAAACTATGAAAATAAATTCAGATTTCCTATTACAAAAAATAAAAAACTTTTTGTTTCATTTGTATCATGATTTATTTTATTTCATTTAAATTAATTATAATAAGTAATATTGCTTGGTTACATCAAAATTAAATATTTTTATTTCGGAGGTACTGAATACGTTATTTAATAAGTAACAATTGATATTTTGTTTGTTTTATTACGCTTTTTAATTAAAATTCATATTCTTTGAACACAAAACGTAAAACTTAATAATAAATAATAAATATCTCCCTTGTTATATTAAATTTACAGTCTTTTATGGGGCATTGACTTAAAAGAAACTTAATTATTTAGTGCTTATAGCACCTAGCTAGCTTAGAAATGAAAAAAGTAATATGTACATATGTAAGCTAACAAATACTCCAAGGATTCAAGTTTCTTATAAACCAACGGCTTAGGTACATAAGTATCTTAATTTGTATTATTTTTAAATATATTTATTTTGCTTGAATTTTTTTAACAAATCATCAGACACTTTTAAGTTTAAATAATTGCAATCTTTGAACTTCAGGTAATCCTTAGAAAGTAATATTCCTTGTAAAGTATCAACTTCTAGCCTATTTCTTATTTTCGTCTTATTCAAATTTATTTGGCAAAAAGTTCTCTCCGCGTTAGCGGATGAATTCGGTAACGATAATACCGATGAAATAAATCGAGCCATCAATGGAAAAGCTAAAGTTTGATTGCACTTTTTGATTGAGCACACAATCTCCCAAAATATTTCTATTTTAGTATTTTCAATTCCCTCAGATAATAAATTTTCAAAATCAAGATTTCGTATTTCCATATATTCCAAATCAATTCTCTGGATATCTTTGGAAGGAATAATATTATCAAACAAGTTAAAAAGATTACTTAATGAATCAATTTGTTTATTTACAGTCTTTTTAGGTTCCAATAATGTCAAAGCTTTAAACAATTTATTTTTAAAATCAAATCTTTTGAATATTTGTTCGCATAGTTCGACGTAGAAACTTATTCAGTTATTTTTAAATCGTTCGACTTCACAACTTGCAATAAGATTTTTTTCCAATTGTAAATTAACGTCACTGCCGAGATATAAATTATCATTACTTATTATATTGTATGGACATTTGAAATTAATATTTTCAATAGCCGTTGCCCTTAGATAAGCCGGCTTAATGAAACAATCTAAAATTGCTAGTACTAAAGTTTTTATTTCACTGAATAGCTTGTGAATCTGTGGCTCTTCGCTTTGAAAAAGTCGGTTCAATTTATTAACTTGAGGAAGAGCAAAGCTTAAGAATTTTGAAACAATTCATTTAAAGGATCTTGTAGATACATTAAAATTACTTTACCACTTTCGAGATTATCTATATTCGCTTCAAAGGCGAAGTATATCTTAAGGGGTTCATACAATTCTAATATTCTGGAAACAACGCATTCCAATGATAACCAACGAGTCTGCGACGGATGGAGAAGTCATGGTCATTTTTTATTCCATTTGGTCCCTTTTTTAAGAAATTGAAAAAAAATAACTCGACTCTATTCCTTTTATAATCTCAAAAATAAAATACATACCTAAAGAATTTTGGGAAAAATTCAATTATCATAAAAACGCTTAAAATGAATATTGTTTTCAAAATTGAACTTAGTTTGTTTATAACTTGATGTTACTTCCTCACAGCTCAGTTGCTGCTCAGATGTTTTTTTTTTGAATTAACTTTAATAAAAACGAAAGGCAGACTTAATTTGGGTACCATTAATAATATAATGCTGGCCAAAGAGCGTCAAGATGACAAAAATAACCATAGCGTTTGGTCTGCAAAAACATTTTTTTGAATTAATTTTATATGAATTTTATTTAGCGATGGTATTCGATCCTGACTTATTCGATCTCCTGACATAATGTTAACATATTGTGATCTTAAAAAAAATGAGGCTGGGGTGCGTCCCACACTGATAACTTCACATCCCGTCTGCCGATTTGTCTTGCTTAAAAGGTTTGTAGGCTTTCGTGATTTGCTAGTTGTTAGTTGAATTATTCTAAAAAAAAATTAAAAATTACCAACAATATTTTGAGTATGATGAAATAGTTTGATTTCAATATCTGTTCTTGTTAACGAGATTTTTAGTCGAAAACCAATTTTTACCAAATTTTCGTAGCATTTGCGTACTATTTTTTGTAGATTTTATTTTTTTTTATGAAAAAACTGACTGTTGGATTTTTATGCACAATTTACAATTTACTGTGAGATAAAATTAGCTTAAAGCCAATATTTTTTTAATTTTTGAAGAGATACTTGAGTCGAAAGTAAATGTTTACCAAGTTTTACTATTGTTTTTTTAAGGTTTTTATTTTTTCTAAAAAAATGTCAATTCGATTTTCTCAAAATTTTACCAGATGTCAAAACGTTATTCTTCCCGAACGTACGTACACACGCACGCACAGACATCTCTCTAAAAATCTTTTATTTAAACTCTAGGAACCGTCGAGAAATGTTAAAATTTTCAATTCAAGTAATCGGACCGATTACAATAACTTTATATGGGAAGTTAAAATCCATTGCGGGCACAAATTATTTTGGTCCTTTTTTGGTACGATTGGTCATTTTTATTTTCAGCTTTGGTCATGCAATTTTTTTTCAAGTGGCAACCGTATTTTTGACACCATTTTTGGACTATTTTGAATATAGTTGTAAATATCCCGACACATTGTTACAACAATTGGAGGAAGTTTTAAGCAGGCGTAAGATGCACAGAGGGCAAATGAATGGCAGACACATTCAAAAACTACTAGATTTGGGCAGTCACCCTTTAGCAAAGAAGCAACCGAACTTTTACTGCGAGTCATTATTATTTGCTCCATCCGCCGCCGCAAACCCAATTAATTGTTTTTTATAATCAATATTCTTTTCAATAAAGTTGGTTATAATTGTCGAATGCAATGCTTTTGCATCCGCAGCAATATCTTTCGAGAGATCAAAACAAAAATCATAAATCTTAAAATTAATACATATTTTTACCACCGTGCTTAAGATTTTTGTTGCTGATAAGTCAGTTGATAATTAATAAATTAATTAAAAAGTACTCAAATTTTTAGTACAATTATAAATTATGTAAATGTCAGAGATGAAAATACATTAAAATACTTTTTTATATAAAACATCGAAAATCGGGGAAAAGTGTCATAATTAGATAAAAAATCGGTATATCGTAAATAGGTCTAAAAATCGGGAGAATTACGATAAATCAGTGTTTCTGGCAACACTGACTCAGCCTGTTCCTAAATTTGTTTTTAATCAATTGCCTTTGGGCTGCTGCACTACTATGTGGCAAAATCGTAAGAGATAGCATGTAGTCAGACAGATTTTGAAAAAGAAATTCTTCGATCACATTTTTTTTTGAATATTTGAATAGTTTATTTTTGAATTCCGAATTTGTGAGACGGCCTACAGGGTGAAGTACTAGCTGAGCTGTATTCGGAAATTCTTTCCTGTACTCGCTATTACTACCCAACTTAGCTTGAAATTTCACCTCCGTATTGCAATATTCCGTCAAAAGTCACTGTGAACTGAAAGCAGGTGAATGACAAGCAATATACAATATATGTACATATATTTATATATAAACGTATTTCCTTGGCATCATTCTATGTGCCTAAGCTTTACGTTTTATTGTCTTAGATTCGGGGTGATAGAATAGAAGTGTAACGCTTCGTTACAAAATCCAGAATTCTTTTCAGAATCAGAACTGTCATCATCATCCAAGTTAACATTTTTAAAAGAGTACAAAGGAATTTGATCGGAAGATCGAACCAAACATTTAATTTAAGATCATGCATTTTTGCATTTATTTAAGTTCTTCAACTGCAGCACACTTAAAAACTTTTTTTCTAGTTCATTTGTTATTTTTTTTACGCTAAAAATGAATGCAGCTTACAAAAAATAGAACATTAAATTGGATATCAATAAAAGTAAGAAATGTTTTTCTTTAAAATTTGATTTAGGGATATTTATAGAGGTCGCTTCAGACAGACAAATTCTGCTTTGATTCAGAATTGCTTTTTATTTGAAACTTTATGATTTCAATTACAAATTAAGACAATTTCTAACAAAAAATGTTATATTCAAAAAAATGATACTTAATACACCAGGGCGTATACGCAATTTTTAAATTTTATATTGTATAATTTGTTTGTGCAGACTGGTAATTATATTTCTTATTTCTCTGAGTACCTATGATAATTTGAAGTAGTAAAGCAGCCATAAATACCAAAACACATTAACTCACCATTTTCTCTGTTACTTAGGAGAAACTAACATGCGATTTTTATGTTTGGAAGAAAGAAATATTAAATATTGAAAACTTGTTGAATATTATTCTCAACATATCAACTTGGAGACAAAGGCTTCTCACTGTCATACATACTTTCATATAGCCATACAGTATCTATCCGCCCTCAAGTTCAAATATAAAAGTGTCTTTCGAGAGCTCACAAGAGCTTTTTTCGAAAATAATAAAATAACAATTGTTGAAATGCAGATTTAAAAAGTGTTGCCCTATGTATTTTTTTAATTTAAAGTTAGTTAAAAGCCAGTGTCAAAGTTGTTAGCACTAAAAAAAGTAATCTCATCGGAATAAAGTATAACAAATTAACCCAAATGACGGCTTTCTTTGACATTTGCATGCTTAAACAGATTAAAATTCGCAAAATCTCTTTATCAAATCCAAATGAATACATTTAATTTATACACAAAATGTCCATTAACTTTAAATATCCACATTACTTATTTTAAAATAATGTGTAACTATAATGGAATAGCAGTAACTCTGCGCAAAAGCAAATAACATAAAATTTTATCAAAAGGCATGCTTTGCAGCGGAATAAAGATGTGATGCTCAAGAATTTGTTTGTATGGGTTACTTTGAAGAGATTCCTAACAATTCTCTTATACTCTTATTTCAATCTAAATCTTTATTTTATACACTACAAACAAAAGGATGCTTTGGATATTTTCAGCAGATTTTTGGCTTCACCGAAAGCTTTTTGACAACAACTTCAGGTTTTGGTCCAGTTTCCATGTCTTTTTTTTACGTCGAACATGATGGCAATGACTTCAAACTGATTTCCATGAGTCAAAACTAGCATATCAGAGGCTTTAGGGTTGCTAACCACTAAAAAATACGAAAACAAAACATCTAAAATGTCATCATGCCAACAAGTTGTAGTAGTATGATTTGGTCCTTTACTATATAGCGTACGGCAGCAAGCAGCGGGTGACAGTGAAGAGAGTCCTTTTTTGATGGTATGAATTTTCTAAATCAAACGTATGTACGTCGCGGTCAGGACGTCGTGTTTCTGTTTAAAGTTAAGTTTGATCAATTAACTATAGTACCCGCAGCTTCGTGTTTAAGACCTAATACATGAACGGTATTTCTTTGAGTATTATTTTTGTTTGCTTTAGAAATACTAAAACAAATATGGCATTATTATTGTTAACAGTATATTGTAACACAAGTGCTCGTGCAATCAAATTGATTGACAAGTGAAAATATGATGAGATAATTTAAAATCCAATGAAATCTAGAACAAAACTTATTGTAGTGATAGATTGCAGCTGTTTAAGTGAAAATATAACAAAATACCCTCAACTAGGTAGGTGATTTATTTAAAATGCAATATACATATTTCAATCCTTTTGTTTTTTTTTTGTTTGTTTGTGACCAAGAATGAATGTTTTAGGATGAAATTTTATATATTTTAAACAAAAGCAAGAATTTTTTTATTTCAACTGAGGACAAGCTTGAACCTTTTACCATATTCATTATTCGCAAATATAAAGAATATGAAAATAACAATACAAAAAAAATGTCATTGTTCCGGTAACCCTGAGGAAATATACGTACATTGGCCTGCATTTTCCTGGGGTTTTTATTTAGTTTATGTATTTCGTTTTTAGGGTAAATCCCTTGTATAGTCTTCAAACTTTTTATTTTATTTTTTTGAAACACCTACTTAGTATTCATTATATGTTTGCTAACAGCAATGAATATTTCTTAAAACTAAGGTCCTTGAAGCTGTGTATACACTGCAACTTAATTGGAAAACGTGCTTCTGAAAAAATGTTTACAATTGAATTAAGAGTCTGTAATATTCAAAACGGCTTTTAACTTTCAAAAAGAATATACCTTGCATATTCAAAATTAGGTAAAACACACACAATATAAAGATACAACCGATGGTTTTCATACAAAATAAGCGGAGGTAGATATGTAATGTACCAAGGAGTATAAAAGATGCTAGAAGCAGTTAATTTAATGGTTGCCAGTTGCCACCTTTGATTTGTTATATTTTATAAAGACAAGTTACCTTTGGGTTGAAAACTTAATTGAAAATTTGATTCGATGTTTTGGCCAATTTTGAAAATAAAACCCTTTCTTTCTTACTATAAAATCTTGGCGAATTTGTGGAACCTATTTTTTTTGTTTGTTTTATTTTATTAAAATCTTAAAGCTAGACAAATGTCCCTAACCTAATCCTTAAACATATGTAAGCCGGCCAAGGCCAAACGCCCTAGACAACTTTAAATGACATTCTTAATTTGAAGCCACCAAAACCTATTGTAAACAATCCTACTGAACCGAAGGCGCTCGGGTCCGTCCAGTGCGAGGATGTTTCTACAGTTTGATGGCTGACGTGGTAGATTAGCGGAACCGCCTCCCTATCCTGTATCAGCCCTCGATTGTCTAAATATTTGTGGAACCTATCTGGAACCTGTAGTATCCATATGTCCTTTTTTTTGTTGGGAAACACGATGATTTCTTAAAAATGCAAATGGTAAAGGAGAATAGGGAGAACAAAAATTAAAAAAAACATGTGTAGATTCAAAAATTCGAAACAAAGAAACATTTCAGAAATGTTTCTGAAAGCGTCGACATACAAAATAAAAGAAAACAGAAACATTTATGAAATGTTTTAAAAACATATGGAAAACCTTACAGATGCGTTTATTTTTTCTTAGTGTGGGCACCTTTCACGACAAAAATGTTGTGTGTTTTGGGAACCCTTATTATTTTATCAAATCGTTTTGTTAATAAATAGAAGCCCTATGAAAGTCCCAATGATTGATTTTGAATGTTTAAACTGGTAATTCGCAGTAACAACTAAAACATACGGTTCATTTAAATAGAGGCAACACAAAACTTTCATAAAGCATTACAAAATCAAAATATATCTATAGTTTTAGACTTTTAAAAAAATGAGGTTAGTATGATTAAAATCACCGTTTTTTGAAATCACCGTATACAAATGCGGTCTGAAACTGAGTCATTTTTCAATAGTAAGTCGAACTCTCATGGGTAAGTGATATCCGTGGATTGATAATCAATGCACAGAACTGTCATGCCAGAGGTCTTGAGTTCAATCTCTGCTTGTGCCATCTAAAGTTTTTTTCACGGCTACTGCCTCTTACGAGGAATTGACAAATCATCGAAGAGTAATTCTTGTCATGAAAAATGCTTTTTTAGATTAGCATAAATACTGTAGGTTTTCTCTATCCCTGAGAATACTGGCAACGGGAATGGTTGAACTGGTTCAATTTGTCAAATTGAAAATGTTGACATTTCTTGAAGTCCATATAGGGTCCTCAGAGTCCCTAGAATCTAAATCAAGGATTTTTAGAGAGATGCTTGTGTGTGCGTGTGTACGTACGTTCAGGAAACTTTTTTGCTGTCAATAGTTCAAGAACCAGGAGATATCGACTTCAAATACATTTTGTGATACAGAAAATAAAGCAGAAATATACAGAAAGGATTTTTAAAAAACTGGAGTGGGTGGTTTTTTTTACTATAGCAATTTGTTTGACCTAAAATATCTCACGAGTCAATAAAACTAGAGACTTCAATTAAATTTTATATTAGTTAATGTGACGCGATATTTCCGTATATCATCAATTAAAGGTTTTTTTTATAAATCGAAAAAAAAAATATATTTTACCACGAACATTTTACGAACAAAGAATGATAATAATTAAAATAATTTTATAAAACGAAAAGTAACGTTTTAAATATCTGGTCAAATTTTTAGAAAAATCGAATTGACGGTATTATTTTTCAAAAAAATAAAACCTACGAAATGACTACTAAAAATTAGTAAGATACAAATTTATTTCGACTAAAATATTTGGCGGAAAAAAAAAATCACTGCCTTCAAAATTCCTTAATTTTACAAAAATTATTGTTACCGTTATGATGTAATGAATTTAATAAAATCCAATTGACAGTTTTTTGTACAGAAAACAAAATATTGTTGTTGACATTTATTCAATTTTTGGTAGAATTTCAATTGATATTTTTTTTTACAAAAAACGAAAATCTCAAAAAAAAAAAAACAAACAAATTAGAACTGGTAAAATTTGATCTTGGACTCAAGTGTCTTGAGAACAAAAAAAGGCTATTGGCTTCAAACTTTCTTGATTTTACGTACAAACTTTTTTGTGAATGTTTTTTAAATCTATTATTAATTGAAATAAAAATAAACACATGAAACAAAAAAAAAAACACTAAAAATAAAATGTTGAGTTAAATATCTTGAAAATAGAAGAAGATACTGACTCCCAAAATTGTCCATGCCGTAGAAATATTTCTGTTTATGCTTTGAAATATTTAAAGACAGTGTTTTCATAAAAAATAAAAAAAACTAAAAAAAAATACTACTAAAAATTGATTTTCGACTCGAATATCTTGATAAAAAATAAAGATATTGTCTTCAAAATAGTTTTATTTAATAAAAGAAATTGTTGCAAATATTGTATAAATTTAAAAAGAAATGCAATAGACTGTTTCCTTAACAATAATAGAAATGTAAAAAGTTACTAACAAAATTTGGTTAGAAATAATATTTGATTCTGCTCAAAATAATGTTGTTGTAAGAAAAATACGATTTTATTTACGAACGAAACGAAAGTCTGTACAAAAAAACTTAGAACTAGTACAAATTGATTTTCGATTCAAGTATCTTGAAAACGAAAAAGGAATATTGAATTCAAACTTTCTTCATCTTATACAAAGTTTTGTTATTAAAATTTTGTAAGGTTAATACCGACTGCGAGAAATGTAAGAAGCTACTAAATACTAAAAAGTACTAAAATATGTTGAGCTAAATATCTTAAATGTAAAAGAAGATACTGACTTCTAAGTTGTTCATATTGTTGTTAATGTTTTGTAATATGAATTTAAAGCTAGTGTTTTCCTTTACAAATATATTGATTTAACTCCTCGAATATATCTCCACATAAAACAGCTCAAATAAAAATTTTTGATTGCATATCTTCTCTTCAATTTCTTTTAATAATAAAATTGACTTGTTACAAAAAATATCATTTGATTTTTAGCGGGTACCAATGAGAAGTTATCAGTGTGAGTCGCATCTCAGCCTCTTT
Source organism: Eupeodes latifasciatus (assembly GCA_920104205.1). NCBI lineage: Eukaryota > Metazoa > Arthropoda > Insecta > Diptera > Syrphidae > Eupeodes > Eupeodes latifasciatus. The sequence goes on along the minus strand of OV049926.1, from coordinate 91,633,737 downwards.
TGTATTTAATTGATTGAACCTTAGATCATTGCTCCCTTTTTTATGAGACAAAAATTGTCGCAATTGCATTAATTGAATGGATTTGAATATCATCGTTTTGTTTTCTGTACTCATATAAGACTTTCGGTTCATAAAGGGATAAAGTATTTTAATCAAAATATTAAACTTATTTATAGTTTGCTGTATGTGTATACATAAGTCAAAAGTCAATGTTTTATCCAAGTGAACCCCCAGATACTAAGTCCTTGATTTTCACTCATTTTGTTCTCCGTTTTATTGGGTGTTAAAAGGCAATAAACAAACAAAACGTGTATTTTTGAAGCATTTATTTTGATTTTATATTTGTTTAAATAAGTTGGTATAGTATTCAAAGCAGATTGGAAATTTTGTTCAATTCAAAAACCAATTGAATCTGATGATCAGAGTCGTGCCTACTCCCTTGTAGTATACACACGTGTTTTTCCGTAGAAGATTAGTTATTGTTTTTCTACTTTAATTGTGTTAAATCGACTTAAAATAAAGCGTAATCGCGATCTTTTTTCCTAACGATGTTGACTCTGATGAATCAGACAGTAATTTAATTGAGAGCAAAAAACCTCATAAAATGATAAATTCTCGAGCAAATAAACTCACATCCATGTCAAAGTCCAAAAAACAGTCTTCATCTAGCAGCAACTGCGCTGACAACAGTAAACTTGGTTGAGAAAATCCCTTCTTCAAGCTCTTATTGATGCTGATGTAAAAAGTCAAGCTGATGGCATGATCGAGCATGCTGAGGATGCTACTAAAAAACACCAAACCCTAAGCCACCACCTATAAATGTTCTAAAATCCAGCAGTGTAAATATTCACACTATTTTGAGTGCAAAATCCATTGAAGATTACGTAATTAAACGCATGTCAATTGGGATTAAAATCTTGTTACCGAACATCGATACTTATAAAAAAATATGTACAGTTCTGACAGCTGAGAAATGTGAGTTTTATACGCACAGCCTAAAATCTGAATTGCCATTCAAAGTCGTGTTGACTGGACTCGACACAACTGATCAAAATGTCATTAAAACTCATCTTTTAACTTCTGGTGTCAAGTGCATTGATATCAAAGTTGTGAGTCGCCAATTAAATCAAATTGAACATACTTTTTTCATAGTATATCTTGAGAAAGGTAGAATTACCATGAAAGAGCTTCGTGATCGATTCGGAGTCATTAACAAAACAATTGTGCGCTGGAGCTTTCAGAGAAGGCTTCCGAGAAAAGTAACCCAATGTTATAATTGCCAGATGTACGGGCATGGGGCTAAACACTGCCACGTTAAAACTTTCTGTTCATTCTGCTCTTGTGAGCATCAGACTTCAATGTGCACTTCTAAGGAAATTAACAATTGTGCAAATTGTGGAGGTGATCACCAATCAACGGACCCACTGTGCCCTAGTCGACGAAGCTATGTGGAGTTTCGACACAAAACGACAACTAAAACCCCTTTGAGGAAAACAACCCATCAAGATTTTATCAGAAGCGTTGCAGATTCTCCACCGTTGCGTACGGTTAATCTTGTTAACCATAAACAACAACAACGTGCAAATGTTTGGTCAGATCCAATGAGTAGTACTTCTAGAAATGTTAATATAAATACTAACAATGTAGATAGTACATTTAATATGTTTTCTTTAAGTGAAATTCAAATGCTTACTAACGATTTAGTCTCTAAATTAAGATTATGTAAAGATAAATTTGAACAGTTCAATGTTATTACTGAACTTGACTTAAAATACTTAAACTATGGATTAAAGTAATATAAAATTAATAACTTGGAATGCTAGGGGTGTAAGGAAAAAAAGCTTGGAATTTTTTTCTTTCATGATCCGAAATAAAATAGATATCGCTCTGGTTACTGAAACCTGGCTAAAACATAACCATTCTTTTTCTCATCCTAACTATCTATGCTATCTGCTAGATAGGCAAAGTGACAGAGGTGGCGGAGTAGCAATTGTTGTAAGAAAAGAAATTAAATTGAAGTTTTTACCTTCAATGGAAACAAAAGTTATTGAAGCGTTAGGGGTTGAAGTTATCACCGGTAATAATCAACCATTTAAGATTGTATGTGCTTATTTTCCAGGTCGTGCCTCTGGTAATCGGACAAAATATCATCTAAGAAATGATTTTATAAAATTAACTCGTCTAGCTGGTCGATTCATTGTGGGTGGCGACTTTAATTGTCGTCACCAGTCTTGGGGTTGCCTCCGCGCAAATATATGGGGAAATATTTTACACGAATTAAATTCAAACAATCCCTTTTCATTGTCGTATCCTTCTGATCCTACTTATGTCCCTAAAAAGGAAAGGACCAATACTTCTGTTCTTGATTTCTTTCTAACAAACTCTTCCAATTTTATATCCCAACCTCAAGTTATAAATGATTTGTCATCTGAACATCTGCCAGTAACTCTCGATCTTCTTACTAATGCAATTTTAAAAGAAAATATTGTATACAACTATAAAGCTATGAATAAATCAACTTTTAAAAACACTGTCAAAATAAAATTAAATACTTTAACTGGTCCAACACTTTCAGAAATACAAATTCTTCCGATATTGATTCTATGATCTCTATTTTTACAAATGTCATCAAAGAAAGCGTTGAAGTCGCTGTACCCCGTCTTCCCTCTGTCACAGTTAAATCCAAACTACCAACATATATTCATGATACTATTTCGAAGCGGAACAAAGCCCGTAGAAACTGGTTGCGCTATAGATTGCCAATCTACAAACTTGAACTAAGGTATCTTAACAAGCTTATAGATTTCTTCATTGAAAAACATAGGAACTCAAAATGGAGCAAACTGCTTCAAGGTATGGACAAATGTTCTAAACCATTTTTGAATGTCACGAGGGTAGTTAAAAATAAGCGAACACCTATTCCGGTTATCAAACAAAATGATGTTAAATACATAACATGTAGTCAAAAGGCACAAGTTTTTTCTATACAATTTGCTTCCAATTTTAAAATTTCTTTAAACCTTAGTAACCCAGTCACATCTAATTTAGTTGAAGCTTCAGTAAATCTTCTTAATTCGCCTGTTGAAGATTTTCCTTCTGATTGGTTTGTTCAAGCTAAGGAAATTAAAAGCATAATCAAATTATCTCGTGTCCGAAAGGCTCCTGGACCTGATGGCATTTCAAACTTATGTCTAGCCAACCTTCCTCGAGCAGGTCTTAATTATCTAAGTCAAATAATCAACTCCTGCCTAAAGTTGCAGTACTTTCCCCAAGCTTGGAAAGTTGCAAAATTAATCCCAATCCCGAAACCTCGTAAGCCTCCTGATGATCCCTCTAGCTACCGTCCTATAAGCCTTTTGAGTAACCTTGCAAAGATTTTTGAAAAAGTTATCAAAAGAAAATTAACAAATTTCATTGATGAAAATTCATTACTACCAAACCAACAATTTGGTTTTAGATTTGGGCATAATACCTGTCATTCCATCTTAAGAATCACTAGACATATAAAATCGAACTTTATTGCAAAAAAATCTACTGGCCTTGTGTTACTTGACATCGAATCTGCTTTTGATTCTGTCTGGCATGATGCTTTAATTCACAAAATGATAAACTTTAATTTTCCCATGGCCTTAACGGCATTAATTCGAAACTTTTTGAGTGATCGCAGTTTCAAGGTTCATGTTAATTCTGTTGCATCTAATGAACAACTTATTACGGCAGGGGTCCCCCAAGGATCGGTTCTTGCTCCTATTTTATATAATATATACTTGGCAGACTTGCCTAATTTGCACAACTGTTGTTCGTCAATTTTTGCTGATGATACCGCTATATACAGCTCGAATGAACTTCCTCTTGATATTTGTTCGAATCTTCAACAAGGCCTACACACTCTTAGTTCATATTTCCATAAATGGAAAATTAAAATAAACGAATCAAAAACTCAATCTATGTTCTTTTGACGTAGAAGACATCCTAGATTTCTACCTAACAATCCGCTTCATTTAAACGGTTGTGGTATCCCTTGGGCAGATAATGTTAAGTACCTTGGCATCACCTTAGATAAAACCCTCACTTATAACAACCACATAGGTAATGTGTTAAACAAAACTGGAATTTTGATTAAAATCTTATACCCGTTTATAAACTGAAGGTCTACACTAAGCTTGGAAAATAAGCTCATAATGTATAAAGTAATATTTCAGGCCCTTATTGTCTATGGTGCCCTGGTTTGGTATAAATGCGCGCGTACTCATATTAAAAAATTACAAATTATGCAAAATAAAATTCTGAAAATGATTCTTGACCTACCGTGGCATTTCTACACCTCTGACTTACACAACATGTCAAACGTTGATTTTGTCTTAGATAAATTAAACTCCCTAGCAAACAAGTTTTTTGATAGATGTTCATTTTCTGATAATCCTATTATAGGTGAGCTTTTGCCTGACTAATTTGTAAGTATTGTATTTTATCTAATTTTAATTTTATTTAATTTGAAAACAAAAAAAATTGTTAATGGGTTTTCACATAAACTTAAGCTTTCCCAAATACACATGTTAAAAATTATATCCTTTTGTAAACCTATTTAATTAATATTGAAGCTGAATAAGCACTTGCTGTTGCACTTAAATTTAATATCCTACCTATTGTATACTAACCTTCTAATTAATGAAATAAATAAATAAATAAATCTGATGATGGAAGCTTCACAATTTTGAAGCTTTTAGAAATCATATGTTTATTAAAATCCCGATTTTGAAATCCCGTCTTTTATAATCCTGCTTTTTATAATCCCGCTTTTTGTAATCCCGTTTCTTATAATCCTTTTGACTCCTATTGTTATTCAGTTTAATGCACGTATTTTGTAAAAAAAAGACGGTATTGTCGGGATTTGACGGGATTTTAAAAAGCGAGATTGTAATTGATTGGGATTTTGAATAAACGGGATTTTAAAAGACGGGATTCCAAAATATTGTTATTTTAGAAGACGGGATTATAACACTTTTTGTCGGGATTTTTTAAAAACGGGATTTTAAAAAACGGGATTCCGATACGCTCCCGTGCATAAATTATATAAAAACAGGCCTAGTACTGATCCTTGGGGTACACCTGTAGTAATAATGTTTTCATGGGTGTACCAGTTGTTTGCATATACTTTTAAAAACTGATTTGATAGAAAAGACAAGATAATTTCATCTATATAGAAAGGAAAACTTAAGGAAATAAGTTCATGAATTATACCTTCATGCCAGACATCAAAAAGTTGAACTCCTCTATGACTTTGAAAATTTTCAGTTTGGAGAAGGAGACCTAAAGAGATAACCATGCAGGTTTCTTAGCTTGACATTTCTCAACTTTTCAAAGTCCCTATAGAATCAACATCCATGGTTTTTAGAAAGATGTTTGTGTGTGCGCCCGGACTTTCTGCAAATTTTTTACAATATCTCAAGAACCAAGAGAGTTAATAACGTCATTGGCATTTAATTCAAAAATATTTTATCTCGTAAAATGTTACACTTATTACAAAAAAAAAAATTGGTTAAAATTGATTTTCGACTTAAATATCTAAATGTAACAATACATTTTTGTACGTCCCAATATCTTGACAAGAAACAGCATAATCTATAGTTTATTTTTTTAGGGACCAATGGAAGTCGCATGCCAGCCACCTTTTTAATTTAAAACAGTGTTTTACCACTTCACCTGTACATGACTTTGAAATTGATGTTTTAATTCCCGTTCATTATAACCAAGCAGTTTTAAAATAAGAACAATCCACCTCGATGCTTTAATGCGTTGGATTAATTGAATTTTATGTGTTACAATTTAAAAAAAAATCAATTAGATATAATTATACTTCCTCCATATTTGCATATTAAATTAATATGCAGAGCAAATGTAGCATATGTAAGTGAAAATATGTTTGGCCCTTTATTTATTTTTACCTTAAAACCTTCATCATCATAACAGAAGGCTATAAATGGTGGAATTCGAGTCACCATTCACGGATTTCGACGGATCCTGCTTCTAGTACTCCTGAGAATATATACATTATGCTCCTATGCATTCATGTGTATATTAACATTGATATACGTATTTTAATAATCATCAAAAACACTTTTTATTGATTTGTCTGATGTACGACTGTACGAGTATACGAGTATTCCCAATTTCATTCTCTTGCTTAAAAAAGACGTCATAACATTTTATTGTGTTTTGATGACATTCTAATGTTAAGAGACGACATCCATACGAAAACCGTGAGCAAAAAAACTATGAATCTAGGTAAAACGTGACATCGGCCTTTACAGTTCCAGGCAAACCTATGTATGTAGGTATCTTCAAATATACAGTGTAGGTTTAGGTACGACAGCGACATTTTGTAATGCTATGAAAAATCAAAAATGCTTGAACAGTGCTAAACTTAAAAAAAAAAGAGGCTGGGATGCGACCCACACTGATAACTTCCCATCCCGTCTATCGATTTGTCTTGCTTAAAAGTTTGTCTAAATGTATCAATTCTTACCAAATTTGCGTTCTATTTTTTGTAGATTTTATTTTTTCATGAAAAAACGGACTGTTGGATTTTTATAAAAAAATTACTGAATATAAAAAACAATATTTTCTGTGAAATAAAATAAGTTTGAAGCCAATATTTTTAATTTTTGAAAAGCTATTTGAGCCGAAAATCAATTTTTACCAACTTTTATTAATTTTTTTGTTTAGGTTTTTATTTTTTGTAAAAAAACTGTCAATTCGATTTTTCTCAAAATTTGTCCTAATGTTGAAAACAATATTTCTTATAAGTTAAAATTAGTTAGAAGCCATAATCTCAAATTTTTGAAAAGATATTTAAGTCGAAAATCAATTTTTACCAACTTTTGTTAAATTTTTTTTTCGGTTTTTAATTTTTTGTAAAAAAACTGTCAATTCTATTTTTTTCAAAATATTACTGAATGTTGAAAACAATATTTTTTGAAAGATAAAAGTAGTTTAAAGCCAATATCTCAAAGTCTTGAAAAGATATTTGAGTCAAAACTCAATTTTAACCAACTTTTTTTTTATTTTTTTTTTTAGGTTATTATTTTTTGTAAAAAAACTGTCAATTCGATTTTTCTCAAAATTTTTCCTACTGTTGAAAACAATATTTCTTATAAGATAAAATTAGTTAGAAGCCATAATCTCAAATTTTTGAAAAGATATTTAAGTCGAAAATCAATTTTTACCAACTTTTGTTAATTTTTTTTTCGGTTTTTAATTTTTTGTAAAAAAACTGTCAATTCTATTTTTTTCAAAATTTTACTGAATGTTGAAACCAATATGTTTTGAAAGATAAAAGTAGTTTAAAGCCAATATCTCAAAGTTTTGAAAAGATATTTGAGTCAAAACTCAATTTTTACCAACTTTTTTTAATTTTTTTTTTAGGTTTTCATTTTTTGTAAAAAAACTGTCAATTCGATTTTTCTCAAAATTTTATCAGATGTCAAAAACATTATTCTTCGTTGCACAAAATTGTTTTAGAGATGAAATCATATTTTAGTCGTAAAATTTTCGAAGTGACAAATTTTTTTTTTCAGTTTTTTTGATTTATAAAAAAAACCGTTAATTGAATTTTTTTCCAAAAATATAATTGTTTTGTATCACGTTACAATATAAAATACAAAATTTAATTCAAGTCTCTAGCGTCATTGGTTCATGAGATATTTAGGGTTAACCAAAATTTTCACCTTTTTTTTAAACTGCTATGGTAAAAAAACCACCCACGCAATTTTCTTGAGAGCCCTTTCTGCATCTTTCTGCCTTATTATCTGTATAACAAAATTTATTTGAAGTCGATATCTCTTCTGGTTCTTGAGCTATGGACGACGAAAAAAACATCGCGAACGTACGGACGTACGGACGTACGGACGTACGTACACACGCACGCACAGACATCTTTCTAAAAATCTTTTATTTCGACTCTAGGGACCTTGAAACGTCGAGAAATGTCAAAATTTTCAATTTGTCAAATCGGACCCATTACAATAACTTCCTATGGGAAGTTAAAAAAAAAACGTTAAGTTTAGTTTTTGATTGTAATGTATTAATTCACCACGTAACATAGGTAAATATAATGTAGCTTCTTTTTTAATCTTACTTACTTACTTAAGGTGGCGCTACAGTCGTGTGTAAACTAGGGCCTCACCCAACAAACTTCTCCATCTAGCTCGGTCCCTAGCTAGATGTCTCCAGTTTCGCGCTCCAAGTTGGGTGAGGTTATAATGTCTTGGTTATTCGCATTATATTTTTTCTCAATAACTTTGAAAGACGTTTTAATTATTTAACTTTATCATTTATTAAAATTCAATAACTTAATCTAATTTAATTTTATAAAGTTTTGTGCGATGAAGAAATATGGTAGAGTGATGCCTTGTGCGCTTTAACTAGAACTGAACTATTGAGATTGACTGTACAAATTCTTTTCTATCGCATGATTCTTTTCTAAAATATTTTAAGCTTACAAGGTACTGAAAAATAACAAACATATTGCAAAGTAAAACGGTACGTTTCTAATGATCATTAGTTTATAATCCTTTTTCAAGGTCTCAAGTTTTCGATTTAATGGGTACAGTGTGTGTTACAAGTTAAGACGCGAAAGTTATTTTACACTCTGGACCACTACATCACCCTCCTTCAAATAAGCTCCTCCGAAGATATGTTAAATTTGGGTCTGTAAGATTTTTCATTTAGCTGTGATTCATTTAGACTGGAGCACAATATGCTAATAGCTGGTTTTAGTCTGTCGATCCAAATGGTTGCATTTTTTCCGTTTTTATCTATGACAAAACATTTAATCATACGTCGTATTACTTTAAAAGGCCCTTCATAAGGAAGGCTGAGACCAGTTTTTATTTTGTCGATTCTTATGAAAACTGCGTCACAATTATCTAAACTTTTTGGTATACAAATATTTTCACTGTTATGACGTGTATCAGTTGGTATGAGATTTCTCATTGTTTCGCGAAGTTGATTTATAAGTGTATCCGAACTGACTTGCTGCAAATTGGTTTTTATGAAAATCTCGCCTGGCAAACGAACGTTTTGACCATATACCATCTCCGCAGGAGAGCATTGCAGGTCTTCTTTGATTGCCGTGCGAATCCCAAGGAGCACTATGGGGAGCTCTGTACTCCAATTGACAGAGTTGCCTCTGGCTTAAGGGATGCTTTTAATTGGCGATGAAATCGTTCGACCATTCCGTTCGCTTGTGGATGGTATGGTGTGGTGCGAAACCTTTGCGAGCCTAACAATCTGGTAAGTTCGTTAAATAATTTGGATTCGAACTGACTGCCTTGGTCTGTTGTGATCCGTAGTGGAGTTCCAAATCTGGAAACAAAATTTTCAACGAATGTTTTTGCAACTGTGGTTGCGGTTATGTCTTTTAAAAGATATGTTTCTGGCCATCTTGTGAATCTATCTATAGCTGTTAAAGTGGACCAACTAAATCGAGGTGGATATGTTCAAAGCGGCCTGAAGGTATGTTGAATCTTCCGAAACCTGACTTTGTGTGTCTATGAACTTTAGACTTCTGACAGCCGACACATGATTTCGCCCACAGTGTTATATTTTTATTCATTTCAGGCCAGAAATATCGTTCGGAAACTAACTTTCTACTGGCCCGTATACTGGGGTGTGAAAGATTGAGTAGCTTGTGAAAAATTTGCTGTCGCAGTGGCTGAGGTACATAAGGTCGGATCTTTTTTGTTGACGTTTCGCATATAATTTTGTAACCAGGGAAAACGAACTCCTCGAGAATGACTTTAGAAAGGTTTTTCCTTTCCTCTTTTAAAAGTATAGCCAGCTCAGGATCTAAGCTTTGCATTTTGGCTATGGTTGTAAGATCTAAAGAATATTGTTCGTTTTCTGATATATCGGATTCGTGCAAGCGTGAAAGGGTGTCTGCCACTATGTTTTCCGTTCCCTTAATGTATTGAATATCTGTGGTGAATTGAGATATGAAGTCGGGGTGTCTAGCTTGTCGAGGACTTCTCTCCGTCTTCGATGCTATCGCGTGTGTGAGCGGTTTGTGGTCAGTGAAAATAGTGAAATTCCGACCTTCCACGAAATATCTAAAATGTTTAATTGCGAGAAAGATTGCGAGAAGTACTCGGTCAAAAGCAGAGTACTTCGTTTCCGCCTTAGATAATTTTTTAGAGAAAAAAGAAAGTGGTTCCCATACCTCATTGGTTTTTTGTTGTAAAACCGCTCCTACAGCTATTTTTGAAGCATCTGTAGCTATGGAATATTCACCGTCCGGTTTTGGATGTACTAATAGAGTTGCATTCGAGAGCGTATGTTTAACATTTTTAAATGCAACGTTCAAATGATCCGGCCAATTGAATGAAGCGGGTTTGGTTTTGGGCTTTTTATTCAATATGGTCATGTGTTCGTGCATCGGTGCTAACATTTCTGCTAATTTGGGTATGAACCTATGATAATAATTTATCATGCCGATAAAGCGTTGCAATTGCTTTATGGAAGCAGGTTGCGGAAAGTTAAGAATGGCTTCTACGCGTTCTTTCGAGGGGGTTATGCCATCAGGGCTGATGTCGTGGCCAAGAAATTCTAAATTCGTTGCTCCAAATATGCATTTCCATTTTGATGTGTTGATTGTGACTCCGTATTCTGCAAGTCTTTTAAAAAGCAGTTCGAGATGGTTTGTGTGCTCGTCTTCGTTCTTACTTGCGACTGAAATGTCATCAATATATGAAAAAATGAAGAAGCGGGTGAATCGGAGATAGCCCTATGTTTACCATGTGTTCGAATTCTGTCTTTGCAGCTGCGTGTCGTGAAGGATGTAGTCGACGAGGACGAGAGAATGGAAGTGGGCCAGTTGTAACTATGTGGTTAACTATGCAGTGCTTAACTGGAGCAAAATAGTTTGGAGGTTCAAATAAAAGTGGATATTTTGCAAGAATTTGGCCCCATTTGTTCTCGAACGTAAAATGTAATGGAGTTGGTACATTGAATGTGCTTATTTCAGCTTTGCATTGCAAATTTGTTTTCGGATCTAGTAATCTTCTATTTTGAAGATCCAAAAGAAGACCAAATTTGTTTAAAAAGTCAGCGCCTATTATGGGACGACTGACTGAAGCTTGAATGAAACTGTGTATGAAATCACGTCTGAGTCCAATGTTTAATTTTAGGAGCTTTGTACCAAAAGTATGGATTGTTGTGCCATTGGCGGCTGACAGTAAAATGTTTGAATTTGGAAGTGTACTCGCATTTGAAAATTGCTTTTTATTGTATGGTATTACAGATAAATCTGCACCCGTAGGTATCTATCAAAAATGTTAAATTATTTATTCTATCTCGAATAAATAGGCGGCGATTTATTATGTTCCCACCGTTCGCCGCACCAAGAATGGGTGAATTTAGTTTGGGGATTTAGAGGTGGATGAGTTCAACTTATCTTGGCCATCGGCTTTTATTGACGATTTCACGTAACTGCAAGGCTTCGTACATTTTCGAGATCGTGAGCCGTTGCGTCTGTGAAACCAACAAACTGAACGATTTTGAGAAAACCTTGTACCACTTCTATTACCTGGAGTTCGGTTTCTGTATGTGCTACGCGATCGAGGAAGAGATCGAAAGCTTAGTGATTCTATCATCGATTCTAATTTGTTCAATCGAGATTCTATTTCGTCCTTTTGGGTAAGACCGGAGTTTGAGCACCACAAACACTGTAAACGCTAGCATTTTGAGACTGTGAAGCTTCGAAAATTTTATCTGCTAGTGTTGTAAGTTCGTCAAGAGGCTTTTCTCCTACTGAAAGCAGGGTTATATTAATTAACTGAGGCAACCGACGCATCCAGAGATTTTTAATAATATCGTCGTTAAAAGAACCGCCTGCAAGTTGCTTCATAGACCTAAACACTTCGGAAGGTTTTCGATCCCCTAGATCTGCTTTCTCCACAAGAACTTCTAACCTTTTAATTTCTGAAACTGAATGTTTTTTTACTAATGCGCTCTTCAGGCACATATATTTTTCCAATGCTGGAGGGTTTGTTAAAATATCTATGACCGAGTCACAAGTGTCTACTGGAAGAGCGGCTACAGTGAGGCAATATTTTGTTTCTTGGCTTGTGATCTTGAAAACTGTAAACTGAGCTTCAGCCTGAATGAACCACGTCAATGGGTTTGCGTTCCAAAGGGAATCAATGTGTGAGTTTTCGCCTAAAGAAGGTGGATGCTGTTGTGATAGAGATTCTTCGAACTTTTTGGATGTCCCACTGTCATTACTATCCGTATTATCCGGCATGTTTTTTTTTATGAATATTGTATTATAATTTATTTTCTCAAGTACCTTATAAGTTTTAACAGTTACAAAAATACTTCGAAAAAGAACCGCTAATTGAAATCCTGAATCTATGTAACTTTAATACTATTTATATGTATATAAAATGCGCGGGGAGAGTACGATAACTTTGGCGACAAAGTTTAATGACGGACTTGTATAGAAAAGTTAAAAACAAGCATTTTTTACTATGGGAGGGGGGTCTATCTCCCCCGTTTAGGCGGTAGGGGCAATTTAAAAAAATATGTACATTAAATGGAAAAAAAATAATTAAAAAATAACGGTAATACTTACAATTAAGTATTATACCTTTTTTTAAAGTCAACATTTTTAGCTTGTTTTTAAATCAAGTCAAAACTATGCATAGTTTTTGAAAAAAATTATTTTAAACTAAAAATGTATGCAAAAAAAATTAAAAAAAAAGGTTTAAAGTGTAGTTTTTCAAAACTTTCAAATTATCTACTGTTTTTTTTTAGAATTCATTGCTCTTATTTGTTTTTGATCAAAAAAACTAGATGAATTTATGTCTTCTAAAGGGTGTCCCAAAATTAACGCAAGATTTGAATTTGCCGCCATTTGTGCAGTGAAGTGTTGGCAACCCTGAAAAAAAAGCAATTTGACAGCTAACAGTATAGGGTTATTAAAAAATGGAGCGTTACACGATAGAACAACGTGTCTTCATTATTAAAGAATATTTCAAAAATAGTGAAAGCTTGGCGGCTGAAGTTCGAAAATTTCATACAAAATATTATGGTCGGAATAGTGCTTTAACTTCGTCAACTGTGAAGAGATTAATTGAAAAATTCATGGTCAAGCAGTGACTGTTACTGGTGCTCGATATCGCGACATGATTACACAGTTCTTTCTGCCAAAATTGGGTGATATTGATGTGTCCAATATGTGGTTTCAACAAGACGGTGCCACATGTCATACAGCCCGTGAAACAATTCAACTACTGCATGAGACATTTCCAGCTCGTGTACTCTCTCGTTTCGGTGATCAAAATTGGCCTCCTAGATCGTGGGATTTAACACCATTAGACTTCTTTTTATGGGGTTATTTGAAATCACAAGTCCACAACCACCCGTGCATTAAAGGAGGAGATTCAACGCTGCATCAACGAAATTCAGCCACATTTATGCAGAATGGTCATGGAAAATTTCAACAAAAGAGTGCGCATGTGCATGCAAAGCCGTGGAGGCCATTTGTCCGATGTGTTATTCCATACATAACCCTATCCTATGTACTTTACGAGTCAATAAAAATATAACTATCAAAAGACTAAGAACGGCGTTTTCTATTTAATTCAAATCTTGCGTTAATTTTGGGACACCCTTTAGTTCTTGAGAAATTTGAAAATTACCAAACAAAATATTTTAATTAAATTACTTTTTCCTTGCTTAAGTATTAACGTAGTCTTATTTTGATAGTAATAATCGAATGTGGATTAAGATACACCTAGGGTAAATTAATTTTTCTTAAATCCAGCTTATTTAAATGCAAAAGAAACTCTGCATGCACCCCATCTTGCACCTACCGCACCTTGCACCCTCCCCACCTTGCACGCACTCCAACTTGCACCCACCCCAAATCCTATAGTGTCCCCAAGCAGGGGGGTTGCAGGGGGGCAGCATGCCCCCCTTACAGATCCCACTGTTGCATACACCCAAACTCGCACACATTTTACTGTAGGTGGGAGACCTACCATTGTTACTATCAAAATATGACCACTCAAGCAAAAAAAAAAAAGAATTATTAAAATAGTAGTTGTGGTTATTTTCAATTTTCTCAAAAACTAAAAGACATAAAATCATCTAGTTTTCAGTTTTTGATCAAAAACAAATAAGAGCAATAAATTCTGAAATAAAAACAATGGTAGATAATCTTGAAGTATTGAAAAATTACACTTTAAACCTTTTTTATAACTTTTTTTACTCAAATTTTGAGTTTAAAATTAAATTTTTCAAAAACTACTGACTTTAATTAAAAACTGGCTAATAAAACAGAATGTTGGCTTTAAAAAAATTTATAAAACTTAATCATAAGTATTACCGTTATTTTTTAATTATTTTTTTCCATTTTAATTAATAATTTTTTTAAATTGCCCCTACCGCCTAAACGGGGGGAGATAGACCCCCCCTCCCATAGTAAAAAATGCTTGTATTAAGCCCCTCTACCAAAAACCGTTATTATATCTTGGCGCCAAAGTTATCGTACTCGTGCCAAATGCGAGAGCACAAGATAACACTCTTACCTTACAAATTCGAATTAATTTTATGATGATAGACTGGACATGATTTGGATGCTGTTGTAATTTGTGGTGTCTTCTTCCTGTTTGATGGTTCCTCTGGTTCGGTATTTTCTGGTTGAGCGTTTAACCATACAAGTTTGGAAAGTTTATGTTTGATATTGCTATTTCTGGTTTTTATATTTTTTCTTTGATGATTAATTGTTTTAGAAGTTTAAGTTGTCCAGGGTGATTGAGATTTCTGATCACTGGCTTTCTTAATCCATTGGACTTCTTTTGGAATGTTCTAGTTTGGGCACGTGATTTGAGTTCTGGTTGTTAAATTGCGTTTAATTTGTTCGCTTAACTCGGGGTCACCAATTATAATGTCTTGGTTATTCGCATTATATTTTCTCTCAATAACTTTGAAAGACGTTTTAATTATTTAACTTTATCATTTATTAAAATTCAATAACTTAATCTAATTTAATTTTATAAAGTTTTGTGCGATGAAGAAATATGGTAGAGTGATGCCTTGTGCGCTTTAACTAGAACTGAACTATTGAGATTGACTGTACAAATTCTTTTCTATCGCATGATTCTTTTCTGAAATATTTTAAGCTTACAAGGTACTGAAAAATAACAAACATATTGCAAAGTAAAACGGTGCGTTTCTAATGATCATTAGTTTGTAATCCTTTTTCAAGGTCTCAAGTTTTCGATTCAGTTGGTACAGTGTTTGTTACAAGTTAAGACGCGAAAGTTATTTTACACTTTGGATCACTACAAGGTCACTTTCCACGGCCTTACTCTACTGCGCTGTCCTGTGGGTGTGGATTCGAAGACTTTCCGGGCCGGAGCATTGATTTCCATGCGCTCTACGTGACCCAGCCATCTTAGTCGTTGGACTTTTACCCTTCTGGCTAAGTCTACGTCGCTGTACAGCCCGTACAGCTCGTCGTTCCATCTTCTCCTCCACTCCCCTTCGTAGATCACACGAAGAACCTTTCTCTCGAAACGACCCAAGGTGCTTTCATCCGCTTTTGTCATAGTCCATGCCTCTTCACCGTATAGCAGGACGGGGATGATAAGGGTCTTATATAGCGACACTTTGGTCCTTCGAGAGAGGATTTTTCCACTCAATTGCTTTATTAACCCAAAGAAACAGCGGTTAGCAAGAGTTATTCTTCGTTTGATCTCAGCGCTGGTGTTGTTTTCTGCGTTTACAGCGGAGCCTAGGTAGACGAAGTCCTTGACTTCCTCAAAGTTGCGTCTGTCGATGGTGACGTTTTGACCAAGACGTCGGTGTTGTAGGTCCTTTCTTGATGACAGCATGTACTTTGTTTTGCCCTCATTAACCGTTAAACCCATTTTTGCTGCCTCTGCCTCAATACTCACAAAAGCCCCATTGACATCACGCTGAGTGCTTCCGATTATGTCAATGTCATCCGCATATGCTAGTAATTGGACAGACTTTTGAAAGATAGTGCCTCTAGTGTTGACGTGTGAGCTCTGCACTATTCTTTCAAGTACGATGTTAAAAAAATCACATGACAGTGCATCACCTTGTCTAAAACCTTTTTTGACATCGAAAGGTTCTGTTATGTTGTTTCCAACCTTTATGAAGCAGCGTGAATTCTCCATGGTCATCCTGCACAAACGGACGAGTTTGGCGGGGATGTTAACACTAGAAATGGCTCTATACAGCTCGTCCCTGTAGATGCTGTCATATGCGGCCTTGAAATCGATGAATGGTTGGTGTCGATTTGGTGTTCTTGGGTTTTTTCCAGGATCTGCCGTAATGTGAATATTTGATCGACTGTGGACTTTCCTGGTCTAAAACCACACTGATAAGGACCTATCAGGTTGTTGACGATGGGCTTTAGACGTTCACATATTACGGCAGAGAAGATTTTGTAGGCGATGTTAAGTAGACTGATTTCTCTATAATTGGTCCAGTTTAAAGGGTCTCCTTTTTTCAGGATCGGGGAAACAATACTGAGGTTCCATTCATTGGGCATGCTTTCTTACAGATAAGTTGGTGCATGCTCCTTACCAATTTATCTCCAGCTGCCTTAAAGAGCTCGGCATTCAAGCCATCCGCTCCAGCGGCTTTATTAGACTTCAGCTTAGATATGGCAATCTTTACTTCGTCTAAGTCGGGAGGACGGGATTGTTGGCTATCGTCGTCTATGTTGAATGGATCATCCTGCCTGACAGCGGAATTCGGTTCGTCGTCGCCGTTATACAGTTTGCAGAAGTGGTCCTTCCATATCCTCAGCATTGACTGCGGTTCCACTATGATGTTTCCACTTTCGTCTTTGCAGCCTTCGGTTCTAGGTTTATGAACCTGTGAATTTCGTTTCACCTGTTCATAAAACTTTCGAACTTCATTCCTGCTTTTAAACCTTTCAACATCTTCGACCGCAAGCTTCTCATGCCCTCTTTTTTATTTCCTGAGAAGCCGGTGTTCAGCGCCGCTTTGCGTGCCTGTTGTTTGGCTGCATTTGCCTGCCGACATTCCTCATCAAACCAGGGGTTCCTTGTTGGTGGCTTCTCGAAACCCAGCACGTCAGAGGCGGCTTATCTGATGGCATCTTGACAATGTTGCCACTTGTTTTCGATACATTGTGTTGGTGGCAGAGAATTTCGAGAGAGGTTACTTGTAACTCGGTCGGAAAAGGATTTGGCGATCTCCTGCGATTGTAGCCGTTCGACGATGTACCTTCTCCCACCATCTTTCTGTTTTGCCTGGGGTCTGGAAACCCGAAGTACTACCTTGGCTACAACGAGGTAGTGGTCCGAGTCGATGTTAGCCCCTCGGAAAGTTCGGACATCCATGATGCTGGAAGCATGCCTGGCGTCGATCGCAATATGGTCGATCTGGTTGACGGTAGATTGATCTGGAGAACTCCAAGTTCCTTTGTGGATGTTGAGGTGTGGAAAACGCGTACTGGCTACCATGACGTTTCGCCCCCGCAGAAAAATCTATGAGCCTGAATCCGTTGTCGGAAGTGTTGTCGTGCAGGCTGTTTTTCCCGATTATTCCACCAAAGATGTCTTCCCTTCCTAGCTTGGCATTAAAATCGCCCAGGACAATTTTAATATCGTAGCTAGGACACTGCTCATATGTTTTGTCTAAGAGCTCGAAGAACATATCTTTGGTGTTGTCATCCTTCTCGTCTGTGGGGGCGTGTGCGCATATCAGGCTAATGTTGCCGAATTTAGCCTTGATGCGGATGGTCATGAAGCGCTCGTTTATGCACCTATAGCTCAAGACTTCTTGCCTAAGTCTGGCTCCAATGACAAAGCCGCATCCAAATAAGCGTTGTGGGTTTTCTCGGTAGCAGTCACCATAGTAAATATCGCAGTTTTTCATCCTCTTTTTGCCCGGCCCATCCCATCGTATTTCCTGGATGGCGGTGATGTCTGCTTTATAGCAATCTAGGGCCTCAGCTAATTAACCTAACATTCCACGTGCATATTCGAAGTTCGTTGTCCTTAATTCGTTTGCGTAGGTTGTCAGCAGTAAATCCGTCCGTATCCGAGGCTTGTTGGTGCTTCGCAACTATGACGTTTTTACTTGGCCAGGAAGTCACCCCGACGGCACAACCCCGAACCTGGAGGGCCAGGTCCTTAGTATAACTCCAAGGACGGGGAGCCAGATAAACCGCTCCTTATAGGCCTGGGCTCCGAATAAGTCGTAGAAGCCCTATAAGGTGTTCACTAAGTAGTTCAACCTTACTGGAACTGTAGACGCCACCGTTGATTCCATCTCGAGAATTCGTCCGCTGCCGTCTGGATAAGGAGAGGTGCCTTAGTGGAAACACCTCTCCCCCCTCTCTCGTTTGCTTTTTTAATCTGTAGTTTAATATTACAACTAAGTAGGTATGTAGGGAGAGATTTTCATGTTGGTCATATCATAACTAATTTATGCTCCTATGTACAAGGTATGTCCTAAGAACAACCTACATCATAAAATCTCTACCCTTAGGAACCAAAAATACTACATGCCTCCGTATTTATGTACATAATTATTATATACTTAACAAACACTGAGATTATGTACGTACTATTATTATGGTATTAGGTAGCAAGTCATAATTACCATGATCTGGGATGTCTTTTTTTATATACATATGAAAGTCATTACAACAAGCTTAACATCATGTACAAGAATAAATAGAGGTGTTGTATAAAGATGTGTGTTCACAGCTTACTTGCTTTAATTTACAAGAAATATTTAAGCTTTAATTTCACTTTCGGTGAGGAAAATCTTTTCTGCAACACAATTATCATATAGCACAGTAATCTAATGTCTTAACTTCGGTGAAGAGATGAGTAAATAGGGATACAACCATTTTTCTTGGTGGCAAATACATTTCTTCTGTTCATTTATCAGTCTATAAAATAATAAATAACATCCATTGAGAACTAGGGCCTAGTGAGTGACTTACAACTCTCAACCATTTCTGTGCGCGAGTAAAGTTTTCAGGAATGGAGGGGACCTACAGTTTTAAGCCGAATCCGAAAGGCTAATTTAATTTTTTTTTTTTTTATTTAGGTGGCACAGGCAGGGATTGAACCCAAGACCTCTGGCGTGACAGCCTTACGCATTTGTTTTTTTTTTAATTCATTTTTATTAATTCAATCTTAAAATTATCTTAAAGCCAGACAAAAATTCATAAAACTAGCCTAATTAACCATAACTTACAACTAACTTACTGGTCCCATACGGACACTCTAAGTTAAACAACACACTAACCATCACGCCACGGGTACTACAGTCACAAAAGGAAACAATGCATGACCTCATCATGTCATGAACTTGCTCTTTCGGTTTTAATGAGCCTAATGATGCATATGAAAAATGTTTTGGGTCTTCTTGCAGTAATTACCATAAATGCAGTCAAGATTGAACGAAATTCCATAGTAATTCAAAACTAAAAAAAGAGGCTAGGATGCGACCCACACTGATAACTTCCCATACGTGCACGTCTGTTTAAAACTTTAACAAAATATTAATAAAGTCAATATCTTTCATTGTTTTCATAATACCTGATTCAAAAACCTTTGCTTATCAATTTTTTGTTCTTATTGTATATTTCTAAATAATTAACTAAAAGTTAGCAACAATATTTTGCATATGATAAAATAAGTTTGATTTCAAAATCTATGAATCTATTTTTTTTAGTTGAAAACCGATTTTTACCAATTTTAGTAGCATTTTTTAAAGTTTTTATTTCTAAAATAAAAAATACAGATTGGATATTTCTTACGTTAACATCAAAATTTAGCATAGAATAAAATCATTTTGCAGTCAATACCTTAATTTATTCTCGAGATATCAAGAATCGAACAGCAATTTTCACTTATTTTGTGTAATATTTTTTGTAGATTTTAATTTTTATGAACAAACTGAATGTTGGATTTTTATAAAAAATGTACTGAATGTTGAAAACAATATTTTTCATAAGATGATGTTAGTTTGAAGCCAATTTTTGCAAACTTTTAGTAATGTTTTTAAGTGTTTTATTTGTTGTAAAAAAATTATCAAAATTTTACCACAAGTCAAAAACGTTATTCTTCGGTGTTTATACTTATTTTGAAAGTGACAAATATTTTTTTCAGTTTTTTGATTTATACAATTTTGTTTTCAAAAATATACTTGTTTGGTATCATGATATAATTTAAAATTTATCTGAAGTCACTAGTGTTATTGGTTCGTGAGATATTTTTGTCAACCAAAGTGTTCACTTTTTTTAAAAGTCCTTTCTACATCTTTCTGTGTTAATATCTGTATAGCAAAATTTATAAGAATTCTATATCTCTTTTGGTTATTGAGATATGGATGACAAAAATGGTATCCCGAACGTACACGCTCACACACACATTTCTCTACAAATCTTTGATTTAGTATGGACCTTGAAACGTCGAGGAATGTCAAAATTCTCAATTCGACAAATCGGATCGATTACAATAACTTCCTATGGGAAGTTAAAAGGTTGCAATTTGATTTTATAAACATTACAAATATTTACAAAATATTGCAAATCGAAAAATCGACCAAACTGATGAATATTTTTATCTGCATTCGTACATGTAAGTAATTTGCAAGTACAAATAAATCTCAGATAAAATAATATCCTGCAAAATTATAAGAAACTAATCGATAAGGAGCAATGCCAAATTATTAATCCAAAGTCAATTTCCGTATCGACATGACATGATTACGAATCCCATACGTGTCTCGCTCTAGGACGCCCAAACACAAATGTACATTATGATGACATGAATTTAAAATTCTTTATGTGTTTTTCCTTGTAATTACAAAAATGTGTATACAAGTATTTTTCAAATCATTCTTTATTAATGGCAAATGAGTTTATTCCTTTGTAACTTTTTATTTTATAAAAAATCTTAAGTATAAAACGGACATGTACCCATGAGTTTACATGATGCTATGAAAAGGTATCCATTAAGGTTGACTCTTATTTAATCACTGTGGTGGGATTCATCATTCTGATTTTAAAGTTCCTATTTTTACGGTTGCTAAACTAACACATTGTTTATAATGGTTTAATATTAAATCTTTATAGATAGATACATACAAAAAAAGATCTACTATTTCAATTCAATTTAAGCAGTTGATCGTCGCCATATTGTTGAAGCATTATCTTTCAACAGAGGCGGCTCTAGACCAAAATGAAGCGTGTTGAAGTTTAAACTATTGGGGCATTTGGGAAAGTGATTTCATACTTCATCGTTATTAAAAAAGTATATAAGCATTTACAACTGTTATACAAACTTGATCTTAAACTTGCCATGAAATCTTCCAAAGTCAGCATTAATTTAAATTGAAAATTATTATACAAAAAATTAAGAAAATATTTGACTCACAACTTTTTAAACGTTTTCTAATTTGATGCATATGTAAATATTTATAAGAAAACTAGCTGACCCGACAAACGTTGTTTTGTCCTCTAAATAATTTCTAGAGAATATTTTGATAGAAATAAATAACTTATTGTAAGTTTGTAAGGATGTGAATGTGCTGGAATTCTGCCAGCCATTCATGATTTGTATATTGTCTTTGTACATCGGGAAATATCAGGTCAATGAGAGCATCTTGTGAATCAATAATCGTGCAGAAATCGACCGGTAATTTTATGCATCCAGTTTCATCTGTAGTAATTTTTCCGTCGCCTATATCTAACAGTTTGTGTGGGACCTCCTGTAGTAGTTACTACCTACCAATTAAAGGAAAAATAAAAAAAAGTGTTTCTTCCTATATAAACCAGCATTACATATCACCCTGTAATATATGGAATTCCATCATGTAACAGCTGATCTACTTCTGTCAAAAGAAGGGCGGAAATAGATAAGTTTCGTCAAGTGACAAAATTTTATGAATCCATTCTTTTGGAAGATTCCTTCTTTCTGTTCTGAAAACTAGCCGAAGTCGGTTCTTACCCGTGATTTCAAGAAAGAAAAAAAAGGTTTTAACAGTGCTAATTTAGATTAGTATAATTCTACACTATAGATTGTATATTTATTTTATACATAGTTAAACACATTTACGTTGAACATTGTGTGTCACGGCGAGAGATTCGTCAGACAAAGGTGATTAAGAGGTACTACACATTTTCACATTATAAAATCTCGGTCGGCTTATCTCGAACCATCATATTTCAGGAAAATCCACGTGATCACTGGTATACTGGCCAGTGCACATGGTCGCTCAAAACCTTCCTTATTCGCCATCGTACCAGGTTGGGAGTCCCACCCGAGCCACTGGTGACAATACCTGCTGTCCGTGGTGGATAAAATATTAAAATAAAAGCATACACAAAAAGGAACGCAAAACAAAACAAAAAAAATACGGAATACGTAGCAAGATTTCGAGCCTCCTCTGGACTTGAACTAAACAAAATAATAAAAGAGACGACCACCAGCTTTCATAAGCACTCGTCTAGCTTTCGGTGCTTCTGTCATCATCACATCATCAACTGCTTAACAGCCCAGCTCACACGAATCCCATCCTTGGTGCGCGACCAGAAACACCTTTACTTTTACTCAATAGAACTATTATCACGATCGCCACTAACAACTTAAATTAAATATCAGATCGTATACGTAAAAGTATATGATATTGGTTTTTTTCTATTGACTTCTTCAAAACGCTTCTTTGACGCTCTTCAAAATCAGCGGCTCAGTTTTAATTAAAAACAAAAAAGGAGATAAGTAATTTTTTTTATGTTAATATCATATTGTAAGATCGTTCGGGTATAAAAGAGTTTTTTTAAATTTAATCCAAGTGTTTAGCCCAAAGATCGAGCCACCTCTTATGAATGCTGTGCACACCATCCATCGGAGGACAAAGCCATCTACCAAAACGCAAAACAACAAACGACAGTCAACAGTATTGAAAGAGAAGTACAAAACAAAATAAATAATTTGTTTAGTTAGAGTGTATAAAAATTCGCGAGCGAATTATCCTTAAGATATTTTGTGGGTGAATAGTTTAAAATAATTATTTTGAGAGGAAACGTAAATAAATTTAATACCGTGAACTAATGAGAGCGAATTAAAAAGTCAAATAATTAAGCATACGCAAGAGTGTACATGTGTTTGTGTAAGAGAACGAATCGAGCAGAAGGCAGAGATTTACTCAGTATCGAGTAACAACATTATTAAGAGTCCAATAACAAATCGAGTAACACCATCAAATAGCAAAAAGAGTAACAACAAAAATACTCGAACACGAACATATATACACAACGTACAATGAGTAAATGAAATTATATTACAAACAAAACAATTTATATTTTAGATTTAAGTTCATACATATTAAAAATTAATAAATTACGTCATGAATGCAATTTTAAATTTGAGTCTTGATGTGCCGGTATTCGAAATAGTTTTCATGAACAAAAGTGTTTGCTGAAAGGATGTGTCCTTAAGATATATTAGATTGCAAGGGGGGAGTATGATAATGCTAGGTAGCCGACACGTAAGTTGAGAATATCTTAAACAACTGCTCGACTTCAATATAGGGGCCTTCGCCATAATGTTTATCTGCGAGGCGTTGGCCATGGATGGTCACTATTTAAATTTAGTTGACTGCGGGAGGGTTACGCAAAGGGGGCCACAAAACACCTGGTGGCTTCCCAATGAGAGATTCGGGTATCCAGAGAGAGAGAGAGTTTATTACTAGCCTTATCATAGAGAGTTAGTTTTAAGTGGTTATTAGTGTGTCTTTCTTTTATGAATATATCAACAGGCATGTATAAAGAAAAGGTAACGAACGTCCGGTAGCTGTGCAAAAACCCACGACACCGACGAGCTAGTGACGCGCGTTAGCAAGCATGCCTTCCGCACTTCCCTACCCCGGACAACTTTGTCTACAACCTAATGAAACAAAATGGGGTTCCTGTTCCTCTTGGTTTTCAGTGGGCTGGCAAAACTTCGTCTTTGTAGACAAGGGTCAACCTTACGTTACACAGGTGGCGCCCAACCGTGGGGCTGCGAAGCGAAACAATAATAATATATAATTCTTTTAAATGTAGAGTAATTTTTTTTATAGTTTTTAGTATTGCAATTGCAACGCGTTATTTTTCGTTTGAAATTTTTTAAAGCTACATACGAATGTAGACCAGAGATAAGAGTTATACTCTGCATCTGTCGATACTATTCTTATTCCAAATAGATATACACGCAATTCAGATTAGAATTGTAACGGCCGGGAATATCGGTTCTAGAAACCATTTTCTGACAGTTGCGTTACATTCGATATCGTTTTGTTTACGAAAGCAATTAGTTTTTTTTACTGGAGGAGTTAGTGAGACGACCTGGTTTAGTAAGAACAGGTCACCACCACACCACGTAGCGCTTCTTTTCTGTTCCAGTAAATACCTCTTTTAAAGACAAAATAAGAATAATTACTACACCGCTTTCCCACAAATAATAAAGGACATATGTAGATATTTTTTCACTACTCTTTATATAGCCATAAAATGAGTACATAAGAGAATAGTTGGCGGCGGAGAGAAAAGAAGAAAGGAACGACCTTAGATACGGGTTAATATGTTAAACCATTTTAAGATAGCAGTTATTTTTTTCCTCTTTCTTCGCGGGGTGTTTTTCAATTGTGCTCACCAAAACATGAAGGTAACAAACCATTTCTCTTTGAATCCGAATCTTTAACTTTACGTCAAAATACCTACGTTTTTATTATACAAACCCCAGCACATTTTATGAAGTCAAAATAAACCCAAAAGAATAACTCTAGCTGCAATTAGTATTTACAATTATTATTTTCTTGTTTAATTCTTACGTATTCCATACTTCAAAATTACTATTAGAAATTATAATTTTTAACAATCATGGCACCCAAAAAGCACAACAAACAAGGTAACACACCTCATAATCCCAATAACGGTACGCATCCTAATGAATCTATTAACGAACAGCCACACGGTTCGAGCTCAGTTTTAAGACAGGTACAAGATAATAACGGTTTGAATCCAATTTTGAGTAGCCAAATCGATGCTCACAACGAAAGTCTTACCGAAAGGATACAGACGATCGTTAATGCTTCAATTGGTCTTTATAGAACAGAAGATTTACGGCGACGGCAAGAAGAGTTGGTTAGGGAGAAGCTTGAAATTCGTCAGCTTGTGTCTACCACAATACGTGAGGCGCTGAGTGCACCTACTCCCATACGTAACGCTTCTGATGAGTATGATGTAGTGCGTCAACAGAATGAACAGAGCACGATGACGAGAGGTCAATCTGCAGATATAGTTCCGCCGGCAGCAACAGGAAATATACTACCCGAACCAACTGAACCTCTAAGTCAGAACATTCAAAATTTCGTCAACCAACTAAATACTCTATACTTAGACTGTCCCAATTACGGTACCTTAGATGGAGACTCTCCATCGTCTTCTATACGCAAGCCCTTTCAATACCATAAGTGGGGATTGAAATTTGACAATCAAAAAATGACCGTTGATGAGTTTGTCTTTAGACTAGGTAGACTTAAAGATTGTTATAAGGCTACATGGGTTCAGTTGAGACGTGGTACTGGATGTACGTTAAAGCCCATCCCAATGCAGATTGGCCAACTCTAAAATGAGCTTTGTTTGAACAATTCCGAAGTCTGGAAACAGATTCCGAAATATCGCGAAGAATGTTCGATAGACGTCAAAGAAATAACGAGAGTTTTGATGATTTCTATAATGAGATTTCAAAGCTTAATACACGTCTTTTCAACCCTAAGTCTCCGAGGGAGCTTATAGAATTGTTAAAATAAAACGTAAAGCGGCGTACTGGTGAGCTTTTAATCACCTTTAGTACAAATAGTTTGCCTGAGATGATTCATGTCTGCAGGACAATAGAAAAGTACGTAAATCAACATGAAGCATTACGTAGCAATCAATTACCTTTAACAAACGTCCGGAAACAATTAAGTGAACTCGACGTGGATTCAACCTCTGAAAATCCAGAGATAGAAGCAATGTCGTATGCCCGTGTGAAACCTGACACTTCTTCCTATACATGTTGGAACCGTAGGCAAAAAGGTCACTCATATAGAGAATTGTTATTTTTATATCAAAATTACCCCATAATACCCTATTATATTTATTGCCATCTATGCGTCAAATATGTATGTATAACTTACAGTCAGTATTACCAACTTATGTATTATACCAAATGTAAATACCTATATCTATTATACACGAATACTTAACCTTACTTGTAATAAAGTAGTCTGTGCAGATTAACCAACGTGTTTTTTCATTAGGTTATGGGCCCAGACCCAATTTCTTTTTTTGATTAAATAAAATAATTAAAGTTGAGTTGCACAAGAATGGCTACTAATTACGCATTAAACGTTCCTAAGCTAAAGGGACGCGAGAACTACGATGAGTGGGCTTTTGCTGCCGAGAATTTTCTTATCTTAGAAGGAATGCTAGACTGCATCACAGTTGGGAAGGCTGTTGGGGTCGCCGATGATGCAAAAGCTAAGGCCAAATTAATTTTAACAATTGATCCTTCATTATATGTTCACATTAAAGATGCTAATAAATCCATAGATCTCTGGAAAAAATTAAAAACCATGTTCGATGACTCAGGTTTTTCTCGAAGGATCAGTTTGTTGCGAAATCTCATTTCAATTCGACTTGAGAACTCTGATTCTATGACCAGCTACGTCACTCAAATCATCGAGACTGGACAGAGGCTAAGAGGTACTGGGTTCGATATCAATGATGAGTGGATAGCAGCATTGATGTTAGCAGGCCTGCCAGAACGATTTGCTCCAATGATAATGGCGCTAGAACACTCAGGAACAACATACACCACGGATTCCATAAAAACAAAGCTGTTGAATATGGAGCCAGAAAGCGGTGGGGCTCAGGGTGGTGCTTTTGCGAGTAGAGGCTGGCAGCAGCGGGGTAAGAAGACAAGAAATAACGACTCATTCAGCAATTCAAACATCAAAATAATAAAATGCTATAAGTGCAAGCAAACAGGGCACTTCAAGAGTCAATGTCCAAATTCTTCGTTCGCAGACGGCAAACGAAAACAGTCCAATGCTTTTAGTGCTGTGTTTCTAAATGGAAGATTTAGTAAGCACGATTGGTACGTCGACTCCGGTGCTAGCGTGCACATGACTGCAAATAAAGACTGGATTGAGAATCTCTCTTATCAGAATCACATGCGAGAGATAATTGTTGCGAATGAATCAAAGGTACAAGTGTTGTGTGCTGGAGATGTCCAAATTACCACTATAGGCAATGAATGCTCTTACGATATCACTGTGCGTGACGTTTTGTGTGTTCCATCACTTACAACCAACCTGTTATCAGTTAGTCAGCTGATAAAGAATGGGAACAAAGTTAGTTTTAGATGTGATGCTTGTTATATTTACAACCAGCAAAATGAGCTTGTTGCTTCAGCTAATTTAGCAAATGGTGTGTACAAACTAAATATCAGCTCTTATGATTGCTTACTAACTTCGACTGTGGCTACTGCCGAGACCTGGCATAGAAGATTAGGACGTATAAACACAGTAGATATGAATAAGATAAAGAGCGGGGCTGTCGAAGGTATGTCATACTCGAGCAAGGCCAGCATAAGTAAGATGACATGTGCGGTGTGCTGTGAGGGAAAACAGTCAAGGTTGCCATTTTCTCATGTTGGTACTAGGAGTACTAACGTACTAGATGTAATACATGGAGATGTATGCGGTCCAATGGAGACAAAGTCCATCAGTGGATCGATCTATTTTCTTCTCCTTGTAGATGATTATAGTCGCATGGCATTTGTTTACTTCTTAAAATCGAAAAGCAAGTGTTTAATTGCTTCAAAGAATTCAAGGTTATGGTTGAAAACCAGAAGAGCAGACGGATTAAGATGCTTAGAACGGATAATGGTGGTGAATTCTGTGGCAAGGAATTCGATGTTTTCTTGAGGAGCACAGGGATTATTCATCAAAAAACCAACCCGTATACGCCAGAACAAAATGGGCTTTGTGAAAATCTCAACCGTACCGTCGTAGAGAAGGCAAGATGTTTGCTCTTTGATGCCAAGCTGGAGAAGAGATTTTGGGCGGAGGCCGTCAACACGTCAGTGTACTTGAGGAACAGGTCAATTTCATCTGGTCTAGAAGATAAGACCCCGTTTGAGCTTTGGACCGGCTGTAAACCAGATGTGAGTAATCTGAGGATTTTTGGTAGCTGTGTGATGGTGCATGTCCCAAAAGAAACGAGACTTAAATGGGACAAGAAATCCAAGAAGCACTTCCTTGTTGGATACTCAGAAAGTGTTAAAGGGTACAGAGTATACAATCCTCAAAACAACAAAGTTACTACAAGCAGAGATGTTATCATAATGGAAGCTGCCATTGAAGAAACTGCAAACGTATACATTGACGAAAAACAGTACCCGAACGAAGAAAATTCAGTTTCAGTGGGGGACTTAGAACCGAAAAACAACAAATATGATGTCAAGCTTGAAGACGATGCATCACTCCAACACGAAGAGCAAGAGGAAGAAGATGCTTATAATTTCAATACGCCACAGCATTCACCGAATGACGCAAGTGATTCAGAAGATTCCTCTGAGATCCCGGAATCTGCAACTACTACAGATGAAACGCGACCAACGAGAACGAGGCGTGAACCTGAACGTTTTGGTTATACAAATATGTGTGTTGCAAATTCTCCAGGCACAGGTGGCTGCATAACGTTGAGTGAAACTATGAATGGACCAGATAAGGAAAATTGGATGCGAGCGATGAAAGACGAGTTGATGTCTTTCGACGAAAACGATGCTTGGGAGCTGGTGGATGCACCTACAGATGCTACAATTGTGCAGTGTAAATGGGTCTTCAAAAAAAAAAGTGAACTGTCAGGACGAGATTCGCTTTAGAGCACGATTGGTGGCGAAGGGATATACCCAAAAACCAGGTATTGATTTTGATGAGACGTTTTCGCCACTAGTTCGGCATTCAACATTAAGATTACTATTTGCTTTATCAACTAAATTAGATTTTGACATAAGACATTTAGATGTGAAAACTGCCTTCTTAAATGGTGTTCTTGAGGAAGATGTATATATGTATAAGCCGGAAGGTCTTGAAGTTTCAAGTTCTAAAAAGGTTTTAAAATTAAAAAAAGCCATACATGGCCTTAAACAGTCCTCAAGAGCGTGGTATAAAAAGGTAGACGAGAATCTTGAAGCATTAGGTTATAAAAAGTCTAAATTAGAACCATGTTTATTTACAAAAATTGAAAAAGATTCTAAAACTATTGTGGCATTATATGTTGATGATTTTTTTATTTTCTCAAATAATTCAAGTGAAACAAATAATTTAAAAAATGTTTTGAATACTAAATTTAATATAAAAGACTTAGGTCAAGTGAAACAATGTCTAGGAATGAGAGTTAATATTGATAAAAAACAAGGTGTTATAACATTAGATCAGGAACAGTATGTCCATGAGTTGTTGAATAAATTTAATATGTCTGATTCCAAGATTGCTTTAACTCCAATGGAGACAAAATTAGATATATCTAAAGGAGATAAATGTGAATCTGAAATACCAAAGACAGCTAGACAAGTTCGTCGATTTTTAGGTATGTCCGGCTGGTACCGGAGATTCATCAATGACTTTTCTGCTCGTGCTACACCTATAACAGAAACCCTTAAAAAGGGAAAATCATTTGTTTTTGGTCCCAAAGCAATAAATGCCTTTGAGGATCTCAAGACTGCTTTAACTTAAGCCCCGGTTCTAATAAACCCTAACTTTAATAAGCCCTTCATCATTTTGTGTGACGCATCAACTTCTGGAGTCGGGAGTGTACTATGCCAGTTAGATGAGGACGGTGGTGAGAGGCCAATCTATCAATCTCGCATAAACTGAATTCTGCCCAACGCAATTATAGCGTCACTGAGTTAGAGTGCCTTGCGGCAGTCTTAGGAGTTGAAAAGTTTAGGTCATACGTGGAAATGCAGGAATTTAAAATAGTAACAGACCATGCGAGTCTGAAGTGGCTTATGAGTCAGAAGGATTTGAGTGGGCGTCTGGCTAGATGGAGTCTTAAACTCCAACGTTTCACATTTGAGATAGAACACCGGAAGGGCTCACAAAATGTGGTACCAGATGCACTTTCACGCGTCCATTGTGTCGATGGAATTGTAGCTGATTCTTCGAGTTTTGTGAATTCTTTCGATGTTTTACAAATTGATCTTACAGATCCGTGTTTTAAATCGGATGAGTATGTGGGATTGAGAGAAACGGTGGAGAAAAATAAAAGTCAACAACCTGATCTTCAAGTGACAGAAGGTTTTGTTTACAAGAAGGTCAAATATAGTACAGGGAATCCTCTGGAGGATTACCAGACGTGGAAATTGTGGATTCCATCTGCCATGACGTCGCGCTTAATTCGTTTGGCTCATGATCCCCCAAAGTCTTCGCACGGTGGTATTGCCAAAACGCTATATCGCCTGCGTGAACGTTTTTACTGGCCTAATATGGCGGCACAAGTTAAAGCGTTCATTGCAGACTGCGACTTTTGCAAAACTTCCAAAGCGCCCAATTCGACCCTAAGACCACCGATGGGTCAATCCTTCGTAGTAGATAGACCTTTTCAGCACATTTTTACCGATTTCCTTGGCCCATACCCCCGCTCTAAGAGAGGTAACGCATACATGATAATATGTTTAGACCAGCTGACAAAATTTGTCTTAATACAACCGATAAGGAAAGCCACAAGTGAATCAGCCATGAACTTCCTTCAAGAAGAAGTCTTCGCAATATTTGGAGTACCAGAGTCCTTACTTTCTGATAATGGCAAACAATTTATCAGTAAGGATTTTGGGAAACTACTTACAGCTTATGGAATCCGTCACGTAAAAACTGCCTAATACTTGCCCCAAGCAAACGCTAGCGAACGGGTAAATCGTTCAGTGCTGACAGCTATCCGGTCGTACCTTGCCAAAGAAACGAATCAGTCAAATTGGGACAGGCATGTCCAATCTATTGCTAGTGCGCTCCGATTGACATCACATGCAGCTATCGGAATGTCGCCTCACGAAGCACTATTTGGCCAGGCAAAAGTTGACCATGGAAACGACTACCCACTTCTAAAAAAATTAAAAGCAATCAATAATGGCGAAATAGACATTATCCCAAAAAGCTGCAAAATGAATTTGATACACGCTCATTTAAAAACATCTCTTGAGCAGGCTCATAAGAAATACGAGCGGTCTTATAACACGCGAAGTAAAAATTCGAATTTTGTAGTTGGACAAACGGTTTACAAGCGAAATTTTATTTTAAGCTATGCGACAAAAAAACGCAATGCAAAACTTTGTTCAAAATTAATACCTGCAATTGTCAAAAGCATACCCAACAACAATTTATATGAGCTATCAGATAAAAGCGGACATACACTAGGCGTATTTCATGCCAAAGATATCCGAAAATGATTTTGAAGCTAATTGACCATCGATGTAACACGTACTACCCACCTAACTACAAATCTTGACACAAATTTTACTTTTAATCTCAGGCGCGAGTCAAAGAACAGAAGAATAGGTCCTTTTTTCATTTCATCTTTATTCACTTGCGCTTATAAAATTTAAAATTTTTGTGTGGGACCTCCTGTAGTAGTTACTACCTACCAATTAAAGGAAAAATAAAAAAATGTTTCTTCTTATATAAACCAGCACATATCACCCTGTAATATATGGAATTCCATCATGTAACAGCTGATCTACTTCTGTCAAAAGAAGGGCAGAAATAGATAAGTTTCGTCAAGTGACAAAATTTTATGAATCCATTCTTTTGGAAGATTCCTTCTTTCTGTTCTGAAACCTAGCCGAAGTCGGTTCTTACCCGTGATTTCAAGAAAGAAAAAAAAGGTTTTAACAGTGCTAATTTAGATTAGTATAATTCTACACTATAGATTGTATATATGTATATTTTATACATAGTTAAACACATTTACGTTGAACATTGTGTGTCACGGCGAGAGATTCGTCAGACAAAGGTGATTATGAGGTACTACACATTTTCACATTATAAAATCTCGGTCGGCTTATCTCGAACCATCATATTTCAGGAAAATCCACGTGATCACTGGTATACTGGCCAGTGCACATGGTCGCTCAAAACCTTCCTTATTCGCCATCGTACCAGGTTGGGAGTCCCACACGAGCCACTGGTGACAATACCTGCTGTCCGTGGTGGATAAAATATTAAAATAAAAGCATACACAAAAAGGAACGCAAAACAAAACAAAAAAAAATACGGAATACGTAGCAAGATTTCGAGCCTCCTCTGGACTTGAACTAAACAAAATAATAAAAGAGACGAACACCAGCTTTCATAAGCACTCGTCTAGCTTTCGGTGCTTCTGTCATCATCACATCATCAACTGCTTAACAGCCCAGCTCACACGAATCCCATCCTTGGTGCGCGACCAGAAACACCTTTACTTTTACCATTGAATAATTACAAATAGAAGTGGACACCGAACATTGCTCAAACGACCATGCGACTTATGAGCATCCAGTGAGTACTATTAGTAGCTTGAATATCATTTTCATGATAATGGTTTCTGTATATGCTAATTTGTATCCTCAAAAGGGATTAAAAAAGTCCTTTTGGGATCTTTTTTGAAAGCGAACTATATGAATATTTATAGATGAAGACAATAATATGCACGCGTTAAATGGGATAATGTGGTTGTGTCGCCACAAAAAAAGGAATAGGTATACCTACATCTGAGTATGTTAAGTAGGTATTTGAAAAGATACTATTCATTTTTCGTGTGTAAAAAATTGCCATTATCTTACTATTTTTATTTTGTTTTGGAGATTTGGTTAAATTGATTTACCAAATCGTTTACTTGGAGGTTTGTTGTTCCAAATAAAAAAAATTGCAATTATTTTTTCATGAATTTTTGTACCTATCGGTACTGGCAGATATACCATTTTACGAATACATAGTTTTGTGAATGTTACGATATGGCCAAGTGCATGTTGCATGATAACTCAAAAAATAAATTTCTTCAGTAAAGGCATTTGAAGGTTTTTAAACTTTTTAAATAAACTGAAACAAAAATGGAATACATATAATTTATTTAATATTAGGTACTTATATATGCACATAAATAATGCATTACTATTTCTTGAAACTTTTTTTACAATTTGCAATGTCTAACTTAAATCAAATAAAATATTTTGTCTTAATTTTGTTAAGGAGACGTTGAAAATAATTGGAATGAAATAAATGAAAATGACGATGAAATGTACTTAACATATGTAGGTATTTTGTAGGATATATGTATTGCAAAATCTGTGCTAAAGAAAAATGACTGATTTATGCAAATTGTTTATGGACAAAAGCAAATGTCAAAACAAAGACACTTCATATATAGAGTGTCCGTGTGTCAAAATAACTATGAAACAAGGGAACATTTAATAAAATTTCGTCAATTCGAAAATAAGATTAATGGAGGCTTGTCAATTCCTACAAGAGAATTCGTAAGTTATGTAAAAACTACTGTGCAATGTTTTGTAGAAGAGTGCTTCAAAAGTACCCTTTGCTCAGGATTTAACCACAACAGCACTTAATTATGAAACTTATGTTAAAACCAAATGATGAACAACAAAAATCTTATATCAATCAAAATTCGCTAGCAGCAGTTTTTCATAACGTAACTTGGTCTCAATCTTAGTTTCATACTAAATTTAACTAGATCGAGTTTAAATTTTAAAGGAAGTGTTGTTTTCATTGTAATGTACATACGAGTATGCACCAGTATAACTATCTGATCTTATTAATAATATATTCTTGTACATTATCTTTTTTATGCTGTTTTTATTTTATTTAAGAGTTTTGGTAAAGTGTTGCAACTTTAATTTGATGTGGTTTGTTCAATTTACAGTTTTTTTTTCAAAGCAAAACAAAAATTACTTAAAATCGTCTGCTTTGCGTACAAAGTATTTGAAGTTAATCAAAACATAGGTATGTGTTAGTACCTTACTTACTGAACTCAAGAAATAACTCAAAACTGTATGTACCTATCATGCCTAATTTATTAACTAGGACCTAGATATAAATATGTATGTATGTACATAGGTAGGTAAATACTATTTTTTAGTTTCAAAGACCAAACCAAATTTTCCACTTGTCAAATTGAAATCTACTTACCTTACCTACAGATAACCTTCATCTATTCAACTGGTATTTAAAGTAGACATATTGTGATATGAATCTACAAAGAAGGTATACCTCCCTCAATATTTGTGTTCAAAATGTTTTCAAAGGTAGATGTACCTAGGTAAGGTACAAATACAATTATACTCAGGTTCAGGTACTGCCTTGAAAATTAGGTAGGTAAATATTTTTCCGAAGGTAGGTTAACTTTCATAGATACCTTTGTAAATTTCATTTAATTAAAACAAATAAATATAATTATGTTTTGTTCAAGTTTGTCGCAACAATTTATTATAAAAAGAGGCTACGATGCGACCCACACTGATAACTTCCCATCCCGTCTGCCGATTTGTCTTGATAAAAATGTTTGTAGGTTTTCGTGTTTTGGTAAAAAAGTTGTCAGTTGAATTATTTCTAAAAATTTAAAAATTTCCAACAATATTTTGCATATAATGAAAAAGTTTGATTTCAAAGTCGAAAATCAATTTTTCTGACCATTTAATAATTTTTTTAGTCAAAAACGTTATTCTTCGTTGCAAAAAATTATTTTGGAGATAAAATCATTTTTTGTTCGTAAAATATTCGAGGAGGCAAATATTTTTTTTCAGTTTTTTTGATTTATAAAAAAACCCTTAACTGGATTTTTTTTTAAATATATTTGTTTGGTATCACGTTACAATATAAAATTCATTTAAAGTATCTAGCGTTATTGGTTCGTGAGATATTTTGGGTAAACCAACATTTTCATCTTTTTTTTAAATTGTAATAACTAATTACTAATTACCTACGCACCTAACATTAGCCTAAACAATATACCTACCTATGCTTATGTATGTACATTTGCAATGTATACTTTGTAGGTAGTAAAGTATGATTCGTCCACTATCCCTATTTTCAGAAAAAAAAAAGAAATTTAAAAATAAACCTATCCCATCCCAACCCATATCAAACTAATAACGAAATTGAAGAAAAATTCACCGAAAGCCACAAATCATCATCATGTCTAATGCACCGAAAAGCACCAAAATCATTTTCGTTTTATGAATGAGAACGAAATTTAAAAAAGAAAAACAAACCTTCAAAATACATTTTCTGCAGCGAACGTGATTTGGCCTTGAATGCAACACTTTAACAGACATACATATGTACCTACACAGTTGTTATTGTTGTTTTTTATTCTAAATAACAATATTCCGTTATCTTTCTCGACCATAAATTGTGAGTAAATTTCCCATAAGGACCAAAATTTGTAAAATTGGGTGTTGTATTTGATAGACTGATACAATAACTCGCCGTGCGATACTAGCGACTTATGAGCATTTGAAAATAAGTGTCGCCATCTAGATCAGGATTTGCCCGGTGTCCCTTCTATTTGTAATTATTCAATGCTTTTACTCAATAGAACTATTATCACGATCGCCACTAACAACTTAAATTAAATATCAGATCGTATACGTAAAAGTATATGATATTGTTTTTTTTTCTATTGACTTCTTCAAAACGCTTCTTTGACGCTCTTCAAAATCAGCGGCTCAGTTTTAATTAAAAACAAAAAAGGAGATAAGTAATTTTTTTATTTTAATATCATATTGTAAGATCGTTCGGGTATAAAAGAGTTTTTTTAAATTTAATCCAAGTGTTTAGCCCAAAGATCGAGCCACCTCTTATGAATGCTGTGCACACCATCCATCGGAGGACAAAGCCATCTACCAAAACGCAAAACAACAAACGACAGTCAACAGTATTGAAAGAGAAGTACAAAACAAAATAAAAAGGAAATAAATATAAAATCGGTGAGTCTCATTTTCTTTCTTTTAAACTCCAACGATCGTTGTCTTAATTTGTTTAGTTAGAGTGTATAAAAATTCTCGAGCGAATTATCCTTAAGATATTTTGAGGGTGAATAGTTTAAAATAATTATTTTGAGAGGAAACGTAAATAAATTTAATACCGTGAACTAATGAGAGCGAATTAAAAAGTCAAATAATTAAGCATACGCAAGAGTGTACATGTGTTTGTGTAAGAGAACGAATTGAGCAGAAGGCAGAGATTTACTCAGTATCGAGTAACAACATTATTAAGAGTCCAATAACAAATCGAGTAACACCATCAAATAGCAAAAAGAGTAACAACAAAAATACTCGAACACGAACATATATACACAACGTACAATGAGTAAATGAAATTATATTACAAACAAAACAATTTATATTTTAGATTTAAGTTCATACATATTAAAAATTAATAAATTACGTCATGAATGAAATTTTAAATTTGAGTCTTGATGTGCCGGTATTCGAAATAGTTTTCATGAACAAAAGTGTTTGCTGAAAGGATGTGTCCTTAAGATATATTAGATTGCAAGGGGGGAGTATGATAATGCTAGGTAGCCGACACGTAAGTTGAGAATATCTTAAACAACTGCTCGACTTCAATATAGGGGCCTTCGCCATAATGTTTATCTGCGAGGCGTTGGCCATGGATGGTCACTATTTAAATTTAGTTGACTGCGGGAGGGTTACGCAAAGGGGGCCACAAAACACCTGGTGGCTTCCCAATGAGAGATTCGGGTATACAGAGAGAGAGAGAGTTTATTACTAGCCTTATCATAGAGAGTTGGTTATTAGTGTGTCTTTCTTTTATGAATATATCAACAGGCATGTATAAAGAAAAGGTAACGAACGTCCGGTAGCTGTGCAAAAACCCACGACACCGACGAGCTAGTGACGCGCGTTAGCAAGCATGCCTTCCGCACTTCCCTACCCCGGACAACTTTGTCTACAACCTAATGAAACAAAATGGGGTTCCTGTTCCTCTTGGTTTTCAGTGGGCTGGCAAAACATCGTCTTTGTAGACAAGGGTCAACCTTACGTTACACAGGTGGCGCCCAACCGTGGGGCTGCGAAGCGAAACAATAATAATATATAATTATTTTAAATGTAGAGTAATTTTTTTATAGTTTTTAGTATTGCAATTGCAACGCGTTATTTTTCGTTTGAAATTTTTTAAAGCTACATACGAGATAAGAGTTATACTCTGCATCTGTCGATACTATTCTTATTCCAAATAGATATACACGCAATTCAGATTAGAATTGTAACGGCCGGGAATATCGGTTCTAGAAACCATTTTCTGACAGTTGCGTTACATTCGATATCGTTTTGTTTACGAAAGCAATTAGTTTTTTTTACTGGAGGAGTTAGTGAGACGACCTGGTTTAGTAGGAACAGGTCACCACCACACCACGTAGCGCCTCTTTTCTGTTCCAGTAAATACCTCTTTTAAAGACAAAATAAGAATAATTACTACACCGCTTTTCCACAAATAATAAAGGACATATATGTAGATATTTTTTCACTACTCTTTATATAGCCATAAAATGAGTACATAAGAGAATAGTTGGCGGCGGAGAGAAAAGAAGAAAGGAACGACCTTAGATACGGGTTAATATGTTAAACCATTTTAAGATAGCAGTTATTTTTTTCCTCTTTCTTCGCGGGGTGTTTTTAAATTGTGCTCACCAAAACATGAAGGTAACAAACCATTTCTCTTTGAATCCGAATCTTTAACTTTACGTCAAAATACCTACGTTTTTATTATACAAACCCCAGCACATTTTATGAAGTCAAAATAAACCCAAAAGAATAACTCTAGCTGCAATTAGTATTTACAATTATTATTTTCTTGTTTAATTCTTACGTATTCCATACTTCGAAATTACTATTAGAAATTATAATTTTTTACAATCATGGCACCCAAAAAGCACAACAAACAAGGTAATACACCTCATAATCCCAATAACGGTACGCATCCTAATGAATCTATTAACGAACAGCCACACGGTTCGAGCTCAGTTTTAAGACAGGTACAAGATAATAACGGTTTGAATCCAATTTTGAGTAGCCAAATCGATGCTCACAACGAAAGTCTTACCGAAAGGATACAGACGATCGTTAATGCTTCAATTGGTCTTTATAGAACAGAAGATTTACGGCGACGGCAAGAAGAGTTGGTTAGGGAGAAGCTTGAAATTCGTCAGCTTGTGTCTACCACAATACGTGAGGCGTTGAGTGCACCTACTCCCATACGTAACGCTTCTGATGAGTATGATGTAGTGCGTCAACAGAATGAACAGAGCACGACGACGAGAGGTCAATCTGCAGATATAGTTCCGCCGGCAGCAACAGGAAATATACTACCCGAACCAACTGAACCTCTAAGTCAGAACGTTCAAAATTTTGTCAACCAACTAAATACTCTACACTTAGACTCTCCCAATTACGGTACCTTAGATGGAGACTCTCCATCGTCTTCTATACGCAAGCCCTTTCAATACCATAAGTGGGGATTGAAATTTGACAATCAAAAAATGACCGTTGATGAGTTTGTCTTTAGACTAGGTAGACTTAATGATTGTTATAAGGCTACATGGGTTCAGTTGAGACGTGGTACTGGATGTACGTTAAAGCCCATCCCAATGCAGATTGGCCAACTCTAAAATTAGCTTTGTTTGAACAATTCCGAAGTCTGGAAACAGATTCCGAAATATCGCGAAGAATGTTCGATAGACGTCAAAGAAATAACGAGAGTTTTGATGATTTCTATAATGAGATTTCAAAGCTTAATACACGTCTTTTCAACCCTAAGTCTCCGAGGGAGCTTATAGAATTGTTAAAACAAAACGTAAAGCGGCGTACTGGTGAGCTTTTAATCACCTTTAGTACAAATAGTTTGCCTGAGATGATTCATGTCTGCAGGACAATAGAAAAGTACGTAAATCAACATGAAGCATAACGTAGCAATCAATTACCTTTAACAAACGTCCGGAAACAATTAAGTGAACTCGACGTGGATTCAACCTCTGAAAATCCAGAGATAGAAGCAATGTCGTATGCTCGTGTGAAACCTGACACTTCTTCCTATACATGTTGGAACCGTAGGCAAAAAGGTCACTCATATAGAGAAAGGCCGAGTCCACAACCCAATTTATTTTGCTATAGATGTGGTTATGAAAACACGACCTCCCCAAATTGTCCTAGGTGCTCGGGAAACCGAAAACGGGGCAATCTGAACACCGGGGAGAATTGCCCTCATACGAACAGCCCGGAAAACAATCAAAGGAACATTTCCATATAGATCCTTGCATACCTGACTTACCTAAATTACCTGACTTACCTAAATTACCTGACTTACCTAAATCAACTGAATCCAAAAACTTGGTTGTTAGCCAAAATGGATGTAATTTATCAGAAAATATTAAAATTTGTAAAAGAGATAAGAAAATAATTATTATGAAAAGACCTGACGACAAAACGGATGCAGTACTGCCAAAGCCAACACCTAAGTCATTACACGAAAGACTTACTAAGTACTATGAAGCCCGAACTCGAATTTTCAACACCAATCCCTCTAAGCGCGTTTTAAAACTTAGAGAAAGGTTTAAGAAAAAGGCAGACGGCTATAAAGCAATTTCGGCAACATGCATTAATAACAGCGATGATCCTCGACCATATGCGACGGTTAATATTTTCGGTAGAAAAATGCTTGGTTTACTGGACAGTGGAGCCAGCATTAGTTGCCTTGGCGCGGACTGCTTAGAACTTCTTAAAACCAGTGGTCTTACGTACAAAAAATTCAGTTCGAATGTCAGAACAGCTAGCGGTCAACCTCAGGCAATAATTGGTGAGATATCCACAAATGTTACCTACAAAGGTACAACCAACGTAGTGACGTTTTATATTGTTCCGTCCTTGGAACAAAAACTATACTTGGGGGTCAATTTCTGGAAGCTTTTCGAGTTAGCACCTCATCTGCTTTCGGAAATCTCGTCCAATACATGGCCAGTCCGCTGTGATCCAAATGCGCACGAACTATCAATGGAGGAGTCCAGAATACTTCAAAATGTGATCAGTATGTTTCCGTCCTTTGCCAAAAGTGGTTTAGGGCGAACACACCTCGAAGAACACTATATCGATACAGGCAATGCTGTGCCTATAAAACAAAGACACTACCCCGTGTCTCCAGCGGTACAGAAACTTATGTATGATGAGTTGGATAAAATGTTGGAGATGGGCATTATTGAAGAGAGCAATAGCTCTTGGAGCTCGCTTATTGTCTTGGTACAAAAACCAGGTAAAAATCGGTTGTGCCTAGACTCTCGGAAGGTCAATAAATGCTCAAAAACAGACGCTTATCCACTTCATCATATGGAAGGACTGCTGAGTCGAGCTTCAGATACACATTATATTTCTAGTGCCTTCTGGCAGATACCCCTGGAGAAATCCTCGCGGGAAAAGACTGCGTTTTCGGTACCCGGCAGACCCCTGTACCAATTTGTGGTAATGCCCTTTGGTTTACACGGTGCGGCCCAAAGGTTGTGCTGAATTATATTATATAAGTGGTACCCCACAGATTGAGACAGAACGTGTATGTATATTTGGATGATCTATTGGTAATTTCGAATTCATTTGGGGAGCATATGGACATTTTAAAAGAACTAGCTGAGTGTTTGAGCACCGCGGGACTAACCATTAACTTAGATAAATCGAAATTTTGTTTCAAGCATTTAAAATATATAGGATTTATAGTAGGAGGGGGAAAACTTCAAACCGACCCTGATAAAGTAGCGGCAATCAAGGATTTTCCGATACCAAAGACAGCTAGACAAGTTCGTCGATTTTTAGGTATGTCCGGCTGGTACCGGAGATTCATCAAGGACTTTTCTGCTCGTGCTACACCTATAACAGAAACCCTTAAAAAGGGAAAATCATTTGTTTTTGGTCCCGAAGCAATAAATGCCTTTGAGGATCTCAAGACTGCTTTAACTTAAGCCCCGGTTCTAATAAACCCTAACTTTAATAAGCCTTCATCATTTTGTGTGACGCATCAACTTCTGGAGTCGGGAGTGTACTATGCCAGTTAGATGAGGACGGTGTTGAGAGGCCAATCTACTACTACTCGCATAAACTGAATTCTGCTCAACGCAATTATAGCGTCACTGAGTTATAGTGCCTTGCGGCAGTCTTAGGAGTTGAAAAGTTTAGGTCATACGTGAAAATGCAGGAATTTAAAATAGTAACAGACCATGCGAGTCTGAAGTGGCTTATGAGTCAGAAGGATTTGAGTGGGCGTCTGGCTAGATGGAGCCTTAAACTCCAACGTTTCACATTTGAGATAGAACACCGGAAGGGCTCACAAAATGTGTTACCAGATGCACTTTCACGCGTCCATTGTGTCGATGGAATTGTAGCTGATTCTTCGAGTTTTGTGAATTCTTTCGATGTTTTACAAATTGATCTTACAGATCCGTGTTTTAAATCGGATGAGTATGTGGGATTGAGAGAAACGGTGGAGAAAAATAAAAGTCAACTACCTGATCTTCAAGTGCCAGAAGGTTTTGTTTACAAGAAGGTCAAATATAGTACAGGGAATCCTCTGGAGGATGACCAGACGTTGAAATTGTGGATTCCATCTGCCATGACGTCGCGCTTAATTCGTTTGGCTCATGATCCCCCAAAGTCTTCGCACGGTGGTATTGCCAAAACGCTATATTGCCTGCGTGAACGTTTTTACTGGCCTTATATGGCGGCACAAGTTAAAGCGTTCATTGCAGACTGCGACGCACAGTGTGAGAATTCGCAAATCTAGCGGAATTTAATTAAAAAAATGATATGCACAAACTGATGTAAAAGTTGGTTTTACTTGGAGCCTAAACCTTCTACTAACCGATTTAGAAAGAATTGTTAAGCAGGAGTGATGTAGAACGAAGATAATTGATGTCAAAGTTGCAATTAGTCATTTTTTCGGTGGCAATTGGCCAATTAAGGTGGTTTAGGTCTTTATTTTTTTGTGAGTGCGCGGTTCAGTTTTTATTGAAAGTTTTGCTTTTATTTTATTAACAGGATATCGGAGAATTGAAAAGAAAGTAAAATTTTAATTTATATGGTGTTTAAATATATTTGTTGGAGGATAGGGTACAAAAAAAAGCGTAATTTTATACAATTTGAACATTCATTAGAGAAAAAATTAAATTATTCGGTGTTATTCGGATGCGAGACTATATGCATTTTAAAGCCTGATATGTCTGCTATAATTAACCGCTTTAAGTTGCTGCGCATAGGTGCGACGCCCATACATTTTTTTTTCATTTTCGAAATGGCCTTCAGCAAAAAATGAATGTCAAAATAATTGTTATTTTACTTATATTAACATGAAGTGCTACATTGACAAGATTTTTTTTTTGTATGTGTAGGGGAGTTAAGTGTGAGTATAATTTTCGATTTTTGGAGCTCAACCCACCACACCCCCCCTCCCTCTTATTGAGGGGACATCTTCTATAAAGGGGTGATAAGAGTTCTACGTGATATTTTGAAAATAGTTATTTTTCGCAAAAAATACTGACATTATCTTGTAGATAATTAAATTCTCTACAATTTATGTAAATAAACTTTTTATGTAGGACTAAAAATAAAAAAGTTATAATTCAATAAAAAAAAAAACAATTTTCAAAATAAATGTTATTTTAAAAGTTTTCTTTCTTTTTTCTCGATTTTGGACTTTTAAAGACATTTTTATTGAAAATCTGTTTTTAACTATAACTTTTTCATTTTCATTTCAGTAGAACAAAGTGTATAAACATGAATTGTAGATAATTTAATAGTTGAAATCAATTAAATTATTATTAGTTTAATCCACCGATTTTGCCGATTGACCAACTTTCGGAGGAAGCGCAAGAAGCTAGGAGCAAATAAAACAGCAAATATCGTGAGCTATTAACGAGAAAAACTTCGCTGTTGGACACAATAACGGGTCTTTTAAATAGGCTATTGATAACATCGGACCCTTTTATAGCCAGTATAAGGTGCATTCCGAAAAGGAAAAAAAGTGCTATCAAGCATTAAATCTTAGACCTTTTAAATGCAACTAAATAATATAAAAACCTTGTTTTTAAGGTCTTTTTTGTAAAAAAATATAAATAATGTTTATTTTAATTTATGTATTTTATGTTTTTTATTAATAAATATAAGTAAAAAGGAACAAACGTTTTTTTTCAGCATAATTTAATTGTTCCTGATGTGCTTACCTAAGTGCATAAAACACGTAGTTTCAGAACTCCGTTCATTAAAATTTTGGCTAAGTATATATAAAATTCTATTTTAATTTCATATTGGTATCTATTAGTTATAAATATGACCAAAAAAATCAAGCATAAGCTTTTTTTCTGAGCGAAATTCCTTTGCTAAGAAGGGTCTATCAAACTGCAAAAAACGAGTACTTTTAAAGCTCTGTAAAAAAAAAATTAACAAAGTATTTTAATAATTGTTGTTAAATTTCATTATTCACATATTTATAATTAATCCTGCAAAAAAAGAATTATCAAAAGGTAAAACTCGTAACCGCTATTAATTTAATTCCGCTAAATGAGCGAATTCTCACACTGTGCGACGTTTGCAAAACTTCCAAAGCGCCCAATTCGACCCTAAGACCACCGATGGGTCAATCCTTCGTAGTAGATAGACCTTTTCAGCACATTTTTATCGATTTCCTTGGCCCATACCCCCGCTCTAAGAGAGGTAACGCATACATGATAATATGTTTAGACCAGCTGACAAAATTTGTCTTAATCAAACCGATAAGGAAAGCCACAAGTGAATCAGCCATGAACTTCCTT
The DNA here is from genome assembly GCA_920104205.1 of Eupeodes latifasciatus. Classification (NCBI taxonomy): domain Eukaryota; kingdom Metazoa; phylum Arthropoda; class Insecta; order Diptera; family Syrphidae; genus Eupeodes; species Eupeodes latifasciatus. The sequence goes on along the minus strand of OV049926.1, from coordinate 91,589,765 downwards.
GAAGAAGAAGTCTTCGCAATATTTGGAGTACCAGAGTCCTTACTTTCTGATAATGGCAAACAATTTATCAGTAAGGATTTTGGGAAACTAGTTACAGCTTATGGAATCCGTCACGTAAAAACTGCCTCATACTCGCCCCAAGCAAACGCTAGCGAACGGGTAAAACGTTCAGTGCTGACAGCTATCCGGTCGTACCTTGCCAAAGAAACGAATCAGTCAAATTGGGACAGGCATGTCCAATCTATTGCTAGTGCGCTCCGATCGACATCACATGCAGCTATCGGAATGTCGCCTCACGAAGCACTATTTGGCCAGGCAAAAGTTGACCATGGAAACGACTACCCACTTCTAAAAAAATTAAAAGCAATCAATAATGGCGAAATAGACATTATCCCAAAAAGCTGCAAAATGAATTTGATACACGCTCATTTAAAAACATCTCTTGAGCAGGCTCATAAGAAATACGAGCGGTCTTATAACACGCGAAGTAAAAATTCGAATTTTGTAGTTGGACAAACGGTCTACAAGCGAAATTTTATTTTAAGCGATGCGACAAAAAAACGCAATGCAAAACTTTGTTCAAAATTCACACCTGCAATTGTCAAAAGCATACCCAGCAACAATTTATATGAGCTATCAGATAAAAGCGGACATACACTAGGCGTATTTCATGCCAAAGATATCCGAAAATGATTCTGAAGCTAAATGACCATCGATGTAACACGTACTACCCACCTAACTACAAATCTTGACACAAATTTTACTTTTAATCTCAGGCGCGAGTCAAAGAACAGAAGAATAGGTCCTTTTTTCATTTCAACTTTATTCACTTGCGCTTATAAAATTGAAAAGTTTTGTGTGGGACCTCCTGTAGTAGTTACTACCTACCAATTAAAGGAAAAATAAAAAAAAGTGTTTCTTCCTATATAAACCAGCATTACATATAACCCTGTAATATATGGAATTCCATCATTTAACAGCTGATCTACTTCTGTCAAAAGAAGGGCGGAAATAGATAAGTTTCGTCAAGTGACAAAATTTTATGAATCCATTCTTTTGGAAGATTCCTTCTTTCTGTTCTGAAACCTAGCCGAAGTCGGTTCTTACCCGTGATTTCAAGAAAGAAAAAAAAGGTTTTAACAGTGCTAATTTAGATTAGTATAATTCTACACTATAGATTGTATATATATTTTATACATAGTTAAACACATTTACGTTGAACATTGTGTGTCACGGCGAGAGATTCGTCAGACAAAGGTGATTAAGAGGTACTACACATTTTCACATTATAAAATCTCGGTCGGCTTATCTCGAACCATCATATTTCAGGAAAATCCACGTGATCACTGGTATACTGGCCAGTGCACATGGTCGCTCAAAACCTTCCTTATTCGCCATCGTACCAGGTTGGGAGTCCCAACCGAGCCACTGGTGACAATACCTGCTGTCCGTGGTGGATAAAATATTAAAATAAAAGCATACACAAAAAGGAACGCAAAACAAAACAAAAAAAATACGGAATACTTAGCAAGATTTCGAGCCTCCTCTGGACTTGAACTAAACAAAATAATAAAAGAGACGAACACCAGCTTTCATAAGCACTCGTCTAGCTTTCGGTGCTTCTGTCATCATCACATCATCAACTGCTTAACAGCCCAGCTCACACGAATCCCATCCTTGGTGCGCGACCAGAAACACCTTTACTTTTACTCAATAGAACTATTATCACGATCGCCACTAACAACTTAAATTAAATATCAGATCGTATACGTAAAAGTATATGATATTGTTTTTTTTTCTATTGACTTCTTCAAAACGCTTCTTTGACGCTCTTCAAAATCAGCGGCTCAGTTTTAATTAAAAACAAAAAAGGAGATAAGTAATTTTTTTATGTTAATATCATATTGTAAGATCGTTCGGGTATAAAAGAGTTTTTTTAAATTTAATCCAAGTGTTTAGCCCAAAGATCGAGCCACCTCTTATGAATGCTGTGCACACCATCCATCGGAGGACAAAGCCATCTACCAAAACGCAAAACAACAAACGACAGTCAACAGTATTGAAAGAGAAGTACAAAACAAAATAAAAAGGAAATAAATATAAAATCGGTGAGTCTCATTTTCTTTCTTTTAAACTCCAACGATCGTTGTCTTAATTTGTTTAGTTAGAGTGTATAAAAATTCTCGAGCGAATTATCCTTAAGATATTTTGAGGGTGAATAGTTTAAAATAATTATTTTGAGAGGAAACGTAAATAAATTTAATACCGTGAACTAATGAGAGCGAATTAAAAAGTCAAATAATTAAGCATACGCAAGAGTGTACATGTGTTTGTGTAAGAGAACGAATTGAGCAGAAGGCAGAGATTTACTCAGTATCGAGTAACAACATTATTAAGAGTCCAATAACAAATCGAGTAACACCATCAAATTGCAAAAAGAGTAACAACAAAAATACTCGAACACGAACATATATACACAACGTACAATGAGTAAATGAAATTATATTACAAACAAAACAATTTATATTTTAGATTTAAGTTCATACATATTAAAAATTAATAAATTACGTCATGAATGAAATTTTAAATTTGAGTCTTGATGTGCCGGTATTCGAAATAGTTTTCATAAACAAAAGTGTTTGCTGAAAGGATGTGTCCTTAAGATATATTAGATTGCAAGGGGGGAGTATGATAATGCTAGGTAGCCGACACGTAAGTTGAGAATATCTTAAACAACTGCTCGACTTCAATATAGGGGCCTTCGCCATAATGTTTATTTGCGAGGCGTTGGCCATGGATTGTTACTATTTAAATTTAGTTGACTGCGGGAGGGTTACGCAAAGGGGGCCACAAAACACCTGGTGGCTTCCCAATGAGAGATTCGGGTATACAGAGAGAGAGAGAGTTTATTACTAGACTTATCATAGAGAGTTAGTTTTAAGTGGTTATTAGTGTGCCTTTCTTTTATGAATATATCAACAGGCATGTATAAAGAAAAGGTAACGAACGTCCGGTAGCAGTGCAAAAACCCACGACACCGACGAGCTAGTGACGCGCAGGAGCAAGCATGCCTGCCGCACTTCCCTACCCCGGGCAACCTTGTCTACAACCTAATGAAACAAAAGGGGGTTCCTGTTCCTCTATGTTTTCAGTGGGCTGGCAAAACATCGTCTTTGTAGACAAGGGTCAACCTTGCGTTACAAGTTGTTTTGAGAATGTTTCAGCGGAAGGATCTTGAAGCATTTGAGCACGCATATTTACTTTCAGTTGTACTTTTTCAACATTACGCCGCAGTGGCGATGATTTTAAGCATGCGTTGATCTCATCAGCGTATACGTTGAACGCGGAATAACGGGGAGTGAAATCATCTGAAAGGAGTAACAGAGTGCAGCCAAATAGTCTGTCGTTGTTTTTTATATCTTTTAATGTCCTGTTCAACGCCTCATGGGAATGTTTGTGTGCCATAGTTCATTCATCCCAGATGATAATTTTACATTGTTTCAGCACTGTGGCGATGGATGATTGTTTTTTTATATTGCACACCGCGTCTGGGTTATTTTGAATATTTAGTGGCAGTTTAAAGACTGAATGAGCTGTTCTGCTTTCATCCAATAAAGTTGCAGCAATGCCCGAAGATGCAACAGCCAATGCGAAATAAGGAATGTTTTGCCAGTTCCACCTGGTGCATCCAAAAAAAGAATCCATCTTGTCCTGCCGAAACTGCGGGCATGATGTGGTCATAAATGGTTTTTTGTTCTTCATTCATTAGTGGGACATTGCGAGCAACAATCGCTGCCATTTCTACAGTATTGTATTCTAGTTTACGATTCAATTCAGTGTCTATTAAATAAGATGCATTTCGATTTGGTGAATGCATACCGAAATGACTGAGTGGTAAGTTGGCAATGATAATGCAAAGATCCTCAATAGCAATCAATGCTTCATTGTACATATCGTCACTGAATACTATCGTAAGATAGTTGCACCGTGTACGATGTTGATGCAATTAAACCATAGCACTTAGGAATAAAAAAAATGACAAAAACCTATTCTCAGACCTACCGAATGTGTACGCCAAATTTCATTGAAATTGGTTAAGCCGTTTCGGAGGAGTATGGCAACTAACACTGGGACAGGAGAATTTTATATATTAGAAAATATATAAGATCACTTTCCAAATGCTATTTAAGTAAATTATGGATGGAAGTAGTAACTGATTTTATAATATCATCTTGTTATCATTGCTACCTTGATGGTTACCTTAAATTCGTATTCATACCAAAAAGTATATACCATGCGATGAAGCTCATTTTTGGTTGAATAGATACGTTAATGAGCAAAATTTTGTATTTGGAGTGATCATAATCAAGCTATTGTTGAGATACCGTTACATCCTCAAATAGTAACGGTTTGGTGTGCTCTATAGGCAAAAGGAATAAATAATTGTTTCAATTTTTTTTCAAAACTGAAGCCGTCTATAATGTTAGAGTCAATGGGGAATGCTATTAAAAAATGTTTAGTGTCTGAATTGGAGGTTGTTGATGTGGATTTGGATTCCAATGAGACGGCAACATAGCACGCCACGCAGCCAACGAAACAATAAATTTATTGAAGTAAACTTTTGGTGAGCGCATTATCTCGCGTCGAAAGCCTGTGGCGTTTCCTGCAACATCGTGCGATTTAACACCGGTCAACTACTTTTTGTGGGGTTATGTGAGGTCGCTTGTCTATGCAGATAAGTCCGAGATGATTGATGTCTTCGAAGAGAATATTTGGAGCTTCCGATTTGTTTTTTAGTAAAAATTATCGTCTGACATCTTAAAGGGCTGAGGAAAAGGCTATTTTATATAAACCACGATGTATAAATCTATCAATGTCAGCCTGTAAAAGAATACAAGCATGGATAGACTTTATTATTTTGAAAATTTTTATGTCATCAGCAAAAAGGAGGATCTCACTTGAGCACAAACATAATTAGAAAAGGGTTAAGATCGCTTGCCTGAGAAACGTTAGTTAGTCAATAGTCTTAGAAAAGCCAGTGTATACACAGTCAACTTCATAACGTGCGTTGTTCAAAAGTGTTTAAACATATGTTTGAGGATGTAAAAAGATTTTTCGAGGTTGTTGGTTTTCTCACGCTGTTTGTTTGAGATTTTTACTAAAAAATGAAACACTTTCACAATCAAATAGTTTAGGAACGCAAGAAAGTTTTGGCAATGGACTTGTAGTTTGTTATTTCTGTCTTGCCACTTTTCTTGAATATTGGTGTAAGAAATAACTTTTTCCATATACCTATAAATGATTTTGTTCTAAGGAAAGTTTAAATATGAAATTAAGGGGTTCAACCAAAGGATTTCTAGGACCGTACTCTGTAGCACAGTGATATGACTTTTTTTTTTTTTTTTAATAATTAGCGAACACTAAAAGGGTTTTGTATACCTTTAATATGCCAAAGACACAGTGTGAGCATTAGGAAAAGAGGGAAGGGTTGGATAGGAGGTGTCGGTGCACATTGATTTTAAATTTCTGAACATTGCAATGACAGGAAAAGATAGAGCGTGACAAGGCGTTCCACATTCGCGTAGTACGGCTAAAAAAAAATCTCTGTACTTCATAGTACGGCCGAAGTTGGGCTCAAGGGTAAACTGATGGGCATTCCTAGAAGCGCGGGTATAACGGTTAAATTGTTTAAGGGGAGGAATGCAACTGGCTATTTCACTAGAGCATAGTCCGTTAAAATAACGGTAAAAAAGGGTGGTAGCCTACGCTGATGACTAAGCGCTTTTGGCGACGGGTAAATACCTTACCACTATTAGCGAACAATTACAAAGCGCATTATCAAGGGTCAGCAACTGGACCAAGAAATGCGGTCTTAAGGTAAACCCCAACAGCGCCCTCAGGCTCAGTCAAACTAACATCTGGAAAACTAGCCAGAGTGGCCACGCAGCTATTCTTACGAAATACGTAGACAACAATATCTGCACACATTATATGACCCCTATTATTTAGATTTCAACAAATCTTATAGTACTATGTTCCCCAATAGACTAGATTGGGAAAATAGTGTGCCCTACACCAAAATGGATACTAGAGTAGGTGCAGGCTTTTACTCTGTCTCTTGCTGTCGCGAAGAGCTAAAGGTTCTTGGCACACAGCATAAAGTAAGACTCTGCTGGGTTCCTGGCCACAGTGATGTACCAGGCAACGAAAAGGCGGATGAACTTGCTAGGGAGGGCTCCACACTGGAACCCTCTCTGATAGACCATCATATAGGGATAGCGTTATGTGAACTGAAACATAACGTCAGTAAAACCATCATTCAAAAATCCAATGACAGATGGAATCTCCTAGAAACCTGTGTTAACACCAGGAAGCTATGGCCTAGATACGATAAGAAAAGATCCAATTGGATCTTAACTCTTAATAAACCCTTCCTAAGATCTAAACCCTTCCTAAGATCCCTTATCGGCATTATTACAGGACATAACCTACTCGGCTACCATAAGAAGAAGATGGGGCTCAGTACTGATGACCTTTGTAGAGGCTGTGGTGATGAAAACGAGCATGAATACACTGCTCACTTTCTCTGCCACTGTCCTTCGCTCTGTCTTGCTAGGAAGAAAACTCTAGGCAACTTCTTCTTTAATGAACTAGAGGAACTATCAGAACTGCCAGGCAAAAGCTTACTAAACTTTGTCAAGACCTCTAAATGGTTAAACGAACCACATGATTCATAGGTTATTATATCTTTTCAGGAAGTTACAACACTTCGGGGTACCACAATGGATCTACATTGATCTAAGTGTGATGGTAACAACATCAACTATCAGCCCGTTCAACCTAACCTAACCTAAGGGTGAGGCAAGAAACCTTGCGTCGATGTTCGAGTGACGTAAACGAGTTGATGATGTTAATGTCACCAATCATTTTAAAAGCTCTTTTTTGAATACTGTCCAAGAGGCTTACATAAGTTACTGGAGCACCAGCCCAGAGATGAGAGTTATATTCAAGTTTCGGACGTATATAGGTTTTGTAGATTGTAGCCAGATCAGACGGAGAGAAAAATTTCTTGCAACGTCTCAAAAAACCTAGACATCTTGCGGCATTTTTGGCAACATCGCGTATGTGATCGCTTCACAAAAGGTGGTTGCTGATGCACATTCCGAGGATGTCAAGATTTTCCGTTTCGTTGATGTACCTAAGTGCCATAGATAGTGGCAAAGAGGGTTTATCTCGCTTTAACGATACAAGACAGCATTGCGTTTTCGAAGCATTAAATTCACACGATTTTTTATTCCCCATTGTACAATGCTGTGTAGGTCGGAATTTAATGAGCTAATCATATTTTGCCGTTGCAGTTCCACATCCGAAGAGGAGGGTTGTGAGTCTGGAAACGAATATGAAAAGCTAAGAGTGCTATCGTCAGCGAAACAATGTATTGGATTAGAAGTGGCAGACAAGAGATCATTTATAACAATGAGGAAGAGGGTCGGAGACAAAACGGAGCCCTGGGGCACACCAGCATTTATTTTATGAGTTTCAGACTTGAATCCGTCCAAAACAACTTGAACGGTTCGAAAGAAAATTTCTTATCCAACGAAGAAGAGATTCGTCGACACCGAAAGCACGCATTTTCGATAAGAGAGCAAGATGCCAGACTTTATCAAATGCCTTTGAAATATCAAGTGCAATAATCTTACTTTCTCCAAAACGATGTAAAGATTTGTTCCACTGTTCGGTGAGATGAACCATGAGATCACCAGTAAATCTATTGCTATGAAAGCCATATTGCCGGTCATTAAGAAGCTTCCGTTCCTCAAGATCAACGTTTCCATGACCTTAGAAAGAAGGGACGTTAGTGCTATCGGTCGGTAATTTGTGGGAGAAGAAGATTCGCCTTTTTTTGGGATTGGCTGAACAAATGCAGTTTTCTAACTACTCGGAACGAGCCCAGAAGAATAGGATAGATGGAAAAGCTTACGCAGTGGTTTTGCTAGCGTGGAAGAACACCTCTTCAGAATAATAGTGGTTATACCATCTGGGCCAGCGGATTTATGAATGTTGAGATCTTTAAGAACTCTCGCCACAGTTCGAGTACGAAAAAGATTGGTCCCATAGAATCATTTACGCGTTCAAGAACTGGGGGAGTCACGACACTATCTGGTAAGGTGGAATTTTCGGCGAACTGCCTTGCAAATAAGTTGGCTTTATCAATAGAGCTAACTAAATGAGTGTCATTGACAACAAGCGTAGGAATCGAGGAAGAGGAAGAGGAAGAATTCCTCATATTTTTTACAAATGACCAAAAATTCTTACTGCCTTTGGGACATTGCAGTATTTTTCGCCGTAATTTTTGGTCATGTACAAATTTGGTCCGTCGAATATAGGCGTTGCAGGCCTTCCTGGCTTGCTTAAACGTTTTCCGGTTTTCCCCAGTTGGGTTGGATTTAAAACAAATGAAGCTCACCTCTTTCTCCTTGATAACCTCTTTACAGCTCGAATCGAACCATGATTTAACCTTGGGTTTAATACTTTTAACCCTATTCGGGATAAACGTTTTCATTCCCAAATGAATCATACTAGAAATCATCCTCACTAGATTCTACGTCACTACCGAGGAAGCATAGCGACCAGTTAAAGATCCTGAAGAAATTATTGAGACCGTCCCAGTTGGCTTTCTCGTACTGCCAAACGGTTCTCTTTAGAACTCTTTCTTTAACTGGATTTGTTTGACACGAGAAATTAGCAGATATGACACTGTGGTCCGATGTGCCTAGAGGCGTCAATACACTAATTGTGTATTTATCAGGATCAGAGGTGAGAAACAAGTCAAGTGTATTTTCTGCTCGGCTCGGCTGAGTAAGATGGTTAAACTCAGCAAAAATCTCAGCACACATTCCTTCGGGCGTTGTCTGGCCCGAATGGCGAAGCCACGAAGAATTGTGAACATTGATATCGCCCGTAATAACGGTTTCAGTGTGAGGATACAGGGAGACAATTCTTTGTATGGAGTCAGACAGGGCATCAAATTCCTGAGAAGTTGAAACTCTGTCCAGGTTTGGGCTCCGATAAAGAAAACAATAGTAAATGATGTGCTTATTCACGCAAAGTTTTAACCACATGAAATTAAAAAGGGAGTTGGTACAATGACCGTATTGTGGTAAAAGTTGATATGCAACATCATTCCTAATATATATGGCGAGACCATGGTGTGAAAAGAATAATGCCACCAAGCAATACCCATGAATAAAAAATTAGATAGGATCGGAATCTTCACCTACTTGGGTTTCACTCAATGCCAAAACAGCTGGTCTGTTAGAATTAATGTGGATGTATACAGACAGAAAATTCGATCTCAGCCCACGAACATTACTTTAATCTACTCTGAAATTACCAGTCATTGCAATATAAAAAAAATCCTAAAATCTGTTCGTTGTTTGCATCTGTTTTGCGGAATTTAAATTATGAAAATATACTTCATCAAGAGTTGATCTTTATAACGCAGGATTCTAGGCATAACGACTTGAAAGTCGTTTAAATGTCTTTTAAAACTAATGCATAGGTGATCATCCTTTATCAGTAACAGCGTCATTAGTAAATTAACTATTTCTTACTTTGACGATTATAAGACCTCAAGCAAGAAGTGATCAAGATAGCCTGTTCTTCTTTTCTACAGTTATATTTTTTAAAAGTTGTCTGCAAATCAATCAAAACCATTATCCTTAAAGTTAAATAAAGCGAAAGTTATACAAAAGAAATCGAATGTTTTATGAAGCCCTAGACTATGAAATAGATTTGTTTAAAATAACATTTTCCTGTCCATACGGAAAATTTGGTTTTCCACATTATAAAGAACTTATCAACAGATCAATTTACGAGGTTTCTTTACCAATTTTCTCGTTTTTTAAAAATATAAATAAAAAACCTAACGAACTTATTTTTTTTTAACTTTATGTGGAATCTCTATCAAATAATTTTATTATTCAATCCTACGAAATCTTACTCTATTAAACAAAATTGTCGGTTTCATCGTTATTTTTTCTTTGCCCAAAACTATTTAATATTTTTATTTAGAACAATATACATATGTATGCATATTGATTTTTGTACAAAAAAGATCCAAACAAGCGGAACTAAAATTATACCCATCGACCCTATTAAATTGAATTGATCTAAGGTTGTAAATTGTGATTTTATGAAGGCTACAGAGAAAGAAAACCTAAATAATGGAGAAAGTAGGATAAGATTCTTGATAGCTAAGGCGTTCACAAACTCGATGACGTGAAATAATAAAGTTAGGATGGTCATTGGTCGTGTGCTATGATGACGCATGGATTTTTATTGCCAGAATTTAAATTTGCTTGTAAAAGTTAACCCTTTTGTATTTGGTATATGAATTTATGTTTTCCTCTTTTCTGAGATTTGAGTAGGTTTCCAATCCATGTTTAAAATGCATGTGGGATGTAGTATTGTAAGTTAGGGAGCTGGTGGCATTCATCTTGTAAAGCATTTGCATATACGTATATATAGTATATACTACTATTTTAAATCCTGTCAGTAATCCTAAAATGTTTGGATCTTAATTATTCAAGCTTCTGCGCCATAGAGAAAATATTAACCTTTTTTCATTATATAACTTTACATTTTTTTATTTTTTTCAAAAATTAGAAATTTAAGAAATACAATCAAAATTTGTGAACATATTTGATTTCGGTATTCATTCTATTCTTCAAAGTGTAAAAAAATTCGTTCGAACTTTCAACTTCAGAAAACATGCAACTTGGTATAAAAAGTATATTTTAAAACTTGCAAAATTATAATCCAAAATTTCTTACTTTCCATACTTTTAAACGAATAATAAAAGCTGCACCGTCATATATTCACACTAAAATAATTAAAAAAAAAATTCACGAATGGATCGAACGAACTTGCGCCTGTATCCAAAGAGCCTGTTTAAGAATAGAACCTTTTATTTAGGATATAATAATATACCTGCAAAATAAGTTTGTTTTCAAATATTTAAATGCAATTTAATTTCTCAAAAAAAATGAATCTTAATTTTTTTTTTTTGAAAATCGTTACATTGTTTTTGTTAACTTCCCAAATAAACTTATTTTAAATTAATTTTGTTTCTATAAAATTTTTGTTTCAAAACCTTTTTAATATGCAGTTATTTAGAACATATTAACATAAATTTTATATTTGATTTTCGTAAAAAATAGTAGTTTTCGCGAAATCGAATTTAAAAAAAATAACATAACAATGTTTGACATTTTTGCTCATTAAATATTATTTAAACAATATAAGAGAGTTTGTGCAGCAAAAAAAAAATAATTGAAATCGGTTCATGTATTCCTGAAAAAAAAAAATATAGATAACTTGGAGTGAATCTCAACCCACGACTGAATTTTAGTAAGCACCTTGACATTAAAGCCAAAACACCACAAAGCCTAATAAACTTAACATGGAGAAAGATTTTCTCGAACAACTTTGTATATTTGTCTACCAAATTTAATTCAGTTGTAAAGTCCACTTTATGTTATGCAGCTCAAGTTTGGGGAATGAAAGAGTATGAGGTTAGGTTAGGTTAAAGTGGCTGTTGGTTTGGGACGACCAACACACTTAGACCAAAGTATGGTCCGTTGTGATACCACATGGATCAGTTAATCAGCTTAACTCGTTGAACCAATTGGAGCTTCGAATGAAGCGTAGGAGACAACTAATGTCTGAATTTTTTAGATCGCTGGTATCGTTAAAGTAGTAGTCTCCAAGGTGGATTCTACGTCTTTGTGATAAGGCAGGGCATGTGCACAGAAGATGAGAGATTGTCTCCTCTTCTTCTTCGTCCATGCAACTCCTACAAAAATCATTTGCAGGGGCTCCAAGTCGAATAGCATGCCTTCCTATTAAGCAGTGCCCAGTCAGGACACCTATAACGTAGCTAATGTGCAATCTACTCAGAGAGATTAATTGTTTTGAGCGCTTGGTGCTAAGATTAGGCCAAATTCGTTTAGTCGCTACACAGGTGGTGGTGTTATTCCACCTGAAGTTTGTTTTCTCTATGGTATCTTGTTTTAGCATGAGTTTACATGTAGCTAAGGGGATACCTACGCTAGCATTATGAGCCAGCAGAGGTAAAGTTGTTCCGCTTTTTGCAAGTTCGTCAGCTTTGCAATTTCCTGGAATGTCTCTATGGCCCGGCACCCAGAAAAGGTGAATTTTGAACTGTGTATGAGGATGAGGAAATTGAAAAATTTCAGAGGAGTTCCATCAAAAAAATCTTCTTCTACTTAGCAACTGGCTTACTAAAGTTATTTACTAGCACTTTGAAACTACAAGCGGATTATATTATTAAAGTCTTAGGTTTTCCAGATGAGCGACTGAGCAAAATGATGCTGCTTTACGAAATAAGGAACAAAGACTGGTGGCATTACAAATGTCAACGAATTGCCACTTCATTTAGTGAAAATATGCAAATTGATACAAGTAACATTCTTGATGTTAAGGAAAAAATGTATAAAATTATCCAGCTTAATGAAGACTCAGTTCGGAATCAATTTATAAAAACAGCTATTGAATCAGAAAGTCGAATATTATATAGCCAGTTACAATTTAATCTGAGTAACAATAACTATTTCAATGAATCTTTAAGCTACAAAGATATTTCTTTAGTTTTCAAAGCTAGATGCGAAGTCTTATGTCTCAACGGTAGACCATACAATGGGAGTTTCAACCAATTTCTGTACACTCTGCAATAATAAATCGAAAGAAGACTGCTTCCATTTTATAAGCGTATGTCAAATTTTCAAATACAAGAGGTTCTCATATTTTAAACAATTCTCTCTCACTATACAAGAGACAATTCTAATATTGAATGGACCAGATTGGACAAATCTTGTTAACTATCTGAAGGAAATTTGCAGATTTAGAAAACTGATTATGAGAGAATATGATTAAACTAGTAGATGTACATACATATGTAAAAATCAATATATCGGGTGATTTTTTTGAGGTTAGGATTTTCATGCATTAGTATTTGACAGATCACGCGGGATTTCAGACATGGTGTCAAAGAGAAAGATGCTCAGTATGCTTTGACATTTCATCATGAATAGACTTATTAACGAGCAACGCTTGCAAATCATTGAATTTTATTACCAAAATCAGTGTTCGGTTCGAAATGTGTTTCGCGCTTTACGTCCGATTTATGGTCTACATAATCGACCAAGTGAGCAAACAATTAATGCGATTGTGACCAAGTTTCGCACTCAGTTTACTTTATTGGACATTAAACCAACCACACGAATGCGTACAGTGCGTACAGAAGAGAATATTGCGTCTGTTTCTGAGAGTGTTGCTGAAGACCGTGAAATGTCGATTCGTCGCCGTTCGCAGCAATTGGGTTTGTGTTATTCGACCACATGGAAGATTTTACGCAAAGATCTTGGTGTAAAACCGTATAAAATACAGCTCGTGCAAGAACTGAAGCCGAACGATCTGCCACAACGTCGAATTTTCAGTGAATGGGCCCTAGAAAAGTTGGCAGAAAATCAGCTTTTTTATCGACAAATTTTGTTCAGCGATGAGGCTCATTTCTGGTTGAATGGCTACGTAAATAAGCAAAATTGCCGCATTTGGAGTGAAGAGCAACCAGAAGCCGTTCAAGAACTGCCCATGCATCCCGAAAAATGCACTGTTTGGTGTGGTTTGTACGCTGGTGGAATCATTGGACCGTATTTTTTCAAAGATGCTGTTGGACGCAACGTTACGGTGAATGGCGATCGCTATCGTTCAATGCTAACAAACTTTTTGTTGCCAAAAATGGAAGACATGTGGTTTCAACAAGATGGCGCTACATGCCACACAGCTCGCGATTCTATGGCCATTTTGAGGGAAAACTTCGGAGAACAATTCATCTCAAGGAATGGACCGGTAAGTTGGCCACCAAGATCATGCGATTTGACGCCTTTAGACTATTTTTTGTGGGGCTACGTCAAGTCTAAAGTCTACACAAATAAGCCAGCAACTATTCCAGCTTTGGAAGACAACATTTCCGAAGAAATTCGGGCTATTCCGGCCGAAATGCTCGAAAAAGTTACCCAAAATTGGACTTTCCGAATGGACCACCTAAGACGCAGCCGCGGTCAACATTTAAATGAAATTATCTTCAAAAAGTAAATGTCATGGACCAATCTAACGTTTCAAATAAAGAATCGATGAGATTTTGCAAATTTTATGCGTTTTTTTTTTAAAAAAAGTTCTCAAGCTCTTAAAAAATCACCCGATATAATTAAAACTGAAATTTAAAACAAAGTTGACTAATTTAAGAAAAATTTAAGTTGCTAGTCGAGCTGACGGCAAAGCCAAAGTTTTTAAATTCAAAAACAAATGTATATGTATTTATTTTAAAAACTATTAATAAATGAATTACTTTACTTACTTACTAGAATTCCTGAAAAAAATTAAAAATAAAATAACGGTTATTTTTGATCTTAACAAAAAAAATGAAAAAATATTTAACGCGTATCTGCTTAAAACCAAAACTTCCAAGTTTGAACTCAATCAACAATGGTTTAGGCTGTTAGGGCGTGGAGAGACAGACGAGATTGCGGGACCCACTTTTTTCGACTTCACTACCATCGTAATGTCCTGTTTGATTTAAATCTCGAGTACGAAACTTTTTAAGAATACAAAACATGCCATATAGTTCGTACATGTTGCAATTAAAAAAAGGCCTGCCAGCGACCCACACTGATAACTTCTCACTCGTGCACGTATGTCGATTTTTCTAAACTTTCATAAAATATTAATAACAATATTTTGTAAGTGATACAAAAAATTGAAGTCAATTAAGTCGAAAATCTTATCGTTTTTTTTTTTGTTTTTGAAGGTTTTATAAAAAAAAATTGTCAATTGGTTTTTTTTTATCAACTGAAAGTTAGCAATAATATTTTGAATATCATAAAATAAGTTTGATTTTAATACGTGATTTTGTCCCCGATATTTTTAGTCGGAAAACAATTTTTATCAATTTCATCGGCATTTTTTGAAAGTTTTTATTTTTTATAAAAAAATACCGATTGGAATTTTGTAGGAACATTATAATGGGTGATTTTTTTGAGGTTAGGATTTTTATGCATTAGTATTTGACATATCACGCGGGATTTCAGACATGGTGTCAAAGAGAAAGATGCTCAGTATGCTTTGACATTTCATCATGAATAGACTTACTAACGAGCAACGCTTGCAAATCATTGAATTTTATTACCAAAATCAGTGTTCGGTTCGAAATGTGTTATCGACAAATTTTGTTCAGCGATGAGGCTCATTTCTGGTTGAATGGCTACGTAAATAAGCAAAATTGCCGCATTTGGAGTGAAGAGCAACCAGAAGCCGTTCAAGAACTGCCCATGCATCCCGAAAAATGCACTGTTTGGTGTGGTTTGTACGCTGGTGGAATCATTGGACCGTATTTTTTCAAAGATGCTGTTGGACGCAACGTTACGGTGAATGGCGATCGCTATCGTTCAATGCTAACAAACTTTTTGTTGCCAAAAATGGAAGAACTGAACTTGGTTGACATGTGGTTTCAACAAGATGGCGCTACATGCCACACAGCTCGCGATTCTATGGCCATTTTGAGGGAAAACTTCGGAGAACAATTCATCTCAAGGAATGGACCGGTAAGTTGGCCACCAAGATCATGCGATTTGACGCCTTTAGACTATTTTTTGTGGGGCTACGTCAAGTCTAAAGTCTACACAAATAAGCCAGCAACTATTCCAGCTTTGGAAGACAACATTTCCGAAGAAATTCGGGCTATTCCGGCCGAAATGCTCGAAAAAGTTACCCAAAATTGGACTTTCCGAATGGACCACCTAAGACGCAGCCGCGGTCAACATTTAAATGAAATTATCTTCAAAAAGTAAATGTCATGGACCAATCTAACGTTTCAAATAAAGAATCGATGAGATTTTGCAAATTTTATGCGTTTTTTTTTTAAAAAAAGTTCTCAAGCTCTTAAAAAATCACCCGATATTACGTTAAGTACAAAATTGCATAGAATTGAATAGTTTTGAATACATTTAATCTATTCTCTAAATATTCGAATCGAACATCAGTTTTTCCCAACTTTGCATAGTATTTTTTTGTGATACCTATTTTTTTGTTAACAAAATTATTAATTAGTTTGATGGCAATATTTAATTTTTGCCAAGATATTAGAGTCGAAAATCAATTTTCACCAACTTTAAGTAGTGTGTTTTGTTGGTTTTTATTTTCGTAAAAAGAAGTTGCTTCTATTTTTCTCAAAATTTTACCAGATGTCAAAAACGTTATTCTTCGTTGCAAAAATTATTTAAAATATTCATCAGTTTCAGTCTCTAAAAGAAAAACTACTTGCTCATAATGGGGTTTTGACTTTGAAATTGAGCTGCATTCTTCATCATCAGCACTGCACTTAAAGTAAAAATTCTTTGGTAGTCTTTCGTTTGACATGTTAAGTAATTAACAGATATAATTAAAATACAGTTTGAATAAGTTCTCTTTTAAAAGGAAAGGATGAATGAAATGGCTGTTCTTTTTTTTTAAAGCTCTGGTACTGAACTGTATAAGTACTTTGGTGTTTTCTTCATATGATTTTAATTTTACAAAAATATTTTTTTTTAATTTCCTTACGGCGTTGTATATTTGAGTAAGATGAGTATTACACCACGTTTTCCGTAGTTCGGTCCCATTTTGCCCTATTCCCGCACATAACGATTTTTAAGTTGGATCCTTTTCAATCAACGCCATCATTTGTAATCAAACCTTGGGTCCGTGTTGCTTAAAGTGTAAGAAAATATTTTAAGTGTCAGAGAAATTCTAATTAAACACTATAAACGAACACTCGGGAGTAAATAATCTCTTTTTCTAGGCATAGTTATTCAAGTATCATATTCACTTAAAACGCCTTTGAATAAAGCTGAAATATAAAAAAACTCTTAAATTAGCCATTGGAGACATTTTTATAGATACTGCTAAAGATTACATACATATAGATTGAAATGGATTTTCAGGCTTATTATTTACATTTTTTGGCCTCAAGTGCTTGAAAAGAAAAAAAAAATGAACGTCTAATGAAGTTTGTATGTATTTATAAAGTTTATGTGTAAAAAGAAGTAATGTTAGGAGTGGTAGTTTTTATACATCAAAAACTAATTGTTTGAAGGAGAAAATGTCTCGTTATGGCTCCAGCAGTTTGTGAGTGGGGGTCGTTTGTAGCTTGACATTATTGTCAATCGATGGAATTTTCTGTATTCGTTAAACACAAGAGTATACCCAACCCATGCCCAGCCCACACTCATTGTGTTGATGATGCTGAGACTGAGAGGCACTTCCTTTCGTATCGTAACCGAGATAATTTGGATTAGTTGACCACTTCTGTGAAGACATTTCTTTATTTTTGTATTTCCTTTTTTTTTGTTTTTTGCTGCCAAGTTGGGGATCAATAAGTAAATAAATTAAACTTTAAGATAATGTATAGGCGGAAATGCTTGAATGTACATAGTTCATTAATTTTTGTTTTAATTAAGTATGTTGGCTGGACATAGACATGAAGTATAGTAGGTATTATGACTAATGAAGCCTAGTACCTCTTTATTTCTACCCAAATATGCAAGTAGAATGTTCCTTACTTAGAGGATGTTTTTAATTCGTTTATGTAGGGTCAATAGAATCGTTTTTCTCTGGTTTGAAAACAAAATAGATTTTACAATCTATCAAATTTTAATTTGACATAAATATGAGGGAAGCGTCTCGTAGAAATAATATTTATGACCATAGTGTTAATGGCAGATAACATTTAAAGCCATATATACTATAATTTATTCCAAGTGTTTTTTCCTGCAGGGCTCATTACGATGAGCTCTCCTTGAAGGCTATCATTTTGGTCATACTTGATGCCTTTTGACATATTCATTTGTGCGTGTTTTAAATATGTATAAGTGGTGTTAACAATTTTGGTCGCTGACATTTTATCGGTTTGATTCATGATATATTTAACAATAACTTTTATAGTTAGCCTATACATACTCCTTTTTTGTAAGAGCTCCAACCTACAATTAATTGTTAGTAGCTTTCTTTTGGTTTGTGTTTGTTTAATTTGAAACGTGCATGAGTTTCTAAACTACTGTAGGAATATTGTTCAAAGCAAAGGCAAAAGCCAAGACCACATCATTTAAGATATAACACAACCGTAAGTCGGAATGAACCTTAACCTTTATCCTATAATAAGTTCTGGCGGGATGACAAAGCTTATTGGTTGGGTGGTGTGAAGAGGTGATTCTCTTGGGATCTAAGTTGATTATGGACATTTTCAACGGAAATATATTACTAGATAGCACAAATTAAGCTATAAACGAATAAAATGTGTAACGAAATGTAGCTATACATTTAAGACATGTTACATTCTTACATTAATGGTAAAGAGGAAATGTGAACGAAAGAAAATTGCTGATAAAAAGTTTTAATTTTTTCCTACATTTAAATTAAAGAGTGAGATTATAGTAGTTTAAAATAAAAATAAACAGATCAATAGAAATCTTCTTTAAAAAATTTCACTATTCCATTAAAATGTTCTTTAACAGGTTAAAAAAGTTTCTCCGGAAATTGTTTTAATCCTTTGCTTTGTTTTATTTAATTTGGAGAAATGCACAAATAGTTTGAAAGTTTGACATTTTTTTTAAATTGTATATTATTATTTTATTATATTTTATTCATTGAATTTATTCAGTTATCATTGAGTAACTTCAAATTTTAACACATTTACAATTTCAAATTGAAAGTAACTTTTATTTATAGTCACGCGAATGTTCCGCAATTATTAGATATTGTTCGTTATTTTTAATGCTTGGCATGACTTGGTAAATAAGATTGAAGATAAGATAAGATTGAAGTTTCGTCAATTGAAGTTTTGCTAATAATATTCCTGATACAAATCCTCCAAAAGTACTTTCAATAGTTCATAGGTTTAAAAAAATCAAGAATAATTAAAGCAAAAAATAGTGACTATCCAAAAAGTAAAAAGATGGTCAAAAAGTTTAAACAACAAAAGCAAAAGTCAAGGTGCTTGCTATTTCTAAGCAGATCGCATATAAGCTCGATAATCTGTGTCATAACGAGGCACTCTCAAATAGGAAAGCAACCCATGTGGCTAGGCGTATTCTCAAATGACTTTTGCAGAAGCTGTATGGATGAGGAAAAGGAGGAAACTGTTCTTCACCCCCTCTTCACCTATACATGCCCCGCTCTAGCTCAGAATCGCAAGAATTTCCTAGGAAAATTATTTTATAACGATCTAAACGGTCTCAAACATATTTACACAATCAAACTGGTTTTATGTGGTATCACAATGGGCCATTAAACTGGCTTAAGCGTATCCTACTCCATCACGGACAGGCACTTTAACATAACCAAACTTATGTTTTCTGTTCCTATAAATCTCCAGGTGTGGATGGCATACTGCCAGATATGCTACAAAAACTGAAAGACATGCCAGTAACATGGCTGGAGACTATCTTCAAGGAATGTTTCTATCCCAATTTTGTACCGGATAAATGGCGACAGGTTAAAGTAATGTTTATCCCGAAAGTGGGTCTTGCTATAACTCCCTAGTCATAGAAGGTGCTTTCAATAACTTCCTAATCGATTCACGAATCACTTACTTTCTTCGGGTGGAGGATTTCATTCAAGAATGGAAACTGTATATGCTTAGTGATAGAAAAATTCAAGCTTCTTTAGATAACACAATCTCTTTCAAGCATGTGAGTGGAGGAACACCACAGGGTGGTGTTTTCTCTCCGCTCCTATGAATTTATTGTAGTCATGAATAAAATTCTTGTGAAGCTAGAAAGTTGTGGGGTAAAGGCGGTAGCTTATGCAGATGATGTGGAAAGTTAGTCACCGTTATTAGCGAATTCACGGAGATAACTTTTAAGAATGTAAGCATCTGGGCCACGACCAGTGGACTGAGCTGATGCTATTTACTATCAAATCTAAAATACCTGCCTTCACTCTGACCCTATTGAACATACAAATCCTGTCCTTATCTCCCAATGCGAAATATCTAGAAGTCATTCTTTATACCAAACTAATATAAAAATTAAACATTGAAGAACGGGTTAAGAAGGCTTGCCTTGCCATTTACGCCTGCAAAAAAACCTTTGGTAAAAAGTAAGTAAGTAATGAAAATGACCTGACTGATGAGCTATGAAGGTCAAAATTTGCTCAATTTGTTTGACAGAATCTAACCACAGGTGGAACC
The DNA here is from genome assembly GCA_920104205.1 of Eupeodes latifasciatus. NCBI lineage: Eukaryota > Metazoa > Arthropoda > Insecta > Diptera > Syrphidae > Eupeodes > Eupeodes latifasciatus. Next base: position 91,569,463 of record OV049926.1, on the reverse strand, counting down.
GTCTAACAGACTGTATTACATCCAGGAAGATATAGCCTATACCTATAACAAAAACCGTTCTATAGATATATTGTGCAGACAGGCATGATATAGCCGGGGTCACTGCAATATGTACAGGACACTGGCTGATAGGAGAGCATCCTTCACAATGGTCATTGTTGTCATTGCGGATACCAACATAAAAGGGAAACTGTAAGTGTCCTGCACTGGCCTATTATAGAATGTCAACTTTCGCAAGGGCATTCCTTAACGATCTTGATGAACTTTCCAAAATGAAGATCAAAGACCTGTTTTCCTTTCTAAAAGCGTTGTTGATTTCACTATTGAGAATATAACCTTTGATTTGCCGAAATCAATCGGCACAAGGACATTTTGTTGAGATTTCTACTCCTTTATAAAGATGCCGTTGGTAATTAAAGTTAATTTAAAGTGTTTAAGTAATTGATTTTATTACGTTAATTCATTTTGATTTAAGTTTCTTATTAGTGAGTCATCCATATGCTAATTTTAAAGCACCTTTTTTACTGTAAAAAATGACCATCAAAGCCACATGACCATCAAAGCCACCAGACTCATAAAAGCATTGTTGAAAAAGCAAGTTCCGTCCGATGTCGTCGCATAAGATCTTTACAAAACAAATGTTTCAAAACATTTTTGTGTGTGCTTTTAGTTTTGGTTTTAATTTGTTTACAAAACCTTATAAGATTATAATTTAGTCAAAAATGCTGGACAGCACATCTTCGCCACTTCTGAATGACTCCATTAAACATGAAATATCTTCTTCATCAAAATCTTCGCTAGTGCTGACTTGGTTGTGGGTAGGTTCTTCATCATCTTCTTCGTTGTCAATTTGGATATTTGCGTCTGTTTAAAGGAACATAGATTAAAAACTGTATGAATTGTCAAAGGAAGATGGAAAGTTGATGTATTTACCTGAATCATTAATGTTTGAATGATCCTTAATCAAAACTTCGCTGACCGAAGTTGGTAATTGGTCACCTTCAAACCACCTAAACTCCAGTTTGTCCCTTATTTCTTGCCATCCACAGTTAGAAGGAGAGAGGACGGTGGGATTTTGGCGGTATGCATTACTCCATATACTTGAGATGTAAGCACATCGCAAAATTTGCTGGCGCAGCTCCGACTTGCAGGGTGGCAAAATTGAGCCATCAAAGTTTTTTGTTTTAATTTTGAACGTCTCTTCAATGTCGTTGCATTTAAAGGATTTGGCGAAAATTGAAAGCCGGGCTTCGTTGACGTCATTAAACTGTTTAAGTCCGTATATGCAGCAAACAAATCTTTCTAGTATGTCAAATATATGTGCTTCGATGTCTGGATAGTTCTTCAGTTTTGAGAAGGCTTCGATGAAATCAGTTGGGTTTTGAAGAATTGTAAGTGGCCGCTTCTTGCCTTTTTTGAAAAATGCAGGGTTGAAGTCACATCCTGTGAAAGCATGGAATCCTGGAAGAGCTTGACATAAATCTGGTCCCAATGATTCGTAGAGCTTCGACACGTTGATGAACCTTTCTGCATTACCAACGCCAACTTTCAGCCAAAGTCTTACATTTTCTTTCAAGTGCTGCATGTTTCCAAGTGCAATGACGAGAATGTCCGTATCGGAACAGCGAATAAGAACATTCGAATCTGGCTCCACTTGACAGGCGTGGAAAATGACTTTAGTGTCGGCTTCTTCGTGTGCAGGACATGCTTTATTTTCGTCTTCTGTTCTAACAACAGCTCCATTAACTTCCAAAAATTTGTAACAATTTTTATAGTTAACATAAACTGTTTTATTTTTGAAGAATGTCACCATCTCTTGATTTTTCCAGTCTTCGATCAAAAAAGACACCAAGCTCTCCTTAAAATTAATATTTCTCAGCTCGGATAGAAAGTCTGCAGGCCTGATCGGGACCCTTTGATACATTTGACTTCGGTTTGTACCTCGCAACGTGTGTTCATTGTCCTTGATTGAGGGTGAGAAATACTCGTCAAAGGTTACTATCACCGTTCCGGCTGTACATCTCGTAAACATCTGCAGTATCTTTTTTGAAATATTTCCAAAAGAAGCTGGGATCTCTCTCATCAGATGAAGAATGAAAAATCCATCGAAAATTTGGACATCTACATGCGATGGTGGTTCTTTGTTTTCCTTTGTTTCCAAAATATTCAATAGGGTAGATTTAGCTGTCTTGCAGATAGTTCCATCGATGTGGCAAAGTGACAGTGGAACAGGAGTCAATGGATAGGTCAATATTTTTGCAATGTCCAGAGAATTTTCACGAGAGATTCCTAGCAGTCTTCCAAAAAGGTCACGTTGCAAGCGAACTTCAACAATTTTCCCAGAGACCGTCATTTTTTTCTTCTGTGAATCTTACCGTGTAACCATAGCTGCTGAAGGTCCTGATAAATTAAGTTCACTTTCGGAGGCTACCGATTCTACATTTGATTGTTTATATTTTACTTTAAGCGCAGTAAAATTGTTCAAACATTTTGAATGATAACCTTCACTTTCACTTATTGGATTCAACTTCACTTTACACCCAACCAAACTATTTGCTTGACGAATTTTCAAAATTCCAAGACATTTATCTAAACGTTCTTGATTGAATAAAATTATTTTGTCTTTTTTTCCACCACAAAAAACACAAACTGGTTTAACATTAGCCATCGCACCAAATTTCTTAACACGTCTATTATTTAGTAGAAAAGGAATCGTACTATAAGATAATAGCTCCCTTCATCGGTCTTTATATATAATAAGATTGAAAAAAAAGCAATTAAAAGATCATTTTTTTAACCCTTTTTAGGTAAATTATCAAAAATTATTTTTCCTAATTACTTTTTCTTGGAAAAAGAGCATTTAACCCTTTTTAGGTAAAATATGCAAAATAATTTTTCTCCATTACTTTTTCTTTGCACCAATTAGGAAATCAGGTATAAAAAAATTTACTATGAAAATCAGCCAATAAATGGTTTTTCCAATTATATTTTTTTTTGCACAAGTATGAACTCAGGTATAAAAATAGGGAAAGGAAAGTATTCATTTGAAAATAAATTGATAATTTAAAAAAAAAGTAACATTTTTATCCATGAATTAAATAAAAACAACTTCATCATTGACAAACAAAATGTTTTTGAAAAAAAAAAAAAAATAGACATTTATATTGAAAAAATTTACATTTTTGATTGCAAAAAATGTTTCATTTAAAAATAAATATATTACCAGTGGCAATTCTGGTAAGGATCTCACAAATAAAAATGTGAAATTAAGATTGCAATAATCCTATCAATTTGTGCCAGTTACGACTTTTGCAACAAAATACACATTACGTTTCGTTATGAAACAAAAAAAAAATTAAGGGTGTTTGAGACCCATAACCACCCCCACCGCACCACTCTCAATTTTTTATGGTTTGATTTATATTAGTGCCAGAAATAAAACTAATTATTTTAAAAGAATTTCGTTTTGAATATATGGGTATCAAGAAACCATATAAAAATGTGTTTGTATCCCATTTGCCCTTCTTTGTGCCCCTTTTTATTATATTATTGTTATAAGATATAAAATTATGCAAAAAATATGCATATTTCTTGTATACATTTAGTTTCATAGCTGTTTAGATAAAATTAAATAATTAATAGATTAAAAAGGGTGTTTTTCCCCTCTTTGCCCCCTTTTTTGGAGTGATATTAGACTTTTAGAGCTGATATTATTTTTTCAGTGTTCTTTATTAAAAGGTCTACAAAATTCATCAAAACATTGTTTCTCTCCCAGATTTCTACCCAAAAACAAAATATTTTTGGATTGTATACAGTATGCGACAGTGTGACTATTTTCGATCCTGCCGGCGACTTCTCCCCGGGACGCAAGCGGCAGGCATGGTTTTTCCTCTATTTTAAATGTCAAACTAACTATCTAAACATACTTCAGCCCTTATCACATATAACAATTTGACGGTTTTTTTTACAACTTTAGGTCAGCGGCAGGATAACTTCGCCCCACTGTCCAGGTGGCAGGCATGGTTTTTTTTCTCAAGGCAGTGCCAACTAACGTTCTAGACCGGTTTCAAGTCTTATCATGTTAGACATGTGACCTCGTTTTTTTTACAACTTTGAAAATTTTTTGCCACTTATTGCCCCACTGTTGAGGTGGCAGGCATCGATTTTGTTGATTACATTTGCCTAAACTACAGATAAAAAAATAATTTAAGCGTTATCATCATTAACATTGAATAATGACGCTGGCTCCCGGGCTACCACGTCTGGCTTAAAATTATTAAATTCGCTGCTCAGGGAAAGAAACAACATCACAGAGTGCTAACTCAAAATAGTTGACAAACTGACAATAACTCCAAATTGACACAATGAAATGCATGTCTCCTTTTTACTTTTTCATATCTCATTCTTAATCACGTCGTTGTACAGGATATTAAAAGGGGAGGGATTTTTTTGTTGGACTAAAAAGTATTTTCACAATATTTTTGTTCCTGCGCGAGATTAAGTGTCATTTATTTATCAACGGGATGCACAATATATGTATATGTATAATACTGGTGTCATTAAGAACACTCTTTACAGATTTTATTCTTTCTTTATTAAATGGGGCCATTAATAATTTATTTAAACTGTTTTTATTTTGTCATGACAGAGAAATATTTTATTATTGCACATGTAAAATGTTACTTTTTTGGAAAGGAAGAAAAAAATTTCAATTCTTAACTTGTTTTTCATTGTGTATGCCTTAGTGTCGCAAAAAACAAAATATAATTTATCAATGTTAAAAAAGCTAATGTGGAAGGTATACCGAATTCATAAAAAAAAAACCTTAGTAAGTGAGAAAAAGGTCCACATTTTTGAAATAACATATAAAACATACTTGCAAGGAAGCTCAAAGTGCCAATGAGGCCAGAAAATCAAGAAATATAATATATAGTTTCATGTTAATTTGAGTACTATTTTTAAAAGGTTTTATACTTGGAGAAATCTTTTATCATTCAACTTTATGCAAAGGCAAATACGCAGAACGCAACACCACCCTTTAAGTAAACTAAAATTTAAAAGACGATTAATAAGCTTTTTTTGTAAAGAGATACTCTCAATGTTAATATTTTCTAAAATCAGTTTAGATAATGGTACAGATTAAGACTATTTTCATTTTAAACGTTTATATTCCTCCAAAAAGTTTAGAGTCTGTTTATAGCGAACTCTTCTTGGCATTAGACTTTCTTTTCAGTTTGTCCTGCTGTGATTTTAATTTACCACACATTGACAGGATTCCATCTGAAGACGAATCTTTCCTTGAAGCCTCTCTCTCTTCTTCACAATTGCAACTTTATTTTCTCGATAAAATCCTTTTCTTGACTTAAGTAATCAACTTACTGAACACAGTAATTCCTTTGATTGCTTATGTAATTTTGATTTCAGAAGGGCAAATTTCCAGTTGTTGTCTGAAGATTTAATCATTTCTGGAATTGCTGATACATAAGCATTTTCTAATATTGACGAAGCAGTTTAAAATTTTTAAAAGATCCTTAATTATTGTTTGCAAAAAAATCTACCTTTAAAGAAATCAAGAAATACAAACTTTAGCCACCCTTGGTATACGAAAGAATTGCGTTTACTGCGTAACAAAAAAAAATAAAATGCACGACTGGGTCGCACGAACTTGCTCCTGTATGCAAAGAGTCTGTTTAAAAAAGCACCTATATAAGATTTAAAATTATACCTTTAAAACAAGTTTGTCTTCAAAGATTTAAATGCTATTCGATTTGTCAAAAAAACCGCGCGATTCATCCGAAGACACAACTCATCCTAGGACAACTCATCCCGGAAATGAATTGGTATTTACAATAGTTATAGTTATAAACAATACATACATATGTACCAAATGCATTATCTAATTTGGATAAAAGATAGTAGTCAGCCCTATCATGAATTCCATCGTAGTCGGAATTTTTACGAATCCCGAAAAACTGTATCATGAAATCCGTTCGTAATGCAAAAAAACTTTACCTGAAAAATAAGTTTGTCTTCAAAAATTTAGATGCCATTTTATAAATAAAAAAAACCTTGATTTTTCAAAAATTTTTTTTGAAAATCGTTAGAGCGGTTTTTTTTTTAAATTAATTTTTTATATATAAAATTTTTAAATTTTGTTCTAAAAATATTTTTGGTATGCAGTTGTTTAGTGATTGTAAATATACGCTCTACATTTGAATTTCGTAAAAAAATGTTGACCCGTTTTTGAGATATAGAATTTTGAAATAAAAAAATTCAATATTTTTTTAAAAATCCAAACAATAAAAAATTTCACTTTTGATAATCAAATATTGTTAAGGCAATATAAGAGCTTATTCAGAAAAAAAATTAGTGAAATCGGTTGATAAGTTGCTGAGAAAATTAAGAAACAAAATAACGGTTCTATGAGCGGTACCTTTCCTGAGCAATACAAAAATATGTTTTTCTTATGAAAAGAAGCCAAGTTTAAAAATAAAATTTTAGAGAAAATTTTAAAAAAATCTTTCGGTTTGTTTTTGAGAAAATTCGAATTTTCGTTTTTTGACCAAAAAAATTGTATGGGGGCCACTGTTAGTTTTGGTCTTAAAAAAAAAAATAAAAAAACGCCTAACGCGAATCTGCTGAAAATCTTAACTTCCAAGTTTGAACTCAATCGACCCAATGGTTTAGGCTATAGGAGCGTGGACAGACAGACAAAACAGACCGGACGGAATCGCGGGACCCACTTTTTTCGACTTCTCTACCATCGTAATATCATGTTTGATTAAAATCTCGAGTTCGAAATTTTGCACGAATGCAAAACTTGCCATATAGTTCCTATATGTCGCAAGTAATAAGGCATGAAAAACTTATCTCAAAACTCTGTCTCCTATCAACTTCTCTTTTTATATTGAACTCTTTAATGAATTTTAGTCTCTTTCTAATTTGTTATACGCTAGTTATGTTACTGATATGAGGACCTCTTTGAAACTTGTTGGAAACTTGTGAACTTAAAGAAAAAATCAGATAACTTTCCAGTTAACTTCACTTACAAGAATCTTTCATCAAATACAACTGTAGATATCTGTGACGCTTTCACAACAAATTTCCGTGAGTCATTTGTCAATAGCCCTGAAGTAGTTGATGAAGTATATTTTTATAATCTTTACTCCTTTCCGCAAAACATCCCTGTGCTACAGAGTACGGTCCTTAATCTTTTATACGTTTTGAATAATGAATGTTTAGCCGGTCCCAATGGTATTCCCCGATAGTATTAAAGAAGTGTAGTAATGCTTTAGTTGAACCTTTTACATTCATATTCAAATTTTCTCTAAAAACAGGCATATTTCCCAGTATATGGAAGAAGTCATTTCTAACACCAATTTTTAAGAAAGGTAACAAGTCGGATATAACAAACTACAGGCCCATTGCAAAGCTTTCTTGCATTCTTAAATTGTTTGAACAAGTTGTTTGTGAAAGTGTAGCATTTTTTAATAAAAATCTAATTTGCGAACAGCAACATGGTTTTGTGAAAAAAAGATCAACCGCTACAAATCTCCTCACATTCTCAAACATATGTTCAAACGCTTAAGAACAAGGTTATGAAGTTGACTGTGTATACACTGACTTTTCTAAAGCTTTTGACCAACTTAGCCACGGAATTATTTGATTTAAACTCAAAGCTCTTGGTTTTCCATATTTTTTAGCTTTTATTAAATCATACCTTGAAAACAGATCCTATGAGGTAAAATTTAGAAATTGTCATTCTGAACCTTTTGTTGCTCAGTCTGGTGTTCCCCAGGGGAGCCATCTTGACCTTTTTTGGTCATCCTGTTTATTAACAATGTATCGTCATGTCTACGCTCAAGTGAACTTCTCATTTTTGCTGACGACATGAAGATTTTTAAAATAATAAAGTCCACCCATGATCGTATCCTTTTACAAGCCGACATTGATAGTTTCACATTTTGGTGTGGGAAAATAGTCTTGCCCTCAACCCTTTAAAATGTCAGACGATAACTTTTACTAATATACGAATCGGTAATGTATTTGATTATTGTATATCACAGCAAATACTCTGTCGCGTCTCCACATATAAAGATTTAGGTGTTCATTTCTGTTCCAACTTAATTTACACATCACGCATCGCAAGTATGAACTCCCTATTACGAAATTCATAGAAAACGTATTGAATCAATTCCTTGGGAAGATTCTTATGATCTGCCTCCCTATGAACATCGTATTCAGCTTCTTCAAATGCAATCTCTCCATCAAAGGCGTGTTAATAATGACTTAATATTTCTGGGATGGGTTCGATATCCTGGTTTTTGTATTCCCGTTTCTTAAAATCCCGATTTTAACATCCCGTTTTTTATAATCCTGCTTTTTATAATCCCGATTTTTTAAAATCCCGCTTTTTGTAATCCCGTTTCTTATAATCTGGTTTTTTTACTATCCCGATTTTGTAATAAAAACTAGTTGTTAAATTTTAAAAAATCATCGCCCGATTTTGTAAATTAAACAACTAGTTTTTATTGAAAAATCAAAATTATAAAAAATTAAAATAAATTAAAAGAATGAGATATTTTTCTAGAGTCATTTTATTGTAACCTTTAACAAAAATAAAATGTCAAAAAATAAAAACATAAATTAAAGTAGTATTTTTTTAAAACAAAGCAAAAAAAAAAAACAATATCAAATCAACTAACAAAGTCAACAATAGCTGTAAAACCGTAAACAAAAAGTAGATTTGTTGTAGGATGCATATTGTTTATGCAAGAGTTAATATTGTAAACAAAAATTAATGTTTCTGTACAGTAAAAACAAGACAAATTACGATATTACTATATTCTCGCACAAGTAACTTAACATTCAAACTTTTGACTTCCATTGTTATTTAAAAGACGGGATTGTCGGAATTTGGCGGGATTTTAAAAAGAGGGATTGTAATTGATCGGGATTTTGAATAAGCGGGATTTTAAAAGACGGATTTAAAAAAATCAGTATTTTAGAAGACGGGATTTTAAAACTTTTTTTTTTTGGGATTTTAAAAAGCGGGATTCCGATACGCTCCCAATATTTCTTCATCAACTCATTAATGGTGAAATTGCTATCTTACCTTATCTTGCTATTGCTATCTTGTGTACATTCGAAGCAAAACTCATCACCTGCGTTCATTTGATTTTATACATATTACGTGCGTTTTGTTTACATTCCATATATAGTAAAGTGAGAAATTGCCAACAAAACGATCCGCAGTGGTCCGATTTTTATATTTGAAAGTTGATACAACTGAATATTTGCCAGAATAATTTATCAAAAAATTCCAAAAAAATAGCGAAATTCAGACCAGGGGTGAAATCGTGTAAGCTGATTTTTGATAGTTGACTATCAAAATAATTAAAATACGTCTGTGTAATGTGAAAGTCGATTTAAAAGTTTTAACCAAACAATTTGACATAAAATAAAAACTTCAAGAAAGGGGTTTGTTCGTAGACTACTACATTAACATGTAGTGTTGAAGCGAGCTTGAAGCTCGCCTAAATTCTTTATATACCTGAATCGAGTTGAAATGAGCTTGATTTGCTCGATTCCGGTCGGGGATCGAAAAGTTGTTAAGAAAAACTTGTGTAGAGGAGTTGGTTTTACAGATAATGCGTTATGGTCTGTTTATTTGCATGTTTGTGTATAAAAAATATAGTTTTGTTTTAATCAAATTAAAAAAAAAATTGCACATGGAGTAGGTAGCATATTCCTATATGGTGCTGAACTTTTCATTGTTTAACACGAATCAAACTATCTCACTTGCACTTTATAAGAAACATCGAATCAAACTATCTCACTTGCACTTTATAAGAAACATCGAAACACCATTTGCATTTGAGAAAGTGCTGTCAAACTTAATCATTTTTAAATCTTCTTGTGCGATGGAAATACCAAAAGAAACTGAGATAAACCTTTGGTGGAAACATAGCAAAACATAAATATCTTTTCTATTGCTTTCTCTTGCAAAATAAGCCCAGTTAGTCCATTTTCACTAACAAAACTAAATAATATCAACAATAATACATTGTTTTTTTCCCCAATGGAAAACACACATGATTACAAATGCACAACTACTCAACGAACACAGCCATCGAGATACAAATGCAATATCAATCGTACCAACATTTGAGAACAAAATCACATAAGATTCATTCGAGACTCATATAAATGTCAAAAACCTATCCATAGTGAGATTCTACTCTAAGTTTTATCGGTGTTATTCTCACTATGGATATTGTTTTTGTTATTCGTGTAAAATCCTACTTTACTATGGATAGATTTCCCAACAAAACACGGGTATTGATTTCCATAAAACTAACTATGAGAAGAATGAAGCTTTGAGTCGAATGAGCATTTTATATAAGTTAAACTGTTCATCGATAGATTTAAATCTAAATAAGGTGGGATTAAAATCATTGTTTAGATTCAGTGCTCCACTATCGTAAACGTCTTTATTTTATTTTTTGTTCTGTAATAGTTCGTGTTAAATGTTAATTATGTTTTGTATTTTGTGCGTGTGTTAACCTTTAATTGTATTATTTTCTTACTAACAACTAACACATGCACTTATGATGAGCCTCTGATCGTAGTTTGAAGCTTGCTATAAGCTGACTACTTTCTGAAAATTCTAAAGTGAAAAAAAATATGTGTGATTTCCTAGAGTAACAAATAAGAATGAACATCCCGTGGCTTCTTAAGTAAATATATCTTTTATTCTGTTTTAATTGTTAAAATTTTCTTTAAAAATTAGGTAAGGGTATGTTATTATCATTTTTGACGGACAAAATTTGTCATTCCTGATTCGTTTCAATGTAACGAAACACTTGATTTATTCATTCAATTTTATTCAAGACCATCTTCAATTCAACTCCTATGAATAAAAAATAACGTATGAGCATCCTGTTTCAACAAAAAAGAAAACAAAATATATTATGTCTTCGAACTACATATATTCATGTTCGATATAGTTAGTTTGTTCATGGCTAAAATTTGCCTTAAGGTTGTTTGAATAATTTTTTCTTTGGCAAAAAATATGTTAAAGAAAATATTGGATAACTCAAGAAAAAAACTATGGTTTATATTTGCTTCTACATAATTCAGCGCTCATAACAAAAACTTTCCTTTCGAGGTTCATTAGATATTTTTTTTTAATATTCAAATTAACTGTTATGCCAGAGGTCTTGTGCCACCTAAAGTCGTACATACGATATGAGTACTTGTAAGATTTGCGGTAAGACAATAATTTTTTTTTCGAAATTCAATCCAGAAGAAGTATGTAGCTAAACGAATTTTTCTTCATGTTACAAGTTCTGCTCCTCAAAATAATCTGTACAGTTTTTAAGAATTGCGAAAGAATAGATTACTTAAAGCACAGATAAGAAACTATACAGATGTATATCTTATCTGTGCTTAAAGATTCGTATTCTTTATTTGATGTTTAAAAAAATAACCATTAAATATTGTTTTTTTTAATAAAAAAACATCTTTCTGCGTTTTGTTTGGAATTTTATAAGGGCTTTTCAATATCAAGCCATTTGGTTTGGTGGATTTCTAATTATCTAGAAATCAAAATGGCTCCACCCAACCAATTATTGATATCTGAATCATTTGGCTTTACAAAAAATGGGAAATTCAAACACCATCAATTGAATAGTCAATTTGACTGAGTCGTGTGCAGCAAGGTTAAAAGTTGTGAGAGTTGCCGAAGGGGTAGGTGATCAAAGAATATTTTGTTTGCTAATAGTAGCAATGATAGTTCAAAATGTCTTAAATAAACAAATAACACGAAGAATCTAGTGTATGAAATCTGTACTCTAAAACAAGTAACAATAATGTACACACATGTGTTATGCATGTTGAACATCGATTTTAAGTGACTTTCTCTCTTAAACATTTCCTAACCTGGGAACTGACTTTTCGTACAAGAAAAGATTTCCGCTTTCTTGTAAAGTCATACATTTTTAAACATTACATCCAACAAGACAAACGTGAGCAATAAAAACTAAATAAACGACTATTGCCAACAGTTCAGTAAAGGAGTCATGGAATCGGGATGTTTTGACCCAACACAATCGTTTTCTATATGTATAATGTATATGATATGTATATAAATGACTTTAATTCTTTTTGTGAATCAAGACTTAAATTGATAGCCAATGCGTGATGCAGAATAGACAACAATTTCATCAAAGGATATATGTACAATACAAGAAACAACTACAACAGATAAGTCGATATAAAGCTTGAACTCTGCCCACAAACATAAAAGAAAACTAAAATAAATAATTTAATACCTCTGAACGAGTGTTTCACCAATGATGTGAACGCACAAATAAAAGAATAGTCCTTGAAGGTACAAGGATTTTATACAAAAACAATTTATGTGGTACGAGCAGAATATTTGACATAACAGAATGGGGTATGATCGTATGAACATAAAAATGCGGTTGATTCAAAAATAAAAAAAAAACGAGGCTGGGATGCGACCCACACTGATAGCTTCCCATCCCGTCTGTCAATTTGTTTTGCTTAAAAGTTTGTAGGTTTTCGTGTTTTCTTGAAAAAGTTGTCAGTTGAATTATTCTTAAAAATTTAAAAATTATCAACAATATTTTACATATAATGAAATAGTTTGTTTTCAAAGTCTATTTTTGTTGACGAGATTTTTAGTCGAAAACCAATTTTTACCAATTTTAGTAGCATTTCTTAAAAGTTTTCATTTTTTATATAAACAAATACAAATTAGATGAATGAAATTAATTTTAAGTCAATATCTTTTATTGTTCACGAGATATCGGGAACCGAACATCAATTTTTACCAAATTTGCTTACTATTTTTTGTAGATTTTATTTTTTTATGGAAAAAACGGACTGTTGGATTTTTATAAAAAATTCATTGAATGTCGAAAACAATATTTTCTGTGAGATAAAATAAGTTTGAAGCCAATATTTTTAATTTTTAAAAAGATATTTGAGGCGAAAATCAATTGCTTACCAACTTTTAGTAATGCTTTCTTTAGGTTTTTATTTTTTTTAAAAAAACTTTCCATTCGATTTTCTCAAAATTTTACTGATATTTGATAACAATATTTTTTAAAAGATAAAATTAGTTCAAAGCCAATATCTCAAAGTTTTGAAAAGATATTTAAGTCGAAAATCAATGTTTACCAACTTTTATTAATTTTTTGTTTAGGTTTTTATTTTTTTGTAAAATAAACTGTCAATTCGATTTTTCTCAAATTTTTTCCGAATGCTTGAAGCCATAATCTCAAATTTTTGAAAAGATTTTTGAGTCGAAAATCAATTTTTAAAAACTTTGAGTAATGTTTTTTTTTTAGGTTTTTACTTTTAATTAAAAAAACTTTCAATTCGATTTTTCTCTAAACTTTACCAGATGTAAAAGACGCTATTCTACAATGCACAAAATTGTTCTGGAGATAATATCATTTTTTCTTCATAAAATTTTCGACGTGACAAATATTTTTTGTTCAGTTTTTTTTTGATTTATAAAAAGAACTGTTGATTGGAATTATTTAAAAAAAAACATTTGTTTGGTATCTCGCAGAATATATAATATAAAATTTAATTCAAATCTCTAGCGTTATTGGGTCGTGAGATATTTTGGGTTAACCAAAATGTTCACCTTTTTTTAAATTGCTATGGTAAAAAAACCACGCACCCAATTTTTTTGAGAGTCCTTTCTGCATCTTTCTGCTTTATTATCTGTATAAAACAATTTATTTGAAGTCGATATCTCTATTGGTTCTTGAGCTATAAATAAAATAAATTGGGTGGCGCAACAGTCCGTTGAGAACTAGGGCCTAGGGACTTACAACTATCAACCATTCCTGTGTGCGAGTACTGTTATCATGGATTGAGGGGACCTGCAGTTTGAACCCGAATCCGAACGCACTTTTCATGACAAGAATTACTCTTGGAGAATTTGTCAATCCCTCGCAAGAGGCAGTACCCGTGAAAAAACCTTTAGATGGCATAGGCAGGGATCGAACACAAGACCTCTGGCATGACAGTCCAATGCACTAACCATCATGCCACGGGTACTACGTTCTTGAGCTATGGACGACAAAAAAATGTACGTCGCAAACGTACGGACGTAAGGACTTAATAAAAAATTAAATAATGCTTTAAAAACATATCGCAGCATCTAGACATTTTGACCGTCGTCGTCGTTTGTTTTCTAAATTGCAGAATGGATATACTTAGTTTTTATTAATATTTACGAGTCTTTAAATGACAACTATATGTTAAAGATAGTATTTTAAACACGCATATAAAAAAAATTGTAAGAAGTTCGTTATATAGAAAAAGTCAAAGGTCTAAAATAAATAGATTCAAAAACTCTGAAACTGAAAAGCAAAAACTTAAAACTTTTGAATACAAAATAGGAAAAGAGGCTGGGATGCGACTCACACTGATAACTTCCCATCCGTACCTCTCTTTCAATTTGTCTTAAACTTTAACAAAATATTAATAACAGTGCAAATTTTAGAAGGATCGAATTTTCATTTTGTTTTCCAAAAATTAAAAACATACAATAATACTACTGAAAATTAGTTAAAATTTATTTTTGACCCAAATATCTCTTGAAAATAATGTTAATGGCTTCAACATTTCTTAAATTTATAAAAAATATTGTTACCAGTATTATGTAATGATCAATCCAATCCAATTCACAGTTTTTTTTATGCAAAATAACAAACTTCCAAAAGTACTACTAAAATTTGGTTAAATTTTTTTTTTTTCGATATTTCCTTTTATCTAAATTCTTTAAAACCTTTATATGTAACATTACTTTATATAGACGCTGTCGTTTTTTATTTTAAATATAAACAAATATATATTGAGGGTGGAAAATTTAGTTTTTCCGTCGGCTATTTGGTCACTTTATTTTGGTAAAGAAAACAAATTCTTTAACTTGTCCCGACGTTTCGGCAAGGATTGTTGCCTTCTTCAGGGGAACTTTATTTTATGAAAACAGAAATAGATAAACTTATAAGTATGCACAACAATTATAACAAACAGTATATTAAACTTACATTCAAGTTTGAAGTTATGTCATTAAATCAAAATAGGATATAATTACAATTATAAAAACTGTAGCAACTTCTTCGTATGAAGATTTGTCTTAATTTGAAAATACAAAATTTGTGTGTTAGGATTTAGAGGAAATGAGATAGCAATATATTGATGAGATATCTTGTGTGTCTTGTTTTCTATTCATGTTATTTTTATTGTTAAGGATGTGTAAAGTTTCTAGTGTGTATCTCTTGGAGATGTGTTTTTCGGTTTGAAGAACCTCGGCACCGTCAAAGTCTGGATGATGTCCATTTTCAATCGCGTGTAATGCAAGAGCTGTTTTGGCTGGGTTATTGTTTTTAATGTCCGATTTGTGATTTGAAAGACGTTGTCGTAGAAGTTGTTTCGTAGTTCCAATGTAGCATAGGTTGCATGGTTCTTGAGATTTACCCTTACAGTTTATTTTATAGATTACGTCTGATTGTTGGTCTTTTTCAGTTTTTGCTTTTAAATTTGAGAAGAGGTTTCCAAGTGTCCGGTTCGATTTGAAAGCTAATCGGATGTCTTGAATATTATTTTGGATAGCCTGTTTGAAGTTGTCTGTGAGCTTTGGAATGTATGTTACGCTGTTGAAAAATCCATTATTTGTTGGTAAATCATCAGGTTCCTTAGGTCTTCTATATTTGTGTTTTAAAAATAATTCCCGGATTATCGTATTAGGGTATCCATTGTCTCTTAGTATGTTGGTTATTCGTCTCTCATTAGTCTGGTGGAATTCTTCATCGCTGATTGTGAGTACTTTGTGAATCATATTGTAAGCTGTATTTATTTTGATGTGTTTGGCATGGTTAGATCGAAAATTGGTCAGTCTACCTGAACAGGTATCTTTTTGGAACCAGTCAAACTTTAATTTATTGTTGTTGCGAATAATTTTGATGTCAAGAAAGGATATTGCACAATTATTTTCATGTTCTACGGTGAATTGTAATTTTGAATGAAATTTGTTGAGTGTTTGAAGTACGTCATCAATATAGTTTTTGTCAATTATTGCGAAAATGTCATCCACATATTTGGCTATGAAGCTTGGTCGGTTTGGTGAGGAATCAAAACATTGGTCAAGTAAATGGTCCATAACAATATCTGCAATCGTCGGTGAAAGTGGATTACCCATCGGCATACCAAAAATTTGTTTATAGATGTCCAAAGACCGACGATTGCAGATATTGTTATGGACCATTTACTTGACCAATGTTTTGATTCCTCACCAAACCGACCAAGCTTCATAGCCAAATATGTGGATGACATTTTCGCAATAATTGACAAAAACTATATTGATGACGTACTTCAAACACTCAACAAATTTCATTCAAAATTACAATTCACCGTAGAACATGAAAATAATTGTGCAATATCCTTTCTTGACATCAAAATTATTCGCAACAACAATAAATTAAAGTTTGACTGGTTCCAAAAAGATACCTGTTCAGGTAGACTGACCAATTTTCGATCTAACCATGCCAAACACATCAAAATAAATACAGCTTACAATATGATTCACAAAGTACTCACAATCAGCGATGAAGAATTCCACCAGACTAATGAGAGACGAATAACCAACATACTAAGAGACAATGGATACCCTAATACGATAATCCGGGAATTATTTTTAAAACACAAATATAGAAGACCTAAGGAACCTGATGATTTACCAACAAATAATGGATTTTTCAACAGCGTAACATACATTCCAAAGCTCACAGACAACTTCAAACAGGCTATCCAAAATAATATTCAAGACATCCGATTAGCTTTCAAATCGAACCGGACACTTGGAAACCTCTTCTCAAATTTAAAAGCAAAAACTGAAAAAGACCAACAATCAGACGTAATCTATAAAATAAACTGTAAGGGTAAATCTCAAGAACCATGCAACCTATGCTACATTGGAACTACGAAACAACTTCTACGACAACGTCTTTCAAATCACAAATCGGACATTAAAAACAATAACCCAGCCAAAACAGCTCTTGCATTACACGCGATTGAAAATGGACATCATCCAGACTTTGACGGTGCCGAGGTTCTTCAAACCGAAAAACACATCTCCAAGAGATACACACTAGAAACTTTACACATCCTTAACAATAAAAATAACATGAATAGAAAACAAGACACACAAGATATCTCATCAATATATTGCTATCTCATTTCCTCTAAATCCTAACACACAAATTTTGTATTTTCAAATTAAGACAAATCTTCATACGAAGAAGTTGCTACAGTTTTTATAATTGTAATTATATCCTATTTTGATTTAATGACATAACTTCAAACTTGAATGTAAGTTTAATATACTGTTTGTTATAATTGTTGTGCATACTTATAAGTTTATCTATTTCTGTTTTCATAAAATAAAGTTCCCCTGAAGAAGGCAACAATCCTTGCCGAAACGTCGGGACAAGTTAAAGAATTTGTTTTCTTTACCAAAATAAAGTGACCAAATAGCCGACGGAAAAACTAAATTTTCCACCCTCAATATAACACTAAAAGTGGTCAATACAACAAATCATAATAAACAAATATATCACAATCCAGCAGTAAAAAGTAATGGGATCTTACACTATACAATTTGGCAGAAATGTTTTATGCTATGTTTTTGCGGTTAAGACCTGTACCTCAGGAACAACTTTTGAAATGAAATTGTAAATTGGTTAGCTACATATCACTGTTTCTTACTTTTTTAGTTCTCAATATAGAAGGGATCAAATCGGATAAGTTTGTTCCTGTAAAAAAGTTATAGTGCCTGAGGATTTAGCTTTGATTCGTGATCAATTCTAATGTATTAATTAGAAATTATTCTTGCTGTTCAAAACTTGTATTCACACACAGTTTTAAATGTAATTTATATAAACTGCAACAAAATATTTTCAGTTTGTATTTTGTCCACATTTTTTCAGTTTAGCGAGAATATACGAATTTTAACTTAAAGGTATATATTTTTAAACTAAAAAAACACGTATTTCACAAAAGAAAGTTCAAGTGTAAGTTAATTAATTATTGATTCAAAATAGCTTGCAGCCTTTAGTCCTTGAAAAAATTTGGCGTTTCGTCCGGGTGGAACTCACATGGACTCATCAGTTGACTGAGTGAGGCACCTTGTCAAGACGCAATTTTTCCAAAATTTCAGTTCATCTAACATAAGTTTTTATGCAAAAACTTACTACGAACTATATTCAACCAAGTTAAAATTTCTTAACATTTGAAGTTGAAAATTAAAATCTAATAAAAAATTAAAATCTAATAAAAGATTATAGCTCAGGGCTTAGCTTAAGTTTTATAAAAGAGGTTTGTCATAATACAAATTCTATATACTGTTGAAAAAATTCAAGCAAAGTAGAAGACAATGCACTATATTTCGGACTTGTTGAATTATTGATTCAAAATAGCTTGCAGCCTTTAGTCCTTGAAAAAATTTGGCGTTTCGTCCGGGTGGAACTCACATGGACTCATCAGTTGACTGAGTGAGGCACCTTGTCAAGACGCAATTTTTCCAAAATTTCAGTTCATCTAACATAAGTTTTTATGCAAAAACTTACTACGAACTATATTCAACCAAGTTAAAATTTCTTAACATTCGAAGTTGAAAATTAAAATCTAATAAAAAATTAAAATCTAATAAAAGATTATAGCTCAGGGCTTAGCTTAAGTTTTATAAAAGAGGTTAATCAATTATGTAATCGGCGCGGCGTTAGTATAGATGTAGGAAAATATTAATTACTTAATTTATTAATTTACATTTCAATTCAATGTTTTAAGTTTTTATTTTCATTTCTTACAGAATATAAAGAAATCATGCAGACCAATGTTCAAATTGACTCAAAAAACCTCCGACCAAGAAGCGAAGAAAATTATCGTGGCAGAGGTCATCATATAACAATAGAGGCAAGTATAAGTATGTAGTACTATAGTTATCGAACATGGTTTGGACTTGGAGTGATAAATAGATAGATAGATAAATAGATAGATAGATAGATAGATAATTGATTTTTATTGATTTAAAGATTATTTTACAATTATTACATAAATATTATATTACAAAAATCAGAATAGCATGTCATTTGCCGTCTGCCAGATTGACAACTTTAATAAATTAAATTACTGTAATTAACAACAAAAAAAAAAAACAATAAAAAGAAAAAAAACATTTTAAAAAGGCCAATTTAAAAAAAAAACAGAGAAAAAAAAAGAAAAAAAAGAAATAAAAAGATAAATAAAAAGTAGGAATAAACAGTTCCCTTGGAAGGCGTTATATAAAAAGGAAATTTGGATTTTATTAATTATTCTTTTACATTATCAAAACATTGTCGTAGGATAAAATATTATAAATATAAATATATATGTATATATATATAAATATTATTTCGAATTTATTTTATGGTTAAATATTTTTAAAATAATAGATAGTAGAAGTCGTTTTGTGTCCCTAGTTTTTGAGTGATTCAGACAACAATTAGCTTTATTTAAAACGTTATCCAACTGAAAATGTTTTATATATTATTATGTATATGCCTAACTATTTTGTTTTAAAATATTAAAAGTTTATCCATTTAATAAGTGACAGTTGAAAATATTAGGTATTTGCAAAAACGAAGAAAGGCGTAAATTACTAAATTTTAAAGTAACAATTTGTAGGTAATATTCCTTTTTTGGCAATAGTAAATTAATTTGTCAAATCGTAAAATAAATTGAAACATTTCCAAAACTGATTTTTTGTCTCTTGATGATTATTTTGTGGTGTGAGATTTTATATAAAGACATTATGAAGTTGAAGAATGTAACAATCGGTGAGAATGTATTGAAATTTTATTTGAAAATGTGTAATAAATCGAAGAAAAAATAAAAAAATGTATGTCTTAAGATTTATTTGACTGTTTTTTTAAGTTTAAGTTTTGCTTAAGAACGATGAATAATACTTAGATGGTGGATGTTGATGCTTATACGCCTAGTGTACCCTTAAAATAAAAACCATAATTGTTTGTTATTACTTTTGATTAACACTTCCTATTTTTAAATAAATATCAAACAATGGGTTATAATTCTGATCTCATATGTAATTCATCAATTTTGAATACTTTTAATTCATTATTTAATTCAGTTCGTTTTTTATTTTGAGTTTTATTTTGTTGATTAGAAAGGTCGCGAATACTGCCGGGGTTATTGATTTTATAGAAATCAAAGATAACATATTTATAATTCACGTTAAAATTAATCCTAGTAAACATGTTTTCAATATATAGTCAGTAAATCTCCAAAAGAAATTGGTAAAGACGTCTCCGCGGCGTTTTTTTGTTTTCCAGATTAACACTTTTTTTAACATCGCATATGAAGATTCTGTAATCGGTTGGATTTGTTGAATTGAAAATGTTGACATATCTCGACGTCCCTAATCAAAATCAGATTCTTTTAAAGATATGTCTATCGTCCATATCTAAAGAACCGTCAGAGATGTCGAATTGAAATACAGATAATAACAGCAAAAGATCTTGAACATTAAGTAGACATTTTTTTATAAATTTTGTTTTGACTGAACCCGCATATCTCTTTATCTCTTTAATGTGTATAAGTTTGAAAAAATAGTATTCCCTCCAAATAACTAAAAATATTATTCCCTCCAAAATATTTATGTGCATCGAAGTACATATATCGTTTTTCACATCTAGTAATTTTTTTAGGAAAATCGAAGTGGCATTTTTTTAAAAGTTGGTAAAAGTAAACTCGAATGTCTTAACAACAATTAAAGATATTGGCTTGAATTATAAAAAAAATATTATTCTTTACATTTCGTTAAACTTAAAAAAAATCCAATTGACAGGTTTTTTTTTATTAAAACTACAAATTTACAAAAAAAAACCACAGAAAATTGTAAAAAATGATTTTTAAATCAAATAACTGGAAAATAATTATTTCATTCTATACAAAATATTGTTGTTTACCAAACATTTCTTAGAAAAATCCAATTGGCATTATTATTATATATATAAAAACCTTCAACAAATGCTAGTAAAAATTGATTTTCGGCTAAAACATCTCGGGAACAAAAACAGACATTGAAATCAAACTTATGTTATCGTATGCAAAATATTGTTGTTAAAAAAGAAATATTTGACTGTTAAAAGTCAAATAGTTTTTTTCCTGAACACTGTTATTTATAATAAAATGATTTAAATTCATGAAAATCATGAAAATAAAATAAATATGATCCAGCAATTAGTGTTCATATATGCGTTTCGCCCCGGTGCAATGGTTGGGCTCATCAGAAGATGACCAACCATTGCACCAGGGTCATCTTCTGATGAGCCCAACCATTGCACCGGGGCGAAACGCATAGGTATATGAACACTAATTGCTGGATCATATTTATTTTATTTTCATGATTTTCATGAATTTAAATCATTTTATTATAAATAACAGTGTTCAAAAAAAAAACTATTTGACTTTTAACAGTCAAATATTTTTTTTTTTTTCAAAAAAGCCATAGCACGGCAATAAATTATAGCTACAATTTATCTTCTCTGAAGACTTGTAGCAACCATATAATTCGCAGTTGCTCTAAGTAGCTTGGATTATATGGCATCTCGATTTATTCGAGAAAATATGCGTCAAGACAAGGTGTAATGGTCATCTTCTGATGAGCCCAACCATTGCACCGGGGCGAAACGCATATACGAACACTAATTGCTGGATCATATTTATTTTATTTTCATGATTTTCATGAATTTAAATCATTTTATTATTGTTGTTAAGTTTATTTTTTTTAGAAAAATCCAATCGACAACTTTTCCAATAAAAAAAAGAAAGCAACTTAAAACTAATAAAAAATGGTTTTCGATTCAGACATCTGGAGAACAGAGAAATATATTTAATTGAATTTTATTTTTATCTTACACACAATGTTCTTATTAAAATTTTGTAAAACTTTTAGAAATATCGACAGCCGGTCACGCATCCCAGTATATTTTTTTAGTGAGTGTTTTTAACAGGTTTTCAATGATCAAAGTCATAATTATTGAGTTTCTGATAATTTGATCCTAATATATTTGCTAACTGGATTAATAGTAGGTTGACATCAAGCGTTTGCTTTGTTTGTTTCGCTTTTCTATTTTTTCAGTAAAATTTTAAAACATTTTAAAATATATTCTACATGCATATTTACTATACCTTTGATGTGTTTTATCTAATTTGAATTCCAATTATCGGTCTTATAATCCTTATATCATGTTTTATGCAGTTAATAAATCAATTTAAACAAATGCACCACACTCAGTATTCCTACAGAAATATTAATCAGTAAATTTTAAACTTCAAGCTTCTATTTTACTGTAAGAAGATGATGAAGTGATAAAAATATATGGTTTTGAATATTTATAGACCTTTTATATTTTAAGAGTATAAAATAAAATTAACTAAGACTCTTAGGGCTTATACAATTTTTCCATGGTCAAATTATTTTTATTTTAACTGGGAGGTATCTATTTTGTTGTTGTTTTTTCCTTAAATAAATGACAAAGGTTGATGAAAGAACCCTTTTCAATTTGATTATTTCTATAAAAGTTTCTTTGGAATTCATGAGATGACGATGAAATAAAAGTTAACATTTCAACACGAAAATTACGAATGTGTGTTTGTCAGATGGACAAAAAAAAATAATGGGCCAGAAAAAAATGTCGAAACGAAACCGAATGCGTCATTTTTGCAAAAACCATCAGAGACAAATACAACGACTACCAACAAATGCGGTTCTATGTAGTATGTCTTATATGTTTATGTATAGTTTATTATATACACGAAATAAGACTCTATTTTCCATACATTTTGGAATGTGGTTAGAGTTGGTAATGTTATAATTTGGGGTTGAATTTGTTGTCAGATCATAATTTACCACATTCATGTTAATGAAATTGCGGCAAAAAAGGGATGTCACATTTTACATACAAAAACTTTACAAATTTATATTTTGTTATATATGTACAATGTACATACATATCTATACATATGTATGTATATTAGTAGGTATGATGTAGTGTAATACATTATTAGAAGTTTATTTTGACAAAATAGTCAATAAATTAATAAGCAAAAATGTTGGATATTTTGTAAGAAAAATGTGAAAAGAAAAAAAATATTATTTATTATTATTATTATTATTATTATTATTATTATTATTATTATTATTATTATTATTATTATTATTATTATTATTATTATTATTATTATTATTATTATTATTATTATTATTATTATTATTATTATTATTATTATTATTATTATTATTATTATTATTATTATTATTATTATTATTATTATTATTATTATTATTATTATTATTATTATTATTATTATTATTATTATTATTATTATTATTATTATTATTATTATTATTATTATTATTATTATTATTATTATTATTATTATTATTATTATTATTATTATTATTATTATTATTATTATTATTATTATTATTATTATTATTATTATTATTATTATTATTATTATTATTATTATTATTATTATTATTATTATTATTATTATTATTATTATTATTATTATTATTTATATATATACTGCTATAACTGCTGCAACTTTAAAGACTGTAGTTTGTAAAAAACGGAAATAAAAAGAAAGACAAACTAATTTTGTAACCCTTTTACATTGATTGAATTATACTTACATAAGTATTACTGTAGTATCCGTGTCGTGATGGTTAGTGCTTAGGACTGTCATGCAAAAGGTCTTGAGTACAATCCACGCCTGTGTCACCTAAAAGTTTTTTTTTTCACGGGTACTGCCTCTTGTGAGGTATTGACACATCCTCCAAGAGTAATTCTTTCAAAGAAGTGCTTTTTCAAATTAGCAAACTGTAGGTCCCCTCCATCCCTGACGTGACTCCATTTTAAGTCACCACTCTGTCTGGATCCTTACGGTCATTAATTTTTTATTAATCTGTTGCTTTACGAAATTCATCGGAAAAATTAACAAAATTATTTGAAGATTTGTTATAGCTTATTATCAGCGAAAGGAATATAATTTCCAATTATCGATCCATGATCCAAAAGACAACATAAAGACGTGCGACGTATGCGGGAACTGGTTTCGATTGATGTGCGCTGGAGTCAACAGCTTTATACAAAATAAATATTTCGTATATGCAGCCTGCGCAGATGGTCAGAATAAAAAAAAAAAACGCAACTATAAATATCGATGTCTACGGTGAAAGGAAATTCACCAACTCAATTGCATCATAGTTTTACTCAACCATAGATACAACAAAACGCACTACACTTTTCATCGAAGTCTCTCCGTCAAAAAGCAAACCAATTAATTTACAGCATAAACTTGTATTGTTAGAAGAGCCATCCGACCCCTCGACATCAGTTTTTCAACATCGGCTCTAACTTCTATAAACAAAGTCCTACTTATTGGTCTCGGGAGAAATTCGACAACCTTTCTACACTGAGCAAAAAACAGTTAATCATCGAAAGCACATTCCGCATTGATGAGGATCTCAAAACCCTCCCAAAAAGATCATATTCATATAGAAGAATTGACTTAGAAGAAGAAAAAGCTTTAGAAAAAGATTTTCTCAACCGTAAGTATCAAATACTATCTGAAACTACATCACATCTGGTTCTGAATTTGATGCTGATATTTCGACAGATACCAATAGTCAAGTTCAAGCCTGGTTAAAGGGCAAGTCTCTATCAATGATTTGCGAGAAAAGTGGACTCAAAACAGATTCCGAACAGTTGGATTCTAAAGGTCATGGCTCAAACATGCGCTACACATGGCTGGGTGCACACATGAAATCACATATGCCGAAACAATAACGACCACTGCAATTGCCTAAATGTCTACTGATCTATGGTGCCAACATCGTTTTAGCAAACACATGTACACACATCATTACTAACACTAATTGCCAAATCTTAATCCCGTTCATCCAATTAGAATAACCGACATTGCTTTTGAAAACGCTTGTCACGCATTCAACAAATGATTAGTCGAACACAGGAACTCCACAATAAAGTCGAAAGTTACTTCACATAGGGATATATCGGAAAACTCTGTCTCGTATACATTGTTCAAAATCTAAACAATCCTGGCAAGGTAAGACTGGGCCCTATTTCATAAATATTGACAGGTGCGACAGGTGACAATTTGTAAATGACAAAGCTGACAATTGTATAAATTTGGTCCCATACAAAAATTGTCTACTTTGTAGAATTGTCGGGGAATTTGCCACAGTTGTCAAGATTTCCGATCATTAAAAAATTGTCATGACAATGAATTGTCAGGGATTTTTTGAAAATTGTCACAAATTCCCCGACAAATTTGTAGCGACAATTTTTTTATGAAACTGAAAAAATAGTACAAATTACAATTTTGTCAGTATATTAGTTGACAATTGTGACAGGCAATTGAGTTTTGGTCGTAAGGTGACAATTTTATTTTGATATAATGTTTTCAAGTGAAAGTGACGACGAATGCGAGGTACGCCACTCTCGAATTTTTAGACAAAGAATAAACAATGATTTCGCTTCATGAAGTGATTATCAATTTAAGGAAAAATTTCGCGTCTGCAAAACAACAGCAGAATATATTTTGTTAAGAACCGGTCTGCACCTCCAGCATCCCACAAAAAGAAACCATGCTCTTGATGCTAAGACCCAAATTTTATGTGCTTTACACTGGCTTGGAAGTGGAGCTCAGTACCATGTAGTTGCTGATGGACAGGGTGTTTCTAAAAGTTCAATTCAGCGCTGCGTCAAAATATTTTGCAATCTGACGGCAGATAATCTAATGGGGGAAGAAATCCGCTGGCCTTCGGAAAATATTTTATCTATACCTACACGTTTTAGACATTTTGCTAATTTTTCTTGTGTTGCTGGCATTGTTGATGGGTCATTAATAAGAATTGATGCACCAACTGATAATGAGTCAGCATTTGTTGACAGAAATGGTGACCACTCAATTAATGCAATGTTTGTATGTGGCCAAGTTTGGAGTTTTTTTATGTTTCTGCACGCTGCTGGCCTGGATCAGTTCACGATGCTAGGGTTTTAAGGAATAGGTCATTAGCACGACGACGCACGCTAGGAAAATGGATGGAGGCCAGTTCCAAATGCTATAATATTAGGAGATGGCGGTTATGGATGAAAAAGTTGGCTGATAACACCGTTATTCCACACCAAGTTGAACAATCTGAAGCATTATTAAGATTTTTGAGGGCTCATAAGAAAACGGGGAAGCTTGAAGGAAATGCATCGGGCATTCTGAAGGAAAAATTTTCTTGCCTTAACTATTTGAGATTGTCACCAGCAACTGCATGCAAGGTTATTTTGACTTGTACAGTACTGCATAACTTGGAAAATCGTTTGGGAAGTGAACATACACCATTTAAAATGATGGATGATGATAATGGTCACGACAAAATTGTCATACTTTGACAACGACAAAATTGTCACGACAAAATTGTCGTCGTATTTAACTGCCAATTTATGTCACCTGTCAATACGTTATGCATTGAAAACTTGTCACATAAGTGTGACAAATTCGTAGTATTGTCACCTGTCAATGTTTATGAAATAGGGCCTGGTGTGGGATGCGGAGGCCAAAGTTATCGGCATTTCTCTTCAAGAGCTTAGACTTACTAACCTACTTAATGTCCGACATACTCAAGTTTCTTCAAAGGCGTTTCGCGATATGTGCCTACTTCCAAGAAATGTTTCACTAAATAAGGATAAGAAAAGAGGACCATAATTATTTATTATTAAATACCTACGTTAAATGCTAACGTTATATTTAAAATATTTACTTAAATCTAAATTTCAAATTAACATAATTTTAACTACTTATAGCAAACAAATTAAATAAAAACTTGCATATTTGATATTGTCATTTGTAGATTGGGTGAGTATAGAGACTTTATTAAAATAACCGATTAATTTATTAAGAATACTGTTAGCGCCATAGTTTAATCTTCTAAAAATAATTCTAAGGGGTAAATTTCTTCTTAAGTTAGCCTCACTTAGATTGAATATAATCAACAAGGAACAGATGGACATGCAATCGTTTTATTCAATACACCAGCTTTAAAGCAGATCTGCAAATACTCTCCGTGACCAGAAAGAGATGAGAGATTTATCAAGGGAACCATTTTAGTGTATGGAGGTAATAAAAGCATATCAGGCAAGGGGAAAAAATGAAGACAAATACCTAAAAAATCTACGTTAAATACTTTCTATTCTCACAATATGAACGGATTAGTATGGCTCCTATGCAACGCAAGCCTATTTAAGACAAAGAAACATACAGAATTTTAATAATATATGGATCATAGAACTCTCGGCACAATCTTTTGACAATACAAAGCGGTTTGTTAGCTTTTTTGAGTCAAAAGAACTGGATTCTATATTTAAACGTGACGAATTCAACATATAGTCATAATTTATTGTATTACGTTTGCGTGTAAAACACTTTGTCTTACATTTGTCAATATTTAAAATCAAACGATTTGTATTGAGCCATTACCATTCCCAAAATTGATTTAGATCTTTTTGTAGCTCTTTACAAATCTCAATGGAGTAAATAATTCGAAACATTTAAACATCATCTGTATAGATTAGCGTTATAGAATTATTCAAAATAGAGGGCAAATCATTAGTAAATAAAATAAACAGCAATGGACTAAGGTGACTCTCTTGAGGCTTGCCAGAATTGACTTTAAATAGACTTGAAGGGTTAGTCATTAATCTTACGCTGTAATAACTATTTTTAAGATATGACAAAATCCACGTAGTGAAACAGTCGTTAAGTCCAATTTTAATTAATTTATTAAGAAGAATTTATGACTCAATTTGTCAAATGCCTTGTTAAAGTCTGTAAAAATGCAATCGACTTAAGAGTGTTATTCGAATGCAAAAAAACTTGAAAATTATAAAACATTATTAATTGTAGATCTTTCTTATACAAAGCCATGTTTTATTTTTTTAACAGAAGAACAATCCACGAAATTTTTGCACAGACAAGGATTCAATTGAAAATGGACACAATCTCGCTATATCACAATAGTTCGGCACTAAATTTGTATGAACATTTTTAAAGATCTGAGAACTTAGAACATTTCAGAGAATCATTGAAAAGTTGACGTAATGATGGGCTTTCATCAGGACCAGGACTGAAGCATCCATTTAAGCTGATATTGTCATGTATAGAACCTTAGAAAATGAGCTATTTATTGATGTAAGATGACAGTATTCTTGTGTCATATCAACAGATTTGAATTGTGTCAATAATATCCAATAATAGCAACAATTTAAGGAATAACACTTTACTATATTTTTAGTTTCATTGAACTAAAGCAAGATTGTTAACTTTGAAGTGTCAAAGTTTATAATATAAACAAAATTTGTATCATATTTAGTTATTTCCAAGAACTACTGGTGTTTACGCTGCATCCTTGATGCGTTCGCACCCTAGACCGAAGCAGCATAGGAGGCAACAAAAGAAAAGTCAAAAGATTGTCATAATTGTCTGTCCCTGTCCTTCTTAGTTAAATAAAACTTTACTTTTTTGGTTAACGACTACGACGAAACACGCGTTTTTATTTCGATCGGAAAAATATAGAAAATCCTAGTTAAATAAGTATACAGTCCACTTACTCGTGTTTATTACGCATACAAAATTGGTCAATTCGAGCGCGGATTAATTATAGTTAGATGTTCCCTCATAATAGTTTTGTTTTTCAATATCATTTGATATCGTGAGTGTGACGGAATCTTATATCGTACTGTGTCTGAAATTACCTTTTCCCAGTAAACATAATCATTTATACTGTGCTACTAATTAAACACGCAAAAGATATCCAGCGTTTTTATCTATTTGTGAATCGTTTAAAAGCAGTGCCCATTTCTTGTGATTAAGGTTTGCGAAGCACCTCGCTTACCGTACATTACATTCAGTTCGGCACACATACATGCAAAAAATATTCCGTTCATAACCAAAAACAATAAAATTATATTCCGTTTGAAATCAAAAAAAAAAAAATATTCCGTTTACAAAAAAATCATCAAGCTAGTGATAGTGGTACATTTTTGTATTCTCTATCTCCTGTCATCGTTGAATCGCTGTTGCTGTTGTTGCTCGCAGTTGTTCGTTGTTTTGTTGTTGGTTCGAGTTTGTTTTAAATATTCTTCGGTGGGAATAATTTATTTAGCATGGAGGCCTTAAAACGTCAACGGGCAACTCTGAAAGGGCAAGTAACGAGGATATCTACATACTGTGATTCATCGGCCAGTTCATTAGCTGAATCCACTCTACGACAGGCTAAGTTGGAACAATATATGCAATCATATGAGCGCATCTAAAATGAAATTGAAGCCGTCGTCGAAGAAGAGCAGTTGGAAGATGAAACACAGTATCGCGTAGAATTCGAAAATACATTTTTCTCGGTACACGCAAAATTAACAGAATTTTTACAAAATCAAAGATCGAGTGATTCACGGTTCGAAGAAGAAAATGATTTCGGTAAAGCCCTCAAATCGCTAATGGAAAATCAGTGCACGTTAAACGATGTTGTGAAGTCGCTATCCGAATCTTCACTGCGTTCAATAACGATCAACACAAACGAAACGATAGCAAGGCTTTCAGATTTGAAAGTGCCAGAATTTAATGGCAAATTTGACGAGTGGGTTCGGTTTCGCGATCTTTTTACGGCGTTGATTCCATCAAAAGAAAAACTCACGGGCGTTGAAAAATTAAAATATCTCCAGACATGGCTCAAGGGAGATGCATTATCGATTATTAAACACCTTACCCCAAGCAACGAGAATTTTAATGTCGCGTGGAATTTATCATGGTCGCCCATTTAGATGATATTTTTGATCAACCATCCCTTAAAGCAGGATCACTCAGTGAAATGAAACGCTTATTTACGGTCACCAGTGAAAACATTAACGCGTTGCGGGCATTAAAACTACCGGTTGATGCGTGGGATGTGCTGATGGTGTATTTCTACATGCTATGGATTCGTTTCATTAAAAATAAATCAGATTCGACATTGTCAGATTTTAATCGGTTCTTAGGCGAACGTATTAACGAATTAGAAAGCCTCAGTTTATCAAATATCGGTCATTCAAATGCTTTTAAATCAGTTTCCAAAGATGTGGAAAAAAGAGTTATGAACGCTACTGTTCCTTCCTGCCCAAAATGTAAACAAGCATTTCTTATATATGTGTCCACAATTTCGTGATTTAGCCATCCCGGCTCGTTTTGAATTCGTTAAATCTAACAATTTATGTCCAAACTGTATTCGCACAAAGCACAATTTAAACGAGTGCAAATTTTCGCATTGCAAGATGTGTGGATTAAAGCACAATACGATGCTTCATTTTGAGTCCCACTCTCAATCTAATTCAAATAACATTTCACAAGCTACCTCGAGTGGTAGCTCTCGGGTTCAGCAACAATCACCAGGTTCCTCGAACGGTCTAGTGGTTAATACGATGCAACATTCTTATCGGGAGTGCTTTACGATTCTACCAACGGCATTGGTAATGGTCAGGGATGAGCGCAACGAACTGCAAATGTGTAGAGCTCTACTTGACTCGGGTTCGCAAGCAACTCTTATATCGGAGTCGTGTCTCCAAAGGCTAGGCCTAAAACGTATTCACGCTAAAATTCCTATTCTCGGTCTAGGGCAGTGCGAAAGTGTTCATGGCACTCGAGGATAAGTAAGGCTCGGTATCTCCTCGCATCTTAATACATTTAGCTTGTCGGTGCAAGCATTTATTCTTTCGTCCCTTACAAACGATTTGCCGAGCGTAGAAATTCCAAGTGTTAACTTATCGTACTTTAATAATCTGACGTTATCAGATCCAACGTGTAACCGCCCACAAGAAATCGATATTATATTGGGCGCCGATATATTTTTTTCGACATTATCGCAGAGGGAAGAATTACGCATCCTTCAGGGTCACCGGTCGCGCAGAATACCATATTTGGCTGGGTGCTTGCCGGAAACATTTCGTTGGCCCCCGAACATTGTTTAGGAATTTTCCACTCCACGGTCGATACCGATACGCTTCTACGAAAATTCTTCGAGCACGAAAATATGTTTGATGGTAATTCTACCGAGTACGAGGTAAGTGAAACCATTGAAAATCATTTTGCATCTACACATTTTATCAATTCAGACGGTAGATTTGTAGTTAGTTTGCCGTTTTCAAAAACACCAATCGAATTTGGAAACTCTCGAGGTGCAGCATTAAAACGGCTTACTGCAATGGAGAGACGATTCTCCAAGGACTTAAATCTAAAACGCGAATATGCAGCATTTATGGATGAGTATGAGCAGCTAGGTCATATGTCCGTTGTGCCCGAAAGTGAACGCGAACGTTCAGCATTCTACTTACCCCATCATGCGATATTAAAACCCACTAGTACTACGACTAAGTTAAGGGTCGTCTTTGACGCGTCATATAAGTCCACGAATGGATTTTCCTTGAACGATTACTTGCGAGTCGGACCTACGATACAAATCGATTTAATTACAAAACTTGTCAAGTTTCGAAAACTTAAAATTGCGGTCAAGGCTGACATTGCAAAAATGTACCGCCAAATATTGGTAAACGCGAACGACGTACATTTTCAGTGTATAGTTTGGAGGAACAACGTTAGTGAAGAGCCGCGTGATTATCAACTCCAAACACTTACATACGGTACGGCTTCCGCCTCTTTTTTGGCCACGAGGGTCCTAAAACAAATCGGCATCAATAATATAGCGAGATATCCGCGGGCTTCGGACAGCCTAATTAATGACTTTTATGTAGATGACTTTATGTCTACTTTCGATTCCATTGAAGATGTCACAAGTTTTAAAAATGATCTTTGCCATATTTTGAAACAATCGGGAATGGACCTTCGAAAATGGTCTTCGAACTCGCGAGAATTTTTAAATACAATAGATGCCGAGCATCAAGAGACAGCAACCGAGTTGTGTATTGGCGAGACTGGTGTAAAAACATTAGGGTTATGGTGGAACGTTGAAGTCGATTGCTTTGAGTTCCATGCATCGTTAAATACCCTACGTGCACAAGTTACAAAACGAGAAGTGTTATCGGACATTGCGCGCGTCTTCGATCCCTTAGGATGGCTTTCGCCAACTGTCGTCAAAATGAAAGTTTTCATGAAGCATCTTTGGCTAAGACAAATAGGGTGGGATGAGTTTATCCCTATGGACCTTTACAGCAAGTGGTCAGAATTCAGATCGGATCTGGATTCCCTGCGTGTCATTCAAATTCCGCGTTGGCTGCATTCAAGTGAGGGGAAGGTTATGGAATTGCACGGCTTTGCTGACACGTCAGAGTCAGCATATTCTGCTGCAGTATATTCCAGAGTGTTAGGACCCGACGGTATTCGAACTGCGCTCATTTGCGCGAAAACAAGAATTGCGCCATCGAAACCTACACTTACAATACCGCGCCTTGAACTATGTGGCTCTTTATTGCTAACGAAATTACTTAGCAAGGTGAAAAATGCCCTTATGATTCATGAAACCGAATGCTTTGCCTATACGGATTCATCAACCGTTCTTCATTGGATTCACGGATTCCCCCGATAGAGAAACGTATTTGTTGATAACCGAATTTTTCAAATCGTCAGTAAATTTCCTGTATCTATATGTCATCACTTACTAACGGCAGAAAATCCCGCAGATTGTGCCACCCGCAGTATAATCCCACATTGCCTGACTAATTTGAACTTATGGTGGAACGGGCCGCGGTTTTTACGCGATGAGGTGATTACGTTTTCTACCTTGCCAGAATACAGTGAAAGTTCAAACGAATGCAAACTTGTCTGTTTAAATGAAACTCCGACCATTAAAAACTTTGAAATATCTACACGTTTCTCGAATCTTAACCGTCTTTTACGCTTTGTTACGCGATGTATTCTTTGATGATCATTTTACGACGCTTATTGTCCGCGACTGTCGTATAAGCAATATGCATGCCGGAATACGACAGATGACATATCTTTTGCATCTTAATTATTTCATTCTCGGCGTTCATCATTTAATTAAGCGATGCGTATATAAGTGCCCTACATGTGTACGCCAGCAAGCAATACCTTATCAACAGAAGATGGGCAATTTGCCCCAGCAACGATTGGAACCGGGCGTGACCTTCGGCAATACCGGCGTCGATTATGCTGGGCCATTTACGGCCAGGTCGTGGAGAGGACGAGGTGCCAAGCAATATAAGGTGTACGTGGCCTTATTTCTTTGCATGGCAACGAAGGCCATACATTTGGAGGTAGTCGCCGAGCTTTCATCAGTAGCCTTCATAGCTGCATTGCGAAGATTTGTAGCCAGGCGTGGTAAGTGTCATACTATTTTTAGTGACAACGGCACAAATTTCATAGGCGCCAATCAAACCCTTCGCGAATGGGCGAATCTTCTCAATTCGGCCAGCTTTCAAACTGACGTCACAAGCGAACTTACAACCAACGGAATTAATTGGATCTTCTCACCACCTCATGGCCCGCATTTCGGTGGACTTTGGGAGGCCGGAGTTAAAACATTAAAATTTCATTTACGAAGAGTGATGGCGAACACATCAGTGACCTAAGAAGAATTTTCGACGATCTTGTGCCAAATCGAGGCATGTGCAAATTCAAGGCCATTGTATGCTCGTTTTGAAGGTGATGCCGACCCTTTGACCCCAGCGCATTTTCTGATCTCGAGACCTTTGTTGACTGTGCCTGATCCAACCGATATAAACTGCAAAATTTCACTATCGAATAGGTGGCAATACCTGCAATCTCTTGTTCATGGTTTTTGGCAAAAATGGTCTCAAGATTACATCAACCAATTGCGCAAGAGGTCAAAATGGCAAGAAAAGTCTAAACATATCGAAATAGACGATGAAGTCCTCATAAAGGATGAAAATCAACCGCCATGCCGATGGCTTACCGGAAGAATCGTCAAAACCTATCCTGGACAAGATGGACTTATACGAGTTGCGTCCGTCGTTACAGCTAAGGGTGAATTTAAGCGTCCAATTTGCAAACTATAGCCTCTATTACTTGGTTGAAGGTGGCCTTCAACGGCGGGAGGATGTTTACGCTGCAGCCTTAATGCGTTCGCACCCTAGACCGAAGCAGCATAGGAGGCAACAAAAGAAAAGTCAAAAGATTGTCATAATTGTCTGTCCCTGTCCTTCTTAGTTAAATAAAACTTTACTTTTTTGGTTAACGACTACGACGAAACACGCGTTTTTATTTCGATCGGAAAAATATAGAAAATCCTAGTTAAATAAGTATACAGTCCACTTACTCGTGTTTATTACGCATACAACTGGCTTAATCTAATAATCAAACATTTGTTAATTTGTTGTATTTTTGGTGGATTTTGGGATATAAATAAATAAATAAGCATTGCCGTGTGTGAGTCATGTCAGGGATAGAGGGGACCAACAATTTCTTATGTCTTATCCGAAAAACTAATTTGAGAAAGCACTTTTAACGAAAAAACAATTACTCTTGGAGGATTTCTTAATTCCTCACAGGACATAGTACCCATGAAAAAAATCTTTAAATCAACAGGCAGGGATTGAGCCCAAGGCATTAAGGGTTTTAAGTGTTTTTAAACAATGTATATTCGTATACCAACTCTAAACTCAACGATATATGATTGGAATACGTCTTTGGCTTAAGCTTAGTCGTCAAATTGACTGCAACAGTTTTGTGTTATGATAACTCAGTTTTGGTAATTTTTGTATGTATTTTAATGATCTTTATTGTGTTTGCATTTTAATATTTTAACACAAAAGTTTAGTTCTTTTCTGATCAGGAAAAATAAAACAAGTAGAAAATTTGAATAAATGTCGAAAACAACAACAAAATACTACGCATCATGTTTACATACATATGTATGTATCTCTCTTCTCTTCCTAAAGTGTACCTGAAAACATACTTATTTATGCAGGTACATACATACGTTCTGACAAATGGGCTCATTTTTCTTACCATAGCCCTAGACATCTAACAACAATATTGTTTGCAATAGCAAACTCAAAGCAAATATAACATTGGTCAAATGCATCCCTAACACTTTTACACTCAACAATAATGAACGTGTCAACGAAAGCATTAAATTTCATGTCTTTCATAAAACTCACACGGAAACGCTAAACATAGTTACCCCTCAACATACCTATCCTGTCTAGTTTGTTTTTGTAGTTTCCATTCCCACTTAAAAATAAAAAAAAAATATGCCAATTTGATATGCCATCATAAACATGAAAGCGTTGACATCTGAAACAAATTGCAGTTTCATTACTTAAGCTGACAAGGAGACAAAAGGATGTTCTAATTCTAATGTGTAATGTTGGAGATGGTAGATGTATCATACATTTTTTGCAGATCAAAGTCAAACTAAGGCTGTAATCCTGATTCGAACTCATACACCTGAGAATGCTCTATCTCTCTTTTTTCGTTCAGGTTCTCTTATACAGATTTCTGTTTCTGCAATAAGTTCTTCTTCCTGTCAAATTATGTTATATGTAAACGAGCTTTTTTGGAATCAGCTGTCTAGCTGTCTTCTGAAACGACAATCATCTCTGACTCTGCGTGTATTTATTAACAACAACCACCTGAAAATAAAACATCCCTGTGTGCCAAAAACAACGCGCTGGCAATATGGCTGCCATTGCCTGGTGTTAACTGTTAAGTCACCTTGGGTAAATGCTTCAATGTGAACGTGAATGCTACGTCGTATTGGATGAGTTCCCATGGGTTTAGGCTTGGGGCTTGGTGTATGTAGGGCTTTTCTAGCCTCAACAACAACAACAACAACAACAAAAACATGGACAATGAGAAAAAATGTGTACCCATACAGTTTTAACAGCTATTATACGTGTTCGATAAACGACAAGCTTAAATAGCAATACGAAGAAGTTCATATTCAGTATCCTGCTCACTGCTGGCTGATGATTGAAAGGACTTTTCTCATTTCTCAGTCGAAAATTATATTCTCGAGCGTGTTGACACGCCATTTTGTTGCTTTTTAACGCTGTTTCTAAATCGAGTCTTTTCATTTTTTCTGTCTTTGCTTCTGCACGGCTGTTTTGTTTACTTTGTTGTCTTTGTTTTCGTGTGTGATGTTCCCTTTTTTAGTTGGTTTGTTTGGTTGTTCTTTGTTCGGAATTTCATCAGCTACATCTAACGGTTTACGGGCTTCGCGTGTTGCATTGCATACGATTTCGTACGCGCACTTGTGTTTATTATTGTAAATAAACAAAAATATTGCTTCGAGAGTTTTAAGTTAATAAAACTAAACAAACTATAAAAGGACGCTGATCTACCTGGATACCTACAAAAAAAAACTAAACTTGTCTTGCGAATTTAAAAACCATTTCGGTTGGATAGTGTTTCATGTTTTTTTTTCCTATTAACCTATACAAAAATAATCAAAATAAAGTGTGTTTGTTCTACTTGAGCTATTTTTATAGCTCTACTATCGTCGCGTCGGTCGGTCGATAGCATAACAACCTACACCTATTATTGTTAAAGCCCTCCTTTCTATCCCACACTCTATACGTTCTCTACTCTATGTTCTCATTTAAATTTTAACATCCAACTTCACGATTATTTTATAATCCTGCAACCTTGTAAGTTCCCTCCGAGGATAACCTATGTAGGTACCTTTTTAATTCACTTCAAAGTTGTATTCACCAGTATAATTTCAGGGATGTTTTTAAATAATTTGCGTCTTCTGTAATCTACCTACATATGTTTAGGAGATTTTTAGTTTGTATCTGTAATCTATAGGATAAGTTTTTGTCAAGTATTTAATTGATATCTTATGTGTGAAAACATCTGAGTGCCAGAATAATTTCTTGTCTTTCAATTCACAAAATATTTACCTACCCTATCTGAGGAGGTACAATATACACTTGATTTATTTCAAGGATTTACAACGTAATCACATTTGTATTTTTAATGTTAAATTGAATCGAATTGGTGGCGTGGCGGTAAGAGTGGTCTAAATGCTACTGGAATACTAGATAAATGCGAATTGAGATTGAAAATACATTTTGATGGGCACCAGCACCGCACTGTGAGACTTTGGGGAAAACAAAACAGAAACACACATCATCCATTTTGGAAATGAATTTTTTCCTACTTTATGCCAACGCTTACCAAGAAGAAGCCGGTAAGGATGTTATTTGTTTTGTATGTAAGAACATTATGTAGGTACTTTACTTATAGGAACACTTAGGATATTGCATATACACATCACACATGTACGTTCATGGAGACGCTACAGTATAGGCCCTTGTGTGGTGGTAGGCGCTTCCATTTGGAAATAATGAATTTTACTATACTCCAATGTGTGTAGGTACACAGATTTGTTGTTTTGTCAATATTTAGAGGCAGGGTTTTTGCTATTGAGTTCGATTGGTGAATTTTGCCATTGAAATTGTTTCCCAGTTTTTTAAGGAAAACCTACAAAACTTTACTATAATAATTTTATTTTTATTCAAATAACGATTCAAAATCTGCTGGTAATATAAATTCATGGTGATGATTTAAATCTCTGAAAATTCAATTTTTTCCGGTTTGTATTCCATCAGAAAACATATATTGATTAAAAACCAGGTCCTAAATATCACACACCATACTATACAATAAAAAAATAACCTAAATTGAAGATAGGTAATTTTTGAAAATTTGTTAGAAATAACTTTTGAATCAAAAGTAGTTTTAAATGTACTAGTATCGGCAATAAGCGTAAATCGACCATCTAAGACCGACAGCCAACATTTAAACATTAATCCAGATCGGTTGAGTGCTTTTTAAGAAAACGGTACTACACAATTTATTTAAGGCTGATTTAATTAACATTATACATATAATTGATATATCAAGTTCATCTTTTTAAGTGCACCAAGTGAAAACAAATACAATACATTGACAACAAAACTTAACTTTTTGTCGTGTTTCATACGCCAGAAAAAACTGGTATTACACATACATATTGATAAACTACATAAGTACTGAAAAACAATCTTACTGGTAAAACATCAGGCTGTGTAAAGCTTATATCTCCTTATGGGAAGAGGAATTTAAATTTATGATTCGACACAAATTAATAACAAAAACATCACAAAAATATATAAAACATGTACAAGGATGGTAAGAACTTTTTGAGTTTCCAAGAGAAGAAATGAGTCAAAAACAGACACGACGTATTCGTTTTGGCAGAAACTTGGCTTAATTCAAGATTTTCCGACACTGAACTTTTCAGTCAAGAGTTCGAAGTTTACATAAACGATCGTCATGTTGGTAATGCAAAGGATTTTGGTGGAGATGT
Organism: Eupeodes latifasciatus; assembly: GCA_920104205.1. Classification (NCBI taxonomy): domain Eukaryota; kingdom Metazoa; phylum Arthropoda; class Insecta; order Diptera; family Syrphidae; genus Eupeodes; species Eupeodes latifasciatus. Next base: position 91,530,954 of record OV049926.1, on the reverse strand, counting down.
TCTCATAGCGGTAACAAATACACATTTCTTCTTCTGTATCTTTTCCATTTGAACTATCAATTGAACTGACCTGTGTAAGGATAATGGTACAGACTAAGACCATTTTCATTTTAAATGTTTAAATTCCTCCAAAAAGTTTGGAGTCTGTTTTAAACGGCACTCCTTGGCATTAGACTCTTATCAGTTTGTCCTGCTCTGACACCAATATTTTACTTCTAGGTTATTTTAATTTACTACACATTGACTGGATTCCATTTATGAAGACGAATCCTGCCTTGAAGCCTCCCTCTCTTCTTCACAATTGGAACTATCTTTTCTCGATAAAATCCTTCTTAATGACTTACAGCAAACAAGCTGTATTAAAAACTCAAAAAATCGAATTCTCGATTTAGTATTTTCTTCTGACGCTATTAGTACCCTCGTTTTAGAATCTAGGTCAGGAATTACTAGTATTGATAAACATCACCCGCCCTTGCACATTTTTCTTGACTTAAGTAATCACCTTACTGAACACAGTCATTCCTTTCATGGCTTATATAATTTTGACTTCAGAAGAGCTAATTTCCAGTTGTTGTCTGAAGATTACACCATTTCTGGAATTACTGATACTTTAGCATTTTCTAATATTGACGAAGCAGTTTCAAATTTTTATAAGAATTATTGTTTGGAGAAAAATCTACCTTTAAAGAAATCAAGAAATACAAACTTTAGCCACCCTTGGTATACGAAAGAATTGCGTTTACTGCGTAGCAAAAGAAATAAGGCATGGGCAACTTATCTCAAAACTCTGTCTCCAATCAACATCTCTTTTTATGTTGAACTCTGTGCGCTAGTTATATTACTGATATGGGAACCTCTTTGAAAGAGAATCCTAAAAAATGTTGGAAACTTGTGAACTTAAAGAAAAAATCAGATGGCTTTCCAGTTAACTTCACTTACAAGAATCATTCATTGAATAAAATTGTAGATATCTGTAACGCTTTCGCAATAAATTTCCGTGAGCCATTTGTCAATAGCCCTAAAGTAGTTGATGAAGTATATTTTTATAATCTTCACTCCTTTTCGCAAAACACCCCTGTGCTACAGAGTACGGTCCTTGATGTTTTATCCGTGTTGAATGATGACTGCTCAGCCGGTCCCGATGGTATTCCCCCGATAGCGAACAGCAACATAATTTTGTGGAAAAAGATCAACCGTTACAAATCTCCTCACATTCTCAAACATTTGTTCAAACGCTTTAGAGCGAGGTTATGAAGTTGACTGTGTATACACTTACTTTTCTTAAACTTTTGACCAACTTAGCCACGGAATTATTTTATTTAAACTCAAAGCTCTTGGCTTTCCACCATTTTTTTTTTAGCTTGGATCAAATCATACCTTGAAAACAGATCCTATGAGGTAAAATTTAGAAATTGTCATTCAGAACCTTTTGTTGCTCAATCTGGTGTTACCCATCAGGGAAGCCATCTTGGCCCTTTTCTGTTCATCCTGTCTATTAACGATGTATCGTCATGTCTACGCACAAGTGAAGTTATCATTTTTGCTGGCGACATGAAGATATGATCGTATCCTTTTACAAGCCGACATTGATAGTTTCACATTTTGGTGTGGGAAGAATAGTCTTGCCCTCAACCCTTTAAAATATCAGACGATAGCTTTTACTAATATACGAATCGGTAATGTATTTGATTATTGTATATCACAGCAAAAACTCCTTCGCGTCTCCACATTAAAAGTGTTAAGTGTTCATTTCTGTTCCAACTTAGAATTTACACATCACATTAATTTTATTATGTGGGTGAGTTATATTTAATAAAAAGCAAGATTGCAGCCTTCTCAGACTGCAATCTGTTTCTTAGTGGATCGTATATGAACAAGCTATTTCAGAATTTAATGTTTATAAATAAATGTCATACCTGCATCTTCTTTCTTTTTTTTTAAGATTTTCATTATTCTCACTCTCAAATATACCAAACTCCTCTGGGTGCTTTGACTTCAGGTGGTTTTTCAATGAAGAAGTCGTGCGTCCTTTTCGTGAATATGTTTTACGACATATTTTACACTCGGACTTGTCAGGATCATTTTTGTTTAAATTAAAATAAATCCAGATGATGCTTTTTGTTGGTGGCGGCATTTATGTTCTGTATCTGTATCACTTTTTCACTAAATATATAAAAATAAACTGTGTCCTCTGGCCACTTAGCTAGCAACAGCTCTTATATCCTCCAATCTGTGACCATTGCATATCACTTGTTGTTGCTTTTGTCGTCGCCTACTTGGGACCGAGATTTATGAATTTGACAGTTTTACTAAGGGTGAAAGGGTCGTTGTTGTTGATCATGATATAGTATGCCGTGCTGTTGCTTTTTTTTGATTGCAACTACAAATTTGAAAAAAAGCATTTAAAAACATCCGCATCCGCAACAAACTCCGCATCAGTTTATACGGATGAGGATGTTGGAATTATTGCGAATAATCCGCAATTGCGGATGCGGATGCGAATATTCGCAACATCCCTAGTTGGGATGATCCTTATGATCTGCCTCCCTATGAACATCGTATTCAGCTTCTTTAAATGCAATCTCTCCATCAAAGGCGTGTTAATAATGCCTTAATATTTCTGGGTTGGGTTCGATATCCCGGTTTTTATAATCCCCTTTTCTTAAAATCCCAATTTTAAAATCCCGTTTTTTAATATCCTGCTTTTTAAAATCCCGATTTTTTAAAATTCCGCTTTTTGTAATCCCGTTTATTATAATCCCGTGTTTTACTATCCCGATTTTGTGATAAAAACTAGCGATTTTGTAAATTTAACAACTAATTTTTATTGCAGAATCAAAATTATAAAAAAATTAAAATAAATTAAAAGAATGAGATATTTTTCTGGAGTCATTTTATTGTAACCTTTAACAAAAATAAAATATCAAAAAATAAAAACATAAAGTAAAGTAGTACTCTTTTAAAACAAAGCAACAAAAAAAACAATATCAAATCAACTAAAAAAGTCAACAATAGCGGTAAAACCGTAAACGAGAGGTAGATTTCTTGTAGGATGCATATTATTTATGCAATAGTTAATATTGTTTCTGTACAGTAAAAATAAGACAAATTACGATATTACTATATTTTCGTCAAGTAACTTAACATTCAAATCTTTGACTCCCATTGTTATTTAGTTTGATGCACGCATTTTGTAAAAAAAGACGGGATTGTCGGGATTTGACGGGATTTTAAAAAGAGGGATTGCAATTGATCGGGATTTTGAATAAGCGGGATTTCAAAAAATCGGTATTTTAGAAGACGGTATTTTAAAACTTTTTTTTCGGGATTTTTTAAAAACGGGATTTTAAAAAGCGGGATTCCGATACGTTCCCAATATTTCTTCATCAACTCATTAATGGTGAAACTGATACACCTTATTTGCTATCTTGTGTACATTTGAAGCAGAACTCATCACCTGCGTTCATTTGATATTATACATATTGACTTCCATAGAACTAACTATGGGAAAAATAAAGCTTTAAGTCGAATGAGCATTTTATACAATTTAAACTGTTCATCGATAGATTTAAATCTAAATAAGAACCAGTGCTCCACTATCGTAAACGTCTTTATTTTATTTTTTTGTTCTGTAATAGTTCTTATTAAATGTTAATTATGTTTTGTGTTTTGTGCGTGTGTTAAGCTTTAATTGTATTATTTTCTTACTAACAACTAACACATGCACTTATGATGAGCCTCTGATCGTAGTTTGATGCTTGCTATATAAGCTAACTACTTTCTGAAAATTCTGAAGTGTAAAAAAATATCTAGCCTTTTCGTAAAGCCACATTATTTCCCGTCGAAATTAAAACATTAAAACAACATTTAAATTATTAAAACTCCCAAGCTTCAAACTTATAAAAATACGAAATTAAAAAAAAAATCTTTTAAAAGTTCATCTAATCGTGAAATTAATTTGAACGAGTTAATATTAGCATCATGGCATATGTCAGTTCATACTTTTTAATATACCCTAATCGTCATCAGGTACCACCTTGATGTGTGGATGCGATATACAGTTTGCCTATTTATTATTTACAACAGAATAAATCGATATTCACTTCTAATAGGCTACTCCAATAATCCACTTGAAATGGGTTGAATTGTAAGTGTCAGATTTGAGTATCTGAAGAAACTCAAAATTCAATAATCCTCTTCAAATTTCTAACATTTAAGTTTAACCAATATAAGTATATATGCAAGGTAAAATAGGTGTGGTAGCTTTGATGATGATGAGCAGAGTATCTGTAACACGTATTGACATAATACGTTGTATTAAAAATGCTTAGGAAGATGATTTTGCAAAATATACCCAAAATGGTAATATTTTACAAAATCCTTAATTCAAACCACAGACTTAAAACGTTAGAGAATCCAGCTTCATACATACAAACATACATGAAAGCAAGGCTGTCCGAAATGATACAATCTTTAACAAGACTGCGGAACATAGAACCATCAAAGTTTATAGACGTCTTTTTAGAAACCCACACTACATACATATATGTATGGAGGTGGAGACATGGTATAGGTATTGATTGTAAATCTTGAAGACAATATCGTTATTTTATTAACATCTTACATCGCTTATCAAACTTTTGGTCCTTGGTTTAGAAGGATGTTTTTTTTTTATTTAATGGAAGTTGTATATATCTTTAGTTTTATACAGCAGCTATATATCTTTGAAGGGTAAAACTTTAATACACCTGAATTTAGTTGATTGTGGATATATCGAATGCGATGGTTAAAAGTTTTCAAATTTGTAGGCCTTACCAAACGGGAGTAGTAAAAAGTAAGCCTTTAACACTGATGGTGTTGGTGTTTCGAAGTTTCTCTAAAGTATAAAACTTTTTCTCTAGGTGATTTTATATAATTACATTAGTAAAGTTTTGGTAGAATTTTTGGTTTAGCTGCAACAAGGGAGAAAATGGCAAAGTTAATTGAGTTTTGTTTCAATTTATCATCGGTATACCTGCATACAGACTTGGTAATAATAATATTTATCTACACTATCTACACTAATATTATAAAGAGGAAAGATTTTTATGTTTGTATGTAACGAATAAACTCAAAAAGTACTGGAACGATTTTAATAATCCTTTTTTTTTTTAGAAAGCTACCTATTTATGTCTAGTTAAAGAATATTTATGTTGAAGTTTTTATTTAGGTACTTGGCAATTATAACATCTATTTCATAAACACATTACAAAACCAATAAGGAAAAGTAAATAAAAGCAATCTAAGCGTGCGATTATATTATTATATATTATATATTGATTCCAATAAAACTTATTTAATTTAGCTCTTTGTCCTTTTGGGTGAGGAGTTGAAAGATATGTTGTAGGGATTAGGAAACAATAAACACACTATTATCTTTTTGAAGCAAAAATAATGTCTTAGAAAAACAAAATCGAATAAAACATATTCAAGGGGCTTGTTCATGATAATACATTTACAAATCTGAAAGTTGTTGAACGACACTTCGTCAAAGGAATTTTTCTTCGATTTATAGACTGTTAAGGATAAAATTAAATTATATTTCTCATAAAATCTTCCAAGAGAGAATCCGTTTTTTTTTTTTTTTTAATAATAATTTTCAAATATAAACATTATTAAATTATTAAATAAAGTCTTAGGTGTGTACCAACCTTATTGAAAACATGAACTGTTATGCTATTTGAATTATAATCACTTGTAAAGTACATGTGTACTTATGAAGTTATAGTTGCGTGTACATACCCGCGCCCTTATGAACTGTATTCCTAAATACTTACAGTTGATTTGCAATATCATATTCAAAAACTTATTAAATTTTTTTGCACAAATGCAAGTTAAAAAAAAAACCTTGGACTTTAATATCGAATTGTTCTATAGTGATCCATTTCCTATTCCTAAAAATACAGACTTTTAAAAAACAGTTGTTCGTGTTTTTTTTTTATTTGAATGAAAACCCCATTGATATTGTTTCTTCTGAAGCTCTATAAATGCCCATCTTTTGGTAATTTAATTTGCATTTAAGATGAAAACTAGAAATTGGTTAAAATAAATAAATTAATCAACTGACAGTAGAGCGTTCATCTACAACTTTTAAAAATGGGACGTTTAGCTCCAAAAGCAAAAAAAAAATATTTTCAGACAATATTTAGATGAATAAGAAATAGTAAAAACTAACAAAAAAACAGTTCAAATTTCCTGTTTATTTGAAATAGAAATAAACAATTTAAAATAAATGCAATAACACAAAGATGATTTCTTCAAATTGACTTTATTCGAAGGATTGTCTTCTTAAATTATAACTTAGGTATGACTTTTGGTGGCTGCTTCTGACATAGTATAATCTATGGGCTCATAATAATGGCAACTTCACATATCCCCACAGTAAACTGCCAAGCAGCGTTAAATCGCACTATCTTGGAAGCCAATTCACGGGTCCCTAATGTGAAACTATGCGATTTTTAAACCTTATGATGATGTTGAGTAATGATAAGTTAAAGTTGAGTAATAATAATCGGTAAACAAAATTCGCTCACGAAAAAAGAGAACCATAATTTGAAAGAGTTTTTCAGGTGTCAGTCTATTCAGTTTGGAATGCCAAACTAGACTAAAAATAAATCACTTGACAGCAGACAAAATGACAACCAGGTAAAAAAATTCTGCCAACTTAAAGTTATGAATCTCAAAAAAAACACCCTCTATAACAAAAGCTTAGTTTCGGGAAATAAATACTGTGACCAAAATTCCACGAGTGGCTCCCAGAAACTTTTGATTTTAAGGAATTTTTATTTTTCACTCTTGCTTAAAGCCTAGTACGCTGCTGATGCGAAACGAAAATTCCCATACAAAAATGACATGACTAAATCATAAACGAAAATGTGACATTTTAGTGGATAGCTGTACTAGATTTCTTAGTACAATTCTCCACTCTTTTCGTTCTCAATTTAATTGCCCAGCACATTAATTGCTTGCGAAATTTTGACGTTTAATTTTTTTATTGAAACAAAAAAATTGTTTACTCGTGACTTTCGGTGTTTTGACTTTGATTTAAAATTTAAAATAAAATGGATTTGTCTAATGTGTTCCAACATTGCATTTCTGAATCGGAAACTCAGGATGTTATTGGTGATGTGCAAGAAGTGATGAAGACAAACAGTGAAATTCAACTTCCAGACAGAACTCTCCACAAATATTTTTCCGCTGTGGTTTTCGTTTTAATTTCGCTCTGCACTTGGAGACCGCCGAAAAATTTCGTTTCGCATCAGCAGCGTACTAGGCTTTAAGGTTAAAAATTGTAGCTCTTGAGATTGATATTTTTTTTTTTCAAATCAATGAATACGTGACCTGAATAGATTTCAACTTGAGAATCAAAGTTATGTACATAAATAGGTCAAAAGTTACGATTTTCATATAGCAAAGCATCAGCTATCTATATCTATCTATGGTCAATAACATCACTGATGTACATATATCAGCAGCGTACATACATAAATATTTTATATTGGTCTAAAAAACTTACTCTATATGTACATATATATAGGTACTTATTTATTTTTGTATACAAAACTCGTGAAAAAAATGTTTGAAAAAACTTACATACATATTTGAAAACAATTCATCTTATCCTTATTTAATCTCTGTTATAGTAAAAAAAAATCACGCATTGCTTGATACACATAAGATTAAAACATACTTTAACAACGCGAACAGCTGGGTAGTTGCAGTTAAGAATTTTCCCCTAAAAACTTATCCTTTTTTCCAAATAGCAGATTTTGATGATATTGATGATGTATCTTTTTTGGCCTTTTTGTGAATTTAAATTAAAAAAGAATATGAAGAGTCACATATTTTCTCTTTATTTTAAATGGAAAAGAAGGAAACTTGAGAAATATTAATTCATGACCTTCAAATGATTCTAGTTAAAAGATATAAGTATACATATTATGTATGTATATGTGCTGTGCATGGATAGGATATAAAGTAGAAGCAATTCGCTGGCACGTGATTTATTTTATCTTTAATTTAACATGTGGGCTTTTTATTATGATGTTGTTAAATAGATACACGGAAGATACATTTTATTGCAAGAAAATGTCTACGTTTTGATACTATTCACTATACGGTATAATGTATGGTAAAGGTATGTCTGTGGATCTATAAATGGAATTCAAATAAAATTCAGCTATGAAATTTTTAATTAAAATTAAGCAACAATCAATCTGTCTTTAGAAGTCATAAACATTGGGAACATATAAGTGGAAAGAATATTTAAAGTAATAAAAATGGCAGGATATTCATAAATTTTAATGAAGGTTTTTCATACAGCGGATGAACGGAGTGGCATTCATAACATTTTAAACTTATCAGAAATTACTGTACCTATGAACAAAAATAATGCAATCAATTTATTGGTTAATAAGAAAATAAAAAAATATATAACCCATTTTTCCGTAATAATTTAAACTTACACAAATTATGTTTTTGAAATGTACAAATTCGTTTTAAAGAACAATTTTTTCCTAACAAACCAATGACAGGTGTTGTAGTTTCTTAAACAAAATTTAAAACATATCGATTTTGTTTTCCGAGGGAATTTTGCAATACATTTACTCAGGTACTTACTTGAGATGGCACTGCAGTCATGTGTGAACTAGAGCCTGGCCAAACAAACTTCTCCAACTAACTCCAGATGCGCACTCTAATTTGGGTGAGGTCGTCACCTGATCTGCAGCCTGCAGGCTTTCTCTACAGCGGAGTCCTGTGATGGTCGATTTTAAGACTTTCCTAGTCGGATGCGCTCAAAGTGAGCTAGCCATCACAAAAGTTTGACTCTTATCCCATTGTACAGTTCGTACACTTAGTCGTTCCATCTTCTCCCCCACTCGTCGTGATTTTGCATACGGGACTATTGATCACTTAAAGAACTTTTCTCTGTTCATATAGGGGAACAAAGTCCTTAGCTATCGCAAAGTTACATCTGACGATGGTGACGTTTCGACCTTTACGTGGGTCGGTGTAGTAGGTTATTTCTTGATGACAGCAAGAACTTGGTATTGCTCTTATCAACCAACCGCCAACCCTCTTCTCACGAATGCCCCACTGATACCTATGTGATTAAAGAATGCACATCATAAGCTTCAGCAAAGTGGTTTTCAACCTTTATCGAGCCGCGCAAATTCTCGTTCGCGAATTTAGCGTGAGGCCGAAAACTAGACATGTCTCGCACTCTCTTCAATTCGTCACTATGTTCGCACATGCGGCTTTGAAATTGATGGAAATTTAATGGGTGTAAGCTTGATGTTCCTACTTTTTTTAAAGGATTTGTTTAAATGTGAATATTTGTAGACTCCGGATTTTCCTGGCCTAAAACCACACTGATAAGAATCTATCCAGGTTGTTGACGAAGGGCTTTAGATATTCAAATATTAAGGCAGAAAGTGACTAATTCCTCTATATAGTTTCTGCAGTTCCAATCGTATCCTTTTTTAAAAGTTGGGCAAACAATACTGAGGGGAATGCTTTCTTCTTACCATATTTCATAGATAAGCTGGTGCATGATCTTAACCAATTCATCTCCAGTTAGACCTGGGGCTTTGTTAAACGTCAGCTCAAATATGGAAATATGACTTCGTCCAAATCGACTACATATATGGCAGATACAATATATCGAAAGTTAGAATTTGTCTTTTTATCTGAAACAGACAGATGTCACATCAACTTAAGTTTAAGTTAAGGTGTATAATAGGAATAATTATCCTCATAGAATAGTTTAAACAAAGGTGTATTGTATTTTGCCCTTAAACAGGATGTTTCAACATATTTTATGCGTCGGTACTTGTATAGATTTCGCAACTATTAAAATAAATATTACATAAAACCATACGTTATCATATACATACATATGTATGAAGCTTAATTTGGTTTTTGATTGAGTTTTGTACTTTCATACATATTATTTTTATAACATACTCGTATATTATACGTATTCAAAAGAAACAAGAAAACACATAAACAACAAAAATAAATAAACAAGAAAAAAATGTAATACAAAAAAATAGGTAGGTATGAACGATACGTACGTATGTATGTATAGTATATAGTATGTATACCACCCCTGATGTTGTTATGACACCAGCTGTGGAGGAGCGGGCGGGAGCGGTAAAGACAGATTTATTGTAAAAAGCTGTTAGCTGGGTTAAGTTGTTCATGGCTGATGCGATGGTGGAATAATACATAAAAATAAATGAACGAAATCATTGAAGCTCGCCTTTGAATTTCCTACCATGAAGAGCCCATTTAATCCTCATTAAAGGATGTTGCACCTCTATTAAAAGGAATTTGACAGATTATTAAAGGGTTTTTATCTATAATAATAATACAAAAAATTTGATCCTCAGTTCCTATAAGGCTTTGATCAAAGTTATTTAACCATGTTCAAAATGTTCGGGTTTTATGTGTGTGTGTTTTTCCTTTGTCAGAAATGAAAGCATTGCGTTTGGTTAGCCCTTTTCTGTTTTTTCTTCAAAACATTATTGGCCAGCTTTAGGGTTAGAAAAAAGATATCCCTTAAATGGGTTTTAACTCAGTAAGGATAATAACAAAAGCTTAGTTAATGGAATGAAAAAAAGATAAATCATTTTTGGTGCAATATGTTTGAAATTCCTTAATATGTATGTATGTATATACCTATATTGTTGCGTAGTATTAGAGCGTGTGGTTGATGGAAGTTCTTTCAACACTTTTTATTTACCTTGGGCGCCACAACATTCCGTTGCCGAACTGGACATCAATTAGCCAACGCTTGGCAGAAGTTATACTTCGTTTGATCTACAGTTTTGGTATATTGTTGTCTGCCTTCAGGTGATAGACAAAGTTCCTATAACTAGCTCAAAGTTATGTTGTTGTTCCTTGTAAATGTTCTGCCAAAACTTTAGTGTTGGAGTGTCAATTCCTGACATGATTCTTTGGTTTTGCCTTTTCATTGACTTTTTATTCCTTTTTCTTTTGAAAAAGCACAAAAATTCCAATGTCATAGAACTTTAAATGATTGTTTCCCTTGTATTGTGCGGAGGATTTTGAACCTTTTTTTAACAAGAGTATTTGCTTTGATGGTTTAACGTTTCTGTTTTTTTTTTTTTTTTCAATATCATCCTGCACAAAGAGAAACGTTTGCCAAGGTAACTAATTGTTCTATTCTATCAATCAATAGAGATGATGGGTTTCAATAAAGTAGACACCTTCAAGTTCAATGCTTTTGCAGAAGGAAGGCTTTTTTTATTGACGAGACGGTATTCCATGATGAAGTTGTTTTGAAGTTTTACTTGAAGCTGGTCAATTCTGCTAACCAGATGATTAGTTTTTAATAATTCGATAAAGGAGTCTTCTGTGTCATTTGGTCTCCACTTTAACTTTACAAGGAAATAAGCATACACTTAGCTGATAATATATTTTTATTGGAAATAATACAAATAATGTGAACTTTAAAGGTTGAAAGTTCCAACAACAGTTTTCATACCGCTATTAAAATATACAAATTAAGTTCTCCATAGAAAAAAGCATAGGAATTTCAGCCATTTGCTATCTAATTTTCTTGGTAAATTAATAGTCCAGTGCAGGCAGACTAAAAACCTTCTGAACTAGACAAAACTTCACCTCTTATATCTTATTATTTTGTATCTATAGTGCTAAGAGTAAAAGAAATTTATAAAAATTCCAGACTGCTGATATTATTTTTTCAAACCCATCTTCAGATGTATATCTTTAATGAAAGAAACTATTATGGGAAATTTGTATACAATTCCAGTTTGCAAGAAATTTTACAATTTTACCAGGGTCAAAAAATATGTATATGTTTGTACATATAAACAATCTTTTAATCCTTTTCTTTTTATCGTGTAGGTATTTAATGTGAATATTAACATTTATCTAGTTGTGCGCGCCATCACTATATGTCTTTTATTTATATAACATTGTGTAAAGTGTGGAAAAGAAATTCTATAAGTACCTATTAATTTATAAAAAAATATTTGGCACTTGATTTTTGATGAAATTATCTCAAAGATTTCTTTTTTGTATACGAATATAATCTGAAATTTGTATTTATCCGCTTTCCGGAAAGGCTAAGTTAGAATTTATTAAGTTAGAAAGAATTCAAAAGTTATCCCAGATACTTTTTTCCTGATTAAGTTTCGATATTCATTAATTTTATGTATTTAATACTTGAACATGAAAAGTCAAATCTCAATTATAAGTTATAATAAAAACTTAACATCTCCTTTCTTTTCATGTTAAGTATTTTGTATTCTATATACAGTTACTCTCAAAATTGAACATACACCAACAAGAAAAAACATTTTTTAAATTATTAAAATGTAATGTTTTGTATTTTTTGTTTTCAATTTTGCTTTATTGAGATATTTTTTTATATAAAAACAAAAGAATAAACTGAAATAAAAATTAAAAAAATAGAATAACAATTAAAAAACTCAAAAATTCCTCAAATACATGGCACAAAATTAACCGTACGTAAGAAGATTAAAGTAAGGATAGATATCTTAAAGTGTCGTAAAATTAGTATTTTGTAAAGCCACTTTCAGCCATTATATCTGAGATAGGGTCTTGAGCTGGTTTCTGGTATTATAAAGCAACCATTGTTGAAAATAAAATGTTGCTAGTAAATTCAGTAACTTTTAAGAATGCCCACAAATTTCCATTTGTTCATAATTGTGTCAATTTGATTAAAGATTTCTTTTCCTCATTACCTCCTTCATGTTTAGCAGTGACACGCAAATTCTCTTTCTTGAATTTTGTATTAGGCTTTCTCTAAACAATTCGCCTTCCGTTAAACCCAAATTAGTTAATTTAAATATAAGTAACGAATTACTTATTTTTATATAGGTGTATGCTTAATTTTGGGAGTAACTGTATTTATATATGCATGTTGACGTATCTTGTATGTCCTTGAATGTTTATGATGTTCTATTAAAATCATTTGGATAACAAAAGGTTTATCCTTCTGGAAATGATAAGAGCATTAAACCAAATATCCTACCTCTCGAACAGTACTTGTATACCTTACTTACAAATATGTTTATAGTATACTTTTACATCTATACAAAGATTGCTTATAGATGTTTCTGAAAACTATATGTATGTAGTTGAAGAGAGGGTAGAGAATTATTGTGCACCTAGACCATATTTTTTAAAAGATTCGTTTTATATAATATCATTTTAGTGTTATGATAGTGGACTTTCCATCATCGCCATAAAGAATAACAGAAACCACAGAATAGAGAAAAGCAAAATCAATAAAATGACGTAAAATAAGGTACGTGTCGTGTATAAAGTTTAATCTTGAAAAAGGTATGCCGTAATAATGATGACAAATATAGCATCATAATATAGAAATTATTGTTTGAGTCTGTTATAATTAGGATGTCAATTTGTGTTTAAAAGTATGTACAAACTTGGTTAAAAAGTTACGCAATATATCACATCGTTCGCACCACATCAACTGTGGGGCTATAAAATTAACATACATATAAGTATTCAAATTAAGTTAAGAGTTATTTGTTCATATTTGTTTTTTTTTTTAATTTTTTGTTAAAAAGTTTCTGCATAATAAGGGTTGGCATAGAAACAGAAGCACTCTAGTTCGAATTCTTCAATTCAAAATAATTAGTATCATTGTTAATTTATTGACTGTGACAGATGTACATTTATATCTTTTATTAAAAACTTCCTAAATTCTTTTTTTATTTGAACATATATTATAGAATACTCTCTTCATTAAAAGATATTTGGCTTTTGAAGAGTCCATACAAATAAAATCTAAGAGACATTTAATTAAATAATATCAGACAGGATACAATTATTGTGGAGTCACAGGAATGATATTTCATTTAATATCTACCATTTATCTACACCTTATAATAAACGTAGCAAGTTGTACAATCATTTTTTATGAAATCCAATATAGAATAATGTTAAATGAATCGTTCCTACTTACTTGCACATCATCAATAAAAATACCAGCTATGAGACCAATTTATAGAAATGGATTACTAAAATAACGAATGATTAATCATTACACATTCAAATTCAACTTAAAAGATGGAATTGGAACTTAAATAGAAATAAAAAGATAGAAAGAAAACAATAATCATTTTACGATTACAAATTGCTCATTTGGCCTTCTAAAAGAAACAAAGAAATTTGAATTCATATCTGCATATAAAAAAAAATAATAATTTCAATATTTAAGGGAATTTTTTCTTATGATTTAGAGGGTCCTTAATTTTGTTCGGCTAATTTGCTTAAATTTGTTAAGACTTTCTACTTGATTCCAAAAATTAGGTACATAAAACTTGTCATTTATACCGTTTTTCGAAATTATTGAAAGTTTACTGGAATACTTTGAAAACTCTTTATCTTAAAAGTTTGCAGGTTCCGTAGGTAGAGGTAAATAATAAGATAATTCCATCCTGATTTGATGTTGGAAGAGTTGACATTTGACACCTGTAAAACTCAACTGTCATTTGCAGTTTCATAAAAATAGTTAAATTTTGACATTTACGATTATGGATTGCTTAACAAACGAATAACGAATTAAAAATATTTAAACTTACTACAAAAGTATGTAATAAGGGACTTCATCTCTTACAATTAAACTTTATTTAAATAATACAAATGATATATCACGGCAACGCTGATTTACGATATTATGTTCAGCTTAAAGAAATACTCTTATTATAGAAGAAAAGCTTTAAACATATGTTTAGTTCGAAACATAAACTATTTTATGTATAAAATTACCACTCAATGATAGATCGAATGATATTCAAACTGTTTCATGTACAGAACTTATAATCTTTTGTTTCTTTGTTTTAAGAAAACTTTCTTTTTCAATTACGTATTGTCTTAATCTTAAGTACAGTTCAAATAAATAAGTCAAACGAACAAGTTTATGCTTTTTTTAATGTCTTTCTTTTTGCATGCTAAAATATTTAATTGCACGTTTAAATTATTTAAAGTTTTTAATTTTGCATGCTGTTATTTAAATTAAATTAAGCATTACAGGAAATCAGAAGTGGAATAAAAATCCCAGTAGTTAATTTGCTATATTTTTTTTACGTAAAATTATTTGCATGAAAATGAATGTTAAAGAACGTGCGTTGAGATTTGTGGAAACTTCTACTGTTCCAAATCTTAAATTGAAATTGGACGAAATGGGTTTTGCTTAAAATCTGCTCTAAAAGCCCGCTTAAATGAAGCCATTTCTGTAATGGAGCCAAACGAAATCGAGGGTTATTTCCCTGTCAATCCAGAAAACGATATTGTCGAAGGTAACGACGACGACGATAACGACGACGATGGCGCCGCCGCCGACAGTGATTTGGTAGACGAAGAAAATTTTGTGCAACAACGATTAGATCGACTTCGTGGGGTGTTTCGCAAAAAGGAGGAAATTCTAGAGCTAGAAAAACGGCTAGCTGAACTTAATAGGCCTGCTAGAAATATTCGTCCAACAGGTGGATGTACTGTACACCACGTGATATTGAGGACTCGTTGCCAAAGTTTTCAGGTGATGACGATTATCCATTAAAAAATGGATTGAGAATGTCGACGACGCTATTGTCACCTATCAACTAAGTGAGTCTGAGTCCTTTATATATTTTAAGCGCCTGCTCAAGGGCACTGCAAGGTTGTTTGCAAGATCAAAGTTATTCAGGTCATGGGTTGAGCTTAATGATGGACTTTTGACAGAGTTCCACCACCATACAACTGCAACCGATGTCCACAATGCTTTGCGACAGCGAATGAAATGTAAGAGCGAGAGTTTCCAGCAACATGTTCTGGCCATGCAAGAAATAGCTTCTTGCTTCGACGAGCAAGATGTGATTGCTTACATAATTAAGGGAATTACAGATTCCGTCTTTAATAAACATCTTATGCTTACGGCTAACACAATCGCTGAGTTGAAGATTATTCTTCGGAGGAACGAAAAAATGAAAACTGAAGTGCAGCCATCTACCTCTTCGTACAATAAACCTGTCTTGCAATCAAAGCCGCGAGTCGAATCAAAAATAAAGTGCTACAATTGCAATGAATTGGGACACATTTCCCCAAAGTGTCCAAAACCACGTCGACAAAATGGGCCATATTTTAAACGATTGTCCACAATCATCTTCGGTTCTTATGGTGCAAAAAGATGACCAAACAATGACATCCAATATTTCAACATTGATGAATGAATTTCATGGCGTTTTGGAGTTCCAATTTACGAGTTTGGACAGTGTTCGGGTAATCCTGCATGTGATGACTACGATTGATACCGGGAGAAATACTTGCCACCTTTTATGATGACATCTTTGGAAGCAGCAAATAATGACTTTTATGGTATAAATAATTCAAGGCTGATTATTTTAGGTAAATTTGCATGTTATGTAAAGTTTAGTTGTGAACTTATAAATGTATGTCTTTATGTTGTTACTGATGGAACTATGAAAGATCCAATTATTTTAGGACGAGATTTTTTGCATGAATCTAAAATTAAATTAGTAAAAGAAAATAATTTTAAAACAATTGCCAAACGTAAAAATAACAATGAAAATAATAATAATTTTGATTATGATTTTGATGATTTAGATTTCGAAAATGACATTTTAAAAATTGATGTATGTATGTGATTTACGTGATAAAAATATTTCATTAAATATTAACGAACTTTTAAATTTTGATGAGAAAATAGAGTTAAAAAGTTTGGTTCTCGAGAGTGTTTCAAAAACTAGTAAAGATTATTCAGATGATTATGAAATGCAAATAGTTGTATCCAACCCTAACAGTTTTTTTAGTTGTGCACCTCGACGTCTTCCATATTCTCATAAGATTGAATTGGAAAAAATTCTAGACGATTTATTAAAAAACAATATTATCCGGGAAAGTAATACGCCTTTTGCATCTCCAATCGTTTTGATACGGAAGAAGACAGGTGAATTGCGATTATGTGTGGACTACCGCAATATAAATAAAATAACGGTAAAGGATAACTTTCCTTTGCCGCTTATTGAAGACCATCTAGATAGGTTGCGAAATAAAAAATATTTTTCACTTCTCGACCTTAAAAGTTGTTTCCACCATGTCAAAATGGCAGAAGATTCTATTAAATTTACCTCATTCGTAACTCCTTTGGGGCAATTTGAATACGTTCGAATGCCTTTCGGGCTAAAAAAACGCGCCTTCGGTTTTTCAACGTTTTATAAATAAAATTTTTAAGGACCTTATTAGTAGTGGACAACTTCTAGTTTATATAGACGACTTGTTGATTGCGACTGAAACAAATGGCGAACATTTTATTTATTATTATTATTACAACTTTTTTGATTCATAAATAAATTACATAATCAATAATTAAAATTAAAGCTCTACCTACCAGGGCTTTGAGCTAGATAATTGTTAAATAAATCAAATTAATAATTCTAATTTTAAAATAATTTCATTAACATGTTTTGTATTAGTGTAGGATATAACTGTTAAAAGTTCTTGAAGATATTTTCCGGAAATGCGGTTTTGGAAATCGAATCAATGTTGGAGCACTGAAGCATGTGTGTTACAGTAAAAGATGGTCTTTCGTCACAAAATTCGCAAAGTGGAGCAGGTTCTTTAGTGATTAGGTGCTTGTGGGTGGTGTTGGTATGTCCCAATCTCAGCCTTATATATTTTTTTATTTCTGAACTTTGTAAGTTACGAGGAAATATAGCCTTAATAGCGGTAGGATTGAGCAATGAATAAATGTGTTGGTATTGCTGCCATGTGTTTCTTAACTTGTTGTTCATAAACGTTTTCAAATATTTAGTTATGTCTTTTTTGTTGAATTGATAGAAGGAGATTAGGGGTTCTTTTAATGCTTGTTTGGCTTCTGAATCGGCGTATTCGTTGCCAACGATGCCAACATGTCCAGGTACCCATGCAATTCTCAGATTTCTTTTTTTTTTGCAATAAGTTTGTCGCGGATGTTTGCAACAATACTTGAAGAGTTGTTGATGTTGTTAATAGCATTTATTGTTGAAAGGCTATCAGTGATAATAATTGTTTTTTTTTTTTATTTTTTTACCGATTGAATAGCTTCTGCCGTAAAGATTGATGAGGTGAAGTGGAGTAAATAATAAATAAAATAAATAAAAAATAAATTAGGTGGCGCAACAGTCCGTAGAGAACCAGGGCCTAGTTACTTACAACTCTCAACCATTCCTGTGTGCGAGTAATGTTGTCAGGGATGGAGGGGACTTACAATTTATATGCCGAATCCGAACGGCTAATTTGAGAATGCACTTTTTCATGACAAGAATTACTCTTGGAGAATTTGTCAATTCCTCGCAAGAGGCAGTACCCGTGAAAACTCTTTTTTTTTTAAATTAAGGTGGCACAGGCAGGGATTGAACCCAAGACCTCTCGCATGACAGTCCAACGCACTAACCATCATGCCACGGGCACTAAGTGGAGTAAACCTTTACTAATAACAGATCCTTATCTGTTTTCGAGGCATCAGTAAAATAAAAAAAAAAGGCTTCCATAATTTTCTTTTAACTCTAAGAACATTGCATGATAGATACTGTTGTGGGTAGTATCTTTGTTAAATTCTTTGAGATGCGAAATGACAGTGTTACTTGGCAGTTTCCATGGGGGGAAATGGATAAGGATATTTTGGAGTTTTCTTCCGATTTAACAAATTCTTGATGTCATCATGAATAGGCGTTGCGAATGGTGAAATAGCTTTAGGTATGATTTTCCAGGTTAGGTATTCGATTCTATCAGTTAGTTCGGGAAGTCCAGCTTCAGTAAGGATGTTTCTGATTGGTGTTGTACGGAAGGCTCCAACGCAGATTCTAGCAGCAGAATGGTATGGTGTTGAGATGAGTTGCATAGTTGTTTTCGAGCATTTCCCATAAATTGGGAGCCCGTAATCGATTTTTGAAAGTAATATTTCTTTTATAACATTTGCATTAGTATTAACGTTACAGTTACTTTTTCTTGAAGCGAGATACTTAACTAGATTAACCCTGGTAGTGAGGCTCTTTTTAATATATCAACAATGATCCTTAAAGCTGTATTTGGAGTCAAAAATAATACCTAGGATTTTTGAATATTTTACATTTTGTACAATTATGTTTTTTTTTTCAAATATGCAAAAGTTCACATTTAGAGAAAGATATTTTAGAGCCATAGACATTTCACCTTATTCTGATAGATTTTCAATAATACTAGAAAAAATTGCTGATACATGTGCAAGATCTTTTAATTTGGTAAAAAGTATAAGGTCATCCGCATACAGAACGCGCTTTATTTGTGAATATGAACGTACCATACTACTTATTTCGTTAAAAGCTATTATAAATAAGTTTACCGATAAAGGTGATCCTTGAGGGATGCCATTGCTTAATTTATGAATTAAAGAATATACATTGTTTGTTTTAATACGAAATTTACGGTTTGACAGAAAAGCTTTAACGTAGTTAAAAATCTTCGAACCAATTTTCCATTTTATGAGTTGATTTAGGATAACATGTGGGCCAATCCGGTCAAAGGCTTGTTCAAAATCAATAGAGAAAATTGAAACGTGATTCTTTTCTGAAAGGGCTGAGGATATAAATGTGTCAATGTGTAAGAGAGAGTCTAGGGTGCCTCTACCCTTTTTGAAGGCAAGTTGATTTTTATCAATAAGATTGTTTTTTTTCTATCCACCATGATAAACGCTTTGGAACAATTTTTTCGAGAATTTTTGAAGTGCAGGGAAGGAGAGAGACAGGACGGTATCCTTTTATAGAAGTGTGGTCTTTGTTTGTCTTTGGGATAGGGAGGATAGTAGCCACTTTCCATGTTTAAGGGATAATTCCGCTGTCAAGCATGTTATTATACAAAGATAACAACCTAGTCTTAAAACAAAACGGGGAGTTTTTGAGCATTGTGTAGGTTATTCTATCAAAACCCGGAGTTTTACCTTTAACTGAATTCAAGACGCTTTCGAGCTCTAAGGTATTGATGGGGGATTCAATTAAGTTTGCTGAATCTGAAGTGATATATTGTGGATTTGGCAGATTAAAACATGAGTTTTTTTCATCAATGTAAGACTGATTGAAATTAGAATCGTCTTGGAATTTTTCCCAACATTTAGCAAAACAATCATTAATTTCTATTGGACACGTTAAATTTTTAGAATCTGTTTTTATAAGTTTTATAGAGTGTGGGATAAAGTTTCCGCTAAGGCATTTAATGTCAGCCCACATTTTTTTGGGGTTTGAATGTTGATTTATTTCACCAGTAAATTTATTGAAGAGGTTAATTTCTCTATCCGTACCGCTCTTTTGAATTGGGCATTTGCCTTAGGATATGAAATTAAATTGGAGTTATTTGGAGATTTTTTAAATGCTTTGAAGGCATCTTGATTTGTTAAGCGAAGGTTGGCAAGATTTTGATTCCACCAGGGGACTGTTTTATAGTGGGGTTTATTTGTTGTCTGAGGGATAGACACATTTGCTGCATAACGAATTGCTTTAACGATGTAAGCGGCTTCCTTGTTGATGTTATTGTTAGTGGAAGTTGAAATTTGATTTGAGACTTCAGTTTGGAAAAGATCCCAATTAGCTATGTCAGTTAAGAATTTGGGCTGAGTTTTTGGTAGAGTTAAATTGTTGCCTACAGATATTGTGGTGAGGATAGGAAAATGATCGCTACCAAATAAGTCATCAGAGACCTTCCAAGTTGATTTTTGAGTAAGGGGTGGGGAGATTAGAGTGAGATCGATATGGGTAAATGTACCATGGGTAAAAAAGTGAGTAGGTCTACCGTCATTTAATATTGAAAGTACGGTGTTGGCAATAAAGTTTTCAATTAATCTGCCACGGGTGTTAATAGTTGGAGAACCCCACGAAGGATACCAAGAATTAAAATCACCTGTCAAAACTACAGGGGTAGTTATATTGTTTATTAGACTTTCAAGGTCGCAGCTGTTAAATGTTTGATCAGGTGGGATGTAAATAGACAAGATAGTTAATTTGAAACTTAACTCGATCTCCGCTGCGATGGCAGAAATATTGGAGTCAATAGGAATGAATCTGTGCGGAATCGATTTATGAATTAAAAGACAAGTACCTTGTTTTGCAGATGTGTTGCATGCTAAATTGTGGAAAAGGGATGAAAATTGTTTTGGGGGACATGGTTGGAAATTGTTTTTTTATGTGAGTCTCTTGAAGAGAAATAATACTTGGGTTTAAATCTTTTATTAACAATTGGAGTGAATCATAGTTATTAAAATAACCATTCATGTTCCATTGTAAAATGTTGATATTATTAAAGGCGGTGGAATCTTTCTTTCTACACATACAATTATTAAATTGTACATTAGTACAGACAGAATCCAGATTACCACCTGGTGGAATGGTATTCCCGCGCCACCATCGGCGAAGAGAACACCCCCATCAAGGCGGGGGGTTCCATCGCCGATAGAGGTGCGGGGTGTGTGTTGGTTGTGTTTAATACTATTGAGATGTGTCATTTTCGTCATCTATTTTCATAGAGAAATTTGTGTGCGATAATGGAGAAGAGTTTGTAAGAGAAGTAATTTGGTTAATGCTGTTTAAACTAGGAGAAGCTGTTGTTTGAGTGTTTTCATTAAAATTAATTTTACCGTTGTTTGATTTTGTTTGTGCTCTTGAGTAGTTGTTAAGAGTATAAATTTGTTCGTTATCAGAGTTTGTTTCGGAGTACTTTTGAGGAGTTTCACTTTGAGTTGATTTATATTTATCGTTATTTGTTATTTTGATTGCATCAAAATTGTCTGTTTTTTTAGTTAATTGTGAGTTAAGATTTTGGGGTTTTAATGTAGTTTGATGAATGGAAGGATTTTGCTTTTTTGCTTTTTCTGTATTTATAAGATTTTGTTCTGTGGATGAGGTGGAGGTGGAGGTGTTCGACGTTGTAGTTTCAGGAGTGGTATGTTTAAGATGATCTGAGTAAAGATTAGAAGAGAAAGTGGAACTAATTGGGTTCCGATCTTTGCGGGTGCGCCTGGCTTCAGCTGCATTTGTTTTTGGTTTTTATTTCTAGTATTTCTTTGCTTTGAACATACTTTGGACAGTCCTTAGCGGAGGCGGGATGAGGCCCGGAACAATTGGCAAACAAAGTGCGAATACATTTATTATCATCGTGAGGTGGGAGATTGCATGTTACACATGATGCAGCACGCTTACACCATTTAATTGTATGGCCGAGTAACTGACATTGGCGACAACTCATCGGATTGGGAACATATTCGGAAACTTTTGTCTTATACCAGCCAATTTCAATTGTTTCGGGGATTTGAAACGAGTCGAACGTGAAGATCATGAGACCAGAAGGAATATAAACCTGTTTTTCTTTCTCTTGCACAAGTTTTGTGAATTTGTACACGTTAGTTACATTTTGACTCTTAAGTTCAGATATAATTTCTGTTTCGGGCACATTAACCAAGCAAGACGCAAATACTATGCCCTTAGAGAGGTTAAGGTTTGCGTGAAGTTTAATATCAACCGGGCATATGTTGTCCAGAGCTTTCGATTGAATCAATTTATCGGCTGTGGTTTGATCTTTAGCTAATACCAAAATTGAACCGTCTTTTAATTGAGAAATTTTTTCGTATTGAGTGCTGATTGAATCGATTGTTTTTTTTTTAAATGAAAATACTAACTTTGGATAAGGGTTTGGAAACATCTTTTGCTGTTATGTGCACAAAACGTGGGTTTTTAAAGATGGATTTTGTTGGTAGGCTTGGGAATCCACTATCACTAAAAACACAACTTGAGGTTTTAATTTTTTTTGTGGGGGAGAAGGAGAGGGGTCAGGGGATCGGATAGATATTGTTCGTCAAGAATGCCGTATCTGCCATATCGGTTGCCCGATTGGCGATTAGTTTTCGGGGCCATCCCGAAAGAAGAAAAAACACTCGTTATTGAGAAAGCGGCTTTTGTTTTTTTTTTTTTTTTTTGACTAACAAAGGTAAGAATTAAGAGAATGAGCTGATAATAACGGGAAAATAAGAAAAACGCAAAATTCACACTACACCTCGATAGCTATAGGTCTTTGCCTTTGGAAGGTCAGCCGATGACTGACGAACATTTTAAGATTTTAAAAAAAGTTATGGATATCATTTCGAAGAAGAATCTTGATAAATGTGTTTTTATGTATGAAAAAATTATATAGGTATCTCGGGTACATAGTTTCAGAAAATGGCATAGGTGCAAATAGTGACGGTTTAAAAGCAGTATCAGATTTCCCCAATCCCCATTCCAACAAACCAAAAGAAGTTGCATTCATTTATAGGCTTGTGTTCATACTTCCGTAAATTTATTAAAGATTTTTCTTTATTAGCACAGCCACTTAATGATCTTTTAAAAAAAGATGTGAAGTTTGAAATTGGTGAAAAAGAGTTGCAGACTTTTAATTTAAAAAAAAAAAAACTTTTGAACACTCCACTCTTAAGAATTTTCAATCCTAAGGCCGAAACAGAACTACACTGCGTCGCCAGTAGTATAGGCTTCGGAGCTGTATTGTTGCAGCGTCAAGATGATAACCAGCTTCATCCGATTTTCTTTTTTTCAAAGCGTTCAACTGCACAGGAATCCAAATATCACTCGTATGAATTGGAAACACTTGCCATAATGTATGCCCTTAGGCGATTCCACATTTATTTAACTGGAATTCGATTTAAAATCGTCACTGACTGCAAATCACTGACCCAAACACTTAATAAAAAGACTTTGAATCCAAGAATATCTCGATGGGCTTTAGAGTTTTCAGATTTTGACTACGTTATCGAACATCGAGATGGTAAGAGGATGGGTCATGTTGATGCACTTAGTATAGGTGTCACAACATTTTAATAGTCGAAACCGAGTCCTTTGAGCACGCACTTGCTGCAGCCCAAGCTAAAGATCCAATTTTAAAACGTATAATTGAGATGTTAGAAAAGAAAAAGTCCATCTTATGACCTTATTAATGGATTAGTTTATAGAAAAATAAACAAACAATTATTTTTTTATGTTCCTTCGAAGATGGAGAAAAATGTCATTCAGACACACCACGAAGCATTATGCTATCTGGGTGTAGAAAAATGTTTTAATTTTCTGAGAAAAACATATTGGTTTCCAGGAATGAAAAATAAAATTAAGGAATTTATTGGTAGTTGTTTAAAGTGCATGCATTTTTCTCCACCAAGCGGAAAGAAAGAGGGGGTGTTACATAATATCCCTAAAGGAGACAGACCCTTTCAAACAATTCACGTTGACCATTATGGTCCTTTGCCTGCTTCTGCCAGCAATAATAAGAAACACATCTTTGTGATTATTGACGGTTTTTCAAAATTTACGAAATTATATCCAGTGAAGAGTACGACAACCAAAGAAGTTATTCAATGTCTGGAATCATATTTTTCTTATTATAGCACACCAAAGCGTATAATTTCGGATAGGGGGAGTTGTTTCACCTCCGATGATTTTTTAACTTTTTGTGAAAAATATGACATTAAGCACATACAAGTTGCAACCAGTTCACCGCAATCAAATGGGCAAGTTGAAAGAATAAACAGGTGTCTAACTCCCATGCTTTCAAAAGAGTGCGAAATGGATTCGAGTTGTTGGGCTAAGTTTTTGCAGAAGGTTGAATTTGCTTTAAACAACACAGAAAACAAAAGTACAGGTGTAAGCCCTAGCATGCTACTCGTTGGAGTTTCCCAAAAAGGTATTATCATAGTCATAGATAACTTTAAGGAATATTTAGAAGAGAACATTATTGAAGAAAAACCTAGAGACTTAAATTAACTTAGGAAGCATGCACAAGAAAAAATTGTTAAGAGTCAGGAACACAATAAGATTCTTTTTGATAAACGCCACAAAAAACCTAATCAATATCAAATTGGTGATCTTGTTTTAATAAAAAATACTGTAAACACTCCCGGAACAAACAAAAAGTTCTTGGCCGAGTATAAGGGTCCATTTAAAGTCGTTAAAGTTTTACCGAATGACAGATATCTCATAACAGATTTAAATAATTTACAAATATCTCGTTTACCATACAAAGGAGTTTGTTCTCCAGAGAATATGAAACCTTATGTTTCAACATAAGCTTAAAACTGCATCCATCAATGTTTAAAAAAAAATGAATACTATATTATTTTTTACTTTATTTTATGTTATTATTATATCTTGTTTATCATTGCTTCGAATGTTAAAAAATAAAATGAATACTGAACATACTTTCATCCATATATGTATACTTACTCACATATATACATACATGCTTACAATTTTAACAGAATGATATTTTTTTAAATATATGTATAAATAACAATTTCAAAGAATAATCAATATTTATATTTTTGTATTTAAAAATAGAAATGACAAAATAAACGTAATTACTATGTAATATCAAATTAATGTACATAATCAAACTAATGTACATACATGTAAGGACACGATGTCGTAAATCGAGGACGATTTAAGGTCAGGATGACCGAGTTGTAAGGGACTTCATCTCTTACAATTAAACTTTATTTAAATAATACAAATGATATATCACGGCAACGCTGATTTACGATATTATGTTCAGCTTAAAGAAATACTCTTATTATAGAAGAAAAGCTTTAAACATATGTTTAGTTCGAAACATAAACTATTTTATGTATAAAATTACCACTCAATGATAGATCGAATGATATTCAAACTGTTTCATGTACAGAACTTATAATCTTTTGTTTCTTTGTTTTAAGAAAGCTTTCTTTTTCAATTACGTATTGTCTTAATCTTAAGTACAGTTCAAATAAATAAGTCAAACGAACAAGTTATGCTTTTTTTAATGTCTTTCTTTTTGCATGCTAAAATATTTAATTGCACGTTTAAATTATTTAAAGTTTTTAATTTTGCATGCTGTTATTTAAATTAAATTACAAGTAATAATTCAAACATAGCCATCGTATGTATATAACACGAAGATGGTTGGCACAATCAACCGACAACGCAAGTAAAAATAAATAAATTGGTTGCCGCAACAGTCCGTTCAAAACTAGAAACTAGTGACTTACATTACATACACACCATTCCTGTGTGAGAGTAATGTTGTCAGGGATGGAGGGGACCTACGGCTAATTTTCACTTTTCATGAAAAGAATTACTCTCGGAGAATTTGTGAATTCCTCGCAAGAGGCAGTACCAGTAAAAAAAAAACTTTAAATGTCACAGACAGGGATAGAACCCAAGATCTCTGGCATAACACTAACCATCACGCAACGGATACTACAAGTAATCGATGAAATATTCAAGGAATGTGAAACGTTACTGGTCCAGTTGGGCATGTGCATCATCGGTAAACGTTCAGGTGTTATTGGTCCGATTTGCTTCAAAGTTGCCAATGGTATTTGTATTCTCAGTTTCTGTGATTTTTTTCATACGAACTTTGCATGACTATAAATAGCATAGAAAAGCTCAGAATTTAAGCGTCAAAGAGCAGACCTAGAATTTTGAAAATGTATCTAACAACATAAAGTTTTAAAAAAAAACAACAAATTTGAAATTTATTTTGTCTATACGTTTTTAATCCAACTTAGAAAATGTAAGCACGCCGCTTTCTAAATACTTTTCATTTCATTCAATATGAGAGTATCATAATTCTAAGTTTTGTGAAGAAATTTGAAATAAATCCCCTTTCCCATACAAAAAAGCTAGTATTCATACCAATAACAGTAAAACATAACTTTATCCTTGAAAACAATATTGTCAATTAATGTCATAATACAGAAACCCTAAAACTTACTTTGGAGTATACCTACATGCGTTGTTTAGCTTACTTTTGTACCGTTATGGTGTGTCTATCTTCATATACTCCTAGCTACGAATATTGTAAATCCTAATGATTCTATTTAATACCTATAGGTATACAATACATAACAAGAATGTATTGACAAAGTTGAATTGAATTGTTCTCAAGTTAAATTTGAAATAACTTTCTTCTTGACACCCGAATGTGTCAAGCTCTGTTATAAGATTTTCAACACGTCACAGAGATAGAAAGAAACACACACCAGAAAGCGTGGTTTAGTATTTCAACTAAAAGTTCTCTCTACTATAAGAAAATACCCAACAGTGTTGCCACAGTCGGAAACTTAAGGTCTCTAAGGAACATATGTTATGTACTGTACCTTTGGGACAGATTTTGAATTTATATTAATATTAAAGCTGCCTTAGAACTTTGTGGGAAAATATTTACTTTTAATTATAAAAAAATTGGAAATATTTTCTGAATTAAAGAGGATATGATTTATTTTAAAGTTTTTCTTAATTTTCACTTTATCTACATACATATCTGTATAATTATCTTATTATAATAAGAAGAATTTTGTTTTCAATTAAATTGAAATGGCTCTAATTTCAAAGAATTGTATCTTACATCAAACAATTAAAATTTAAAATAGATAACTCCGGAACGAAGTTTAAATTAAATTCATTGAGGCAACTCTGTTTCCTACCTCGACACCAGAATATGAGATCCACTTTGCAATGTGGTTCGAAATTTGATGGTATTTTGTATTTTGTGGGATTGGTTTCACTACGATATAGTTATACACTTTTTGTTAAAAAAACATGTGAATTATGATTAAGATAGATTGAAATAATTTATTTATTTCGAGAGATTTTATATTATTTACTGTCACATTGAGTTTTCGAAGTTGAATTAAGTACGAGAGAGCTACTAAATGATGAAGAAACTATAATTTATTTTATATTATATTGTAATAATCTAACATGAAGATTTAATTATTTCTTATCATTATTTTTATTGTTTTTATGATAATGGATGGTCGTTCCGAAAGCTAATAATGAGAAAGTTTGTCCTTCTTTGGTGGTAGTAAAATATTATCTCAAGAATATAAAATCGTAATTACTATATTTTAACTTCTATGACGAGAATCAAGTTTAAATTGTGTTGAAGTGAAATTAATAAAACAGGATGCTTCGACTTTGGATGTTAAAATACTTAGCGAAATAATTACAATAATGCGATTTAAGGTTTTATCTTCTTTAACTCTGCAAAAGTGTTGAAGGGAGGGTTTGTCTAAAAAAACAATACAAATTGAGATGCTTCAATATTTTCTAGAAACAAATATTTTATTTTTTAAGTTTAATTCCTTTTTTTTATAAAATAATTCATATTTGTTTATTCAAACTTAATGTTGTGTGTCTGAAAACAAAACCGATTGTGTAAAACTCAAAAACAAAACAAGTTTGAGGAAATAACTTGTTTTATAAAAAAATTATTCGAATAAAAATTAAACCTTTTATTTTAGAAAACTGTACAATAACTGTAACTCAAATGCTTTAAACAAAACGGAACCAAAGAAATATATATGTATATATATAATAAAAATCTTAAGATAATCTATATTTTTTCTAAGACGATAAAAAACGCAAAGTTATGAATAAAACAAATTAATCTCAAGGACCAACTTATTCATTCAACCAACACAAATCAAACAACAATAGCAACTAAAGATACAATAGAAATCTTAAAATATAATTCAACACACATAACATATCTTTTTGCACATCATTTATGCATTTGAAAACTATTTGAATTCTCTGTACATATACATAATTTGCATTATTGGTTATAAGCACATCGTATGCACCTATAGAAGAAACAAATAATAAAATAATTTGTAGCTGAGAAACTAACACAAAATTTAACAAAATGTCAGTGGATTTGAGCAACGCACCAGAACCAGCTATTTCAATTGTAACATCAGCTCCGGTTGTAGCTCAAAATGGCGGTGAAATGGATGCATTACTATTAGGACGCATAGGGGTAAGTTTTAAGTTACTACATTAACTACTAATACCTTCTAGACAAGCTATTTTTATTGTTTCTCTTTCTCTATTAGAAAATGAGTTGTTTGTGCATGGTTGATGCTCTTAAAATTTTGCACGGTTTGAACGAAAACAAAAATTTAACGAATATTCTAAAATATTTCTTTTCTTTCCGGCTGAAAATGATATTGTACTTTTCTTCTAGATCTTATTTTCAATAAAATATTCTCTTTTCAAGTAGAAAAATTTATTTTATTGCTTGAAAAAAAAAAAATAATAACGTAGAAAATTGCATTCTAATACACAAACTAAATAATAAACAAAATGATAAATAAATAAAACTCTTATAAAAAAATATGTTGTTATGGGAAAAAAAAATATTGATATGTACGTACCTATATAAAACTGGTTTTCTGTGTTTTTTCGATCGATATTGAAACAAGGTTTTTATGATAAATAAAAGAATGACAAGTCTATAACATAAGCCATAATGCGTCAACCTCACGTACTATGGAAATAATGATTTTTCACAACTTCTAACGATTCGGTCTGTGCTATGTAATGATTTTATTTTCAAGGTCTCTTAGTAAATTTGACATTTTATAAAAAGCTTTTAATTTTTAGGCAGCTGGATTTAGGTTGGACTACTAAATGAACACTTAATAGGGCTTCATCGACATATATTCCGAGATCAAACCTGTAATGAGCGGTTATGCCGGCTGTCGCCCTTGGAGTTCAAATCAAGGACCTGGTCCTTTAGGTTGAAGGTCGTGCTGACTTCCTGACAGCGGGATTTACAGTTGACAACCAACGCCAACGATGTAAAGACAACGTGTAGCCGACTGTTATAAAGGAGATATTAACGCCGCCAGTGCATGAGATGGGCTGGGCAAAAAGAGGATGAAAAACTGCGATATAATTCAATTCAAAACTTTTTTTTATTCAATGTACATATTTACATGGTCAATCTTTTATCCAGTGTTACACCCAGGTATTTAATAGTTTTTTCCCATTGAATAGGAGCGTTGCACATTAGGAGATTGGTTTGAGGTAAATGACATTGTTTCGTTTCCTTGTAAAAAAGCAAGCTTGAGTCTTTGCAGGGTTAATTTTAATTTTCCATTTGTAGAAGTAAAGCTCAATTTCATTGAGTGCATTTTGAAGATTTGATAAAATTTGATGACAATTTTCGGAGGCGCTAAGGATGCAAGTATCGTCTATGAAAAATGATTTTTTACAGAAGTTAAACATTGGGAAATCAGATATGAATACGTTATATAGCAGAAGAGATAAGGTTGATCCCTGGGGAACGCCGGCCTTAATACAATATACCTAATGGATATTTGCTTGAAGAAATTTCAACAAAAAACTTTTTTCATGAAGAAAACTTTGGATAAGTTTGACGAGATAAGTGGGAAACCTATTTACTAAGAGCTTATAAACGATTCTGTCATGCCAGACACAATCAAAAGCCTTTTGAATGTCAAATCATTTGACTCAAATGATACCTACAATCCCGATAGATTTCTTGTTTGTAAGTGCAGTTTTAATCTCTTTGGTTAGTCGCATAACCTGATGTGTCAAAGAGTATTCTTTTATAAAACCGAATTGTTCTGGTGGAAGAATATTATAAGTTGAAACGATTTCTGTCATTTTAAGACAGATTATTTTTTCGAATAGCTTTCCTAGGCAGCTAAGAAAACTTTAATGGGGCGGTATGAAGATATTTTAGTTAGTACCTTATTAGCAGGGCCGGCCCCATCCAAACTTGCGCCCTGTGCAAGATTTCTAGAAAGCGCCCCTTTTTTATATTTTCACACATAAACTGATACACAAGCATAGGCCTTTCCCACATTACCCAGGAGGTAGACTTTCAATGCGTTTTTTTTATTGAGGTATCCCCAGTAGGTCTAAACTATAAACTAAAACGCAGCAAAGAAATGAGCAGAGGGGAAACGTTTAAACTTGGAAACTTACTTTTCTGGCCTTACATTTTGCAAATTCAGAAATGAGATCATCAAAGTCCAAAGAATTTAATAATTTCTTTTCAATTCACATTATAGATAAACCTACCAATCTCTCTTGAGTCATGGTTGTCCTAAGATAATTTTTAATAATTTTAAGTTTAGAAAAACTACGTTCTCCTGAAGCTACCGTGACCGGGATTGTATTAAGCATTTGGAGAGCAATTACTAAATTCAGAGCAAAATCTTTAAGTTTTGAACTAAAAATAAAATTTAACACATCTAAACTTGAGCTTTGTGGTGTAACAAGCTGGGATATTACGGTTAACTCTTGAAACAATTCTTCTCCATTTAAATCTAACTACTTTATGTTAAAACATTCTGCAAATTAAGGCATGAAGCACGTACATTTTTATTTTTTAAACATTCGCTTATGTTACTTAAAAATGAAAAATTGATACTATTCGTATCAAACCTTTCAAGTATTTAAAAAAAAAATCAACTTTAAATCTTTGTTTCGAGCTAATATAGTTTCAGGACATTCACCAGCATAAAGTATTTTTCTCCGTTGAGATCGCAATGATGAAGCTACAGGAAACATATTTGGTATTTCTAGGGAACTAGCAATACGCTCGGTTAATTGAACATACCTACTCATTAAATTTTTCATCGGAACGCATTAAAATCAAACTGTTTTTTGTATTTTCTAAAACTGTTATGCCAGTTGACAGATTAACGAACGGACTTTGCAAATATTTACTAGTTTAATTTATATTTTCTAAAATATCAAACCAAATTAGCAGGCAGCAAATAAATGTAATATCAAACATTTTATTTCCTAAAGATTCTGCAATGTTTTTTGCCTCTAGATTTCTTAATTCTATAAGGGCTTCATATATTTCTTCTTAATTTGTTTTTAAAGGCATCAATGCATCTAACCTGCTCTCTCATCTAGTCTCAGAAGAGGGTTTCAAAGTATGTATGACTTGGAATTTTTTTCTTATAAATATCCCACCTCGTTGTGGAACGTAGAAAAAAGTTATACAAACATTGAATTGTATCAAAAAATTTAACTGCATATAATGAGCACCGAGCAGCATCATTAACCACTAAATTTAAGGAATGTGAGCGACATGGAACGAAAAATGCTCTTGGTTCCAGGTTTCGAATTCGATTCTAAACACCCGCTTCTTTGGATTCACAGTTACTTTTTAAAATTTCATGTAATTCAAGCTTGTCTAAAATCAACTGAGTCAGTCACATTCCGGTCTTGTCTTGTCACAAAATACGTCACTTCTATTAAAAACTGATAGCTATTTATTTAATATTAGTTAACCAACAAAGCGAAAAAACAATTGAAACAATCTGCATTCTGCACCAGACTAGATATACATTAAAAGTAGCCGTTACAACAGTCATTAACTTTCAAAAAAAAAAAAAAAACAAACTGCCTGCGCAAGAACGATTCGACTCCACATAGAATCATCCCTCTTTAATTTTTAAGCTCTATGCTCCTTTTCCATTCTATTAAAAACTAAATTTCATCTCCTGTAATCAGGCACTTAACTCTTACACTGTGTGCAATAAGAAAACCTGCACGCTCTGACCCATATGATTCCGTATAAATAAGTTTTTTTTTTTAAATATCTCCCATGTCAGTTTCGATACTCAGTGTGCAAAAAAGAAAACTTGCACATCCAATGACCATTTGTAGCAAAGACACCTACCTACCTAATTTCCAAATACTTCACCCTGTTCATACAAGAGAAAAAATCTCAACACAAAAAAGTTCCATGCAAGAGAAAAAAAGAAAAAATCTCAACACAAAAAATTTCCATGCCACCTCATATGTGCAAGATTTATTTCATGCACACCGAGTCCCAAAATTAACATAGAGAGTATGACGAAGCAAAATACTTATTCATATTGAATCCTATGGGCTAGAACGTGCAGGTTTTGTATCACGCACCGTACCTGAATGTGAGTTCTCATCTACAAAGAAAACAAAAAAAAAAACACTCCATATATATGCATACATACATATGTATATGCGATATCTTGAGTTAAATTTTAATTGAATGCAACAATGATGTTAGTTAGTGCGCAAGAGAGTTAGGATAGTTGTGATGGATGTTTTTTGAGATTATTTTAAGAATGTTTGTGGTTAAAGAATGGCAAATAGTAGTACATATTTGTTTGCGCAAGATCAGATTACATTTTCTTGCTCCTGGTAATGTGCCCCCAGAATTCTGCGCCCTGTGCATTTGCACATCTTGCACATATGCTTTGCCCGGCCCTGCTTATTAGGTTTTGGAATTGGCACAATCCTTGCAACTTTCCAACTTTTGGGAAAGTATCCAAGGAAACAACAGCTGAGAAAAAGATGTGTCAAAAACGATATACAATTTTTGGGGAGTTTTTTTTTAATATTTGGTTGGATATTTTATCATAACCTGGAGATTTCTTTGTTTTGAGATTTCTTTTAATAATCGCTTTATTTACATTTTCTGTTGTTACACTATCATTAAAGGAATGTGTGATTGAGTGGTTACTTTCAAAAAATTTTCCTAACTCTATAGCTTTCTCAAGACTTCTGTTAATTTTATTGCCATATGTATATCATTGTTAATTGGGGTTTTTTCCCGTTTTGTCTTTTAAATATTCTCGAAAGTTTCCATCTAAGCTTGTCATGTTTCTTTATCTGGGATAAGGTCTTGTTCCAATGCTTCTTTCGAATAATTTGAAGTTTTTTAGTATAAGTACATTGAGGTAATTGAGTTGAAATTTCAGAAAGCTTGTTCCTTGCCTTTGATATCTTCGTCTTACTGTGTTTCTAAACGTAATAGTTTTCTTTAGATCCTCAGTAGGTATGGGATGATAGTGTCTGTTTGCGTTTAAAACAAATGGAATAGAGATATTAACCGATTCTATACTATTTATAGAAGAAACGGTGTTAAGTTTATGAGACAAACTTGTATTAAACTTTTTCCAATTGGCTTTGTGAAAGTTAAAATTTTCCCTAAGGCCAGAATAGTTTGCTGCTGAATTCATTTCAAAAATAACCGGAAAGTGATCTGAACTGTGGTCATTACGGATCTGATAATAAATCATGTCGGTTTGTAAGAATAATATCCAAAGTTGACGGAAGTCCTCTACGATTTGATGGTATATAGGTTGGGTCTTTACTACACAATATGTCAAATCTCTCAAAATTTTTCAAATCGAATAGAGTTTTACCCCATTTGTTATCCCGAGGGCAATCGATACCCAGCTCTCGCGGAATACAGTCCTCTTTCTGATACAGTGCGCGCTAGTAAACCGCGATTTTGTGTAACCTTTAATACTTCACAATATTTTCCCTTTCCCCCTTACCAAATCTAATAAATTTTGTAAACACATAGTAAAAAGCTACACACGTCTTATCTGAAAGCCACCATGGCAAACGACCCCGGCCATTGGAGTTCTCTTGACCCCGACATCAAGAGTCCGCGTAGAAAAAAACCAAACACCCAGAACTATAATGACTTTCCAAACGGCTTAACACACTACGAATCCACTAAAAAATCTCCATGCCCCAAATTTCTAATTATAAAAAACAAAGACCAAACTAAACCTCTTAACCAACTTAACATTTTTCTCGTTACAAAAGCGATGTCAGGGCTTATTAATGACCCACTCAAGGTGAGTTTTACTAACGATGGCAATATTCTCCTTTTAACGAAAAATAATAACCAAGCAAACACACTTCTCAAAAAGAAAACCCTTTCAAATTTATGTGAAATCGAAGTTTCTTTACACCCTACCCTCAACACTTCTTGTAGAGTAATATTTTCCCCTGAACTGAAAAACCTATCTGAGAAGGAAATCATTGAAGGTCTAGCAGACCAATTTGTTACCGAATGCAAAAAAATTACAAAATTCGTAGACGGGAAAGTGATCAACACTCCTCTTCATATACTATCATTTAATTTATATGAACTCCCTTCTGAAATTAAAAAAAGGCTTCTTAAACACCAAAGTTGAACCATATGTACCGAAACCGATGCAGTGCAAAAACTGTTATCGTTTTGGTCATACCAAAAAGCATTGCAAATCAACTGTCCAAACTTGTGACGTATGCAGCTCAGCGGTCCACGAGCCGGAGCAATGTAAACAGGTCTTATGTGTCAACTGTCAACACGAACACACAGCCACTCACAAAAAATGTCCAGCAAAAATCAGAAGAACGCAAATTCTAGAAATCAAAACAACAAAAAAAATAACATACCAAGCAGCCAGCAAATATATACAAGAAAACCCCCTTCAATTCCCAGAACCCCTAGCCGACAATATTCCAAAAGAAGATCTGAAAACAGTACTCGAGCAGAGGAAAAAAAGAGACAGATCTCTTCAGCGCACGGGACAAACCAATACTAAAGAAAACGAAACTAATATGGATACAACTGAACATACATACACTCACAACTCCACTTCCAACACAACAGTCAAATAAAGAACAAAACATAATCACTACCAATAACACTCATATAGAAACAAACAGCACTAATCTAAACATTAACCCCAACAACACACAAACCAACTCCACATCAACAACTAATTTTAACTCAGAAAATACTCAATTTAACACTTTAAACTTAATTAACTCATTTAAATATCCAAACGTCAAAAAATAAAATTTCCACTCATTGAATTTATTTATTTAAACTCAATCGAGTGCATTTAGCATTCATTATGGGCCTCAAAATTCTTCAATGGAATTTACAGGGTTACCATAATAACTATGTAGACCTCGAACTTTTAATTAATAATACCTCCCCCGGTATTATTGCCCTTCAAGAAACTCACTGCCCTTACGGTTACAGTGCTTTCACCCCCAAACAATTTAATTCATACTTCAAAAATCATCAAAATATCACCACAAAAAAAACGGCATCGCGCTGCTGATTAGGAAAGACATTCCACACACAATAATTGATTTAAACTCAAACTTACTAGTCTTAGCCATAGAGATTAATTTAAAGCACAAATTTACATTGATTAATACCTACCTGCATGAAAATGATATCGTTACGGCGGATATTCTCCTTGATTTAACTAAAAATATATGCGGTGAATTTATGCTACTAGGTGACTTTAACGCTTGGAACCCATTATGGGGTTCTCGTAAACATGACAGTATAGGTAAAGAAGTTGAATCTTATATTCTAAGGTCGAACGCAATTTTGTTAAACGACGGATCACCTACGCACATTTCCACTCATGGGTCCTTAACACATATTGATTTAACCCTATGCTCTCCACAACTCGCATATTTGTCTAAATGGAACACCCTTGTGGACACATATTCCAGCGACCACCTCCCAATAACTATACAGGTAACCAACATGTACACTTCGAATAAACAAAATAAGTTCACTCCGAAATTCAAATTGAAATTGGCAAACTGGGAGGCCTTTAGCCATTTGATTCTTGATCAACTAGAGAAACGCCCCGTATCCAGCAATGTAAATAAGGAAGCTGCGAACATTCACAAATCAATGATATATGCTGCTAACTCCTCGATTCCCCAAACTAAGCCGAAGAAAAAACAAAATGTTTTTGGTGGAATAACGAATTAAAAACACTCCGCGATAGGAAACAGAAAGCTTTTCATGAGTTTCAACGGCACCCTACATCCGATAATTTCATTAACTATAAAAAATTGAGAGCTCTTTTCAAACGAAAATGTAAATTGTCCAAATCGGAAGCCTATGAAGAATTTACCTCCACATTAACATCAATAAGATTAATAGAAACAGACCGTGGCGTCGTATCCGAGGTCAAACTTATTACAGAACTGTTTGCTGAAAGTTGGGCAACCTATTCCAAAGACACAAACTATCACCCCACATTCAGAGAAGAAAAACAGGAAGCACAAACTATCATCGACAACCTTCCTCAAACATGTGCAAGTGCGAAAAAAATTGAATTCCTCATCTCAACTTCCGAACTTCACTTTACACTGTGCTCGCTTAAAGGGACAACCCCATCTCTCGACAGAATATCCTACCCAATGGTAAAACATCTACCTGAATCTTCCAAATCTCGACTATGCATGCTATATAATAACATTTTTTCTTCTAAGATTCACCCTCAAATTTGGAAAACTTCTACAATTCTACCAATTCCTAAACCAAAACGCCCCCTAGTAAAATAGAGAGCTATCGCCCGATTTCGCTCCTCCCATGCCTGAGCAAAGTGCTAGAAAATATAATTTCAAAAAGACTGATTTGGTTTCTTGAGCAAAAAAATTTAATAAACAAATCCCAAGTGGCGTTTAGACCAAGAAAAGGTACTCTAGACGCACTGCTTCATATGGATTACACAATCTCAAATATTCTTGCCACACGAAACCATGGCTCTCTAGTAGCCATCGATTTTGAAAGAGCCTTTGAAAGGATCGGAGCTCACACAATTCTTAATCAGCTAAAAGAATGGCAGCTAGGTCCAAAAATGATTAGATTTATACAAAATTTTCTCAACAATCGCAAGTTCCGAACCAGGGTTAACAATGAGTATTCCCAAATACATCCAATGGAGAATGGAATTCCTCAGGGATCACCGCTATCGGTGATTCTATTCATAATTGCGTTCAACAATATCAGTACGATCATCAATACTGAGAAACTACTTGACCATGGTCTATACGCTGACAATCTCATAATAATTGCCAAGATAAAAGACCACGTCCTCATAGGAGACGCTTTCATAAGAGTTCTAAATAAAATCAAAAGTTGGACAGAGTCGTCTGGAGCGAAGCTATCTTTAGAAAAAAGCAAACAATTGCATTTGTGCCGCAAGACAAGTTGTAAAAATTTTACCTTAAACTTTGGTCCATACATCCTCGAAAACACCAATGAACTAACTATCTTGGGTCTTACTATCAATAAATCGTATCGATGGTCTTCACATATACTTAAACTGAAAAACTCCCTCATCATCAAATATTTTTGCGGAAAAAAGAGTGTTGTGCATATCAACACGACATTAAATATAGTACAAGCCCTAATTCTTTCTAAAATTGACTATGCACTCCCAATTTATGGCAAAAGCTCCAAGACCAATTTAAAAAAACTAAAACCACCCTACCACGCCGCAATTCGAATTGCGTTAAATGCATATCGCACTACTCCAGTTTTTAACATGCTCACCGAATCTGGTTTTCCCTCTTTAGAAAATCGTATTTTAAATTTACCACAGCCAAAACTATACCAAAGCTTCTTACCTCTCAAGGTTCACTTATACAAAAAGATCTTAAACTCACGCTAAGAAGAAAAACCAAACCAAAAATAGAAAATGCAATATACCGAGCAATACAAATAGCAAGTGACCTTCACATTGGAATGAATTATATTAATCCAAAGCCAGGCCCTTATCCGCCTTGGTGTCTTAAAAATGATAGCATCAACATAACTCTTGCTGCATATCAAAAATCCTCACTGGATCCTGCCATCTTCAGACAGCTTTACAATGAACTTGCATCGAACAATTTTGCCTTTTTGTATACTGACGGCTCGAAAATAAACAACACCCCGGCATACGCAGTCGTTGATCAGCGAGGAAATACGGCTCAAGCAAATGCTCTTATTGAACTCAGCTCAATATTTACAGCAGAATCCGCTGCCATAATTAGTGCCATTGAGTTTGCAGAAAAGAAACGTGGTAAGTTCTGTATAGCCTCTCCACGTTAAAGGCAGTTCTAAACTTAAATAATAATCAAGTTCCGATTACAACGATTAGTAACAAATTATCCCAATACCCCAACAAACTTAAATTAGCCTGGATTCCAGGCCACATAGGCATAGCAGGTAATGAAGCAGCTGACCTTGCTGCCAAGCAAGCTACCAACTCGTCGTATCCAGTCTCAAATATCTACAGCACCAACGATATCCGAGCTTATATTACGTCATTTTTGAATGAAACGAACATACAAACTTTAATAGGTATAAATAATTATTATTCAAACCTTATTAACCCTCTGTGCATTCCAGCCAAATATCCACCACAACTATCACGAAAAGAAACCACAGCCATTTTGAGACTAAGACTGGGCCACACCCGCCTCACTCATCAGCACCTACTTGATCGTAACCTCAGAAATGACTCCTGCTCCTACTGCAACAACCCAGCAAAAATGACAATCGAACATCTTCTAACCATCTGCCCTATCTTTCAATCAAACCAAAACAGTTTCGCCTTACTAGAACTAATCATGCCTAGCCTATTACCGATGTCGTCTCGTTTTTTCGACGACTCTCGTTTTCTTTGTCGTGTCGTTTTTTAAGTGGCATTCCATAGCTTTTTCGACGCGACTATTTTGTAGCAGATTTTTAAACGATGAAAATGTGTCCGAGATCTGTCAAACTGAAATCAAATTCTAAATCATTTCATTACTCGATATTCACCAAATGTGTTTTTATTAAATTATTACCAAATAAATAAATTATTAAAATGATAAGTGTTGAAATGTGTTACAACACAAGCAGCGATAGTGACAATGATGAAGAAGGTAGAGAGCGAAATATTGCAAAGGCACAATTAATTGTACAATTAGGACAGTGAAGCGGCGGCATCTGCATTTGCATTTGTAGCCTGAATTTGCTTTGACTTATGTATGTCCGGATGATGAAGACGTTGAAGTGGTTGGGAGCTGCGATACACCAATTGCATTTCCACTCGGGCCTCACCATCGTTTTATATTTAAGTAGATTTGCAACAGCATCCTCAAGCGCAGATAGAATGTCCAATTGTTTTGGCCCTCCTCCATTTCCTTTCACTTCTTTTTTGTTATTCTGAACAATTTTTTTTACTTTGAATTCAAAGTCAGCCCAAACCTGAAAAAGCAAATATTAAAAATGTGTTAATGTAAATAGAAAAAACTGATTCAAACCTTTTGCCAACCTTCACCATCTCTTATTGGAGGACATTTGCTGTTGAGTTTATCAGCTATTACATTCCATTCTTTTTTAAAATCGGCTTTGTTCATACATTTCAAAATTCCCTAGCCAACTGCTCGTTGCTTTCCATCAGCTGGACAAGCGCCTCGAATTGGTTTTGGTTTGTTAATTTTAACTGAAAATGTGTAAAAATTTTTTTTTTATTTATCGCAAATAAAGTACTAATAAATTCCATAAAATAAATTATTTAAGAAGGAAACTTACAGTTTTGCGAACTTCCAT
This sequence comes from Eupeodes latifasciatus, assembly GCA_920104205.1. Lineage (NCBI taxonomy): Eukaryota > Metazoa > Arthropoda > Insecta > Diptera > Syrphidae > Eupeodes > Eupeodes latifasciatus. Next base: position 91,490,850 of record OV049926.1, on the reverse strand, counting down.
TTCTTCGTCGTGAGCAAATTTTCAAACGAGAGATATCGTCGTTTTTTGTCATTGTCGTCGTTTCCTTTCGTCTTACAGAATGCTGAATTAAAGCGTTTAACACACTTGACGTTTACACACGACAACAAAACGAGTGACAAAAGTTGAAAACGACTTATGGAATGCAGATTGTGTCGTGTCGTATATTTTGCTGTCGTTTACGACATCGGTAATAGGGGTGAATCAAAAACCCTACATTTGATAATTGCATCAAAATACTTGCATTTTTAAAAAAGATTAATTTAATTTCAAAATTATAATTTTAAATATGTATTTCTATATCCAACACAAATCTATTTTTTTTTTACATATATGTACAAATTTAAAAACAAAAGCTGATGGCTACAAATGTTAACGCTTTTTACTAATTATTTTCTGTAATTTTACATTACTTTAAATAAACTTATAATAATAATAATAATATCCCGAGGGCATCCCCATCCCCATGATGAATGTCTACTGTTTAAGTCCCCATAGATGAACAAGTATCGATGTGTATTACACCTTAATAATTTCAAGATTACTGATTTTTACTTTGCAATGTTTTCCTTTTTTATTCTCGCACCCGGAAAATAGTGTAAAGCTATAAAGTGTTTCAAATAAAACCGTTTTATCAATCTTAAGTAAACTATGCTTTATAGTTTCCTTAATAAACACCTCCTCCTTTTTCGATTTCTCTGTCTAACCTATAGCAAACAAAATGCTTAAAGTGCAAATTAATTTTTTTTTCAACCAAGTTTCAGTTACAAATGCTAATTAAATATTGTTTTGGATAAGAAAATCGAGAAATTCAGTTTGTTTATTCTTTTAACTTTTAGGATTCCACAAACAAATTTTTAATTTACTTGTCATTTTTATTATTAAAAAGATATTTGATGATCAGCAACAACATTAAATTGTTCTTGTTTTGATTTAAAACAAGCGCTGAGATCAAACAATGAATTAATCTTGCTAACCGCTGTTTCTTTGGTATAAGAAAGCAAAGTCTCGAGAGAAAAGTTCTTCGCGTGATCTACGGTCCCATATGTATAGAAGGTGAGTAGAAAATAAGATGGAACGTACAGCGACGTAGACTATACAGAAGGATAAAAATCCAACGACTGGGATAGCTGGGTCACGTAGAGCGGATATAAACCAATGCTCCTTCTCGGAAAGTCTTTGAATCCACGCCCACAGGACAGCGCAGTAGAGCAAGACCGTGGGTCAGATGGGGCGAAAAGTGACCTCACCCAACTTGGAGTGCGTTACTGGAGACATCTAGTTAAGGACGGAGCTAGATGGAGAAATTAGTTAGGCGATGCTCTAGGTCACACAGGAGTGTAAGGCTATCTTAAGTAAGTAAGGAAGATCTTTTTATCCCCTTCATTTAAATCTTACTATTAAAGAAATCTGTGAACATTCCGTTTTCAAGTATTTCTTTCGATTTGTTAATTATTTTTGCGAAAAGGTTTACATTTATGTTAACTTTTACATTTCTGAAGAAACATAAATCTGTACTTAATTTGAGTCGTCTGTGGTATTTTGTAATTTCGATCGATTTGTTTCACACTTGAAACTTTTTCACTAACTTCCATTGAACTTGTCAGTGAGGCTTATGGATACAGATGTATATCTTGTAGAAGATAGTTCAGGTAGAACTTAAATAGTTGTGAAATCGAATAAGTTTATACTTTAGGATTTCATTATGTTTTATCAATAAGTACATTTGTCGTAGGGTCTGATCACTCACAGCAAAAATAATAGTATAAATTAGACCGCTTCCTCACTTGTCAGTGCGTGCATCCATAATCAATATTTACAGATTTACGCAAAGAGTACCGTTTTTTAAGAATGCAATATAAATTTTAAAATAAAGAAAATTCATTAACAAAACATTGTCACATTTACAGAATAATAGTACCTGCTTCTGAAGAAGATATAAACAAACAACTAAACAGTTTTGTGAACAATTTTTGTTGGTACTTTGTAGCAATAATAACACTGTTAGTCTTTTTGGTCATACAGTTTTTAACTTTGTAGATTCTTTCTGCTACACACATTTAAAGTGTGTCTAGTATGAACACTACTAAATTTTGAGTATAATTGAATGGGTTTCTTGCTACACATTCTACCTTACTTCGGGGGTAAAAGATGTATTAAAAATATAATATATAAAATTCTCCTGTCACGGTGTTAGTTGCCATACTCCTCCGAAACGGCTTAACCAATTTCAATGAAATTTTGCATATACATTCGATAGGTCTGAGAATAGGTTTTTATCTATTTTTTATATTCCTAAGTGCTATGGTTTAATTGTATCAATATCGTACACGGTGCAACGATCTTACGATAGTATTCAGTGACGCTATGTACAATTTTGATTGATTGAGGATCTTTGCATTATCATTGCCAACTTACCACTCAGTCAATTCGGTATGTATTCACCAAATCGAAATGAATCTAATTTAACAGACACTGAATTGAATCGTGAACTACAATACAAAATTGTAGAAATGGCAGCGATTGTTGTTCGCACTGTCTTTACTAATGAATGAAGAACAAAGAACCATTTATGACCACATCATCTCGCAGTTTCGGCAGGACAAGGTGGATTCTTTTTTTGGATGCACCAAGTGGAACTGGAAAAACATTCCTTATTGCGCTAATTCTTGCTAAAATACGATCAAATAATGGTACCGCATTGGCTGCTGCATCTTCTGGCATTGCGGCAACTTTATTGGATGGAGGCAGTTCAGTTCATTCAGTATTTAAACTGCCACTAAATATTCAAAATAACCCAGAGGCGGTGTGCAATATAAAGAAACAATCATCCATGGCCACACTGCTGAAACAATGTAAAATTATCATCTGGGATGAATGAACTATGGCACACAAACATTCGCTTGAGGCGATGAAGAGGACATTTAAAGACATAAAAACAAACTATTTGGCAGCACTTTGTTTTGCAGGTGATTTCAGACAAACACTTCCCGTAATTCTGCGTTCAACGTACACTGATGAGATCAACGCATGCTTAAAATCATCGCCACAGCGGCCGGCGTAATGTTGAAAAAGTACAACTAAAAGTAGATAAGCGTGTTCAAATGCTTCAAGATCCATCCGCTGAAACATTCTCAAAACAACTGTTCGATATAGGCGACGGAAAAGTTACTACAGATGAAACTGGATGCATAAAATTACCGGTCGATTTCTGCACGATTATTATTGAGGCAGAAAGAGCAATTTTAGCAGCAAAAAATGTGGATGTCAACGAATTAAATCTCAAGATACAACATTTGTTACCAGGAGACTTGATGTCATACAAATCTCTGATACAGTTTGTGATTCTAGGGAAGCTGTAAATGATCCAACTGAGTTTTTGAACTCATTGGATTTACCAGGCATGCCACCGCATAATTTACAACTAAAGGTTGGATCTCTGGTAATTTTCGTAATTTGAACCCACCACGGTTGTGCAACGGCACGCGATTAGTAATTTAAAAATTTATGAAAAATGTTATCGAAACCATAATTCTAAATGGCAAATTCCGAGGTGAAAATATATTATTATCGCGAATCCCTATTATACCCACAGATGTGCCAATTCAATTCATACGCCTTCAATTTCCAATTAGATTGGCATTTGCAATGACTATCAATAAGTCTCAAGACCAAACGATGTCTTCATGTTTTTCACACGGACAATTATACTTGGCGTGCTCTCGAGTGGACAAACCATCCAGTTAGTTTGTATTGGCGATAGATGGGATCACAAAAAATATTGTACACTCTCTTGCATTAAGGGATTGATATTGTTTTTTTGTAACATTGTCATAATTAGCGATATGTTTATAATTTTAAAGAATTAATTTTAAAAAATTGAAAAAATTTGTTTGGTGATTTGTTAGTCTAATATTTTGTCACCGTTTACAGTGCTCTATATCTCTCCCACTTATATATCACATCCTTACACACTTGGTAGGTAGGTAGAAATGGCGATCTCAAGGCAACCTAGCCTGAGATCCAATTAGCGCTGTTGTGCGCCGTTTTGATACCAAAACTCGTTTGACCTGTGATAGAAAGGAAAATATTTATAGAGAAGCTTCATAGCGATTATGTAAGAGCCATTTTGTCGCATTGAGAAAAAAGATTAGGTCTCTAATCTTTGTCTCAGATAGCTCATCCAGTTCGTGAAAGAATGCTTTCCCAAAGCATTTCATTCTAGTGCTTGCCAAAGCAGGACATTTACAGAGGAAATGGATTATCGTTTCACTTTCTCTTTGGTCGCTACAACTACGGCAAAAGGTGTTGTAAGAGATACCCAACTTCTCTGCACGAACTCCTATAGGCCAATGTCCGGTACAAACCGCAACAATCCTGGCTATGTCTTGCCTTGGCCTGCAAAGAAGATCGTTTGTACGGGTTTTATTATAGGTGGACCATATCCTAGATATAATGCAGTTGGGTAAATTGCTCCACCTTCGGTTTGATTCAGTTTGGTAGATGGAAAAGATTTTACCCTTCATAGCACCAAGAGGAATGTTAACCATTTCCGCAAGTGAGCTATGAAGGGCCGATCCTTGCCTGGCTAGCTCGTCAGCCCGTTCATTTCCCACGATACCACTATAGCCCGGAACCCAGATCAGGGTGACACCGAGGTTAATGTTCAGGCTCGCAAGCTCATCGCGACATTGCTGGACCAATTTAGATGAGGATGTAGCCGAGTTAATGGCTTTGATAGCTGCCTGACTGTCTGTGAAGATAGCCGCATTTCGGTTTTGGTTTGGGCTTTGTTTAAGTATCTTACATGCCTCCCTAATTGCCAGCAGTTCAGCCTGAAAAACGCTAGCAAAGTCAGGAAGCCTAAAGGATTTAGCTACATTTAGGGAATCAGAAAAGATCCCAGAACCAACTCCGCACTCCATCTTTGAGCCGTCAGTAAAGATGGCTACATCGAAACCTGTCGACACGATGTCATCCTCCCAATCTTCTCTGGATGGGAAAATGACCTTAAAACCCTTACTAAGGCTCAAAGTAGGAGTGCAGTAGTCAGTGTCTACCGAGATAATATCTGAGGGAATCAATTTCGTTGTGTTGCTGTGACCATAAGGTTTTGACAACCAACTGTTTGATTCCTTCAGCCTAATAACGCTGCAGGAAACTATGTATTTAATAAAAAGGTCGATTGGTAGAAGATCCAAAATAACGTTTAAGGCGTCCGTTGGACAAGTACGCATGGCCCCTGTGGTGCCCACGCAAGCTGTTCTCTGAACCTTCTTCAGCTTATCGATATTATAGGCTTTGCTAAGAGCAGGCCACCACACAATCGAACCATAAGTTAAGATTGGACGTACTACGGCTGTGTACGTCCATAAAATCATCTTCGTCTGAAGTCCCCACTTTTTGCCGAAAGTTTTGCTGCAGGCGTAGAAGGCAACACAGGCCTTCTTAACCCGCACTTCAATATTTCGTTTCCAGTTTAATTTAGGGTCGAGTATAACTCCCAAATATTTTGCACTGGAAGACAATGATAGGATTTAACCGTTAAGTCGAGGTAGCGTGAAGGTCGGTACTTTAGTTTTGGTGGTAAAGAGCATCAGTTCAGTTTTACTTTGGTTAACTCCTAGACCACAACTAGTGGCCCAGCTGCTAACTTTCTTCAAAGCTGACTCCGTGATTTCACTTATCACAGAGGTGTACTTTCCTGACACCAATACCACCAAATCATCCGCATAGGCTACCGCCTTCACTCCACATCTCTCTAATTTAACGAGAATTGTATCCATGACCAGAAGCCACAGAAGAGGCGAAAGGACACCACCCTGGGGTGTTCCCCTACTCACGTGTTTTGTTGCGATTGTATTGCCTAGAGTGGCTTGAATCTTCCTACCACTGAGCATGGAAATAATCCATTCTCGAATGAAGTATTCTACACCGAACTTAACGAGCGATTCTTCTATGGATTCGGTAAGGACGTTGTTAAAAGCACCTTCTATTTCTAAGAAGGTGGCAAGAGTAAATTCTTTATAATGGATTGTTTTTTCTACAGTACGCACTACCTCATGGAGGGCAGTCTCCGTAGATTTGCCCTTAAGATAAGCATGCTGAGAGCTTTCGAGAGGTCGTCCATATAGGATTTCTCTAATATGGTAATCAAGAATGCGCTCCAAGGTTTTAAGCACAAAAGCTGTTAAGCTTATTGGTCTGAAATCCTTCGCGGATTCATGACCACGCCTACCCACTTTCGGGATAAAAACTACCTTGACCTGTCTCCACGACATGGGCACATGTTTGAGAAGGAGGCATCCTTTGAAAATTTGTTCCAGCCGAGGAGCTGCCACATCATGCAACTTTTGAAGCATAACTGGCAGTATGCCATCCATGCCTGGGGATTTATATGGAGAGAAAGTATTGATGGCCCACAAAATATTTTCTCTGGTTATAACGGAATTGACTTGCTCCACATGATCTACGTTTAGCTCAGCGGTTTCAAGCGGTTCGGGGTTATCACTCTCGCAACCCGGAAAATGCGTCTTCATCAGTAGCTCAAGAGATTCGGCTGGAGAGGCTGTCCAGGTTCCATCAGGCTTTTTTATAAATGAAGGATTACAATGTTTCTTCGATAAACTTTGCTGAGCCTCGCAGAGTCTTGTCTTTTGGCTGATGACAGGGCTTGCTTGTAAATTTTAACAGAGTCTTTATACGGTTGGTAAAACTTATGTTTGTGGCAGATATTGAAAATTGTCCTCGTCATTTTCCTAAGGCTGGACAGTTCTTCATTCCACCAAAAAGGAAGGGTTTTACGGCTGTATTCAACTGGGCAAGAGACTCTAAAAGCTTTACTTATAGCAGTTTCAAAGGTTTTCACCTTTGATTCAAGGTCTACTATCGATTCTGTGAGATTCGGTAAGTTGCTCAGTTTGGAATTAGCAATTTTACTGAATTTCTTCCAGTCAGTTCTTTTGGGATTTCTATAAGGCGGAGCGTTTTTCGACTCGAAATTAATTTGAAAAAGAATCCACTTGTGATCCGAAAACGAATTCAAAGGGGAAACTCTCCAATTCTCCACTAATAAATTACGGTTGTTTACTAAAGTAACATCAAGCACATCCTCCCATCCATCATAATTTTCCGAGCTTGGAAAGACGAAAGTGGGAGTATTGCCTCTGTTACAAATGGTCATATTATGTGCAATAATAAAATCAAAAAGTGACTCACCTCGTTCGTTGATTTCAGAGCTTCCCCAAAGGGTATGCCGAGCATTCGCGTCGCCTCCGATCAGAAGGTTTGCCTTTTCGATCTTAGCTTTGGTTATGATATTGCACACCTCCTCCGGAGGTGATGGTGCATTGTGGGCAGAGTAGAAAGAGGCCAGCAGTAAACCCTGTGTAATATTGTCTTCGAATCTGACAACTGTCAGATCAGGAGTGCTAAAATTTGGACATAAACAACCTTTTAAATGTTTCTTAGCTAAAATACAAGTTCTGGGATTACCTTGGTCTTGATCTGAGGTTTTATAAAAGAGGTCGTATTGGTTGTCTTGGAGGCCTCGCACCTTGATGCCGTTTATCCACGGTTCTTGGATAACGCCAATGTCGAAGTTTTCCTCCCTAAGGAAAACTCTCAGATTATCTGAAGCACACTTAGAGTGCTTCAGATTAATCTGGACGACCTTCAGCGCGTTTTTTAATTATTATTTTTAGCTGCAGAGCTGGGGCCCGGCAACTCGCTGGGGACCTCGATTCCGCTCACAACATCGTCAACCTCGACGTTGTCATCAGCTTTGTCGGTGTCTGTTCCCTGACTCTGCAGAATTTTAATTTTGGCATTCCTTATGCCAAAACTAAGTTTATACTCGGCCTTTTCGAGAGCCCCTAGGCTTTCCTCGCTAATCCTCAGAAGGTAAGAGGCGGTGGTCTTCTGTGGTTCTTCTGCTTTAATCACAGCCCAATCGTGCATGGGGACCAGTGGATTTTGCCTCTGAAGACCGCGGATCAAATCCTGTCCGCTTGGCTTTATGCTCATGAGCGCCAACCAAATGCGAGCCTTCGGTTGTCTAGGGATGTCCTTAGCCGGGATAAGCTTGAGCTTCAAGCCCTCCCAGTCATTGCTAACCTTAGCAATGCTTTCACTAAGGAAATCCCTAGAAAACCAGTCAGCACACTTGATTACCCTATACCCCCTGAGCATCTCGCCAGAGTCAAAACTAGGGTAAAGGCCCTCACTGTTTGTTATTGTGTATGAAAACACCATCTTAGAGAGCTTGCCCTCGATAGAGTTCCACACGTTCAGCAGACCTTTGCTGTTTGTGGAGAGCTCATCCAACACTGCTACTTGGAGGTCATCCCTGACAACCTCACTAAGAGTACGCAGTTGCGCTGCTCCAGAAGATGGTGCTTTCCCTGGCTTTGTCCGGCCGTCAAGCTTGCTCTTTTTCTGAGACGGGCAGATCTCTTCCTGAGATCTGTTTCGCTTAACGGCCTTTTCTCGGCTGGCCAGAAGGTTGTTGTATTCATCAACAACCTTCTGGTACTTTATTTTATCTAGGGCGTCCTTCTCATGAATCGCTCCGGTCTCTTCATTCTTGGCAATCTTGGCAAGAATAAAAGAGGAAGTTTTAAAGCGGTTCTTGAGAAGAGCGCCTTGCGATGGCTTTTTGGTTCCTCGAGTTGCACTGCTACTCGAGGGTTTCGGATTTATCTGCGGTTTAGGAAGCATAGGAATGCTATGAATAGCACTGCCTATACTTCATGTGGTTTTGGGTTGCTCACAAGTGCTGGAACTACCAGCGCTAAATGAGCTCCCCTTCACGGTCTCCTGGCTGGAGGCCAAGAGTTCATCCTCCAAGTCTGCGGATGGTTCTGTGTTATTCAAGTCAAGTTCGTCCATTTTGTTTAAGTTTTAAGAATGTTGGTCCCACGAGTAGGTCGGAAAAAAAGAGGTCAGCCCCGGCAGAGCCGATATACCGGGGTAAGGCAGAAAAATAAGACGGACCCTGCCAAGGCATCCGAATGAGCTCGTTAGCGACTGGTTTGCCCCCCAGCCTTTTATTCTTCTGCACGGAATATGTAAAACGCTCACACCACCACTGAAATTAGGGACCTCGTATCTATGGTCAAATTGCATTGCTAAAGCTTGCTACTATTAAGGAGTAGGACACTTCAGCAATTCAACCTGACCTTAGCTGATCCCCATCTTGACAACATACAAGACAACTGTGGTGATCATTACCGCCCGGCACCCACTAGGAGGGTTTGAAACGAGGATTTTTGCCGAGCTTACACACTTATAATAAGTTATTTATTTCTAGCAAAATATTCTCTAGAAATTATTTATATGACAAAACAACGTGTGTCGGGTCATCTAGTATTTAATAAAAAATTATGCTAAATATAAAATCGATGTTTCTATGTTTTCCTATTTTCTGCAAGATTTAGCTATCTATTTAAACTTTTGCTCTGTACGTAATACATTGCAGAACAAATATGAGTCTTATTTTTATTTGTACATATATTCCAACGGTAAGATGGAGTCAATTTAGTAAGGTTATGATGACTGTGACTCTAATTAGTTTATATTAAAAACGTATAAGCCAATTAAAATAATTTAAACCAACAACATTTTTGACGTTGCCCACATTAAAACCGATGACTCTATAGTCTATCCTTCTTGTAAAAGTTCTTACGAACCTTCTTAGTTTGTGGTTTTTTAGTTGATTGGTTTCCTTTCCATAAGAAATTTTTGAGGCAATTGAAAACTAAAAAAAAAAGAGAATTTTTCACGGAAACCTCTAAAATTCATGAAATTAAATCCTAAAGTCGGATCAATTTTATTAAAATGAATGTGAGGAAATATGCAAACACAGTCTGCAGGCTTTCGCTTCAATACCGGCATATTTACCTTCCTACACATAATTATTTGGAGTTGAGAAATGTATGTATGAATGTACATACATATGTATTTATATATGCGTATATATATATATGCTTGCATAAATGCATACCTCCAAACATACCTACTTCCAAAAAAGCATGAATTCCATGAATTGTTTATACGCAAAGGTTGGTGTTTTTTATTTTCTATTTCTTTTTCATTTTATTTCCAAAGAGCTTGTTTTGCTATCCAAGGACGAAAGCAATGTTTTTATTTTTGATTTTATCAACTTTTGAAGTGAATTTCATCGCGATGATGGAGGTATATAGTACACATATGTACATACATACATAGGTTTTTAGGTTTTTGTATCAATGTTAAACTAGAAATGCACACATGACGATAACCGCGTGCAATATACTAGAATTTACATACATAACATACATATGTATATGTATTCCCTAAATAGTAAATATAGATTTGAGCGATTGAAGGTTATTCCAGAGCAATAAACATCGATCAAATGAATATTTAAAAAAGGCTTTTTTGTTTTTTTTTTGAAAGTTGAGCACTTTTAATATGACAAAAATCACATTAATAATAATTCTTTTATCCAAGGTGTATACGATATTAAAATTACTGTTTAAAAGTGAAATTTTAGCTGCATTTCAATTTTCTAAATCTCATGTACATATGTATGTACATATGTATAAAATTTCTATAGAATTTGAGAGGTTAAAATTTGTTTTAGATTATTGGGAGACATTTGAAAATATGTAGTGTAGTGAAACATAATCTAAACTTTTGCATATTTGGTAGCTTATTAACTTAATTTGTAAGAAACGGTTACATTTTACGTTAACGTTTGTTATTAATTCTTTTTTTTTTATAATTTTACAAATATATTTCTTTTACAAAAGATGTTATTATTCAAAACCATAATACTTACCTTAATGTTGAAAATACTACTAAAACTTAAGAGTTATAAGTATAACATACCGCACTTTATAAAAACAACAATTCAAAAACATAAAAAAAGACTGGGATGTGAGCCACTCTGATAACTGCCCGTCTGTCGATTTTTCTAAAACTTTTACAAAATATTAATAACAATATTTTGTGTGAGATAAAAAATTCAATGTCAATGTTTCGATGTTCTTATAAAACTGGAGTCGAAAACGATTTCTTTTTGAATTTTTTGTTGTGTTTGTAGGTTTCCGTATTTTGTTAAGAAGTTTTCAATTAAATGTTTTTAAAACATGGAGGGAGGATGGTACGTCATTAGCAATGGAGAGGATATCAACCAAAGGGCGGACAAAGCTTCTGTTATAGCACCATATCGTTCTTATGAAATTTGACATAATTTCACGAAATATATATTTTGAGATCTTGAATCGACTGTGGAGCATTAGCATAGACCTTATCCTTCACAAGACCCTAAATGTTAAATCATAAGAACTAAGTGGCTAATTGTCATTCGAGAAATAATACAGTCAGTGTTTAAACCGAAGTTAAACCTCGCATAGAAATGCGGAAAACCTAACTCGACGTTGAACCGATGCTTATTTTTATAAATAAAGAAAACTAAAACAATTTTGTTTGGGAAAAAGCATTAGCAAAAAACCCAATTTATTTAAACACTAGCGTGAACACTTTTCTACTTGCCAACTGGCCATTTACAGAGCTGAATGAAGACTAAATATATTTTCTCTAAGAACGAAGAATGCATGTTCTTTTGTATGCTCTTTCGTATAATACATAATAAGAATATAGAATGTTGAAGGGTAGGTTTAGCTTGCGGTTTCTGGCTGTAGTGGTGTTAAACTCGCGTGTACGCTCACGTTCGATACAGTCCCGACAAAAAAGGAACTTTTTTCATCTAGGGCCTTGCCACCTCCGAGGCTGCTGATTCGCCTTCCGCCGGCTGCTTTCTCCTCCGTTGCCCGCCCTGATCATACCTTGCTAAAAGACACTGTAACGAAACTAAGAACTGGATTAGAATATTTATATATGATAGATTTGCGGAGCCGAGATCGGCTCATATATCCTTGATGACCCTGCCTCTTAATTTATTCAACTGGTAGTATACATATTTTCTGAACCGGCCGAGTCAACTGCCCGGCTTCGGTTCATAAAACTACAGACCTTGCTATCCCATCCTTGCTTCTAATGAGCTGGCTGATCCTCCCCATGGCCCATTGGGCTGGAGGAAAATTCTCATTTTTTATAATTACTAGCTGGCCAACTCTTAAGCTCTCTTTTCCCCTGCGCCACTTCTTTCTCAACAAGATACTCTTCTCGCCATCTCTTCCAGAAATAGTGGAACATAAGCTGTCTCTCTCTAAAAAGCCTTGCCCCCCTTGCACCTGTTTCTTCAGGTGTCGATAAAGCTGGCGGTAACACAATCGGTTCATCTATCAAAAAGTGACCTGGTGTCAATGCTTGCACATCTGTGGGATCATCACTTAGTGGATGAATTGGACGGGAATTCAATATCCCTTCTATGCCGATCAATAATGTTAAAAATTGCTCGCTCTCTAATATACGCTGGCCAACAATGCGCTTTAAGTGATATTTCATCGACTTGACCGCTGCCTCATATATGCCTCCTTGATGCGGAGCAGCTGGCACCATAAATATCCATTCTTTTCCGCGCTGATTTAATTTGCCAAATAGCTCATCCCTCTCCCATTCTTTCCCTAGCTTAATTACCCTAGCAGCGCCAACAAATGACGTACCATTGTCACTAAACATACGTTGACTATGTCCTCGCCTACTAACAAATCGCTCATAGCATGCCAGAAATGAAAATGAAGTCAGATCTCCTACCATATCAATTTGAACCGCCCTTGTCTTCAAACATACAAAAATTGCTACCCAAGTCTTCCTTGTGGTGACTCGCTTGCCATTCCTATCCAATATTTTAACTACAAAAGGCCCTGCGTAATCGACCCCGGTATGTAGAAAAGGCTTGCCAACTTGCACTCTGTCTGCAGGCAACTCTGCCATGAGGTGTTGTTCTAGCCGATAATTATAGCGCACACAAATTGTGCACTTATGAATATAACGTCTAAGCTCACTGCGCAATCTGGGTATCCCGTATTGCTGCCGAATGAATTGCATCATGATCTGACTGGCTCCATGTTTTGTCATTCGATGAGCATGGTCAATCAACAACCAGGCCAACCTCGCATCTTGTGGAATAATGGCCGGACGACGCATCTCAAATTGCTCGCTTGCACGATGTAGGCACCCTCCTACTTGCAAAATGCCCTTGCTATCAAACACTGGCTTGAGAGATTCTATCTTGCTATCCATTTGCTTGGATAGCCGCTATGTCCTTGCTATAGACCTCTTTCTGAGCTCTTTTAATAAGAAGTTTTAACCCTTTCGTTCTTTCATCAGCCGTAGGTCATAGACGCCGGACCCACGCTATACCTTGCTCGCTTTCTGTGCTGCCTTTGCTTGCGTTCCCTTGCTCTTAACCTAAGCTGATTCATGTAATGGAATACATATCCTAGAACACTTATTGCCTTTTCCAATCGAGAAGCATATTCTTCAATTGGCACACTAGCTTGCTGTTCAGGTACCCATAAACCTAAAGTTTCCCTTGTCTGTGTAATCGCACATATGCGCATTTCCCTTGCTATTATGGGTGATACTTCTCCAGAGTATATACTCTACGCTTGCCCAACCCATTGCCTTAAGTAATTCTACCAATAAGCGACCGAGCAGCTCTGCACCCGCTAACTCTAGCCGAGGTACAGACACCATCTTGAGTAGAGCCACTCTTTTCTTTGACATAATCAACTGGCTCGTCACTTTGCCATTAGCTTGCTCTACCCTTGCATATAACACAGCTCCGTATGCCGTTGTGGAGGCATCAGAGAATCCATGTATCTGTATTTTCGCTGTGCCGTCTGTATTTAGCCATCTAGATAGGCGAAATTGCTCTAGGCATTTTATCCCTTGTCACAATTCCTGCCATCTTTTTCTTATAGCTTCTGGTACCTCTTGGTCCCAATCCAAGCTAGCCCGCCATAGATCTTGTATCATGACTTTGCCGATAATAATTACTGGTGCTATGTAACCATTAGGATCATATAGCTGAGCGATATAACTAAGTAGATTCGTTTTCGTAACCTTGTCAGGGATTTCTGGTGATTTTACTCCGAACGTAAACTGGTCTTGGTGCACCAACCATTTCAGATCCAGTACAGTAGCCTGCTCTCCCTTATCAAATACCAGTACCTCTTCGTTAACTGAGGGCAATCTACTAGCTAGCCACTGGCTATTCGATTTCCACTTGCGGAGTTCGAAACCAGCTGTTCGTAACACCTTATCCAATCGTCTTGCCGTATGTAATGCTTCTTCTTCACTGTCGCAACCGGAACGCAATCATTCATGAAGAAATCGTTACAGATAATTTGCTCTATATCTGGGTAGGACTGCTTCGCATCTCGTCCACATTGAATCAAAGCTCGTACCGCGTTGTATGCTGAAGATGTCATGCCATAAGTCACAATCGTCAGCCAATATTCTTGAAGCTTCTCGTCAGGAGGCTCTCGCCAGAAGATTCTTTGCTATTCCCATTGATGCCTAGCTAACCTAACTTGCCAAAACATCATCTTGATGTCTGCACTGAAAGCTATCTTGTGTCTGCGAAAACGCATTATAATTTCAAATAGATCTCGCTGAAGTTTCGCTCCCAGCTGCGTACTTCGTTATATGAAATACCCCTGTCCGTCTTGCAGCTACAATCGAACACAACCCTGAATTTCTTTGTTACACAATGATGTGGTGTGTAATACACTAACTGCCCTTGCTCTTCTTGCGGAGGTCTGCTCGCTTTGACCATATGACCAAGACTTTCATACTCTCTCATAAAACTGACATAACTCTCTCCCTAGCTAGTTTCCTTTCCAACATAAAAAATCTTTTCAATGCTATCACTCTCGAATCTCCTATGCCCTGCACGTCAGGCTTAATAGAAATCGTAACGACGAAACGTCCTTCGTTGTCACGCTTTGCCGTCTTTGTGAAATTATCTTCCACCTCTTGCTCTTCTGGTGATCTAAACTTGTCATTCCCAACCTGATCCATTTCCCAAAGCCGCCGTACTAAACTATCCAAACTATCTATCTATCTCAACACATCTTAATACAGATGTGATTTCAACTTGCTGTTTTGCAGTAAATGGAGAACTAGCTCCAAATGCCACTATGCCAAAACTTGTTTTAATCGCAGTCATTGCGCCTATCATTCGTGGCATTGAACATACCATTACCCTTGCAAAGAATTTCACGCCCAGTAAAATATCAACCGGAGCTTGCTGCCAATAAGATGGATCAGCGAATGGAAAATCAAAAATCTCACTCACTTGCTGTATACTTGCTCGTGGAGTTACTAATGACCAATCAGTCTCCTTTGGTAATACCCAGAAATCTTCTTCTATGCATACCTCTGAAGAAAACCATGGAACTATCTCGATGCTAGCCTGTCTATTAATTTGCACAATATTACCTTCGATACCGGTAACCCTTTTCGTGGCTTGCCGTGTAAGTATTTTAAAAACTCGCACTAATTCATATGGAATCAAATTTGGCTGTGTCCCTGAGTCTAATATAGCTCGAACTGGTCCGATCAACGTCGACCTTCAACCTTACCAACATTGTTGGAATCAAAGTTTCATCATCTGTGGAGGAAGTGATTAAATTAAAAACGTTTAAATAACTTTCAAGAAGATTCCTATTTTTATTAAACTTCTGCCGCTTAGCCGGAATGATTGATTCTCGATCGCTATCTCGTTTAATGCCTTTCTTTACGGCAGTATCTGCCAGAGGGACCCTGTGGCTTGGGCACAATAGGTTGTTGTGCATCATCTTGAACGGACATCTCGGACACGGAGATTGGAGGCACGCAGTCGTGTCATGTCCTTGTTTGAAACAATTCTCGCATAATACGTGCATGCGCACGAAACGCACCCTAGCTGACTGGTCCAATGCCCTGAATTGCTTGCAATGATACAATTGGTGCTCTTCACCGCATAACTCGCACCTATGCTGACGCCTGATCGCTTTTCTCTGTTTGCTCTCTTGCCAAATCATCGATTGCTTCTTTCCTTGCTTGTGCTGGCTTACCGTGTTACCTTGCTGTCCTTCACGCTCGCTACTAAATTTGTCAAAACGCTGACTCGACTCTTCCCTCGTTGCTGCGCCGCTCATCATGAATGCTGCCTTGGCCTGATGGCTGCTTGCCGGCTGTGCGCTTGCTGAAGCTTGTCGATCCAAAAACGCCAGCATCTCCTTTGATATCAGAGTTTCGGATTGCCGTTGCAATTCCCATTGCCTTGCGTGTCCGCATCTCTCGTGCAGCAAGTGGACTATAATCATGTCCCAGTATTCCACTGGAATTCCCTGTGCCTTCAGCTGTCGAAGGGTCTCATGTGTCACATTCGAGAGCTTCTGGATCTGGTCTGCGCTAGGTGTAGCTGGCAGACATTGCAGACTCATGAATTGCCTTAGCAACTCACAACATGTATGATATTTTTTGTCGTACAATTGGTTGAGCCTAGCCCAGGCTTCCAGGTAATTGCTCTCCGTGAGCTGCCATTCACCCAAAGTCTTGGCCGCCTTGCCGATCAGTGACTTGGCGAGATGCTGCAACTTAAAGGCTGGCCTGACTTGCTCGTTCTCATGTACCGCGCGCTGCTACGAAATGGTCCCTAAATCCTTGCCATTTCGTGAGGGATAAATCAAACTCTCCCCACGTGTTCTTTACCTCCTGCTGAGGAGACACTTGAATGGACACCTCTATTGCCTGTCCGCTCGCCGCTTGCTTCGCAACTTGCTGTTCTTTTTCTCGCTGCGCAATTGCGGCTGTTCGCTTGTGGAATTTCCTTTTCGTACCAAGGTATAGTTCCTCGGCCTCCGCCTGCCGTTCCATCACCTCGTCCACGTCATTTGCCTTGCCGGAGATCCACTTCATATGGTTCGCCGAAAGCTGGCTCCAGATCTCCTCCAGGCGCTCAAGTCGCACTTGCAGGTCCTCGCCGTCCTCATCCTCTCTCGCTTGTTCTATGTAACTATCCATCCTCTTCATTGCTTTGAGGCATGAATCGTGTATTTTACTATTTGCCATTTAGCTAATAAATATATGGATAAGAGATTGATCCCTAAAGCTTGCGTTAACCATTCTAAAAATGAGTTTGTGCCAGATAAATACCGTAAACTCGTTAACTTACTAGTCATATAACTTGTTAAATAATTTAACTTTATTTTTGTTATTTAGCTTGCCCAATCACTATCTGCGGTCGGTGGTCTTCATCAAAAGATTTTCTAAGAAACCTTTGCTCGCCAGCTCTTGCCAATGCAATCATGATCTATGATTACTTCTTGCTCATATGCATGTATAATTATAATAATCTATACTGCTCTTGCCGCCTTGCTCGTCATGACAGCTCGCTAGCTTTATCCTTTCGTTAATTTCCTCGAATTTTCATAATTCGGCTTCGCCTATCCTACTTATTGCTTCGTCTGTGTCTTGTGAACTTAACCACCAAAAAAAAAAAAGAAATATGTGTCTGCTGGTGGTTGCAAGGCACCAGCGATAAATGGAACGCAAAACAAAATTAAAAATATATATGCCTGATGGTGGTTGTAAGGCACCAACGACAAACGCAACGCAAAAATAAAATATATGTATGTCTGATGGTGGTTGTAAGGCACCAACGACTAACGCAACGCAAAAATAAAATATATATGTCTGATGGTGGTTGTAAGGCACCAACGACTAACGCAACGCAAAAATAAAATATATATATCAACAAACCAACGCAATTCCCTACGGTGACACCTGTGACTCTCCCTTATATAGTGCCGTCTGATACATACTACCAATACACATATCTAATATAATATCACCGCACTAAGTCACAAGCATCACAGCACAGCACAGACCGAAGCGACGCAAACAACAAAAAAGAAACAAAAAATGATGAAGACCACACCGTCGCTACTTTATTTGCCGTTGTTCATTCTTCATTTATTAGAACGAAATACCTCGCTAACTTGCTGTTATTATTTCTATATTATTTTTAAATTCTTGCAATGACGCTATCTACGCCGCCTTTCCCCTTGCTGCTGTCTCATAATGAAACAAAAATGACTCGCACTATATGCCGCTTCGCCGCAATATAAACGATATTATAACAAACAACTGAACGAGACAAACAACCTAAGCAGCACGCGCAGCTGCTGCTTGTGTTTTTCTGCTCTTTCTTGTCATCTTCTCGTTCGCCTGCTAGTTGTTCGTGAGTGTATACACTTATGTATTTTGTGTGTATCTCTCTATATAAACTACTAGCGGCCCGGTACGTGCTTCGCTACGTGTAAGGCATAGTCATAAAAAAATGATTATAAAGTTCATTGATTCAAACAAAAAAATATTTTAACTTGCTAGCTATTTAAAAGTTCAAATGGCCCAAATGATATATTGTTTATATTATATTTATCAGCAAAGAGTAAGAACTAAAAAATAAAAAAGAATTTGGTACTCTTACTATGGTGAGTCTATATGGGTTAGTCTAAAACAGTTGGATAAACAATATTTTTTGTTTTTCCATTTTGAGCATGAATAAATAAACATTTGGGGGTACCGACTCTGGAACAGGCAACATAAAGTTGGCCATGTGAAAAACATGATTCCTCCAAATTGACACCACAAACGTGAAGTGTTTGCCCTTGGGCCTTATTTATGGACATCGCAAATGATAAACGCACAGGATATTGTAATCTTTTGAATTCAAATGGCATATCAGTTGGAATCATAGGGATACGCGGTATCAAACACACTTCTCCTTTTGATTTACCAGTTAAGATTGTAGCTTCAATCAAATTTGGCAATAACTCTGGTGCCATTACACAGTTTTGGTGGATTAATATTTCGCAATAATATAATCAAAGAACAAATTTTCAGATTCAAGCAATGCGGTGGTATATCAGCCGGTTCCAATGAATTTAAAAATTCAATTGGATAATTCATTGCCTCATCTTGATTCATAACACTGTCAATTGATTTATTATGTCGTGACTACACCTGGCAGTTTCGCTTGAATTTGAAAATTAATGGCATTGATATGAATATTCTTCGATGCTTAAATGGCGCGTTCTCTCAACCAATCATGATTTCTGTAATTCTGAAGAATATTCGAAAAAACACATTCAATCAACTCATCCATAGATTGCGCAATTGTACAAAAATTGTTCGGTTAAGTGATCAATCCGTTGGTACTGTCGATTGGTATTTTGCCATCACCAATTTCTAACAATTGTTTTGAAAACTCATGGGCCAGTTGCATCATTATGTAGGTGAATACGCATATTAATGTTCAGTGTCAATTTTCGTACATATTTCCAAACAACTGATGACTTCAAACAGGCGTTTATTTCATCAGCAGGAGTTGATCGAGAAATGACAGGCAATGTTTGAAGAAAGTCCCCTGACAGCAATATCAGAGTACCACCAAAAAGCTGTTGATTACCGGGTAAATCTTGCATTGTTCGATTAAATGCTTCTATTGATTTTTTATTCGCCATTGTGCACTCATCCCATAAAATAATTCACGTTAATCGCAGAATGTTTGCCATAGCAGAATTTCTCGAAATATTGTAAGTTGGAGTTTCAATCACCTGTACATTCAAAGGCAATTTTAATGCAGAGTGTGCGGTCCGACCACCTTCTAATAATGTAGCAGCAATTCCCGAAGATGCAAGTGCCAATGCAATTTTCTGTTCCGATCGAATAGTCGCTAAAATCAATGATACAATGAAAGTTTTGCCTCTACCACCAGGTGCATCCAAGAAATATAATCCACCTGCATTATTGGAAACGGCTTGCATGATTGCGTCATATACATGTTTTTGTTGAATATTCAATTTGATGCTATTAGAATTTTGTGATTATCAGATGGCATACGATCAGCGTTATGCTGATGGAAAAACCTTTGTAGCTAACGAATAATTTCTCGTCTTGTATTTGAAACAATTGCACAACGTTGATGCAATTCACAATTTTCATTACCAATAAAATAAATTTGCAAAAATTGATGATCAGCTTCGGGGTATGGCAATAACGAACCAGCTTGACGATAAATCTGGCCCCGAATCTGTAACATGTATGCAATTTTAGGTAGATGTTGAATCAGAATTTTCAAGACTTTATGATTCAGATTGATATAAACGTGGGACAATCCTGTTGAGGTATTTACCTTAAAAGTCGGCATAAAATTATTTCTAATAATTTTAGTAGCACCAAAAGAAGTCATTTGAAATGCCGAATTGTATTGTTGAATATTACTCAAAAACTGCTTCGACGTTTGAGATGTCCCAAAAATAAATGAATACAATAGTTCTGGTGGAGTTTCTAATGTTGGCAATCTCACTTTACCATTAGCACAACACGTTCCGGGCGTTTCACCTCGAAAGTTAGCCCCATCACAATGTGGACATATTGCGTCCATCATTCCAATGTATCCGTACACACTATAATCAATCTGACTATTGTAATTAAAAGCAGCACGCAGCATTTCATCCAAAACAGCACGATGTATTCGTGATCGCCGTGCAAGACCAAGTACAGGTACAGGGTCAACAGATCTATTCTGTGCAGTACGTTCACGCTGCGATGCATTAGCTTGTGCGCGTTCATCTGTAATCTGAGATCGTCTTAATAATGCCACTTGATTTGCATTACGCGTTCGCCGGCCTATGTTTGGTCGTCTTGCTCGTGGCATTTTACCTTCACTCAAAAACTCAACAATATTTTGGAAAATATAAACACAAAGCAATAACTCAACAATATTTTGGAAAATATAAACACAACAAAGCAATAATTGACGCTGATAAAATGAAATGACATATGATGACATTAAATTTGTTTGAAAGAACTAACGTTACTTTTTTGTCTTCGATTGTTTTGTCAAAGGTTCAAATTGACTTTTAAGTATCAGTACAAATTGTTTGTATATGGGAGTATAGAAAAATGTTGATTTTATACTTTTTCAAGATTTTTTTTTGTAATTTTCTCTACGTACAAACCTACTCTGGACTTCCACTAATAATTCAAGACCAAAATTAGCCAAATCGGTAAAGGCATTGTTGAGTTATAACATTACAACGAAAAGTGGCATTGATTTTTATATACATACTAGCGCCCGTGCCGGCTTCGCACGGGTATAGACATAAATAGGTACAGATATTTATGTTATAAGCATGATTATTAAAACGACCATGAATCACTAAATTAGAAAACATTTTTTTGTCCTACCATTAATACTCTTCGCAGCGTATGCGATGAAAGACATTTTATGGATAATTTTTGTACACCTTCGGTTGGTTTTAATAGGAATTTCTAAAGATTTCTATAGTAATTTAATACTAAATGTAGCCTATGTTACTCAGTGATAATGTAGCTTTCTAATGAAAAAAGAATTATTAAAATCGGTGCAGTACTTTTTGAGTGTATTCGTTACATACAAAAATACAAATCTCTCTTTATAATATTATATAATTATATTTCGAATTCCAACATGGCGCCATCTATGAGAAGTTCACGATAGATGGTCCGACATTTTCTGTAAAAAATCTAATTTAAGGCGCCATCTGTTCGAGACTTATGAAACTTACGATTAATAAAAAATATCAACATTGACAATCAGTTTATTGTGAATTATAAATTACTGTCGGATCCAATGTAAAACATTCCAAAATCAACAACTACTAATAAATTAAAAATTAATTAAAAAAACCTTGTCCAGCGGACAAAATTGTGAATCTAAACCATTCTCAGATCCCCTTGAACACACACAAAAAATTTCATCAAAATCGGTCCAGTCGTTTAAGAGAAGTTCAGTGACATACACACTCACAGAAGAATTATATATATTAAGATATAGATGCTGCCGCTTGCTGAGCGTAGCTATTTACTTTTATTTTCCCCTTGAATAGCAGACACGCTTTTTCATGTTGGGACTTGCACTTCTTTTCGCTCCGCAGTTGCCTTTTGCCACCTTTTCACCGACCCCAAGTATCATACAAATAAATAAAAAAAAAAACCTATCAATATACCCGCAGCGCGTGTGATATACATACTTACCCTACCCACTTTACTGCTAATCGCCATTTCCCATTACACCAGCATTTTTTTTTTTTTTGTTCTCTCTTCTTGTGTATTAACAAGTATTGAAAAAATTAAAAACAACTAAAAAAAACCAAAACAATAAACCTTAACAAAACACCATATCTTTTTCTTTTTTTTGTGATTCATATTAATTATGTCGTGCGCGAATAAAATGTGTGTCATCGTTGACTCAAACGCGGAACTGTTGAAGTGCAGTGGCCTTTGTGGGAAATACCTTCACCCCTCCTGTGCTGGCTTGGCCAGAAAGGCGAGTGTATACCTGAAAGACTATCTACGCAATTTTGCGTTTTATTGCGATGAATGCAATAAAATATCCGTGTCGGATATTATGATTGCAATTCAATGTCTAAAGGAATCCCTGTGCAATGAACATTCCGTTTGCCAAGATCAAATTTCTAATCTCTCTAAGAAATTTGATCACGTCTGCAATAGTGTTGAAGACTCAAACATCCAATGTCAACAATCGTCCACCCAGTGCCTTTCCACGATACGTTCTCTGGAAAAACAATACTGTGACATAATCGGTGGATTGAATTCTCTTCGTTTAGACATTGACGATAAATTAAAGGTGTTGACTTGTTCGGCAAATGATCTAAAAAAAAACCTGTCTGACCAGTTAAACTTAATGAAATCGGATATTGATTGCTGTTTTCAAAGTTCGACATCCCGGCTCTCCCCCTCTTCTAATCAATTGAGTGATGTTAGACTTGTTAACGAATTTGAAAACATTAATAGTATGCTTTCTCGGGTTTCAACTGCACTCATATCTATTGCTTACGATCTAAGCAATCAAGAACAAAAATATATGAGTGTGCAACGTGAACTTGAAAGCCTTAATGTTCAGTCGCAGAAAATTGAATCGCTTCTCTACGACGTCATTAATCAACCCGGAATACCGTCGTGTGATATCGGGAACGTATCAATCCGTGATGAAATCCATGCGGCAAACCTGGTTGCTGACCCTCTGCAACAATCCACATTATTAAATACCATTGCGGATGAAGACGTTATCAACAAATGTGGCCATTCCTGGAAGTTATCCGATTGGAATTTGAGGCTCAGCAGGCTTGAATCCGCTAACAACACATGGTTCGTGCTGAATAATTGTCCTGGATATGCTGATGCTACATGGACTCGCTCCTATTTTAAACGAGAATTCTGTGTTAATATATGCGAATGTCTTCAATTGTCTGAAAGAAGATTCAAGTTCCTGATTCCCTGCAAATATAACTGGATGTTTTGTCACGAAAGAGGATATATACGACTTGGTCGAATGCGGCTTTCCAGAATGAGTAGCAATAATAATATAATTAAGTCCAACAAACCCAAGCCTAATCCCAAACTTATTCCCAAACCTAATCCCAAACCTAATCCCAAACCTAATCCCAAATCTAATCCCAAAAATAATCCCAAACCTAATCCCAAAAAAAATATTGAAACCAACTGGACTCTTAAAACACAAATCTTTCCAAACTTTTCTCTCTCTAACCAACTTTCGTCCCTTAAACGGAAAACTTCTCCTACCTCTATAAAGCCTCCATCCAAACGAGTTTCTTTTAACCCTTCTCATCCGGGTCTTGGTTTTCGCCCTCCGATGGTTGATCCTCCTGCCAAAACACCCGAGTATCCAAATTTCATCCATTCTCACACCCTTAACCCTGCTTCTTCTTCATCAGTTTCCCAAGAACCACAAGGATTCCTTAACCCAATAATTCCTCCAAATGTTAAGTTAACTAAACATTTATCAGAGGCCAATATTAATGATCGGTATGTTATGTCCCGTCTTAGAGACCACAAAATTTACAATAATGTTCGTCTTTATCTAGCTTTTCTCCACGACAAACCAGATTCTGTTTGTTTTGAGGGTAAAACAAATACAAACATAAAGGTTTTAATCTCCCAAGAAGGCCTCCCTACCAAACGTGATGCACTTATGGAAATATTCTTGAAATTTCATGAGGGTCTTGAAATTTCTCCTCAAAAAGTTAGAGAAGACCTAACCTCTTTTGCGTCCTTTATCTCTTCAAATCGATTATCTCATATCCAAAAATCCCGTGCAGATATGAAGAAATACTATCGCTCCTAACCTAAAGACCACTAAACCTAAATGTCTTAGCCTTTACTATCAAAATGTAAGAGGCTTAAGGTCTAAAACGTCTGCCGTCTTTAATAGCTCCCAAAACCTTCCTTATGACATCTTTGCCCTTACCGAAACCAACCTCACACCCGATATCCTTAGTACCGAACTCTTTACTAACGACTATTCCATCTATCGAATGGATGTCGTGGAATGTGCGAGTAATACACATGGCCGTGGTGTGCTTTTAGCTATCAATAGTAATTTTGAAAGTTCACTACTCCATATTCCTACTTCAATCGAATTTGAAGGTGTATATGCTAAGGTTACACTCCCTAAGTTGTGTCTTTTTGTCCTTTGTTGTTATATTCGACCAGCCCAACAAATTAAAGCATATCAAGCTGCTGTTAATGCCATTGATTATCTGCTTGAACAAGTGCAACCTAATGATTTGATCATCGTTCTTGGCGACTTCAATCTTCCCCATCTCAATTGGTCCACCTCAGATGATCAGACATCCTTCTTTCCAACTAACATCTCCTCTGAATCTGAATCGCTGTTCATTGATCGTCTGTCTGATTGTGGTCTTTTTCAACTAAATGGAGTTGCAAACTTCATGGGGAGACACCTCGATCTCATATTCTCATCTGATTGTGATAACTGTGTTGTCTCCGCGAGCCCCCACCTTCTCTCAACCTTGGATCGCAATCATCCTCCCCTTCATCTCTCCTTCGCCATTGAATTTGAAAACAACTTTTTTGAAATGGAGAATTACTGTTATGATTTTCGCAGGGCTGATTTCTCCAAACTCAACAATCTTCTTAGCTCAGCCGACTTTGAATTAAGTTCCCTCCACTTAACAGTAGAGTCCCTTACAAATTGGTTTTATTTGATTCTCTCATACTGTATTGAAGAATCAGTACCGTTCTCTCGTAAAAAAGATTTCACCTCTGCTCCCCCTTGGTACAACAGAGAGCTCCGTAGCCTAAGAAATACCCGTAATAAGCTTTGGAAGATCTTTTTACAGTCCAAATCTGATACCGACCACAACAACTATCTTCTCGCCTATAATTCTTTCTCTGAATTAAGGGAATCCCTTTATAACCAATACCTTAACCAAATGGAAAATAACCTTCTTTCTGATGCAAGGACGTTTTTCAAGTTTATAAATGTCAAACGAAAATCTGATGGGTTTCCACCTTCAATGAGTTTCTCCAACATAATCTCCTCAGATCCAACAACGATATCAAATCTATTTGCTAAATACTTTAGCAAATCGTATACTGAACATCTTCATGATCCTGATCCACACTACTTTAGTTATTTAGATGGCTGCACTCAAACCTCTCTTTCATCTTTTACAATAACTGAAGAAATGGTACTTGCCAAAATCGTAAGCCTCAAAGAAAACTTTAGCCCTGGTCCCGACGGCGTCCCATCAGTTGTTCTAAAAAAATGTATGCATTCTTTGTCAAAGCCTCTAACTGCACTCTTTGAACTTTCTCTTTCCCAAGGTGTGTTTCCTCATATATGGAAAGATTCATTTATATTTCCCATTCATAAACAAGGCAATAAAACTGAAATTAACAATTATAGACCTATTGCGAAACTTTCATGCATCCCAAAACTTTTTGAAAGCCTAGTTTATGATTCCGTTTATTTCCATTGCAAGCCCTTATTCTCCCCCGCTCAACATGGTTTTCTTAAATGTAGATCCACTACGACTAACTTAATTGAGTTTATATCAAAAGTTTTGTCAGCCCTTGAGAATGGTAATGAAGTTGATGTTGTATACACTGATTACAGTAAAGCCTTTGATAAAATATCCCATAAAATAATTTATCTCAAACTTAGAGCCCTAGGCTTTCCATCTATGTTTATAAACTGGATAGGCTCCTACCTTGCCAACAGAACTTATAGAGTCCTCTTCCGTAACTCAGTTTCCAGTCCCATACATGCAACTTCTGGCGTCCCACAAGGTAGTCACCTTGGCCCCCTTCTCTTCGTCTTATCTGTTAACGATGTCTGTCTTAAATTAAAAAACTCAGATATCCTAATGTTTGCGGATGATAAAAAAATGTTTAAGATTATCTCAACTCCATCTGATTCCTTACTTTTACAAAATGATCTTAATATCTTTTTTGTTTGGTGCATGCATAATTTCCTAGAGTTAAATGTAGGTAAATGTAAACAAATGACCTTTTCGCGCAAACAAATCCCATCTCATAGAGTATACTTCTTCCTTAATGACGCCGTCAACGAAGTCGATTCTATTAGAGATCTTGGTATTATGTGTGACAAACACCTGAATTTCCATTCCCATTTTGACCAAATTATTAATAAAGCTAATAGATCTCTCGGTTTTATTAAGAGATGGTCAAAAGAATTTTCCAACCCCTATGTAACTAAAGCGCTTTACATTTCCCTAGTCCGTCCTCATCTTGAATATGCATGCCAAGTATGGTCTCCCTTTTATGAAAACCATTCCCTCAGAATTGAAAATGTTCAAAGACGTTTCGTTCGATTTGCCTTACGTGGCCTCCCCTGGGATGATACATCCAACTTGCCTCCTTATGCCGATCGACTAAAACTGATAGGTTTGCAACCCTTATATATTAGACGCAAAAACGCTGATATATTATTTGCTCACCAATTGTTAATGGCCAATATAGATTCCCCGGCACTCCTGAGTAATATTCATCTTAACACCAACCCTCGAAATCTGCGATCTGTCTCCCTTTTCTATATCCCTCATCACCGCACTAATTACGGGCATTTTGAACCAATGTCCAGAATTCTTCGTCACTGCAACGCTGCTATGCTAGTCTTCGACTTTAACATTTCCAAATCCCATCTGAGAGATACCCTTTACCTTTTCCCATTTTGAGTCCAAATTCCTCGTCCCTTTTAATTTTAAGTCTAATAAAATCAAAATTGTTAGTTCTTGTACATTAAAGAGCTTTTATGTGGGCCTTAGGGCCCACATGAATTAATGTTGAAAACTGGTAACAAGAACAAGAACAAAAAAAAAAAAAAAAAAAAAAAAAATAAGTTAAGTTAAGTTAAGTTAAGTTAAGTTAAGTTAAGTTAAGTTAAGTTAAGTTAAGTTAAGTTAAGTTAAGTTAAGTTAAGTTAAGTTAAGTTAAGTTAAGTTAAGTTATGTTAAGTTATAGCTTGTATTAAGCTGAATAAATAAATAAAATATAAAAATATATTGTAAAAGGAACGCATGCACATACATTACCAATACAAAACCGCTTGCTGCTGCCGAGACATTCTGCTGATATTTACAGCTATGTATATTCCTCTTGCTGATTTTTCTTCCTCAATTGATGTACATATAGGCTAGGTCTCGCCATTTTTTATTTCACTAGCTAGAATTTACTGGAATTTACTTATAATTTATCACAAGCAAAAACTAAACACTCGCGGACTTTATCTATAGGTCGCTGGTAACTATCCGGCTCGTTTGGACCAAATGTTTAAACCGAAGTTAAACCTCGCATAGAAATGCGGAAAACCTAACTCGACGTTGAACCGATGCTTATTTTTATAAATCAAGAAAACTAAAACAATTTTGTTTGGGAAAAAGCATTAGCAAAAAACCCAATTTATTTAAACACTAGCGTGAACACTTTTCTACTTGCCAACTGGCCATTTACAGAGCTCAATGAAGACTAAATATATTTTCTCTAAAGCCTAGTACGCTGCTGATGCGAAACCAAATTTTTCGGCGGTCTCCAAGTGCAGAGCGAAATCTGGAAGTTGAATTGCTTGTCTTCATCACTTCTTGCACATCACCAATAACATCCTGAGTTTCCGATTCAGAAATGCAATGTTGGAACACATTAGACAAATCCATTTTATTTTAAATTTTAAATCAAATATAAATCAAAGTCAAAACACCGAAAGTCACGAGTAAACAATTTTTTTTTATCAATAAAAAAATTAAATGTCAAAACTTCGCAAGCAATTAATGTGCTGGGCAATTAAATTGAGAACGAAAAGAGTGGAGAATTGTACTAAGAAATCTAGTACAGCTATCCACTAAAATGTGACATTTCGTCGTTCAGCAGCGTACTGAAAAACGAAAAGCACAGCGAAATTTTTCGTTTATGATTTCGTCATGTCATTTTTGTATGGGAAATTTCGTTTCGCATCAGCAGCGTACTAGGCTTAAGAACGAAGAATGCATTTTCTTTTGTATGTTCTTTCGTATAATACATAATAAGAATATAGAATGTTGAAGTGTAGGTTTAGCTTGCGGTTGCTGGCTGTAGTGGTGTTAAACTCCTACGCTCGCGTTCGATACAGTCAGGAAACTTTGATTGGAACAAAAAACTTTGACTTGCAAAATGTTGACCATTGTTGTAGAGAATTTTAACTAATTTAATGCGTTGTTCAAGTTAGTATCATTCCAGTTTTAGTGTTATAAAATGACACCTGACCAAACAGCGCGTTATGCAAATTAAAATCTCAAATAATGATCCGTTCTTGTCTTTAGATTGGCCAAAAAGTAACAAAGAACATTTCCAAAATAAAATAAAATAACATGGTACCAAATGAGTTCTTTCAAATTTGACTATGAAGGCTATTTATGTGGAGTGTAGTTTGACGTTTGTGTAACTCTTTCTTATTCAAGTTATTAGTAAATGGGGAAAAAGTTTTTGTTTTAATGTTTATGCTATTTAAAATCTCGCAGCTCTTATAGTTGAGATCGATAAGCCTTTTTGAAATATAACGATGATTTTCTCAGTTTTAAGAAACACAATTCAAATTACGTTTTCCAAGGACTGCCTTTAAACACTTTCAAGTTAAATTCAACCTCACTTATTTTCTTTTATTCTTTCAAGGTTAAAAGAAATAAAAAAGTTTTGATGCCATTAGCTTAATAAATGTTATGCAAATCTCTTTGATTATGTGTCGTTAAAATTATAACGTTGAGTATATTTTTTCATAATTAACTTAAGACCAGAGGGTTTTTTGATGGTTAATGCTTTTGTTATTGCTGTTATTTAAGTTACATACTTTCATAGGAAAAATAATTCTGTTGTATACTTATATAATGTCCTACGATTGCTTTAATAAATATAACGTCAACTTAATTCAAATAAATTGAGTTTGTTGTTATATTTTTCAAAATATATCCCACTTTTTGTTTCTGATGTTAAGAAAAACATTATTATGATTTGATCACACATATTCATATAATGCATTTATTACTTTCCACCTTTTATGGAAAATTTACTGAACAAAATATTAAGTGGTGAATTTTTGCAAACCGCAATATGTAGAGTAAATCTAGGTCATTTTTCATAGTACATATGTATGTATGTTATATTTACGTAAAAGGACCTTATAAAATTAAAAACATTTTCATTTGACAGCTTTTAAGTTTATCTTTAGTCAGCTCAGCCAATAAAGGAACTTTATGACAAGTTTTGCACTCGGAAAAAAACACGTTGAGTTTATAATCAAACCTGACATTACAATGTTAGAGAAGTCGAAAAAGTGGGTCTCGCAATTCCACGCGTCATTTTGTCTGTAGTCTATTTGTCCTCGAACCTACAGCCTAAACCATTGAGTCTATTGGGTTTAAACTTGGAAGTTAAGGTTTTAAGCAGATTAACGTTAGGCGTTTTTTTTCATTTTTTTAAGATCAAAAATAATAGTGGTCCCCATACCTAATACAAATTTTGTGTTCAAAAATTGAAAATTCGAAGTACTCAAAAACGAACCAATAGATTTTTATGAAATTTTCTCTAATTTATAATTTTTGGTTTCTTTCAATAAAAAATATATATTTGTGTTGCTCTCCAATAGAACCGTTATTTTGTATTCATTTATTTGTTTTGCACAAGTTCTTAAATATTGTCAAAATAATATTTGATGATCAAAAATAATAAAGTTTATTATATTTCTACATATACATACATACTATGTATATTATATGTCTGTTAATATGTTCTAAACGGGTTGGGGTCGAAATACTGTATGGATCATAATACTGTATTTAAAATACTGGATCTCAAAATAATAAATTTCAAAATAACTGTATGTACAAAATACTGTATGATCAAAATACTGCATTTCAAAATTCTGTTTTTCAAAATTCTGTATATCAAAAATTCTGTATTAAAAAGTGCGCACTTTTTACATTATCAAAACGATTTTTATTTTTTAGCCTTATTAACAGCATTTTGAAATACAGAATTTCGAAAACAGAAGACTTTTTTTTTAAGAAAACATCATAATATTTTTCATTTAGAATAATGTTCTAATATACTTTCCTTGAACAATAACAAATGCTCTACCACCAACTGCAAACGGAAAGTTTCTGCGAGCTCTCGTTTCGGAGTCAAAAAGTAAAATTACAGAATTTCGACCCCGCCCATCACAAATTATCTTTCGGTTGGTCTATTTCCTCAACCAAGTTTCCAAACAAAATTCGGTTTTCACTTTCATACAGGGCATCGACCCACCTTTCAATTGATGCATAAATCTCAAAACTGATTTTTTTTTTTTCAGTTTTTCGAAAAATTCATGCGGAATATTTTCAAAACAATTTCCCACCTAATCGAGATACACATCAAAAGAAAGGTATTTTAATGCTCTACCCCTAACTCCAAACCAAAAGGTTCTGCGTGCTCGCGTTGTTTCGGAAAACTTCGTCAAAAAGTAAAATTACAGAATTTCGATCCTCAAGCAAGCCTCCAAACAAGATGCGGTTTTCACTATAATACAGATCATGAACCCGCCTATCAATTGCACCAAACTTATTGATCTGTCAAAACTTCCAGAATTATACAGTATTATGAGATACAGTATTTTGAAAATACAGGGGCCCTACTATGTAACTCGATTCTACTTTTGATTCTATTCGAAACTCATTTCCGATTCTACTTTCAAATCATACTACGTATGAATGTAGAATCGAATACCGGTTATACCAACTTGTTTTCAAAAAAATTTCTACTTTCGAACGAGTATCGAGTCGTTTGACAGTTTTAAAAACAAAGAAAAAAAAAACAAAAATAAAACATCAAATTTTTGGACAAGAATAATTATAACAAAAATGGACACCGTTGGAATTTGGCTTAATTTGCAAGGAAATGAAGAACGGTACGAGCAAATTGAACGCAGAAGAATAAGAGATAACTCCAAAATAATGGAGCTGAGTAAGAAAAGGTTTGCACATATAGGGTCCGCCATCGAAAGTTTTTTTTAACTAGTGCTTATTTTGTAAATGGTTACACTTAGCTCATGTCTGATTTCACAGATAGACAGATAATTAGTTTTATCTTTCCGCTGAACGAATATGGTTGTGTATACGCTTCATCATCTTTTCAGATGAAGCTCATTTTGATTTTGGCGCCTTGGCGGGGCGGGTATGTAAACCATCAAAATTGTCACATTTGGGGCACAGAAAACCCATACGCATACATTGAATAGCCGATACAGCCAAAACGAGTCAATGTTTGGTGCGAATTTTGGTCCAGAGGCATAACTGGGCCATTTTTCTTCGAAAACGAGCAAGGAGTGGCCGTTACAGTCAATGGCGATCGTTATCGGGCCATGTTGACCGAATTTTTGTTCACAAAAGGAGGAGGATATTGGCAAAATTTGGTTTCAACAGGACGGCGCGCGCGAATTAAGTTCTTTTATTGATTGAAACACTTTTTTAAAAAAGGTAAAGCAACTTGTTTTATTGATGTACCAGATTCAACTGACTTATTCTATATAATAATTTTGGCAAGAAGCTTATGCCGATCGAATGCATTTGCCAATGTCAGCAATTGTATCGTTTCTTGGAACTCTAACGAGTCCAGACGATTGGCAAATGCATTTTATTTTTTGGTGTCATGGTATTTGCAACACCTGTGGGAACATCCGTTGTGTGTTCCCCTGGGTGTGCTGACATCGACATAACTTCTCCCTCCTTTAGATTAGAACTCTCCTGAGTTACATACGATGTATTTTTAATTTATTGAATTTAAAACAAATGTAAGCAAAAATAGTTAAACAATATGACAGTTAATATACCAATGCATAAATTAAACAAAATATGGTTTTTATACTTTTTATATTTTAATTCATTAATATTTTCTATGTTTTCAATTTGTTTCATTACAATTTCATTGAAATTTAATTGGTTTGTTGTTAAATTGAGATTCTTTTCGTAAGGTATGGGAAATCTTTGTTCAAATATTTCTCTTTTACTGATGTATAAATTATTTTCTATTTTTAATTGACAATTATTAAAATTCAATAAGTAGTTTCCGTTAAGTTTTGTGACTCTTTCGTCACAAGTACTTGTAAGATTTAAGTTTTCAACATTTTTCAACAATATTAATCCATTTTCTATTTCGATAATTTTCATTTGTTCATTCTTTGTTTTAATGCAATTATTTGTATACAAACATAAATTAGATTTTTTCAAATTCTTCAAATCAATATTTTCTTTATATGTATTTATAAGCAGTTTCATTAATTTTTACTATTTCTGTGTCATCTAAATGGTGATTTTTTAAAAGCTATAGGAAAGTTTAAAATAAAATTCAGAAAAATGCATGAAATCTTTATTTGAACGGATAGCACGGTGCATATAATTTAATGTTTGAAGATTATTTCATGCAAATATTGACCTTGACTGCGCCTTAAATGGTTCATCCGCTTATTCCAATTTCGGCATACTATGTCAACATTTCGGCCGGTATCTCACGGACAAATGCTTCAATGTTGTCTTCCAATGCGTCAATTGGCTTGTCTGTATAGAAATGAACTTTAACATAGCCCCACAAAAAATAGTCTAAGACTAAGGCGGCGATTGACCGGTCCCGAACGTGAAATAAAATGTTCACCGAACTCGCCTCTCAATAATTCCATTGTTGCGCATGCTGTGTGGCATGTGGCACCGTCTTGTTGAAACCATATGTCATGCAAGTCAAGCTCTTGCATCTTGGGCAAAAAAAAAGTTGGATATCATCTCACGGTAGCGCTCACCATGGTTAGGTTAGGTTAGGTTGAAGTGGCTGTCCAAGATGGAAACGGACACACTTAGGCCAGTTTGATGGCCCATTGTGATACCACATGAATCTTGAGGTTTCTTCCTAAGCTCAATGGAACCAGTTTGAGTCTCTTACGAAACGTGAGAGGCTGCTTATGCCGATATGATTTAGATCGTTTAGATCGTTAAAGAAGAATTCTCCTAGGTAATTCTTGCGTTTTCGAGCCAGAGCAGGGCATGTGCAGAGCGCTCACCATTCACAGTTACGTTACGATTCGCACCATCTTTGAAGAAGTACGGTCCAATGATGCCACCACAGCAGCCCATAAAGCGCACCAAACTGTGACTTTTTCTGGATGCATTTGTAGCTCTTGCAATGCTTCTGCCTGATATTCACTCCAAAATCGACAATTCTGCTTATTTACGTACCCATTGAGACAAAACTGAGCTTCGTCGCTGAACACAATTTTTCGGTAAAAAAGTGGATCTTCGTCTAACTTTCCAAGAGCCCGAATAGCTGCTTCAGTTTGTCGATTAAACTGACCATAAAATGGAAGAAGCACGCGATGAACTTTCTCAACAGAGCACGCATTTTGATAATAAAATTCAATAATTTGCAAGCGTTGTTCGTTTGTAAGACGATTCATGGTTAAATTATAGACCAAACGGAAGATGTTTAACAGTAAAAAAAAAAAAACACAAAACAAAACGTGCGTCAGCTATTTAAACCAGTGTTGCCAAGAAGATAATAGCTAAAAAATCACCCTTTATTATTAATTCTTCAAAGTTTATATTTGTTATAGAAGTAACTAAATATTTTCTTGTTACAATCATTTCATTAGGAATTTTAATTACAAACACTATTTTTTTATTTTCATAAAGAGCTGTTGCCAATTTTATGTTTTTTAGTTTTTCAAAATGTACATCATAAGTTATTATTTCTTTTTTACTTAAAATGTTGTTTCCCATAATTCGACCTGTTCGACTAGATGCGATATTGTTTTGTATATGTTCAATATTATCTTTTATTATTCCGATTTTTAGTAATGATTCTAAATACAAAAGTTTACTATTAATTTTAACAGTTTCTTTTCTTATGTTCGCAAATTCGTTTAAAATTTTAGATCTATCTTTCTCTATTGTTTGTTTCAAAGTTAAAAAAGTTTGGTTAAAATTATTATTTATAAGTATTTGTTTATTTATTTGATTTATAGCGTTATGGTTGTTTTCGTCAATAGTTTTTAAATGTTGTTCAATATTCTGTCGGTCCTCGTCATCCATGGTTCCATATAGAAATTTTAAACCTGTTCCTATTATATTTATTAACCCTCTTTTACTTCTATGAGGAATGATTGTGTTTAACTTAAATTTTAAAGATTCTAATTCATTAACTAAAACTTCTTTTGCATCTTTATCTATCGGAATGTTAAAAATGTTTTCTTCTAAATTAGAGATAATGATTTGGATTTCGTTTGGATTAATGATATGCAATATTATATTATATGACTTTACGAATTCGGTGTTTCCCAATTTAATTTCTGTGAATCCACTGTTTGTTTCAATTTTGTCTATCATTAAGGTTGCATCAATTACTTTAGTTACCATCAGGAGGAGTATCAATATCCATTTTATCTGCAAATTTTAAAGGTCTCTTAATATTTGAAGGATGTACGTTGTGTAATTTAAGTTTTCTATACCTAGGTTCTTCCTTATGCCTAAGTGCTTTATAATTCTTAACTAATCCTTCCTCTCTTTCCTCATTATATTCTTCTCTGTTTCTGTTAAGTTTATCAATAAACTTGTCTTTTATACTTTGCATGTTAGTTTTAACTTTTTCTTTATCTACTCCACCTTCTGAAATATCAATTGGTTTGAATTTTGTTGTTGAATGTATTGAGTTATTATACCATCCTACACATTTATATATTTTTTCTTTCGTTGTTAGTTCTGATTTTTCTGTTGTAAATACTCTCAATTTCTCACTTATGGTAATGTGAAGTCTCTCTATATCCGCATTTCCTGTGTGGTGTTCGGCTTAGTGTAGTGTACTTCAATATTTTTTTGTCTTAGAAAGTCCTTAACATTAATGCTTTGAAATTCATTATCTAAAACTATTTTATTAGGTTTACCTCTAATAGAAAAGTATAGTCTTAATACTTCTTTTATAGTTATACTATTTCTGTCTTGTAAGTGAAATATAATACAGTGTTTAGAGAACTTGTATAAAAAGTCAATAAGTTGTTTTTGGAGTTAGTGTAAATATCTGCATGTACAATTTGATTAATATCGCTTGGTGTTTCTGTGTGATTAAATTTCGGCTTTATTGGTTTTCTATCGTACTTTACCTGGTTGCATGTCTCACAAATTATTGATGTATTTTTGAATGAGTTCTTTTAAGTTTTTAAAATACATAAGTTTCTTCAGACCTGCATAGTTTTCATTTATGCCAGTATGACCCGTTTCATACTTATGATATCTCGCTATTTGTTTATAAGTATCTTCTTCGCTTTTCATATTTTGCGCGTAATATGCACATTTGTAAAACTTGATTTTGCTTGTATCGAATAATTCGATAAACTTAAGTTGAACCAAGTTACACTCGTGTTCAGTTAGTTCTGAGTAAATACCTATTTTACCTTTTCTCTTAATGAATCTTCTGAATATATCTAAAAGTCTTTCTTCCCGGATGTCCTCAGAGTTGATGTAAATAATTCTCTTATTGTTTAGTATTTCTATTTCTTTTGTTTTATTGTTTGTTAGAATAATTTGTGTATAGAATCTATTTACTACAGTCTCTAATATAGCAAAATGATCGTTCTGTTCCTCATCCTGTGAGTGAATTGTATTATTATCTGTACTCATATTATCAATTTCAAATTTTAAATTTGTATGGGGGGTTACTTCTCCCTCCTTTTGTGTGAGCGTCTCGATCACATTTATTCCTCCTGTTTCACTATTGATACGACTAAGAAAATCTGCAGCATTGTTCTCTTTTCCTTTTATGTAGTCTATGTTAATATTGTATTCTTCTAGTTTTAGTAACCATCGTTGAAGACGATGATTTATGTCTTTGCCCTTGTGTTTTGATTGCAGCCATTTGAGAGGTTGGTGATCTGTCAATAGGTCAAAAGATCTACCATATATATATGGCCTGAAATAGTTCACGGACCAAACTATTGCTAGTAGTTCCTTTTCAGTGACAGAGTAGCTTCGCTCGTGTTTATTTAATGTGCGGCTTGCATAGCACACTGGGTGTCCTTCTTGTGTTAGTACGGATCCGATAGTAAAGTCGCTTGCATCAGTCGTAAGTTGAAATTTTTTGTTAAAGTCCGGATACCTTAGGACTGGTGAATCTGTCAGTATTATTTTTAATTTTTCAAACGAACTTATATAATTTGAATCATTCAGATTTATTCTGGTATTCTTTTTGAGATATCTAGTCATAGGTTCCGCAATTTTGGCGTAATCCCTTATGAACTTTCTAAAGTAACCAGTTATGCCTAGGAATGACTTTATTTGTTTTGTAGTTTCCGGTAGTTGAAGTTTTTGAATGGCTTCGATTTTTTTATTATTTTGTTTTACACCTTCAGTCGTTAAGACATGTCTCAGATATTCCGTTTCTTTAGCAAAAAAGTTACATTTATTTATTTGGATTTTCAGATTGTGTTCTCTTAGTCTATCTAAAACTTTTTGTACGCTGATTATATGTTCTTTAATGGATGAACTAAAAATTAAGATATCGTCTAAATAGACTACGCAAATTTGATTAATGTGTTCTCTAAGTACAGAGGCATTTTTGAGTCCAAAAGGCATTCTCGTGAACTCATAAAGCCCAAGAGGAGTCGAAAAAGCTGTTTTCTTTCTATCCTCTTCCCTAACTAAAACTTGATGGAATCCTTTCGCTAGGTCTAGCGTCGTAAAATATTGCGATCTTCCTAATTTGTCTAATATAGTTTCTATATTAGGAATAGGAAACTTGTCATCGATCGTTGCTTCGTTTAGCTTCCTATAATCAACAACTATTCTCCATTTCTCCTGTCCAGAATTGTCTAGCTTTTTGGGTACAACCCATAAAGGACTGTTATATGGAGAGTTGCTTTCTTTTATAATTCCCTGTGATAACATTCCCTTAATTTGTTTGTTAATTTCCCGTTCATGTATTTGTGGATATCTATATATTTTTGAGTAAATTGGTCTATCTGTTGTAGTAACGATTTCGTGTTTAATTTCATGAGTACAAGTTAGCTTTTGCCCCTCGTGAAAAAACAAATCTCTATTTTCTTAAGAATTATCTCTAACGATTCTCTTTCTTTTATGTTTAAGTGATCGCCAAGAAGACTCGGTAGTACACCTTGATCTTCTTTGATAGGCTCTAAATTGTGCGCTTCGTTATAAGTATATGGACAAGCACTTAAAAATTTAATTTTATTACCAAGTATTTCTATGTATTCATCTTCAAGATTAATTTTGGCCTGTAAGGGTTTTAATAAATTTTGCCTATAATGCCGTCAAAGTCTTTCTCACTAAAGGAAGTAAGCTTCCAACACATTCTAGCTTTCTCTTCAAACTCTTTTGGAAGTTCTGTTATGATTTCAGTGTCTATAGACGTTCTTCCATTAAGTGTATTAAAAACAATATTTTCTTTTAAAGGGATTCGTTTATAATTTTGCAGTTTTGTTTTGTCAAGGAGTGTAGTAGTAGACCCTGTATCAATCAAACATTTTTTATCCTATTTTCTCCAATCGTTAATTCTACTATCGGTAGATCCGATCTGGAGGCGGTGAGTGAAAATTTACTTCTTCTTTTGCTTGTTGGACATGGTCACATTCCATTGGTGTTTGGTTGTTATTATATTGTCGCTGATTATTATTATTATTATTATTATTATTATTATTATTATTATTATTATTATTATTATTATTATTATTATTATTATTATTATTATTATTATTATTATTATTATTATTATTATTATTATTATTATTATTATTATTATTATTATTATTATAACCGTTGTTATTATAGTTGTTACCGTTATTATTGTTATTGGAATTATTTTTAAATTGACCTGAACTATTCCTATTTTGATTAAAAGGATTCTTATATTGTCCTGAGTAATTTCTGTTTTGGTTTCTATACTGCCCTGAATTATTATAATTATTATAATTATTATTATTGTTATTTCTAAATTGACCTGAGTTGTTGTTATAATTTCTATGGTTATTGTCATGTCTGTGTCTAGTCTGGTCATTTTGGTTACTAGTCTGTCGGTTAAAATTGGTATTATTATAATTTTTGCTGTTCGTATTTTGTCTATTGTATTTATTTTTATTTATTTGAATCAAACCTGTTTCTTCTAATATGTAATATGCGTCTCTTAGATTGTTAGTTTGTCTACTTATAACAACGCTAGCTAGATTTGGATCTAATCCATTAATGAAAATTTGTACAATCATTGCCTCGTTCGCTGAAGGCGAAAATTCTACAGGCTTTTCATAGTCAAATTCATACTTTGTATTTAATTTATCTAGAATTTCTGTAAAGGTTATAAAAATAATCACTTACATTGTTATTTCTTAAGCTAAGAGCTTGATGGTGTAGACTGTAATAGGTATCCCTCACTCCGAAGTTTCTTATTAGTTCTGCCTTGATATTATCCCATCTTGGATTTGGTCCTCATGTCCTGATCGCTTGTAATGCTGGTCCCTGGATTTTGTTGATGATATTCCTTTGAAGGATGTACTGTTCCAGTGCAGTACCGACGAAATGTGGTAAGAATATTTCCACTTCTCTTATAAAAGATGTCAGGGAGTATTGTGAACTTCCCCAAAATTCTTTAATTTTAGAGGATTCTTTTATTAGTTCCGCCACTGTTATCGCCATTGGAGGTTGAGTTTCATTGTCCACCTTGATTCTTAAAACTGTTTTTGCTTTTCTTTTTTTTTCACAAAAGTTTGTTTCGCTTTAGAATTTTATAGCTTTTTTCTTAAAAAAAAAAAAAAAATAAACGGGTTTTAGTATACCGCGGTGACCTGAAACTGATTTAAAGTAATCGGTAAGTCACTTTGAGCTATTTTAATATTCTTTTACACGATATTCCAATCTTCGGATTTGGAATCCTACCGACTGCGCCAATTAAGTTCTTTTATTGATTGAAACACTTTTTAAAAAAAGGTAAAGCAACTTGTTTTATTGATGTACCAGATTAAACTGACTTATTCTATATAATAATTTTGGCAAGAAGCTTATGCCGATCGAATGCATTTGCCAATGTCAGCAATTGTATCATTTCTTGGAACTCTAACGAGTCCAGACGATTGGCAAATGCATTTTATTTTTTGGTGTCATGGTATTTGCAACACCTGTGGGAACATTCGTTGTGTGTTCCCCTGGGTGTGCTGACATCGACATAACTCGCGCGCTACGTGCCACACAGCCGAAGCTACACTCGATGTTTTTATAGCATTTTCCAAAAAAAAAAGAAGTTATTTGGCGGACCCTTTATATATACGGTAGAATATTTGAATGCATTCTTAATGAAAAATATATACTTTTGTTTTAGGTTTGTTCTTCGATTATCATTAAGTTATCAGCAGCATTGAAGTTTTTGGCAACAAGAGGTTACCAAAACCAAATCGGTAGGGACAAGAACGCTGGACTTGCACAGCAAACCATGTCAAAAAATACTTGCCGAAGTTTTGACTTCAATCGAAAGAGTCATGTGCCCGGTGATGATGAATTTTGAAATGAATGAGGAAGAGAAACGAAAGTCTATACGCTATTTTTGGCAAAAATCACGAATTCCCGGTGTAATTGGGGTGATAAAATAATAAAACACAAAAAGTTGAATGAAAAACTCTCAAATTCAAATTGCATTTAATAATTTATAACATTTAACTTACACTTTAGCAAAAAAAAACTTCGTTCGCAAACACATTTGATGTAGAGTGATTATTTTTTCGATTTTGCCTTGTTTTAAATTCTACTTTCGAGTTACGTAGTTCCTCGTTTATTCGAAAGTTCTTAAGAATATAGTTGGCACTACTAGAACTATTCGATTTTCGTTGGTTCGAAAGTAGTCAAATAGATACATAGTACCAATTTTTCGAATTCGAGCAATTTCATTGTAAAATCGAGTTACATAGTAGGGCCCCAGCATTTTGAGTCACAGTATTTTAAATTTACGGTATTTTGAAATACAGAATATTAACCATACAGTATAATGACCATACAGTATCGTACAGTATCATACAGAATTTTGACCATACATTATTTTAAAATACAGAATTTCGACCGGCTCCCGTTCTAAACAACTACATACTTAAAATATTTTTAGACAAAAATGTACAGATTTTATGTATATATAAGTAATTTAAAAGAATGCTCAAGACAAAATTATTTTGCAGGTGTATATCTAAATTTTAAATCTTAAAGTTTTCCAGAAAAATTTGACCCATTTTCCTAGGAAAATAAAACAGAATCTAATATAAAGATTTTTCTGGCTTGTTTTTTGCGTATTTCCTTCTGACGCAATTTACGGGAGTCTAATATTAGTCTGCTTACTCGTATAATAAAGCTGATTTTTTTTTTCATAATAAGCGAACACTCAAGGGGATATTACTACCCGTATTATGTAAAGACACAGTGTGAGCACTAGGAAAGGGAGAGAAGGTTTAAAAGGAGGTATCGGTGCACATTGACTGAGACAGAGTGTGGTAAGGTATTCCACATTCGCGTAATACGGCGAAAGAACGAATCTCTGTACTTGACAGTACGACCGAAGTTGGGATCGAGGGTATACTGATGACGATGAGCATTCCTAGAAGCGCGAGTATTACAGTTGAACTTTTTAAGGGGAGGAATGCAACTGGCTATTTATTTAGAGCATAACCGTTAAAATAACGGTAAAAGAGGGTGAGACAAGAAACTTTACGACGATGTTCAAGCGACGTAAATAATCCTATGATGGTATTATCACCGATCAATCTAAAAGCTCTTCGTTCAATACTGTCCAAGAGGCTTAAGTAAGTTGCAGGAACACCAACCCAGATATGGGAGTTATACTCAAGCTTTGGACGTATATCATCGCGTACGTACAATGCTGTTTAGGTTGGAATTTAATGAGCTTATCATATTTTGTCGTTGCAGTTCCACATCCGAAGAAGAGGGATGTGATTCTGAAAACGAATATGAAAAGCTAAGAGTACTATCGTCAGCGAAACAATGTATTGGATTAGAAGTTGCAGACAGGAGATCATTGATAAAAATGAGAAAGAGTGTTGGAGATAAGAGCAGAGCCCTGGGGCACACCAGCATTTATTTTGTGGTTTTCAGACTTGAACCCATCCAATACTACTTGTATTGAACGATCCGAAAGATAATTACTCATTCAATGAAGAAGGGATTCATGAAAGCCGAAAGCACGCATGTCTGATGCTAGAAGAAGACAAATTCGTAGAAATTAATGTGGCAGAATTTCTTCTCACTTCAATTCTCGAGAGATTAAAAGCTTTCATATTTTTAATTAATAGATATAAAACGTACAATTTGTATTTAAATTAGCTATTAGTTAAACGAGAGTGTTCATTTTTGTATCTCAATTCTAGAGCATCCAAAGCAAATTTGCATCATAAAGTAGATTTCTTCAATTTATTAAGATCTAAATTTTTTTGTATTTAATAGATAATAATCAATTTTAAAACAAAAAACGCTTTAAGAAAGTGTTACAGTCTTTATGTATGTCAAGAAATATTAAAAAAGAATTGAAGACGAGTATTAGGAATTCCAAGGCAACTTTAGTTTGAATATCTTTAAATTACTAAAAAAATCTGTAGATGAAATCTTTGCTTATATACAATATTTGATATCACATATGACCCCCCTTAGATTCTTCTTAGTTTAAAAGTTGATGAATTTGTTCGGCTCAATTGGAATAGGCCTATATATCCGATTCACATTGCGTTCTTGGTCCACTCCTTAGTTAAAATTTTAAATTGTCACAAAAAATTTATTTGTATATATAATAAATATATAATTTAAAATATAAAGGGGTCATA
Source organism: Eupeodes latifasciatus (assembly GCA_920104205.1). Taxonomy (NCBI): domain Eukaryota; kingdom Metazoa; phylum Arthropoda; class Insecta; order Diptera; family Syrphidae; genus Eupeodes; species Eupeodes latifasciatus. Next base: position 91,448,621 of record OV049926.1, on the reverse strand, counting down.
TCCATTAACGCAATGCATTAGATTTTAATTAAAGGGAATTTCTACGATAATTAAAAAAAATATGTCCCAGGGAGGAGGGGTTCATGACCCCTACGACCAGGGCCGGCCCAAGCCAAACTTGCGCCCTGTGCAAGATTTGTAGAAAGCGCCCCTTTTTTATATTTTTTTTACACATAAACTGATACACAAGCATAAGCCTTTCCCACATTACCCAGGAGGTAGACTTTCAATGCGTTTTTTTTTATTGAGGTATCCCCAGGAGGCCTAAACCATTAAACTAAAACGCAGCGAAGAAATGAGCAGAGGGGAAACTTTTAAACTTGGAAACTTACTTTTCTGGCCTTACATTTTGCAAATTCAGAAATGAGATCATCAAAGTCTAAAGAATTTAATAATTTCTTTTCAATGGACATTATAGATAAACCTACCAATCTCTCTTGAGTCATGGTTGTCCTAAGATAATTTTTAATAATTTTAAGTTTAGAAAAACTACGTTCTCCTGAAGCTACCGTGACCGGGATTGTATTAAGGATTTGGAGAGCAGTTACTAAATTCGGAGCAAAATCTTCAAGGTTTGAACTAAAAATAAAATTTAACATATCTTAACTTGAGCTTTGTGGCGTAACAAGCTGGGATATTACGGTTAACTCTTTAAATAATTCTTCTCCATCTAAATATTTAAAACTACTTTATGTTAAAACATTCTGCAAATTAAGGCATGAAGCACGTACATTTTTATTTTTTAAACATTCGCTTATGTTACTCAAAAATGTAAAATTGATACTATACGTATCAAACCTTTCAAGTATTTGAAAAAAAAATTCAACTTTGAATCTTTGTTTCGGCTAATATAGTTTCAGGACATTCATCAGCATAAAGTATTTTTCTCCGTTGAGATCGCAATGATGAAGCTACAAGAAACATATTTGGTATTTCTAGGGAACTAGCAATACGCTCGGTTAATTGAACATACCTACTCATTAAATTTTTCATCGGAACGCATTAAAATCAAACTGTTTTTTGCATTTTCTAAAACTGTTATGCCAGTTGACAGATTAACGGACGAACTTTGCAAATATTTACTAGTTTAATTTATATTTTCTAAAATATCAAACCAAATTAGCAGGCAGCAAATAAATGTAAAATCAAAAATTTTATTTCCTAACGGTTCTGCAATGTTTTTTGCCTCTAGATTTCTTAATTCTATAGGGCTTCATATATTTCTTGAATTGAAAAAAAGTTAAACAAACATTGAATTGTATCGAAAATTTTAACTGCATAAAATGAGAACCGAGCAGCATCATTAACCACTAAATTTAAGGAATGCGGGCAACATGGAACCAAAAATGCTCTTGGTTCCAGGGTTCGAATTCGATTCTGAACACCCGCTCCTTTTCCTTTCATATTCATATTCGAACCATTATCATAACTTTGGCTTGTCTTGTCTTCAAAATACGTCACTTCTATTAAAAACTGGTAGCTATTTATTTAATATTAATTAACCAACAAAGCGAAAAAACAATTGAAACAATCTGCATTCTGCACCAGACTAGATATACATTAAAAGTAGCCGTTACAATAGTCATTAACTTTCAAACAAAAAAAAAACAAACTGCCTGCGCAAGAACAATTCGACTCCAAATAGAATCTATGCTCCTTTTCCATTCTATTAAAAATTTCATCTCCTGTAATCAGGCACTTAACTCTTACACAGTGTGCAATAAGAAAACCTGCACGCTCTGATCCATATGATTCCGTATAAATAAGTTTTTTTTTTTAAATATCTCCCATGTTAGTTTCGATACTCAGTGTGCAAAAAAGAAAGCTTGCACATCCATTCACCATTATTTGTAGCAAAGACACCTACCTACCTAATTTCCAAATATATCACCCTGTTCATACAAGAGAAAAAATCTCAACACAAAAAAGTTCCATGCCACCTCATATGTGCAAGATATATTTTATGCACACCGAGTCCCAAAATTAACATAGAAGTATGACGAAGCAAAATACTTATTCATATTGAATCGTATGGGCTAGAACGTGCAGGTTTTGTATCACGCACAGTACCCTGTATGTGAGACTCACATGAGACATTGTGAGTTCTCATCTACAAAGAAAACAACAAAAAAATGTCTCTGAAAAAAGAGAGCAGGTAGGTTTCTGTATTCTGTGCTACCTTCTACCAGCGTTTCCGATGTGGCACAATCGTGCCATTTTGACACGGAAATTTTCTCGTGGCACGGTGGCACGAAAAGTTTAAATATGGCACGTTTTTTTACCCCAAAAATAAATTTATTAGTTTCAGATATATGTACATATCTACTTTTCACAAAATTATCCTTAAAATTTTTTAAAAGAAGATTATGTTAATTCTTTAATAAACAAAGATTATATTTGCTATGAAATCGAAAACTGTAAACCAATAGATGATATTTTTTTGGGAATTGAATGCACAGAAGAACTTCAAAATTTAGAGACTAACGAAAAATTGAATGTTTTAAAAGATTGTCAAATATTCTATAAAGAACTTTTACAAGAATTTGAAAGAAAACTTAATTTAAAGGAAAATGCGTTTAAGATAATTGATCCAACCTTTTTAAAAAATAATCCAAACATACAAAGTATTTTGTCTCAATTCAATATTTTGGTATCAGAATTTTCTCATCTAAAGGGTGTCCCAAAATTAACGCAAGATTTGAATTTGCCGCCATTTGTGCAGTGAAGTGTTGGCAACCCTGAAAAAAAGCAATTTGACAGCTAACAGTATAGGGTTATTAAAAATGGAGCGTTACACGATAGAACAACGTGTCTTCATTATTAAAGAATATTTCAAAAATAGTGAAAGCTTGGCGGCTGATTTTTCGAGCATAAATCATCCTAAGCGATGAAGCACATTTTCATCTTGATGGCTTTGTCAATCGCCAAAATTGACGCATTTGGGGTTCGGAGAACCCACATGTGATTGTCGAAAAACAAATGCATCCACAACGCGTGACTGTATGGTGTGGATTTTGGGCTGGAGGCATAATTGGGCCATATTTTTTTGAAAATGATGCTGGTCAAGCAGTGACTGTTACTGGTGCTCGATATCGCGACATGATTACACAGTTCTTTCTGCCAAAATTGGATGATATTGATGTGTCCAATATGTGGTTTCAACAAGACGGTGCCACATGTCATACAGCCCGTGAAACAATTCAATTACTGCATGAGACATTTCCAGGTCGTGTACTCTCTCGTTTCGGTGATCAAAATTGGCCTCCTAGATCGTGTGATTTAACACCATTAGACTTCTTTTTATGGGGTTATTTGAAATCACAAGTCTATGTCAACAAGCCTACAACCACCCGTGCATTAAAGGAGGAGATTCAACGCTGCATCAACGAAATTCAGCCACATTTATGCAGAATTGAGAATGGTCATGGAAAATTTCAACAAAAGAGTGCGCATGTGCATGCAAAGCCGTGGAGGCCATTTGTCCGATGTGTTATTCCATACATAACCCTATCCTATGTACTTTACGAGTCAATAAAAATATAACTATCAAAAGACTAAAAACGGCGTTTTCTATTTAATTCAAATCTTGCGTTAATTTTGGGACACCCTTTATTAGAGTGCGGGAAAGATGTTCTTTTTGGTGAAATAAGACAAATTTTTGAGATTGGAAAGCGTTTTTCTTGAAGATTCAAAAACGTTTTGGCTTAATAATATTTTTAATAATAATACCTACTCATAATGTGATGTGAAATAGGTAGTTATGAACTTGCCAAAAACTCCTGCTTCTGGACAATGCCTACACGAATAGAGGAAGCGATTTTTGTTTTGTAATAGTAAAAGTATTGAATTAAAATTTATTTTTTAAGAACAACTTGAATTTTTTTTTCATATGGCACGAAAATTTCATAAATGGCACGTTTTTTTCAAAAAATGTGGCACGAAATTTTTTTTGTTGGTGGCAACGCTGCCTTCTACTACAAATCAAAGACACAGCAAACAGCATATATTTTTTTTGTTGTTTTCTTTGTAGATGAGAACTCACAATGTCTCATGTGAGTCTCACATACAGGGTACTGTGCGTGATACAAAACCTGCACGTTCTAGCCCATACGATTCAATATGAATAAGTATTTTGCTTCGTCATACTTCTATGTTAATTTTGGGACTCGGTGTGCATAAAATATATCTTTCACATATGAGGTGGCATGGAACTTTTTTGTGTTGAGATTTTTTCTTCTTTTCTCTTGCATGGAATTTTTTTGTGTTGAGATTTTTTTCTTTTTTTCTCTTGTACGAACAGGGTGAAATATTTGGAAATGAGGTAGGTAGAATTTTTAGTTCTGCGATATCTTGAGTTAAATTTTCATTGAATGCAACAATGAAAGTGATGTTAGTTAGTGCGCAAGAGATAACTTAGGACAGTTGTGATGGATGTTTTTTTGAGATTATTTTAAGAATGTTTGTGGTTTAAGAATGGCAAATATGTAGTAGTACATATTTGTTTGCAAGATCAGATTACATTTTCTTGCTCCTGGCAATGCGCCCCCAGAATTCTGCGCCCTGTGCATTTGCACATCTTGCACATATGCTTTGTCCGGCCCTGCCTACGACCCCCTGGATCCATTGTCTAGATCACATTTTAACTCGTTAATGGCAAAACTGGTTCTATCCTATAGGCAAATACTTCTTTTTCAAACAAAGCGAAATTATGTTTAAAAAGGTTTTAAATTAAACCTTTTTTCTCACCATCTCACCGAATGACAGTTAAATTCAAACATTACCCTTATAAATGTGGACAAATTTGAATTCATTGACAACACCACCCTGAACAAAAACAAAAAAATCAACAATCCATGAGTTATTTAATTGTTTAATTTGTTAGTTCATTTACACTTCACTTAATTATAGCTTCCGGTTGAATTGAAAGGTATTGATTGACAAAAGTTGTTTTTCGCATTTCAATGCAAAAGTCAAATTTTCTGAATAAAATTAATTTATGAATAAATGAATGAAAACCAGCGGCCCAGAGGGATATAGATTAATATACTAGAACGCTGCATATTCGATTAAGGAAAATTCCACGTCCTTCATATGTATTTGTATGTGTAGTGTAGATTTAAACACTATGTGCACGTACATACATATATATATATATATGTATGTCAGCAGAAAGTAAATTTTGTTAAATTGTCGTTTCGTCATGTATAGTACAGTATATATGTATGTGCTGTACAGTGTACATATCTATGGCTTGGAGATGAAGTTTTTGGAATAACTTTGGAATATTTGACAGAATGAAAGCCCTAACGAACTTCAACGAATAGAATGTTGTTGACAGCTTTCAAAGTTCATACAAACATTATAAATAAAAATAAAAAATAAATTAGGTGACGCAACAGTCCATGAAGGACCAGGGCCTAGTGACTTACAACTCTCAACCATCCCTGTGTGCGAGTAATGTTGTCAGAGATGGAAGGGACCTACAGTTTATATGCCCAATCCGAACGGCTAGTTTGAGAAAGCACTTTTCATGACAAGAATTACTCTTGGAGGATTTGTCAATCCCTCGCAAGAGGCAGTACCCGTGAAAAAAGTTAGGTGGCACAGGCAGGGATTGAACCCAAGACCCCTTGCATGACAGTCCAACGCACTAACCATCACGCTACGGGTACTACAAAACATTATAAATATTTTATTCATTTATTATGTAGACATGTATGTACGTATGGACATTTCTTTATTGAAACATCAATGAGAATTAATTTCGTATTTTCCCATCATTTATTGATGTTTATCTAAATTGAATATTATAGTACATATATGATGTGAAATCAAGATGGCTGCATTTTGGGTGATGAAATTATTGTTAAGAAAGTTTCTGTGGTGAGATTTACGAAAGGATAACGAGTTCCGGGTGACATTTTTATTTGAATATTTTTACGATTATCGCGGCACAGTTTTTGGCACCCCTTTTAATCCAAAGACACAGCAAAAGCATTAGGAAAGGAAGAGAAGGTTTAAAAGGTTTTTAATAAAAAAAATAAAACAAATTTCTTAAAGAATCTTTATCTTGTGCATAAGAAAGATATATAGATAGATATATAATTTTATTTTCAAAAAGATTTTACGAAAAATGAGTATTGCTGGTTTAAAATTAGTTTTGACAATAACTTTAAGGTGCCTGTCAGGTTAAAAAGGAAATTTGAAAATATATAAGCTTAGTAAGTAGATTAAGTAACATATGTACATAATGTTATGAAAATTCATTTATAATAAGATTGCGATATTTAATTGACGCTTTTAAGAAGTAATATAAGCTTGAGAAGCAGTAGCCTTTAAGAAATTTTCTTCTGTACGTTTTGAATACTGGGCAGGTTCCAATGAAGTGCATGGTAATTTCCGATTCATCCATATTACATAATGTACATATTCCATCTGTATCTCCTTGAAAGGCTCTTCCATCGATATTAAGGAGCCCGCAGCGAGCTTTAAAATCATATCACTTGAATTGGAGCCATCAAAGTAGTTCGGTATGCCATAGTACATCAAGTTGCAATATTCATCGTGAAATTGAGTTTGTGTCGCACTATTTCAGTGCTAATTCAGTCCAGTGTTTTTCTTTCATTTTCAGTAAGAGAAAGTTATGTAAGCTGGGCCATTCAAGTAGATTCATGTCAAAAGAAAAATCCAACGAACATCCATGAAAAAGATCGAACCATTCCTTAGCCCAGAAGATTTTCTTGTTTATAATGGCTTTCGATAAAATGTTGGGTAATCTATTATTAGGAAGATTTAGATTTCGTCTTATGAAAGAAAAATGTAGCTGGAGGGACGTTAGAAAACCCTTCGGTAAACCTGTTTCAAAGTGCAGAGCATAGTTAGGCGTATTATCGGGCAGTAAAAAGCATCTTTTCATGAAGAAACGCTACAACTTTTCGACTTGGTTGTATTCGCGGTATCCAAAGTACAATATAATAGCTTTTGAGGCGGCATTGTATATTTTGAACTTTGTTGAGTGTTGGACGGTATTGTCTCGCAGCAGTCTCGACCACGTTGCATTGATGGAATTTTTAGATGCTCCCAAACTGTTTGTTAGATGCTTATTCCAAGACATGTTGTAATTAAACTCTACGCCAAGATATTGGTATTGATTAGACACCTTTATTTCAGAATTATTGTAAAACCATTTTTCGCACGCTGCTCTTCTTCCACCATTGTGAAATATTACTATTTCCGACTTATCAAGTTTTATTTTAAGATTCCATTGAATGCAGTAAGTCTTAAAACGCTCAATTAGCTGTTGCAAATTGGAAGGATTATCTGACAACAGTACAATATCGTCCGCATATAAGAGGGCGTTAATTTAAAGATCGTCTAAAACAATACCGATTCGAAGTTCCGCATGAAGACCATTTAAAAAGAGATCAAAAAGAAGAGAGCTTATCACACATCCTTGACGAACACCTTTCTTAGTGGGGAAGAAGTCTGACAAACACGAACTATCCCAAACAGCTGCAGTAGTATCCTTATAAAGAGACTTTATAGTAGCCAGTATCTTCAAAGATATTCCCAGAGTCGATAGCTTATAAATAAGAGCATTCCTGTCAATGCTATCAAAAGCAGCCTTAAGATCGATGAAAAAAGCGTAGAGTTTCTTCTTTTGGCAGAGTTTAAGTTGAATTATGCATGAAAGATTATAAACTTGGTCCACAGTAGAATAGTTGGTTCTATATGCAGCTTGAAATTCATTGATGATGTTGTTTTTTTCTACCTAACCAAGCTGACAGTCTGTTCAAGAGAACTGTATAGTAAACAGCTTATAGAGCGTATCGAGAAATGAAAGTCCTCTATAGTTTGACACAACATTTGTATCTCCTTTCTTGAAAAAGTGGATATATAATGGATTTTCTGAAAGATGATGGTAGCGTTGCAGTTTCAAGAATCTCAGTGAATAATATCAAAACCAGGAGTTTTCAGATCTTTTGATAAAGATATAGCAGAATATATCTCGTGCAGCTCAATGAGGTAATCTAACTCTGGAACATGTCGCTGAGGAAGAGCGTATGAGATAGTAGCTGAATCATTTGATTGCGAGAGTAAGCTTTCAAAATGCATTTCAAATTCATTTACTTTTACTGACGTTGTGGTTTTAATCGACTGTCCGCGTTTTTGCTTAGCAATATTCCACCACTCTCGGGCTGAATGAACAGATTCAAGAGTCAAGACTCCTAGTAAGGCTAACGAAATAAGCTTGTTTTTTAGTTCTACATAAAATCCTATATAACCAGGAGTAAAAAACAGTCAAAAACTTACTTACTTACTTACTTAAAAATACACACGTTCACGTCATGTCATGCATGTGTACTCAGTACTATACATAGTACATATTTGCTTTTCAAATAAAAAATAGTCAAACAAGATATTGTTAATATTGCTGGGCTCCTTGGATATAAATTATAAGGGAGGAGGCGGCGATTTTAGACAAATTTTATAAATCTTTAATATTTGTTAACAGTATTAGGACTTAAAACGAACCATGTGATAAACTTGGGTTTCTCTTTAATTGTTATTAAACATAAACTTAATGGACCTTACTAATAATCAAATTTAGTGTTAAGGTTAAAAGAAAATCTCCAGACTTTAGAAAATTCACATGCCAATAACGAATTTAATCTCCAGTTTAGTCGTTAGCAAAACGTCAAAATTTAATACACGAAAATCCATGTTTAAAGTCGAGCATTAAAAAAAAAGTGTTGCCTAAGTGCTGTTTTATGGTACGTAAATTTGTATTTAATACTTAAATCTAATCTCAAGTTATCTGGTCGATTTCCATTGGTAAAGGTATATTTGAGGCTGTGAGTGTAAAAGTGGTGTATCCCACTTTTTGTAATTGGGTTTCAATCGACTAAAACCAGCACATAAGCTTTGAAAATAGTAAAGTTATATTTTTTTTGCAAAAATTAGATATTCAAGAATATAAAACTATTTTTAAAATATTGTATTTCCCTGAGACAAAAATATGAGAGACAAAATAAGCCAATTTTTCAAAATAAGGTTATGCCACTTTCAGATTTTTGTTCTAAAGCCTAGTACGCAGATCACGCTAAATTATAGCTTTCATACAAAATTATCTCAAAAATGTAGGTAAAGAATTTTGTATGGGAGCTAAAATTTAGCACGATCTGCGTTCTAGGCTTAAAGTAAAAATGAAGTACTTAATTTAGAAGTACTTTATTTATTAGGGGTATTCACGATTCGATGCAATTAATCTAGTATCATTGCAAAAGTGTAACGTTGAAACATTTTCTTCCAAACTGACAACGACACCAGACAAATTTTATACTCCATCTTGCGAATCGAAAAGAAGTTCTCGGGACAGTCAAAAGGAGAAGTTACCCATGTTGTATACTCTTTTTTTCATTCCTACTGAAACTGAACAAAAAGCAACGAAACGCAATTATAAACGCATCATTTAACTTAATTTTATTCGCTTATTTTCGTATTTGGGGCTTTACACTGCAGTATGTAATTTATATATTTCAAATGATCGAATATGATACTAAAAAAGGGCTATGGAGAGATTATTTAATGTTTGCTCAAATATTTAGTGCGTTATAATATTACGTTCGTTGATTTTACTTTAAATACGTGGTTAATTTGTTGATTCCGTTTTATATATTTAAGAAATATAAAAGATGGTGTTATAAATTAAAATTCAATTTAAAAGTCACTCCGACACTTCAAATCAATTGTCGTACTAGAATATAATGCAAGTACTAAAATACTTGATGTTAAAAAGAACACGGCAATACTTAACTTTGACAGTTTCTACTTTTTTTGTTTTGTATTTTGTGCCTGTGGGTCTGAAATTTGTGCCGCGAAAAATAAATTGTTTCAAGGAAATATTATATATGTACATATGTTTACTATGAATAAACAAATAAAAAGAAAACGAGCCAGCAACTGGACACGTGGAATGAAGGAGCTATTAGTTTCATGTGTAAGACCCCTCGGTCACATAATCGATAGCATGCTTAACAGCCTGCCTATGATTAAGGAAAAAAGTGAGGCTTGGGACAAAATTAAACAAACCTTCCAGGCAAATGGGCATCAGTATTCAATCAAACAATTGAGGGATCAATGGAACCGACAAAAACAATTATCGCGGAATAAAATATCATTATTCAGACTGGTGGTGGATCTCCTCCCAAAGAGCCCAGTGAAATGGACTACGAGATAGAGGCGATCGCAAAGGATGACTTCTTAGAAGATTTTTCAGCGTACGACTGCGATGCCGATTATGGTTATGGACAGGAGGAAATGTACATATGTATTAAATTTATAAGATTACTCTTAAAACATTACCTAAAGCATTTTCAATTACTTCCAGAGAAAACAAATCACCAAATAAAGTTAAACCGTTGGATGGTTTGGTGTTTGAGAAATGGTAAGTACTATGTTATTTCCGATGATTAGGAGGAGCATTAGGAGGATGATACAAAAATCTGTCGCTTGCATTATTTAATTATATTAATATTTTTTCTCTTTAATGCTTTAGGGAACTGGAAACACCAACAAAAGCAGATGAAAACATGATGGATAAAGTGACAGCACCGAAAAAACCAGTCGCCAACAGAAAAAGAGCCTTCCCGACCGTTGCTTCATCAGAAGAGTTGCTCCAGAAGAGGATACTTCAAATAGAAGATGAAACAAAGTCCAACAAAACTATATTCTAACTTAAGGAAAAAAAAAGAATGGTTTACAATCCAGGTGCAAAAGAGGAAACTATCTCTCCTGAACATGCAGATACGAAACTTTAAAGAAAGTTATTAAATAACTTGTCTGCATAAACATTTAATATTTTTTTTTTAATTTTTCATTGTTTTTCAATGATTTTTTTTTTTCGATGTTATAATTGTTTTTGAAGTCTTATTTCTTAAGTTTCTTTTGTTAGTTAATCTTTTTCTTAGTTATGTCGTTTTCCAATCGATTTTCACTCTGTTTTAGTTTCTGTTTGTTCGTATGTTATATAAAACAAGGAGTGAAGGAAGTGTTCAAATGAATTTGAAGTCTGATTTTATGTTTATTTATTATTTTGTTATTTATTGTTATGTTTATACAAATAAAGTTTTGAAAGAAGAATACTTATGAAAAAAATGTCTAATGAATTCGGTTCTATACCTAGTCCCACGTAAGGTTGTTGTTGAAGGAAATGTTTCTTCCTCTTCAAGCTCGGAAGTATCTGGTTCTGAAGAACTCAAAATTAATGCGGTGTCGTTTAAGAACCCTTGAAGTAAGTTAGAAAATTTTTAAAATTTATATTTTGCTTTTACTAAAAAAAAATGTGAAATCACCGTTTGAACCATCCTTTGAAATATTGTGATTGCAACAATTGTTGCTTTGGCTGTGTCATAGTTGATGTTGATGCCATTAAAACACGCACGAAATTTGTTTTTGAGCTGACCAAATAGTTGTTCCACCGTTATTCTTGTTCGAATATGCGCTTTATTGTAGCGCTGTTCTGCTGGATTTAATTCAGCCGATATTCTGAATGGTGTCATCAATATTTTCGAACATGCGTACCCACCGTCGCCCAAAACAACTCCTCCCCTTAAATCTACATTTTGCAACCGGTTTGCTATAGCAGATTCACGCCATATTCTTGAATCATGAGCTGATCCTCTTCATCTAGCAACTATGTCTAGAATTTTGCCATGCGCGTGCGCGTCACAAACAACCTGTACAAAATCATTTTTTGAAAGACTTTTTTCAGAAAAATGAACACCTACCTCAACATTAATTGAACAGAAATTTTGTCGGCATTTATGGCGAGAACTGAACTCGCCACCTGGGTTTTTAATTTTAATGTGCGTGCAGTCTACCGCTGCAATGCACTAAGGGAACCTGGCAATGCTAAAAAAATCTTGCTTCATTCTAAGAAGGCTTCGAGTGTCTGTTGAAAACCTGATAAATGTTCTTTTTTTTTGAAGCTAGTGCTGTAACAAACTTTCTCACGCAATTGCTCACAGATTGTTGAGAAATGTTATGAAGATCACCTTATAAAAATGAAATTAAGTGAGACTGGACAAAAAAACAGACGTGACGTATGATACAACTACCGGTATCACTTTGGTACGATCCTTTGCCCAGGTATCGTAACGAGACCAGAACAATGAGCTCAGGGGAAAGTGCTCCCCCTCGATTTGATCGGGAGGCTAAATCGTCCCTCACAGCTTCGATGATGAATCTGGCATTTTGTTTAGTGAATCTGTAGATACGATAAAGACTTGAAAATAATTTCAAATAATAAGAAGAGAACTAATAAACCAAAACCCACCTGTAGTGACCAAAGAATTCATTTTCATCATATTTCGTAAATGGATCTATCCTTTCTTTATAAATTTTCACTTTAGGAGATGAAGAAGTTTCTGCGATTATTTCAAAATCTAGAAACAGACCTTCGTCAATTGAACTCATTTTTCAAAACTTATATTTTTGCTTTTGCATAATAACAAAAAATTGATCTTTGCCAGTTCTGACAGTTCAAGCAATTTTTGTTCTTATTTGTAGTAGATTTTGTAATAGATTCAAGGAAAATCTTGAGACTAGTTAGTGCGAGGGTTAAATTGTTTATTGGTAGCATTTTATTAAAACTCAGCACTTTGTTTTAACCTTCCAGTTAACTAATAGTCGACATTAGCGTTTGATTATTAGTAAGGCCAAATGTAACATCAAGTCTTAAGGTTAAATTAATGGTGAAATTGATGCACCTTATTTACTATCTTGTGTACATTTGAATTACCGAAGCGGAACTCATCACCTGCGTACATTTGATTTTATACATATTGACTTCCATAGAACTAACTATGGGAAGAATAAAGCATTAAGTCGAATGAGCATTTTATATAACTTAAACTGTTCATCGATAGATTTAAATTTAAATAAGGTGGGATTAAAATCATTGTTTAGAACCAGTGCTCCACTATCGTAAACGTCTTTATTTTATTTTTTGTACTGTAATAATTCCTTTTAAATGTTAATAATTATTATGTTTTGTATTTTGTGCGTGTGTTAGGCTATAATTGTATTATTTTCTTACTAACCACTAACACATGCACTTATGATGAGCCTCTGATCGTAGTTTGACGCTTGCTATAAGCTTACTACTTTCTGAAAATTCTGAAGTGTAAAGGTTTTCCATATTTCCTTAAAATGTCTTTTCTGTCCACATGCCCCCACTAAGAGGTGGATAAGGATGCGGACCAAAATGTATGTGGCGGAAGTGGACAGCTAAAAAAATAATTTAAAATATTAAAAAAAAAAAAGCTTTTTTAATATTCGAAAATGAAAATTTCTAATTTAGTTCACGAAAGTATAAAAAAAACATTTAATAAGAAATGTTGTATCCCATATCGTAGTTTTTGAAACCAACAGGCTTTGTCCTTAAGCAGCTCGCTTCCCTTCTTCTCAGCTCTTTGTGCTTATATTCGATCCTTTACTGGAGTGCTGGTTAAAATTAAAGAACATTTTTTTCTTTTGGCTCCTTTTTGTTGCTTCCCTTTTCATTGTTTTTAAGTACGGTCGCACTTGTTCTGGTGTTATTGGTGGGCAGTTTGTATCTCCTAGCATCTATAAACATTGACAATTGCACCAGGTGACAATTTGTTAACTTACAACTTGACATTTGTTAAAATCTGTTCCATAAATAATTTGACAATTTTGTAGAATATAGGAGAATACCCGACAGTTTTCATCTTTTCGTTTCATCAATTGTCATGAAAATAATTGTCAAGTATTTTTCCACAATTTTCAGCAACATTCCGAAAAATTGTTACTGACAATTCTTTTATGAAATGACAAAAAAATACAATTTACATATTTGTCAGTATTTAATTGACAATTGCGATATGAAACTCATAGTGTTGATAGTGAAAAGACCTAAAATGATAAAAAATATATTTTCAAGTGAAAGTGAAAGTGATTACGATTCTCAGTTGGGACAATTTCTCTTGGAATTTTAAACAAAGGATAAATAATGATTTCGAATCATTAAATGGCCTACAATTTAAAGACAAATTTCGTATAGTTGTATGTACTTAAATTTTTAATAATAAAACACGATTTTGCAAACTTCGATATTTTAAAATTCAAAGAGATCCAGCATTCTGTTGCTTTTAACATCGAAAAAATTGGTCAAGAAACGATGAAAATTGAAACAAAATGCCAAGGTTTTGTTCCATATTTCATCGTTTCCGATCATAACATGTTTCAAGATCATACAATGAAATTGTCACGACAAATTTGTCAGGAAGTATAAGTGAGTATGACAATAAAAAATTGTCGCGACAAATGTGTCAGTATATGACAATATTTATTCAATTACGTTAAATACTAACGCTAGGTTTACAAACAAAACTTATATCTAAAAAAAAATATATACATACATATATAAACATATTTTATACATTAAAATATACATTAAACATTACTAATAATAATGTGACACATAAAGCTAAGAATTATTTAAATAGTGAGAGAAAAAATGTATTTTGAAGCTACTACCTGATTTGATATTTTGATTAATAGAATTTAAAAGAAAATTATTTTCATTATATATGCTTATTAACTGGTTAATTTTACTGTTAGAATCATAGTTTGATCGGCTAAGATTTGCTCGAATTGGCACTCGATTTCTGAAGTAATTTCGGCTTACATTAAAGTGGAATCGACACAAAATTGATGGAGATGAAATGGATCCATTCAGAATTCCAACAAAAAAGCAGAGTTGCAAATACTTACGGTGACTAGTAAGCGATGGAAGATCTACATATAAGTTGTTGCCTGACGGAATAGGAAGGCAAAGCTAATTCATGTGTCTGTGGGAGAAATCGTAAAATAAATCTTAGGAATCTTCTTTGAACACCTTCAAGTCTATGGATATGATTCGAGTAATAAGGGGCCCAAACTATACAACCGTATTCAAGGACTGATCTGACAAACGATACATACAGAGTTTTAAGGACATAAGGATCTCGGAATTCCCTGCCAAATCTTTTTATAAAGCCTAGTGTCTTATTAGCGTTTTTCACAATGT
The DNA here is from genome assembly GCA_920104205.1 of Eupeodes latifasciatus. NCBI lineage: Eukaryota > Metazoa > Arthropoda > Insecta > Diptera > Syrphidae > Eupeodes > Eupeodes latifasciatus. The sequence continues at coordinate 91,433,527 of OV049926.1, read as the reverse complement.
GGTTGAAATGGTCAGTAAAAGACAGTTTTGAGTCTAAAATGATACCTAAGTCTGAGAAGTGAGTCAATTTTTCGAGGTTTGAAGAATTTAACCTATAGTTATAGTCAAGAATACTGTGTTTACGTGTAAAACTCATCGTTTTACACTTATCAATGTTTAACAATAAACGATTTGTATTGCACCATTCCCATAGACGAAGTAGGTCATCTTGTAATAGTTCGCAGTCCGTTAAGGAATTAGTTTTTCGAAATATTTTCACGTCATCAGCGTATATTAGCGTCATAGAATTTCTTAAGATAGATGGGAGATCATTTATAAACAGAACAAATAACAATGGACCAAGGTGGCTACCCTGAGGTACACCAGAATTGATAATAAACGGATTGGAAAAGTCGTTTTTGAACACAACACAATAATATCTGTTTGTTAGGTAAGAAGATATCCATGCTATTAGTTTATCATTTAGTCCAATTTTTTCTAATTTCCCTAAAAGTACTTTATGGCTAAGTTTGTCAAATGCTTTGCTAAAGTCTGTAAATACACAGTCAACTTGTTGTTTATTTTCGAAAGTGTCAATACAATATGTTGTTAATTCGAGTAGATTTGTAACGGTCGATTTTTTTTTCACAAAACCATGTTGATTGTCACAAAAAACAAAAGAACAGTTAAAGGAAAGAACATCACAAACAATGGCTTCAAACAATTTTGGTATAACAGACAGCTTAGCTATAGGACGATAGTTGCATATAAGATGCTTGGGACCCTTCTTATACGTTGGTTTTAGAAATGCATATTTCCATAAGAGTGGAAAATGGGAACAATTAAATGATTGGTTAAACAGAATACACAATGGGTACGAAAGATATTTTACGCACTTTTTTAGCATAAATGAAGGCAGTCCGTCAGGGCCTGGACTAAGGCTTTCGTCAAGTTTTAGAATTTTGTCTTGTATAGTAGATTCCGAGATTGTTAGATTTATCTGAGCCAAGTGAGGAAACTGAGAAGTATTTGTTAAATCTATTGAGTTGTGATTTGTAGAAAATGAATCTTCATACGCACTTTTAAAAAAATTTGCAAACATATTCGAAAGTTCAAGAGGATCTAGCTTGTTTTATCTCTATATGTCATGTTTGGAGGGTACCCGTCAAATTTTCGCTTACAGTCAACATATTTCCAAAAATTTCGTGAATTCGTCTTAAGTTCCCGTTCAGTATTTGCAACAAACTCGTTATAAAGACAATTTGAATAGTTAACAAATTCATTTCTGATTTCTTGGTAAATACCATAATCAACATCAGTATGTGATTCGTTATATTTTACCCATGCCTTATTCCTTTTATTTTTTAAGCATTTAAGATGCCGATCAAACCATGATGGATTATTATCTTTGGCTTTAATTTTACGAAGAGGTACGCTCTCTAGAAAGCAATTAAATAATATTTTATAGAATTTCAATACCATATGTATCATCTAAGTTCAAATTTATAAATATTGAATCCCAGTCCAAATGATTTAAGTCGGTAAAAAGTTGATTGAAATCACATTTTTTGAAGTCAAATTCAATTTGCTTCTCACAAGAGGTATCAAGATTACAAATATTTAAATTTAAGGAGATTGTCAACGCAGGATGATGTCGATCTTCTTTTAAAAGTTTTATGTCGCTTTGAATAACAGCGCATTGTCAGCATTTACGATGTCAGAAATATAAATAAGGTCCAGTATTTTGTTATTGTGGTTTTTTATTGAGTTCAGCTGAATGAGTCCTAGAGAGGCCATTGTGTCGACTATGCAAAATTCGATATCAGTAGATGGGTTGGTCGGAAAATATTCTTCGTTATTGTCATTCTTGGAAAATCAAGATTAGGTAAATTGAAGTCACCTAATACGCAGATTTCATCTTCAGCATTTATATTTTCAAATAAATTTTCCAAATTGTCATAGATTTGTTTGTATATATTGTAGTTGGAACTTGGTGGTATGTAGACAGCAACTATATATAAGCTACCGAAATCCATTTTTATTTTTATGCTCATCATTTCGAAGTCAAATTGTTGGAAATCATTTACCAACGAACTTATAAAAGAGTTTTTAGCAGCTATTAATAATCCTCCTCCAACTCTTGTAGATTCGTCAATTGAATATCGATCACGCCGAAAAACTTGAAAGTTCTTGTCAAAGAGTTCTGTGTCAGCAATTGAGTTACATAGCCAGGTTTCAGTTAACACAATTACGTCGTGAGGTAAGTTGTTTACATTTATATAGAACTGATTAGTTTTAGTTCGTAGTCCGTTTACATTCTGATAATAAATCATCAGTTTTTGCTGTTGTTGAAGCGGTAGGCATACTTTGTCAGTGGTTGTGGAAAATGGCGTGATTGTTTTTTGGAATTTCTGTTCTCAAACTCATGTATAATAATTCCGGTGGGCCAAAAAGAAATAGAACTAAGTAGATGAAAGACAGAATCCGGACATCTAACCTTAAATGACGAGTATTTAGAATAATTTCTGTGGAACATTTTTTCCACAAGTACATGATCCATCGTACCAATTTTGGCTTTGATAAAGTTCTTGATATCTAAAGCATTTGTTGCAGGATCAAGCTAAGAAATAAAAATAATTTGTTGACCTTCAACTACTTTAAGACCTGATACAATAGGTGATACATTTAAGTGTTGAGTGTGTGTGGTTCGAGATGATGGAAATATGGAACTAGAAGATGATGACTCAGAAGAAGATGTTGTAGTTTCTGTTGGTAAAATCGATGACGACAATGACAATAAACAAGCTGTCATGACAAATTTGTCATTCTATTTTTATGAAATACAGAGTTGTCAGACAAGTGTGACAAAGTTGTACAATTGTCACCTGTCAATTTTTATGAAATAGGGCCCTGGTTCAGTCCTATTATTTTCGTAATGTGTGTGTCTGTGTATACACGTGAGTGCATTTTTGTATGATCTGAGCTACTTTGATAACTGATTCGCTGTTCATTCAACAACTTTAAACTGCTAAGCCGAGACTATCCTTAGGTGCAGATTTATCAAAATTTACTATTTGTTCTGCCAAACTAAGAACACTCTATTTACTCCGTCCTTATCAGTAGAACTTATGATATAACTTTTTGAAAAAAATATCTTACTTATACCTTTCCAAACATCGAAAAATTGCGCCAAAAAATCTTGTATAAGTTCAAATATTTGAATCCAATTAAGGGTTAAAGAAACATGGAGAATGGCAGAGCATGATGCTCTGAAATTTAAGAGTTTAAGAAACATGGAAAATGGCAGAGCATGATGCTCTGATGTATTTAAATTAGTTGAAGCGTTTTAGAAAATTGTATTTTCAAACCTTATCAATCATTATATCTAAGAAACAAATCTAGGAAGCTTTCAGATTTTATAAGAAAACGTATGGCTATATAAGTACGCAAACTAACCGTAAACATTCATTTCAAGACGTTAAAAAACATTTCAATTTTTAATTATGCAACATTTGGACATAACAAATTGATGCTTAATTAATTATTTCGCCAGAATATCTATTAAGTCTACCTTTTCCAAATAAATAAGTCAATTTTATTATTTCAATGAAAAATATTCTAAACAGATTCGGTTTGACTCTAATTCTTATTCATTAATGTTAATGTCCTCAAACTTTCCACCTTGTACAGTACATGTATACATTGTAATATATAACTATGCAAATTAGTTTGGATGAAGGTGTCCTAGGTCTTTATTATGCTTGCTTCATTGCTTCAGATCCTTCACTGGCTTCCATACGCGATTAAAAAAACAGTTGAGAAATGCGTGTATATTTGGTCGTATATAAGATCGATGAAAAACTTCTACCCGTAGCGAACGGCCTTGGGTGAGAAATTAAATTTTATTATAAGGTCAATGAAATGTGTATATATAGAATATATCCAATTGCCACTTCTTTCGACTAATTTAAGTTAATAGTATCTATTAAGGTATCTACCTAAATTACTTATTAAACTGAATGAAGAACTTATTTAACTAAAGTATTAAAAAAAATTAAAACATTCGATTCTAATGCTGTAAAGCATAATGATAGTTCATCTGTTAATGTAGAAGCACTTATAGATATAACCAAGTAACACAGCTTCTTATAGTTTAAGCGCAAATTAAGATTGAGGTCGACCATATGGAGATAGCTAGGAGATGAGTAGAGTATGTATTGTGCAGTAGCAGTGGAATGAAAAGAACCATTTTTCCAACCAAAACACAATATGTGTAATAAAGTGTACGTAAATACAATACAAGTAGGTGCTTTACTTGGCTATAAGTTAAGAATAAAGACTGTGTTGATTTTCTTCTTTTGACATTTCAGAATGATAGCATGATTCTTCAAGATTTCCATAGAATTTGTACTCTGAAAATTGTACTTATAGTGTTTACGAGATATAACTGCAAGATTAAAGAAAAACATAATAGACAATACGCACATGTGCACATAGGTAAGAATATACATACATTACACATTAATTTACATTATGTATAAGCTAATGTTATGACTTTAACAATGGAGAACTAATACTAAATAAAACAATGTCGCATATAGGATTGCCAACTATGTTTTCATTCCTTAATCCCCAAGGTTAAGGTCCAAACTCCCCGTGTGTGATGTCCAAAGGAAATACTCTTACAGTATACTGGTAAACCAGAAATTAAGTTCATAGACATCAAAAAGAACTTTAAGAAAAAATCACAATTTCAATTCGGTCATACGAACGTATTGAAAAAAAACTAATCTAAATATTTTTTGTTTAGAAATGACGCATGTGCTTTCAGCTAATGAGAGATATTGAGATTTTTAAACAAAATACTAAGCAATTATCAAAATCAAAAAGCAAATTGAAATCAAAACTTCTTGTTTTTACGATATTAAAAGGGTAATTTCTTATTTAAAAGTAAAAGTAGATATATTTATATTTATAATAATAGATATACATACTTGTATAAACATTTTGGTCTAAAATAAAATACAAATATTTAATGGCATGTAAATACTGAGTCGGTGAAGTGGTTTTGACTCATCCACTCCCCCCCCCCCCCATTTTTAGGGAAAATAACATTTTTTAAACCTCTACGACATAAATTTTAAAAAGATATTGTCAAAATAAAAAAAAAATCTGATTGTCTCATCAAAATTTTTACTTTTTTTATTTGTTCTCGAGTTATTTGAGTCAATAATTAATTTGTACTAATTTTGTGTGGTATTTTTTCTGTAGAAAGTGGCCCGCGCTTCAACCAAAACTGTAGGAAATTGTACTAAAATAATTACAACTAAAAATATGATTTCTTCGAATTTTAATGACGAAAACCAATTGTTTTTGTTAAGTATATTATTACGATTATGGCGGTGGTATAGTTTGTATATTCTAAAAAAAATCGTTTTTTTCTGAATTTTCACAAACGCTACCACAATGCCCTTGAATAAGTGAATTGTTGGCAATACAATTTTTCCTGTAAGTAAAATAAGCTGAATAAATAAAAAACTCAAATGATAATATTATAAGAAATATAATTTGAATCGACATAAATAAATATGTGCACGGTACACTTTAAACTCATAGTCAATGCAATAGTGAACAACAATTATTGCTTTACACAATTCATCTTTCCACAAAAAGAGAAGAAAGTCTTGAGGAAGTAATCTGTAATTAGTAGGCAGAATTATATTTTAAAAGTACGTCATACGAAATTTCACAGAAGTCATTAGACTTGCATTATATACTTGCATTTTATTAAAACGAAATATAAAACAAAAGAAACTTTAATTTATTAATAAGCTGTGAATGTATAACGATAGTTTACATTGACTTTGTTGATGACTTACATTAGGTAAACACATAATAATATAGAGTATGAATATATGTACTTAATACATTTTACCAAATTAATCACTTAATTGTTTGTATGATGATTCTAGAAATTCAGTAATTTTAAAAAAACAGCAATTGGAGTAGCATTTACGTTTTGTATGTATACGTTCACTACATACATACATAATATGTACTTAGAAAGCCTGATGGAATACATTTTTTTTTTTAAATTCCCTAAGCGCAATCAAAATTGCTTTTTTCATGTCCGAAAAAGAATTCCATACCGCAGGCAAAATTTAAGAAGCAATATAAGTAAAAGTATGCATCTTCAAACGTAAAAGTATATATTCGCCTACTCAAAACCCACTCCAATTTCTTTTATTTGAAAAAGAAATACATACTCGTATATACAAAAACTTAGCATATGCAAAAAAGGATACGAATGGGTCGTATATAACTACTTGATTGTTTTGTTGCAAACTTTTACCTATTTCAGGGGATAAATAAAAACTAAAAATAATTTGTGGAAATAATTATGTTTTAAGTAATATTGAACATACAAATAAATTGACATCCAGGTGAGGGTCCATAGGAGTATATAAGGAACAATAAATTGCTCATATATTGTTTGTAGAATAATAACCCACTAAAGTCGAATGTGAATATGAATAATGGCCTCCAAGTATAGCTATTGATATAGTACGGAAATTCACTGTTTAATTCCGGTCGGATCCGCATGGGGAATAGCATAAGATACATAATTGAACTAACTTTTTAACTAATAGTCTCATCTCGGTACGATACGTGTTAGCAAACTGTATTATTCTTTTGTTTTGTTGTTTCATTAACAATCTTATTCACAATATCATAATATTGACGGAAACATGGCCCAACAACTCTATCTCGGACTCGAAGCTTTTTTACTCCTCTTATCAAGTCTTTAGACGTGATCGTAATAACTCAGACGATTCAAACGCCGCCGTTGGTGGCGGAATTCTTGTCGCTATCAACAATACTTTCACTGATTACCTGATTGACGACTTTCGATCAACAGACATCGAAATACTATGCTTGAAAATTAAAATGGCAACAGGACATTTATTTATTGTATCAGCATATATACCTCCAAGCTCCATAACAAGGTTTATGAAAAATTAAACAACTACTGTATAGAAAGTATTTATATCCTTTTGGAACCTGAAGACGAAGTACTGGTTGTTGGTGATTTTAATTTACCCAATCTCAATTGGATTCAAATCGACGACGATAACTTCTACGTTTCAATAAACGCGTCATCTTCAAATGAGCTTTTATTAACAGATGGTATGTCTTCATGTGGCTTAAGTCAAGTCAACGGTGTGAAGAACCGTTTTGGAAGAACACTCGATCTGGTATTTTTCTACGAAACCGTATGCTCTGAAGCAGCTTTGATTTCTTCTGCTGTCAAAATTGTGGACGAAGATCGCCATCATCCTGAATTAGACATAGCACTTTATTTAAACATGGCTTCACTTCATATGCTATCTAAAAACAACAAACTAGAATTTAACTTTAGTAGGTGTAATTTTAAAAACCTTTTTAACTAATTATGTACGATCAATTGGATCACTTATTTTGTAACTTAAATATTTACGATGTGTGTAACATTTTTTATTTAACTCTTTTTGACTGTTTCTACAAAACGATTCCATTTAAAAAGACTCGAAATAACTTGAGTGTTCCACCATGGTTTTATTCTCAATTTTCACTGACTACTCTAACATCCTATATGATGACTACATTCGGAAAATTGAATTAAACCTTAAAAATAATCCTGATTGTTTTTGGAAATTCGTTAATCGTAAGAAGAAAACATGTGGGTACCCTAACTTAATGACTGATTCGACATCAAATAGTAATGAGCCGAGCATAATTGCGAACATGTTTTTGTAGATTATAATATTATTAGTTTTCCTAACACATCTGCCACTGTTATAAATTTCCCCCACTTAAATTCTATCAATTTCGTTATAAGTGAAGATACTGTCCTTAATAGTATCCTACAACTTGACGAATGTTTTAGTCCTGTTCCCGACGGTGACGGTGTACCATCATCCATTTTAAAGAAATGTGCTGCGTATTTAGCAAACCCGTTATGTGCACTTTTCAACACGTCTTTAAGTAACTCGCTGTTTCCTTTTATCTGGAAGAGTTCCTTCGTAATACCTGTACACAAAAAAGGGCCTAAAAACGAAATAATGATACCTGTGATACCTAAACTGTTTGAGTCAGTCGTATGTAGCGTCCTTTCTTTTCACTGTAGTTCAATTATCTGTGATAGCCAGCATGGTTTTGTTAAAAAGCGTTAAACTGTTACTCATCTGTTTCACTTTACGTCCTTTTGTTTAGATGTTTTTGAAAAACGTGAACAAGTAGATTGTATCTTTACTGATTTCAGCAAGGCCTTTGACAAAATGTGTCATAAAACATTACTTTTAAAACAATCGCAGCAAGGATTTAATGACTATTTCATTAACTGCATCTCCTCATATTTACAAGATAGACGTTATAGTGTTAAATTTCGTAATGAGTGTGCAAGTTCATTTGTTGTGAATTCTGGTGTCCCCCAGGGTTGTCACCTTGGTCCTATTCTATTTGTTTTATTTACAAATGACTTGGTTTCGATCATACAAAATTCATCGGTCCTAAAATATGCTGAAGACATCAAAATTTAAAAAAAAAATTAACTCTACATCTGACTGTCTTCTCTTGCAAGAAGACTTAATATTATTGAGGAAATGGTGCAATAATAATCGTCTTGTTTTAAATGTAAAACCATGAGTTAAAAATATGTAAATAAAAATATTAAAAAAAAAAATAATTAAATTATTATTTTCATAATGTGACTTTTAGTTAGTCAAAACAAAAAAAAAAGAATCTTTGAACCATATGGAATAATGTTCATCATTAAAGTATATTTTGATATATACATATAGTATAAAAAAGCAATAACAGGTAGTTATATGTTCAATAAAAAGTGTGACTTTTAGTTTAGTCAAAACAAAAAAATTAAAGAAAAAAGAAAAATATTGGTAATGAATGGGCTTTTAGTTTAGCTAAAACAGATAATGATTTGTAAGTGAGAAAAAAAAGCAAAAAATAGGAAGAAGAACCGCATATTTCTCAAGTTTTTTTTTTTTTTTTTAATTTTTTTTTAATTTACAGGGCTTTTAGTTTGATTAAAACGAAAAAAAAAAGGAGAGGATACAATCACTATAACATCTTGTTATACCTCAAAACAAATTCAAACTCTCGTTTCGATATTTTCTTGCATGTGAGACATAGCGTATAAGAGGCTTCCAGCCACGATCTCCGTTTAGTACACCGACACATTCCTCTTGGGAAAGAAAACTAGAATAAAAGTAGAGCCTTCGGGTTTCCTGTAATATTGGACAAAGTGCTAAAAAATGCAAAACATCTTCGTTTTGACCAAGGTTGCAAAGGGAACACACAGGGTTTAAGTTTGTTCTATGTGGTCTATAATTCAAATCGAGCATTTCCGTTCTGATCTTGAAGATCAAGCTCATTTCAGAAACTGTAAACTCTTCTCTAAAATAGCTTCCTTCACCAAGTTTCAGATTAAGTTGTCTGTATATATTCCTGGATGCTGATGCAGTCCCTCGCGCAACACAAAGCCTATACATCGAGTCATCTATAACAGAGATACATTCATATAATGCATTTTTTAATGCTTCCACGTTGTCCACTGGCAATGATATGGAAAGGTTATGTGCTACAGCAAGATCATACCAGTTTTTGACAGGACTATATCAACAACTAAAACAAATTTTAAGGAGTCTTTTTTGCAAGTTTTGGACGGACCGCTTCATAACTTTGATCATAAAATCGGCGTTAGCCTTTAAGTTTTTCAAGAAAATTTGAGGTAAGCCTGACTCCAGGTGAATAGCATAATTAGGAGTGTTGATAGGTAACCTAAAAATTCGCTTGAAAAAATACCTCTGTATATTTTCCATTTCCTCCAACTGTTCGAAACCATATACTTCATTACCATAGCAAAAACAAGTATTCACGGTGGCATTGAAATTTGTATTCACGGTGGCATTGAAATTTGACATTTATTTGCGAAGAACTGGGACCAAATTGTATTTATTGCAATTTTTGCAGCGGTTGTTTTTTATTTTATAAAGGTTTGAATGTTAAGATTATATGTCATTGTATACCCAAGATACTTAAATTCATTTACGACCTCAATTATCTCACCATCTAAAGTCCAATTCCGCCCATAGCCAATTGATCTATTTCGATATCTGAAAACCATTATTTTGGATTTGGTGGTATTTATTCTAAGATCCCATAGATCACAAAACTGTTTTAGCTTGTTAATCTGGAGCTGTAGAGTAAGCGGACTGTCTGATAAAATCACTAGATCGTCAGCATAAAGCAAGACTTTAAGAGTAATATCCCCGAACTGAACTCCCCCAGGTATACTGTTTTCGACATCGTTCATATACAGTGCAAACATGATAGGGCTTAGAACACATCCTTGAGGGACACCTGCTTCACAACTAAATTCTCTAGATACTTTTCTACCATTCTGAACAGATGCCATCATGTTTTCGAGAATTTTTTCGTAGACTCTGATAAATTTAGTAGATAGGCCAATTGCTGAGAGCTTATAGAGTAAGGACCTCCTATTAATAGTGTCAAAAGCCGCTTTTAAATCAACGAAAAAGGCATATAAGTTCTTTTTTTTTATCAATAAAACGCCTAGCAGTGGTGCTGAGTTGGAATAATAAACGGACAAATTTCATCACCATCAGTTCTTGGTAGTTTAAACTTTAGTTTTAGTCGTTCAAGTATAAGACTCCAGAAACCATCGAATACTAATTTTAGCAGATCAAACTATGGTGTACATAGCCCCTTAAATCAATTAATTGAAATCTATAATAAATTTTACTTTTGTATTTATTCGCCAAATGATAATATAAAAAGTATAAATTGCAAATTAATATTTTTCAACAGTCTAGTTTAATTTTTTTTAGATTTTTTTTTAAGTATACATTAAGAATTGTTGTAACGAATTATAAATAAATAAAGTAAGTCGTGAATCCAAGCAAAGATTCAACCACCTTTTATCCTGATTTACTACTCATAAGACATTGTATATAAATTACAAATAAATTATTAAATATAAAGCATTAAACTGGTTCAATGTTTACATTGAATTTAACCATCAAACTGGTTAAATTTTACATTATCAGCATAGTTTGTGACTCTGTTGTTTCTTTTGTTTTATGATTCGGAACTTAACAACTCTAAACCATTTTGCTGCCCTAATTATGAAAGAAATATTTCATACCTGTCTTTTATTAAAAGAAGTCACGAGAAAATTATGGATTTGAGTATGTCATGTATACTGTAAAATTATGTCTCTTAATTTTTTAACGGATTCGTAACTTGCCCTTAAAGGTATACTACATAGCATTTTAAAACAATATACAACAGTGTGCGGGTGGCGGCGGCGGCGCGGCGGCGACCTCCTTCATTTTGATGGAGTCTTCTGTCAATGTTTTACCGGAACTTTCTACATCGAGAAGGATACCATAAAACGAGGACGACACAAAATTCAATATATCTCAAGTGTTTGTGAATGATGAAATCTCAATATAAAAGAAGGAACTTAATATGTATTGTAAAGTATAAACAGATGTTGTTGAATAATACATTTTTGTACATAATGCATTGGTAGGTAATTTGACGAAAAAAATTAAATCAAAAAGCAAACTAAATATAAAAGTGCATGCTATTTTTATTTCTTAACATTCTTTACCTTTTCTTCATCTTTTATGAATCTTCTAGGCGAACTTTAGGTTTTGCTTAGGTAATACAATCCGTTGCTAACTAATGCATGAAAAGCTTGATATAGCTTTAAAAAATAATATGTTTTAATATTTAACTATTGCATATATACGAATAGAACGAGAAAAAAAACTACTGTACACCTTTTTAATTAGAGCAGTTTTTTTCTTTTTTTTATTGAATTAAAATTTAATGATAACATCTAATATATTCTTATTTGCATTTTCTTTTCCAAAGGACACAAAGCCTCTAACAAAAACACCGTTGACATACCTATACACCACTATACATATATTTTAACGCTTTCATTAGATAGCTTATTTTGAAAGAAAAAAGTTTTTATAATATTTATTCCGTTTCTAAGCTAATAATAATAAAAATACTTTGTTTTTATTTTTTTTTTCTAAATCCAAACAGCATTCGGTAAGTGTTTTGCCTTTTTTACTTCCCTTATATTCCGAATATAAACCAGATAAATTGATAAATTCATCCCAGTAAATTGTATTCCAAGTGATTCCAGAGTTTTGCAGAGGCGCGAAATGGCTCACAAGAGCCGCGATTACTGAGATTTTTTGCGCACCCTTGACGATAGTAAAATTAGTTTAAATTAATATTAAATTTTTTGTTTGAATTTTTTAAGTTATACAATATAAGTATAAGCCCTTGTCTGGGTTGCAAGCTTTTTATTTTAGGTCAAGAAACTATATTGTGTGAAGACATCTTTAAAGGTATGTTAAATTTGTATATAGAACCACATCTTTAACAAACCCAGGATAACAAAATGGTGATGATAGATACTAGACGAGTACCATTAACAATACCATTAGGTACCAGCACCATTTTTTTTTTTAAATACATATTTGTGCATAGATTGTAGCTAATATATTGACATCAGAACTACTGGATGAAATTTGTGTTGTTGTAATGTATTGTTTTCTGTTTTCCCTTTTGTAAAGTAAATAAGTTTACAGAGATTCTAAATTACATTGAATTTCCTTTAAAATATTTTATCTTTAACATAATGTAATTGCCAGAAATCCCTACAGTTCAAAAACTATATCATTGAGATAGATAATCAACAAAGTCTTTTCAAATTTTCGACTTCGAATATTCTATTCACTCTCTTAATTTCCTGCTCTTTCTCTTCTTAAAGCTCAGTTTCATCACTTAATTTTGCGCTACTGAATATTGTATTGTGAATGTTATTCCGGCTCCCTCTGAAACTCAGATCCATTGTGTTCAAAGCAGTAAATCAATTCAAATGTCACATATTTATAAGGGACATTTATAATTCATACATTTTTATTTTCCTCTAGCGAAATTTAATTTGTGTATTCCTACTGGGGTAGGTATAAGGTAGACATAATTCTTACCCACTCGCATATATTTATCAAAATACTTTAAGATTTTAATTATTATTACACCTCGTTGATTTTAAAATATGTAGGTATGTACATTAAACTGATTCAGAAATCTTAAATGTCTTTGATTTATAATGCAACTTATACTCCTTTCCAGATATCATACTTTTAGGTTGATATTTAGAGGTCGCTTATCGAGTTTTTCTATTTTCCGACCAAAATGTTTTAAAGCTTTTGGTTTTTTTGTTCTTCGTTTTATAACTCAAAAATCTTTTATATTTATGTATTTAATAATAATAATTTTAATATTTTTTAAGTCATGAGTGCTACTTTCAATTAAAAATCACTTTCAAAAAAGGTCTCCACATACTTTCTTCCTAGTTTACTCCATTTACGTAAATACGGGTTTATTTGAGAGCGTATGGCTGCTTCCATGGTTATTTATATCACATGTTAAAATTATCATTATAATGAGGTCTAAAAACTTAATCGAAATATAATACTAACTTTTCGAATAAGTTTTTATCAAAAAAACAATTGTGTTAATACATATTCAAATTTGACACTTCAAAAATTTCATTACTTTTTAATGTTTTTTTTTTCATTTTGACGGAGGAAGATGTTTTAAATTAAAATTACTTTATAAATTACTAGCGGCTCGTCCCGGCTTCGCACGGGAGGTACAGATATTTAAGTTATAAGCATGCTAATTAAAACGACCATGAATCACTAAATTAGAAAAAAATTGTATGCTTATCTTAAAGCCTCCCTGTACACTACGTTGGCTGTGGTATTTGTAGGTGGCAACAAAACGTATTGATTTTCAGGAGATCCTACTCGAGAAAGTGCCACATACAATTGCCCGTGGGAAAAGCACTCTTTCCTTAAGCTGATACCAACTATGGAAAAAGTTTGTCCCTGGACGAAGGATATTTTTAAAGGGAACTGTAACCTTTTAAAAGATATGGACAAATCAGTTGGTATCATCGGGATCCGCGGAACATGTGCGAGCTGACTGGCCGCGGGACCCGTAATGATAGTTGCTACAATTACATTATCTCTTAATTCTTTGATCAATAGTCTTGTATTCTATAATATTGTCGAACATTTTTTTGTCCTATCATTAACACTCTTTGCAGCATATGCGATGGAAAGACATTTTTTGGCTAATTTTTTTACACCTTTCGGTTGGTTTTAATAGGAATTTCTAAAGATTTCTATAGTAATCTAGTACTAAATATAGCCAATGTTACTCAGTGATAATATAGCTTTCTAATGAAAAAAGAATTATTAAAATCGGTCCAGTACTTTTTGAGTTTATTCGTTACATACAAAAATACAAATCTTTCCTCTTTATAATATTAGTGTAGATAATATATTTGTTCACCACATAAAGTGTCACACTAAAGCTGAAAATTCAGCAGGCGAGGCGGTCAAAAAAAAAATGTGTAATAGTAGAATTAGCCATGAATTTCAATTAAACACGTAATAGCTTTGAACTGAGTGCACTATTTAGGAAACATGTTCCTGTTTTAAAAGTCATTCAAATTTCTTCAATAAAGAGTCATATTTATGATTTAAATATACAAGAAGTCTATGATTTATGTATATGGAAAATATATACAACCTGCGCGATGAACGATCTTGAAATATCGATGTAAAGAGCTGAAATTTGGACAATAGAAATAATTTTACCCATCTCTAACGAAAAAGCTAGTTTGGTTGAATATCGAGGCATTTCAGTTTTCTGAATCAATCTAATGTCTATGTACAATGTACATGCACATATGTATGTAAGTAAGTGAATAATATTAAGTAATAATACAAGAGTGTGCAGTGTAGATGTTTCAAACTCCTTGACATTTACCTTAATAATCACTCATGTGTGCTTTAGTCTTTGCCTTTTTATGTGTAATAAGTATGCCTTTAATATGGAAGCTATTGCATTCAAATATGTATAACTGCAAGCTGCATACCTTTCAAACCAAATTCTGTAGTGCACACAAACCTATACAAAAAAAGCTGATTTACATTAAATTATTCAGTGGGTGAATAAAGTTCAGTTAATTTTGATTTTTCTTCCGGGGTTGATTTGAATTTCTGTTTTATATTAAGGAGTTAAACTACCACCATTTTTTTTTCTCCCACTCCAGGAATTTTTGCTCCAGCAAAATGTAAATTGAGGACAAATAAAGTACACAATCAAGACGGTCCTCTTAGGTTATTTCTTATTTTGTCTTTCTCTGCTCTTTAAGAAAAGATAATGGCTCTGCACATAAAATGTAAATTAATCCATAAAATACATCAGAAAATGAAGAATTAGCACTTTCACTCATCGAGAAGAGGCTAATAAACCTTATAATACATCCGGCTACTAGGTATATAGGAGTATTAGCGTAAGACTTCTTCCATAACACGCTATACTGCTGTGGAGTTTGCCAAAGCCGACACCGATTCATTTTAAGTGGTGAATGGAAAATAATAGTGACTGTTTGTGGGTTACTTGGCTATAAAGATAGGATAGAAGTGGAGGAACCTATACCTACTTCTAAATGAGCACTATAGTGTTATAAGAGCCTTTATTAGATTTTTCTACATGTTGTGAAATGGGTCCGGTTGGACGTTGAGTGCTGATTTCCTTAAAGTGATGAAGTGATTCATTTTGAATTGCTTTTAATACCGAAAAAATAACAAATTTGAAAAAAGGCTGAGATGCAACCTACACTCTTTATGTATCTTTCAAAACTAGAAAATGATATTTAAAGTTTGTTTCTGTCAAGTTATCAAAACGTTGAATTAATTGACTAGTATTATTCTAGTTTTTCGTTTGTATTAAGCTCCAATTGGATCTTTTATAAAATTCTTTGTAAAATTAAAAAAAACTGTCCATTTATTTTTTGAAGTTATCTAAAATATAACCAGAATAGAATGTTCAAATAAATAATTCCGAAGTCTCCCGAAATTCACCTATTATGGGAGATGCAAGTATAATCATACTGGAATAATTATGAAACATTCATATGATACAGCTTTCCTTACCGCTTAAGAGCACATATTTTTATATTTTGATTCTTATTTTGTACGACAAATGTAACACATACATATGCCAACATTCATTAACTTAACACTGTTTTAAGAAGTTTTCCAATTGTATTTTATCTGTTGTACACAAAAAGACATTATTACTTCATAACTATTGATTTTATTCGATTTTGAATCAAAAAATACCCTAGAATAATGCATCATACAGTTTTATTGTATAAGTGTAATTATAATTATAATATTATATTCCAATCACTATTTGGATTTAACTCTATTTGCCTCATGTTTTCATTTTAAAACATTTTTTTGTTTGGCCCAAATGATACAATTCAAAATGGAAAAATGCGGAGTGCGCACAATCAATCTTTTTATAAAATTGGACTTTAGTATTAGAGTCATTGTATTCAAAGAGAATGACTTAGAAATTTTACGTTGCAAAAGATGATTTGTGTCGAATTGAAAATGTTGAAATTTCTTGATCTTTAAAGATGCCTAGAATCTAAAGCAAAGATTTTTAAAGAGATGTCTGTGTGTGCGTGTGTACGTACTTAAATATGTTTTGTTATGGATCTAAAAAACTGAAAACGAGTACCTACCTATTTGAATATTTTAACAAACAAAAACTATATTAACTTCTGAATAATGTTATGCAATGAAGAATAATGTTTTTGACATCTAATACAACTTTGAGAAAAATGGAAGTAATGTTTTTCTTGCACAATTAAAAAAATAAAAAATAACATTACTCAAAGTTGCAAAAAAATAATTTTCGACTAGAATATCTTGGCAAAAATTAAAGATATTGGCTTCAAATTAATTTGGTATTGGCAACATTCAGCAAAATTTTTACAAAATTCCAAAACTCAGTTTTCTTTCATAAATATTCAAATCTAAAAAAAAATACTTCACAAAATTGGTAAAAATTGATGTTCGATGATTTTCGATAACACTTGTATAAATAAAGGTATTGACTTCAAAATGATTTCATTCTGTGCCAAATTTTGTTGTTATAGTAAGATAAAGATGTTAGACAAATCATAATTTTTATAGAAGAAATAAAAACTTTCAAAAAATGCTACTAAAATTGGTAAAAATTGGTTTATGCCTAAAAATCTCTTCAGCAAAAAGAGATATTGAACTCAAACTTATTTTACGCAAAGTATTGTTGCTAACTTTTATTTATTTTTAGAAAACTTCAATTGACACCTTTTTTAAAAAAAAAAACACGAAAACCTACAAACAAAAAAACAAATAACTGAACGTTAAACGTTATTATAGTATTTTGTTATACTTTTAGACAAATCGACGGACGGGCACGGATGGGAAGTTATCAGTGTGGATCGCATCCCAATTTCTTTTTTGAATTGAAACCAGAATTGCATCGAACAGCCAAATAATTTTATAAAATTATTTTTAGGGGTATATTACGACTTTTAGTCAAATTCGTTTCGCCCAGTAAACACTTAAACAGTAAGATTCTAGGTGTTTAAATTTGTCAAATGTTGTAAATTGTAGGTTGTGTTAATATCCATCGACTAAAACGTGCGCTTTATACCTACACAGTCCACAACAACAATTATACACGAATGTTTTTTCTTTTCTTATTATTAAATTATTTTGTTCAGATCATAGAGCCTAAGAACATTTCCTGGTTAATCAATATTTTAAAAGTGAAATGCTCTATTTACTCACATCAAAGGTATTTCAAATTCAAATAAAATCCTTTCCGCTGTCATAAACCATATTACCCCAGTTCACTTCTTTGTCATGTCCTGTTTTCATAGAATTGAGTGCCCTTGTGAAGGCATCATCATCATCATCATCATCCACATTGCATATACATAGTTTGAGGAACTCGCTTTAAGAGTCTATTTAAAAAAGTGAATAAATGTTTTATTTTGTGAAGTGTACAAAATAAATACAAGTTGGTCGAACCAATTTGTATTCACAAGAAAACCCTCAGAAGTGTATGCACTTACTATTTTAATATTCAATGAAATTTTGCATATTTTTTTTCCTACAACAACAAATTCCTATTGAAATTTCAATTGTGCAGGAAAAAAAAAAACAAAACGTTACAATTTTATGCTTTGATTTCAAGTTTGGAAGAATATTTAACGAGAAAAGGAAAGAATTATAAGTATGTCAATGAATGGAATATGAAAAGTATTGATAATTTCTTGCTTATTTTTTTGTATACAAAAGAAAAAAATAAATGGGCAACAAGTTATAAAAATATCCTTCTGAAAATTGAGAACGTTTTTAAATATAAACCTTAATATATTTTGATATATTTTATCAGCTCAGTTTGTGAGGTTCTTAAACAGTTCTTTTTGTTTCCAGAGTTCGCAAACACTACTTAAACTCACTTCTAAAAATGTTCTCAGTTAATTTCTTGTTAATTTGTAATATTATATTATGGTGGGCAAGGTCTAAATATGAGCCTATGACATAACTTTTCCTTAATCATACTATACGGAATACATTTTTGAACCTAGAAAAAACTTGTTATGACTGGAATTATCATTCATGCATAATTTTAAACAGCATTATACAATTTTTTCTTCATTTTCTTAATTAATTATTAAAAAGTAACTATCCGAGTTAACATCATGCTTTAAACATTCCAATGTCGATACACTTGTGTAATATGATATATTTATAGGTATAAGTAAAAGTAAGTTTTATGCACTAGTACACTTTACAAGGCATTAATAGGCTCTGTTAATCATTATTCCGGAAAAGTTACGAAGAACAATTTTTAAATAAAAAATTACATTCTTTTTTTAAGTTATACAAGTAGGTATACATATATTAATATCATAACAACTTATAACAGAGAAAATTTTCCAACTTATTGTAAAGTTCGTAAGATACATACGCCCTGCTAAAATACCTTCAAAATATTAATATAAATTCTTTTATTTTTTGTACGGTAAAAGTTTAGTTTAACTACATATATAATTCAAGATTTTTCACTCTATTTCTCTTTACGGTCACACATGATTTTATCAAAGAAGAAGTTTTTATATGAAATATTAGCAAAAACTTTTGAACAACTCAAGACATGCACTGTGACAGCGGGACATTTTCAATCTTTGGAGTAAAGGCAGTGTACCATAATTTTATATCATGTTCAGGATATAAGAAATCAGGAATGCACAAATATTCCGTATTTAATTTTCTGTGTGGCATGGTGCTTTAAACTGCATGAACCAAAGATTTCCATATCCATATCTTCAATTCAATAAGAAAAAAGTTTTGGCTGCACTTTACTCTGGGAATGAGTTTTCAAAATTTTCCAACGCTGTTAAAGAGTTTATTCCGGGTCTCAGAATTTTTTTCTCAAAATATTCTTGCGACAAAACTACCGAAATTTTGTACAATCGTACCGTCAAACAACTTCTGAATACTTTTTTGTCAAATACAGTTGAAAGCCTAAAGCCTCAACCTCAATCTACAAAAATAGCACAGTTCAACTCAAGAATTACCTTCTATCATACCTCAACAGATTGTACAGCGATTCTTATGTGCCACACAACCTAAACAAAGCAGTTATTTTTGCAATTCACAAGAGCGGTAATGCCACCCTACCGGAAAACTACAGAGGAATTTCTATTTTAAGCACTTTGAGGAAGATTCTTACTTCGATTCTTTACGAAAGGCTTACCAAATGGATCGAAGAAAAAAACCTTTTAAGAATGTTCCAAGCTGGTTTTCAGTCGGGCTTCTCAGCCATAGATCAAATATTTGCTTTGACAAGCATTGCTAGAAAATACATTAAATAAAAGAAAATAAATTAGGTGGCGCAACAGTCCATGAAGAACCAGGGCCTAGTGACTTACAACTCTCAACCATTCCTGTGTGCGAGTAATGTTGTCAGAGATGGAAGGGACCTACAGTTTATATGCCGAATCCGAACGGCTAATTTGAGAAAGCACTTTTTATGACAAGAATTACTCTTGGAGGATTTGTCAATTCCTCGCAAGAGGCAGTACCCGTGAAAAAAGTTAGGTGGCACAGGTAGGGATTGAACCCAAGACCCCTTGCATGACAGTCCAACGCACTACCACCACGCTACGGGTAAATCCATTGATAAAAAGAAAAAACTATACGCTTGCTTCGTAGATTTCAAGGCAGCATTTTACAAAGTAAACAGACAGGCTTTGCTGTACAAGCTTTCAACGATAGGAATCTCCCGAAAATTTTTGACCATTTACTCTAAATTTCTTGCTTCATCTGGTGCATCTGTATGGGATGGAACGGACTTCTCAGAATGGTTTGAAACAACTGCAGGTGTTCCACAGGGCTGTATTTTAAGCCCATTACTTTTTGCTTTGTTTGTTGACGCCATTTGTGATATACTCGGGAGGAAATATCGTTTGCTGATATACAAATTAAAGTTCTGTTATATGCTGATGACTTAGTACTACTCGCCGAAAACCCTTACACTCTGCAATTACAAATAAACAGGCTGAATGCATTTTGCGAGAAATGGGGGTTAGTCATCAATACAAGAAATTTTTGAAGCACGTCAAAGGAGAAGACAACTCGACGAAAAATGGTCTCTCAATAATGTAAACATAGAAATTGTGCAAGAATTTAACTACCTGAGTGTTTGGATTACACACAATCTCAATTTTTCAAAACATGCCGAACAAAAAAGTAATGAAGCAAAACTAGCCTTGAGTATGATGTGGACTAAGTTCTTTGCAAACCAAGATATCGATCTCGCGTCTAAATACCGTGTTTTTCATGCAACGGTCAACACTTGTATGTGCTATGGTGCCCAGGTTTTCGGCTATATAAATATCGATATGTGGAATCTGGTAAAATGCGTCTGTACATAAGAAATCTTAAAGCCAACTATAATTATTTAATAAGGGTCATGAGAAGAAATGGAACAAGTCTTCACAAGTCTATCATGACAAGACTTTTGCAAACTAACGCTTCTCCATTCAAGGACTGGAATAAACTAGCTCATTCTCATGCAGCTCATCTATCATTATTCGAGTCAAATGTTGATGAATGGCAGGGTATGTTTGCGGAGGTTACTGCGAAAATAGACGAAAAGATTTATAACCAACATCTATCCAGAGCGAATTCAACATTGTCTAGGAGCACTTATAAGAATCTCAATCACCAAATTTCTTCAGGAATGAACTATTTTCGTAATGAATACTCGGCTGAAATTATAAGCTACATATTTAGAGCACGTGTTGAAGTTCTTAACTTAAACTTTATGCCTCATAGAGCAGATTTACCCCAAATCTGTTGGCTTTGCAATAGAAGAGAAAATAAAGATATAAACCATTTCATTGCCATTTGCCCAATACTGCAGGAAATCCACCGACTCTATTTTGATGAAATTGTGAAATTTTTGCATATAAAATAATTGAAAATTGTTAATACTTTTGTGTTTCAAATCATATCAAAATTGGTATATCTTTTGTGTTTCAAATCATTTCAAAATTGGCAAAATTTTGTGTTTGAAATCATATTAAAATTGATTTAACGCTATCAAAATCTAGTGTAAAATTAATAACAATAAACATACAAATGTATCTTTTTTCTCACAACCTTAACTTTCAATTAAATAAGAATTATAACCCATTTTAGAATACTTATACATACTATATTATTACCAACTTTCATTTTTTATTGTTCACTTCATATTAAAAATTGTAATGAAATGTCACATCAGCAGACGGCAGAAAAGCCATGCTCTTATTCTTAAGAAATGAAATTTGTAAACCATTTTTTAATAAAGAATTAATCTAATCTAAATCTTCTTAATTATTTGTACCTCTCTCACATTTGTACATGAATTATTCCTATCACATTTATCTGTCAAAGCTTCCAGTATTATGAGATACGGTATTTTGGCAATACAGCATTTTGAAACACAGAATTTTAAATGTACAGTATTTTGAAATACAGAATATTAACCATACAGTATTATGACCATAGAATATCGTACAGTATCATACAGAATTTTGATCATACAGTATTTTAAAATACAGCATTTTGACTCGCTCCCTTTCATACATTACATTATTATGTATGTACTAGCGGCCCGTCCCGGCTTCGCACGGGTAGACATAAATAGGTAGATATAGATATTTAAGTTATAAGCATGCTAATTAAAACGACCATGAATCACTTAATTAGAAAAAATTTGTTTGTCCTATCATTAATTCTCTTCGCAGCGTATGTATTGAAAGACATTTTATGGCTAATTTTTTTACACCTTCGGTTGGTTTTAATAGGAATTTCTAAAGATTTTTATAATAATCTAGTACTAAATATAGCCTAGGTTACTCAGTGATAATGTAGCTTTCTAATGAAAAAATAATTATTAAAATCGGTCCAGCACTTTTTGAGTTTATTCGTTACATACAAAAATACAAATCTTTCCTCTTTATAATATTAGTGTAGAAATACAGTATTATGTTTTAAAAATACAGAAACACGAGGAATATCTTCTGGAATGCAAAATGTTCTGAAAAAGTTTTTCCTTTTCATTATTATAAATAATGCGGGATACCGACATAATGCCCAAGTGCAAAATCTCCAAAAACAAAATCCCCACACTTTTAAAAATCCACAAAATCATTATCCCCAAGTACAAAATCTCCAAAAATAAAATCCCCAGGATCTAAATCCCCATGCCCATAATCCACAAACGAAATCCCCAAATCTATTTTTTTCAAACTCCGTCAATGCATGTTGGTTTTCATCATTAGAGTGTACTTTTCGGAGCTAAGCAAAAGTTCAGAAGATTACGACATTTCAAAACTTTACTTCTGGTTCAAAATCAATTTTCTGGATGCTTCAAAAAGAAAACATGAACCCGAGTCAAAGTCAGTTGCCGAATGTCTATAAAATAATTTTCCTCGTACACAAAATGTAGTAAAAGCTTGGCATCGCCGCGCGCGCCGCCTCAAGTGCATTGTAGGGATAAAAAACTCAGGATTATATGCACTAATAAGAGATTTATCAAAGGAAATGATCATAGGGGGTCAAGTTTCCCAAATCATTTTCCCAATACATTTTTCCCAAAATCCATGGCTCCAAACAAGATAATTTTCACATGTTTTCAATGTCCCAATACAATTTTTTTGGCTCAACTTTCCATTAGCGCAGCACAAATTTCGACATGCGGTTTTTTTTATTTGATAGATATGTATGTGGAAATAAATAATAATTATAGCAATTTTAGAGCGAGGAAACATTTATTTCTATTTTAAATTATTTTTCAAAGTTCACTTTTTCACATATAACACACGCAAAAATAGTTGATTTTGACATTTCTTCCATGTTTTTTGTTCAGTGTTGCCATACTTGATTTTTTTTTGTTGGGGATTTCTTTGATTTTAGTGCTCTAATGCAAAAAGTACTTTGTATACACCCAAACTCGCACCCACCCCAAATCCTATAGTGATTCCTAGCAGGGTGGTTGCGGGGGTCCATCCCCCCCCCCTTACCTAGCTGTTAGTCCGCCGCCGTACTATCAATTCAAAACTTTATTATTGGGAAAACTTGGCATTGGAATAAATAACGATTGGAAACCATTGCCTTGGAAATGACAAAAATTGGGAAATTACATTTTTGGAAAAAGGGACATTGGGGCACACGGATTGGGAATTTTGTCCTACAATCGGAAATGATAGATGTTGTTACCACAATTGAGAAAATAATCAGCGGTGAAAAACGTCAATTGGGAAAATCGAGCCTGAAAACATACAAGAAGTTAAAAATAAGAAACAAGGCGGTCAAAGGTTGAAAAAATTGAATTTTTAAAATTTATATCATATTATGCACTATGATAGATTATTTGTTTTATTTGTTCATTTAATACAATGAATTTAAAATGTATTTCTTATTTTTGAAAAACATAGACAGTATTAATATCTTATGTTTTTGTTGAATAAAAAGATAAACACAACTTAACTTTGTTCTGAATTATTCCCAAAATCAAAATCCTTAAGCACAAATTCACCATATTTCGAGTATATATAAGAAATTATGTTTCATTTTGGGAATTCTGGATTTAGGGATTTTGGTTTTGGAGATTTTGGTCTCGGAGATTTTAGATTTGGGGATTATATTTTGGGGATTTTGTTTTGGGGATTTTTGTTTTGGGGCTAGGGTACCCAACCCAAATAATGCTTTTTGTTGAGACAAAATAGCTTCGACAAGTGAAAATTTAGTATTGATTTTATGAATAATGCTTAAGTTTAAGCCACAGTCTAATCAAATATTAGTTTTTGTGTTCGTATTTTGTACGTGCAATATTACACACAGTATGTATGGGCAGTATGTTATTACAATTTGAGTTTTTTTTTTCAGAGCAGGAATTAGAAACCTGTAAAATTGCACCTTTTTCCTGAGAGCAAACAACGAAAGAGTTAAACGTTTTTATCTTATCTTATCTTATCTTGAATCATTAAAATTCTTGTAAGAGGAAATAATATAACTTCAGTTCTGCTTTTAATTTTTGTACACCTTTTATGGCAATTTGTTCAATTGTGCCTCACTCATGTTACTTTAAATTCGTATAACATAAAAAAAATTCTTGATTTATTATTGTGGAAAATAATGGATTATTAAGTTGTGTGTCTATCGATTATTTCAGAACAGACGGTCGGTCTGTTTGTTTGATTTTAATTTTATGGGACAGACCAAAACAAAGAAAGTGCTTAACTGATAAAAATATACTTTTATTAGTTAGAAACTTCCGTTTTATTAGTTGAAAAATGTTTTTTATATGCAACCTTAACCACATTTTGCTGCCTTTAATTTCAGTCTCGCCTCTTGCTTGCTTGTTTTTTAATACAAAATATGAAGGTTGAATGATATATTTGAATTTCCACAGGAGATTTTCTTGCAGACTTTCTATGCTTTTTAGTCCAATATTTTCATTAAATTTGTTCTTCTTTAAAAAAAATTACTTTTCTAACAAACTATTAAATAAATAATTTTCATGAACGTGAACAATTATTATACTTTATTTAGAAAGAATAGTTTTGGAATTGAAGAATTTCCTGCGCAATTAGTGTTTGTACGTGTTTGTAGGTTTCTAGCTTCGATTTACTATATTTCATTTCAAGTAAAACTGCGGTTGATGGTAATTACAAGTTCAACTTTCTTCAAATAGTTTGTAAGGAATGCAAAGTGGAGGTGAATTTGGAGGGAGAAACGGTAACAGAATGATGAAAGTTTGCATTTTCACTTAGCAAGTTGTATTTTGTTTAGCATTTCAATGAAACACACAATTTGTCGTATTAACTCCTTTGAATTGATTTGAATTTTGTACATTATAATCTAAAAAAATTCAAACTTGAAAATCGGATGGTTTTGTCATTTTTGTCGTAATATAAAAATGGATACACAAAATTATGCTGCACAAAATCAGTTATTTTTTTCTTCGCATTATAATATTTCAAAGAACAAGTAGAATTGCAAAAAAAAAAAGAGGCTGGGATGCGACCCACACTGATAACTTCCCATCGCGTCTGTCGATTTGTCTTGCTTAAAAGGATTGTAGGTTATCGAATTTTTTTAATAAAGTTGTTAGTTGAATTATTCTAAGGAAAATAGAAATTACCAACAATATTGTGCATATGTTAAAAAAATCGATTTCAAAATCTATTTATGTGAACGATATTTTTAGTCGAAAACCAATTTTTGCCAATTTTAATAGCATTTCTTAAACGTTTTTATTTCTTATATAAACAAAAACAAATTGGATGAATAAAATTAATTTGAAGTCAATATCTTCTATTGTTCACGAGATATCGAGAACCGAACATCAATTTTTGCAAATGTTGCGTACTATTTTTTGTAGATTTTAATTTTTTATTAAAAAAAATTATTTTTAAATTAATTTTCTCTAAAAATGTATTTTTCTATTTTCCGGACGGAAATTCATTTTCCTGAACAGCTGATACTTTTATGTTCAAAAGTGAAACGAATCGTTCCACTGATTTGTGTTCCAATTTCACACAATTCCAATGACAGATTTCTGTCAGTAAACATTTTTCGGTGGCTTTTAATCAGGACATTTTTTTCAGTGACAGAAATTTCTAATGATAGCTATAAACGACCTGCCAAAAAAATTCCAATGATTGTTTTCAATGATGAAAACCAATGATAGCTATAACTGGCGCCTTAGTAATGTTTTTTGTTAGGTTTTGAATATTTTATTTAAATTTAAATCTCTCGGTTTTCCATCCTTTTTCTTAGCTTGAATCAAATCTTACCTAGTAAAATTTAGAAATTGCCTTTCGGAACCTTTGGTTGCGCAATTTAGGCTCTTAAAAATGCCAAAAAATAATTATTGTATTTCACAGCAAAAACTCTATCGCATATCTACTTTTAAGGATGCTGGCGTTCATTTTTTGATTTTATTGTAGCTAAATGTATTACATTATTTCTTTATCTTAAATATACATATGTTGCACAATTTACAGAGATTGGTATATAATCTATCTCACTACTGCCAAGTTTAAATAAGTTCTTAACAAAAATTGAAAGATAAAGTTTCGATTGAAGAAAAACCTACTGAAAACCGTCATTAAAGAGCAAAAAAAGAATATAAATAAATGTATACATTAATATAAAAACGAGATATGTGTAGAGTATATATATAAAGATGTAGAGAGAAGAGTTGGAGTGCAGTCAAAAGCTAACAATGCGAAATTTCAATTATAACTTTTACAAACGTGTATCAGTATAAAATTTGAAGAAAATTTTAAAATATATAACAGATACAGTGTCAATGAGCACAAATCATTAACATGAAGAAATAAGTTTATTAAAATAAATAAATAAGTTTATTCAAAAGTAAATAAATAAATAACAAATAAATAAATTAATAAACAAAAAATAAAAGCATACATTTCTAAATTGACAAAAGCAAAAAAAAAGAATGTAAATAAATATCAAAAATATTGTAATTTTGAAGCTAAATTTGAAATTAAAACACTCTCAGTTATTGAAAAAAACGCCAAGGAAGGTTTAACATAATTTTTAACAACTTGTTTTGGGAAGTTTGCAATCTTCAGATATGGCTTTTTGCGCAGTTACCACAAGCAGGTGATCCGTATAGAATGATTGCTTGAAAAATAACTTTGAAAATTATTAGTCTTATTTAAAAACGCTGTATAGAGCCTACATAAAGTTATGTAATCTCTATAATGCCTCTAAACGCAAAAATGCTATTTATAAAACTTATACAAGGTTGCATAGTCCCATAATAAGCTAAACGCGTTTTGAGGTTGAATAGAGCCTACATAAGGAAATTATTGTTATTATTATTTCGTAAATGTCATTTTGATTTCTCTCCTCTCTTTTTGAAATTAAAATAAAAACAATAATGCCTCTCCAGTTTAGCTCGTGAGCCGAAGAAACGAAGAATTTAAAAAAATATAGATTTTCTAAAGAGAATATCATACAAGTAATTGGAATTATTTTGTTATATTTTAGTTGCTATGACAACAAGCTGATTTTATAGACATTTTGGTACTTTTTTTGATATAAGCATTGTATAACTAAAATGTATAGCAGAATTTTTTATAAATAGGAATTTTCGCAACGTTACATAGAGCCTACATAAATCACGACTGTCAAGTTAGCACTACATTTTTCGAAATTTAAAAAACTGAGTATGCAGTTAATTGTAGCTTTTTTGTTGTAAATCAGTTGTGGAAAAAAAAATTTGTAGCTCGACGATTTTTCAAAAAAGTGGTATGTAGTGCTAGGTTGATATCAAGTTAGCACTACACTTTTTGATTTTGTTAAAACTAAGTACGCAATTAGTTGACAATTTGTAACGGTATTTAAGCTGTTCCTATTCAACTAGGTGCGATCGTATGCAAATATACCCTTATAGCCCTGATCCACAGGATCCCAAGGAATTTGGGTGTATGTTGAGTAGGTTGTCCTAGGGGTGAGCTGCGGGTAGGCACGCTAGCATGGCCAATTGGGCTTGCTCGTCGGAGGGGTAGGATCTTGCGGCTTCCCTTGGACTACCGTCGAATAACGTGCCTCGAGTCGAAAATCGCCATACCACAAAATAATCTTCTAAAACTCGTTACTTCAAATTTAACTCATTTTAACGACAACAAAAGCTTTTTCATTTGGGCTTATAGGTGTTCTTAGCCCTGGAGTGTAACCCTCCCCTAAGTCGCTACATATATAGTGACTCCATGGTCACTGCACCACTCCTCCTATTCCAGCAATGACCCCTTATCTGACGTCATCAAATTAATCACACTTTAACCTTCATTTTACCTTTTCGCCTCACCCTTTCCTTAAGCTCTTTTCCCTTGCTTTAGCAATTCATATTAATATCAATAATCTCCACATAATAAAACCGAAAAATATTCATTATTCTCTCAAGAATCTGTTCATTATTTATTTATAATTAATACCAAAATAATAATTCATAAACTTAAGCCTAATATTATTAAAATTGTTTTTGATTCAAGAAGGATATAACATTAAAAGTAAGGTTTTATCATTAAAAGTTATCATAATCTCAAAAAAAAAACTATATACCTAAAATATATTCATTCACATTAGAGTTCTTGAATTCGTAGTCTTAAATCTCGATAGTTTCTTAGTTCAATAAAAAAAAAAATCAATTGTCTCACAGCTGATCATTCATTAAGATCATTGACCTTTTTGGTCGGAATAAAATGAGAAACTTTAATAGAAAATGAAACTTATTTAAAAGAGCACATAAATCATAATTTCTATGTATCGATCTCATCAAATTAAATCTTGACCTACCTCACTCAATGTTCTTATTTGGCACTATTCCACTTTAAATACGTTCCTTCATACACATATGTCAACAATCAAAATTTCTAGTCAAATAACTTAATTTTAGCACTCACCACTTACATAATTTGTCTCCTCCACCGAAGAGGTGCGCACGTCTTTACGGGAAGGCGGGGGTGTTGCAATTTTGAGTTCTTTTAACTCTGTTACTATGAAGCTAAACGATGGGGAAAAATTTTGTATGTTATCATATATGCATTATAAAGTGTTCTCTAGGAACAAGTTGGAACTTTTATACTTATCTTTTTGCTCTTGAGTGAGATGGGTTAATAAGAGTTCTACTAAATAAAAACAATATAAGCTTAGGCTAAATTCGCTATTCTATGCTTGGGCATATAGGAAACCATAATTTGAAAGAGTGGTTTGATCACTGGACGCCGATGCTGCCGGATAAGAGGTTGTACTGTCCGATTCGTTTAGGCAGCTCGAATATGATGATGTGTGTTTGTTGTTGTAGTGTAGTGTTGTAATGTAGTGTTGTAATGCAGTGTTGTAATATTATTTTAGTCGCATGCCTTTTTTTTTTTTTTTTTTATTATTATTTCATTATTTGAGATTTTTATTCTCCAACTTATGTCGGTGTTGCCAATTTTTGAGGTTTGGTCAGAAGTTGTAGGTTTCACAGGGGTGCTCCGATGGACAAGATCGCGGCTCGTGTGTCGACGACGACACCCACGGCCGCGTCGAATATAAAAGTCTCGCCTTGAACCTTTTTCCTACGACAAATGTACGTGACCTTAAAATGACGCTTACACCGTAATACTTGTTTCTTATGTGCTTACCTTGTGCGGAGTCGCAATTTTCTGATATTTTTGCTTTGGCCGGTTAACCTGTGGCACCGGTTGTCTTAAATGTAGGTTAGGTAGATGGAGGTTAACCCGCGCGAAGATGGCGAAACACGTGGCTACTTGTTTCCTCTCCTAGGCTTAAATTGAGCTTGTAACAGTCTCTCCTTTAGCACAGATGAAATTAATGGCTAGATCAATATCTTGATACCGAGCGGTCTCAAAACGCGATATCACAGGAATC
Organism: Eupeodes latifasciatus; assembly: GCA_920104205.1. Lineage (NCBI taxonomy): Eukaryota > Metazoa > Arthropoda > Insecta > Diptera > Syrphidae > Eupeodes > Eupeodes latifasciatus. The sequence goes on along the minus strand of OV049926.1, from coordinate 91,403,543 downwards.
TCGCTTTAATTGCTACTTGCGAAGTAACACAAATTGAGAAAAAAAACTTTGATTCTATGGGAACTTAGAATTTGTTCGTACCTTAGTATGTATTAAGCAACTTATTTGCTGCGTGGGCAGCTCTGAACTTTGGCGATGAGACGGTCTTCACTCGACGGTGGTTAAGTAATCAAGAGGAAGTAGAATCCACAGCCATCGACTAACATGGCTGGAGAATCATTCGAGGCTCGAGCTTTCGCAAGCGGGGTGACATGGCCGAATGGCTACATTCAGCAATAATCGTCTTTCAGAATCGGAATTAAAATTGTATGTATACAATGAGCAAAAATGTGTATGTATGTTTATTCTTTAAATTCAAGGCAGTAATATTTTTTTTATGTCTGGGCATCACTATTTGGGAAATCAATATTACTTTTTTTTAAAAAGTAAGACTTTAAATGAGAAAAGAAATTGAAGGTTATTGATAATAAAAAAATGAGAAAGAACAGGTTGAATGAAAATAAGAGGCGGCCTACACACAGCTTTTCAATATTTGGTATTTACTACCGGATATGGAAAAGAAAAGGCCCTAGTCTTTTAGGTTATAGCTGAGTTCTTATTTTCTAATATCCTTTGCATGTATGACTCCCAAGTTGTTTCCGCTCAAGTCAGTGAGCTCATACAAGCTGTTTCCAACATAAGCTTTGACGATAGCAGGAACAAACTTGGGGCATAACTTTGCATTCCTATGCTTAAGTGCGTCGCTCAGGATAAAGTTTCGTTTAAAAACTTTTTCTCCTATTTTATATAAGACACCCTTACTCCTAAGGTTATAACTTTTTTCGTATTGTTTATGAGATTGGGCTAGGGAGTCCTTGATCCTGGCATGGATGATATTCATCTTTGCAGACTGTGGTATGATGGAAAATTCTGAATTATTTAGACTCTTTAACTTTTTCAACAATGTGTAGTCGGACCCATGTTCAACCTTACTTTGCCCAAACAAGGCTTCGTAGGGTGACATACCTATAGCCGAGTGTACGGTCGTACGCAGCGCACTCGCGATAGAAACCAGGTGTTTATCCCAGGTTGATTGGTCTGAGCCTATATATGACCTTATGGCCGCCAAAATAGATCGATTGACCCTTTCGCTGGCGTTCGCTTGGGGTGCGTAAGAACCAGTTCTAATGTGCTTAACGCCGTAATTCATTAAAAGTCTTGAAAATTCCTTGCTAACAAATTGTTTTCCATTATCCGAGAGTATGGATTCGGGTACACCATATACCGAAAAAACTTCGTCTTCTAAAAATCTAATCGCTGTTTCACTCGTAGCTCTTCTTAAGGGCTTTACTAAAACGAATTTGGTAAGCTGGTCTAAGCATACGATTATTTGGGTATTCCCACTTTTTGATCTAGGATATGGTCCCAAGAAATCTATATAGACATGTTGAAAAGGCCTTTCAACAATGAAACCTTGTCCCATAGGTGGTCTTAGGACATAATTTGGGGCTTTTGTAGTTTTACATACATTGCACTCCCCCACGAACGCTTTGACTTGTGCCGCCATATTAGGCCAGTAAAAACGGTCGCGAAGGCGGTACAAAGTCTTGCTGATCCCACCATGGGCTGCTCGTGGTGGCTCATGAGCCAGTTGTATTAAACGGTTGGTCAGTATAGACGGGATCCACATTTTCCAGGAACAATCATCTCCTGTTGTGTCCCCTGTGCTGGGTTTGACTTTCTTATATACAAATTTATCTGATATACGAAGGTCAGGCAGCTGATTTTGATTTTCCTCAATTGTTTTGATTAACCCTACATACTCATCTGACTTGAAAGCCGGATCTGTAAGATCAATATATAGAACATCGGAGGGGATCATTGTCGTGTTTGTTCCAAGCTCTATTGCATCAACGGAGTAGACGCGAGAAAGCGCATCTGGAACAACATGTTGACTACCCTTCCTATGCTCTATTTTAAAAGAGAATCTTTGAAGTCGAAGACTCCATCGAGCTAACCGGCCGCTTAAGTCCTTCTGATTCATAAGCCACTTCAGGCTGGCATGATCGGTCACAATTTTAAACTCTTGCCCTTCAACGTACGAACGAAATTTCTCAACACCGAGCACGGCTGCTAAGCACTCGAGCTCGGTTATACTATAGTTTCGTTGTGCGGATGTCAATTTATGGGAGAAGTAATAAATAGGTCTTTCAAGGCCATCGTCATCTTCTTGGCATAGCACACTACCTACTCCTGACGTGGACGCATCGCAAAGGATCTTAAATGGTTTTCGAAAATCTGGGTTAACAAGAATCGGGGCTGAAGTTAAGGCATTCTTTAATTGCTCAAAAGACTGTAAGGCTTCTGGCGTGAAGTTGAAAGTCTTACACTTCTTAAGAGTATCCGTCAGTGGGGTAGCTAAGGAGGCGTAATTATTGACGAATCGCCTATACCATCCAGCTAATCCTAAGAAGCGGCGGACTTGTTTCGCGGTTTTGGGAATCGGGAAATCCCTTATAGCTGATACCTTATCAGGATCAGTTCTTATACATCCACCACCTATTATAAATCCTAGAAACCTTAGCTCCCTAAAACAGAATTTTGACTTGTCTAAGTTGATAGTCAGACCAGCGTTTTTCAACAGAGTCGCCAGTTTGGTAAGTATGGTAATGTGTTCTTCAAATGTCGTTGAAACCACTAACAGATCGTCAAGATATACATAAATATGTTGTCTCAGTTCATGTGGCACCACTTTGTCCATAAGTCTACAAAGTCGCTGAGCGGCATTGCAGAGACCAAAGGGCATGACCGTGAACTGATATAAGGGTCGGCCTGGCACGGTAAACGCGGTTTTCTCCCTTGATGCTCTCTCCAGGGGTATTTGCCAAAACGCATCCTTCAAGTCAACTGTGGATATGTAATGCGTATCCGTTTGTCGACTGAGCAGGCCATCCACATGATGAAGAGGGTACGCATCTTTTTTCGTTACTTTGTTCACCTTTCTGGAATCGAGGCACAACCTATTCTTCCCGGGTTTTTGAACCAAAACCATGGGTGAGCTCCAGGAACTCTGGCTTTCCTCGATCACACCCAAAGAAATCATTCTGTCCAACTCTTCATACATGCGGGATTGTACCGCTGGAGAGACCGGGTAAAAACGTTGTTTAACGGGCTCGGCCTCGCCTACGTCTATTATATGTTCTTCTAGGGTTGTTTTACCAAGCCCAAGTTTAGCGGCGGATGGAAACAAGCCTATAACATTTTCCAATTTCCTAGTTTGATCTGCAGTAAGCTCGTGGACACTTGAATCGCGCAAACCAGAACAAGGATATATTTCCGAAATAACGTGTGGTGCAATTTCAAAGGACTTCCAAAAATTTATTCCTAAATACAATGGTTGCTCCAAAGAAGGTACCAAGTAAAAGGAAATAGGTTTTGAAACTCCCTTGAAACCGACCATCGTCGAAAGCTCACCTATTATTTGTTGGTTATGACCACTGGCTGTCTTAACAGTTGACTTAAAAGGTTTGAATGCAATATGCTCAGCTCTCAGAAGCTCTACACAACCCGCGCCTAAACAGCTAATGCTAGCCCCACTATCTAATAAACCTAACATCTTTTTACCAAAAATACTAATGCTAGCATATGGCCTTGGGTCCTCTGTACTACACAAATTCGTCGCACTTATAGCTCGATGTGCTTCCCGCTTTTGCTTGAACCTATGCCTAAGTTTTACAACTTTGTTAGAAGGTGTATTAAAAATACGGTCTCGTACAGAGTAGTAATTCATCAACCTGTCGTGTAGAGAAGGTTTTTGAACAGATTTAGTATTCATTTTACTATGGCTATTTTCTGCATTGATAAAGGGTCTTTCAAGGATATGAACTTGTTTTTCTTCGCAAAGATTCTTGTTATATTTCGATACCTCTGGTGCGTTTGTATGGATTTGTGGGTCGGGTTTGTTTTGTAAATCTAGTTGGTAAAGTAAGTCTGATGAATTTGGTAAGTCTGATGAATTTGTAATAGCAGGTGCAACATTGAAGCATTGGTTGTGGTGAACGTTGAGTTTTACCGCTTTTGCTCCGGGTTCGATGGTGGAGGGCGAATCTCCCCGGATGGATTGCCCCGGTTCCGGTTTTCCATACATCTCGTACACTGAGGTGATGTGGTATTTTCTAAGCCGCAGCGAAAACAGAAAAGGTTTCTCTGGGCTGTCGGACACTGTTTGTACGTGTGTCCTTTTATCTTACAGTTCCAACATGTAAACGAACTTGGACCTCTTCGGTGTGAAAGCTCTTCAACCATTTCGATCTCTGCTCCATCGTCATATGATAATTCGATTTCATTGACTCTTGGTCTCTGGGTGACACCTGTCACGGGAAAGGGAGACGTTTTGGATCTCATTGTCTCGTACTGACCTATCCTTTTTTCTACAGTGCGGCAAACATATACAAGTTCGGGTAAACTATTCGTAGAAAAAGTTATTAATAGTTCACCGATGCGTCTTTTCACATTTTGTTTTATAAGGTCTATAAGTTCTCGTGGTTTTTTCGGGATGTGCATCTGTGAGTTCAACCGAAGTACATCTAAGTAAAAGCTGTCAAAGCTCTCTGATTGTCCTTGACGACGATCGAACATTTTCCTAGATATTTCTGTATCTGTCTCAAGACTTTTGTACTGTTCGAGCAGTGCAAGCTCCAAATGTCGCCATGTAGCACCAGGATTCGCTTTCGAATACGTCCAGAACCATGTTTCTACGCTTCCGGCAACAAAGACTTGAAAATGAAGAAAAATATCCTCCCACGGAACCTTGTAGCTAGTCCTCATACGGTTAAGTCGAAAAAGAAAATCCTCCACTGACATTTTCTCGTTGTCAAAACGGAGTCCCCATTTTTTAAAGTCTATTGGACGTGACCACGACACAGGATTAGACTCTCGATTGCTGGGTCCTGCTGAGGTTAAATCCAGACCATCTAGTCGATTAATGAATCTTTGTATGTTCTCGCTTTGAGGAACACTTTCGAGATTGTCGCGAGTGCTTTCTCGATCATCGGTTGCTCGGTGGGCTTGGATATGATCGGGGTTTCTATTAGGGTTATTTTGAGCCCTAATACCATTTTCATCCACAATTTGTAAGCGGTTTGAATCTCGGTCGGTTTCTTGATCCGCATTCTGGGGATTGTTTTGTTCAGTGATTTGGTCTTCTGCCGCTCCTTGTGGCGTTATTGTCATTGCTCTTAACTCTTCTCGAATTGACTTGGCTATCTCCAGCCGTAAGCTCTGACGCTCTGCTTCATATTCGGCTTGGCGAGCTTGAAAGTCTTCTGCTCTGCTTAAGCCTAAAGAAGCAGTCACTATGTTGCGGATGTGTTGTTGTAGTTGCTCTTCTTGGGACGTATTGCCTTGCCTATTTTCATGAGATGACTCAGCACGATCTTGGGTATCACCAGCGTTCTTAGATGAACCTGGTTCACTTGCTTTTTTATTCCCACGGGTCATTATTTATGTAGTTATATTTGTTGATGTTGTTATTTCTTTTATTTAAATTAAGATTTTATAATATGTTATGTTTTGGAATGTGAAGTATAGGTATGGCCGTTAATTTCAAATATATTAAGGAGAAAAAAAATAAAAGGTACTGGTTCCAAAAACAAATATGTTATGGTCAATAAAAAAAAATCTATATGTAGTTTATCTGCAACAATCATGAATTGAGAGCTAAGGAAAGTTAAGGCGAGTTTAAGGCAAAATCAAAAAAAGGTATCTAATGTGATAGAAAGAAGAAAGAATCTGTCGTCGTAAGATGTTTCATATAAATGTTATATAAATCGTGGTTCAAAGAAAAAAAAAATCTTGTAGCGCTTTGAAATGATAGCTTCTAGCTCACCATCTTCAGTCGCTTAGACTGATACTTTGAAATACTAACGATTATATACTTTGAGTTCTAGAACGAGTATCAGTTTTTTTTAAAATTTTGTTGACTGGAACATAATCCGGGCGCAACGGACGGAAAAGTGGTCCACCAGGACCTATATCTCCCGGTCGTCCGTGAAAATCCTCCAGGCCAATGAAACAACAAACTTTCTTTATAAACTTTATATTCTTCCATCAGCGCAAGCTGAAAACAAGTACAAGTGTACCTTATGTCTTTCAGGACATTGAATTGAAAAAAAAATTAAAGTCTGTCTAACTATGGTAAATTCCGGTGGACAATGCTACACGAAGATAAGCTTTATAACCTCATACTCCTGGACATGTTCACCTCAGTTCATTGTATAATGTTACAGAAATCTCGAATGTTAACGAAAGTTATATGAATTTTATTTTTATGAATAGTTGCTTAAAAACTAATATTTTGTGTTTACGAATTCTCGCCCCACGTTGGGCGCCACCTGTGTAACGGTATTTAAGCTGTTCCTATTCAACTAGGTGCGATCGTATGCAAATATACCCTTATAGCCCTGATCCACAGGATCCCAAGGAATTTGGGTGTATGTTGAGTAGGTTGTCCTAGGGGTGAGCTGCGGGTAGGCACGCTAGCATGGCCAATTGGGCTTGCTCGTCGGAGGGGTAGGATCTTGCGGCTTCCCTTGGACTACCGTCGAATAACGTGCCTCGAGTCGAAAATCGCCATACCACAAAATAATCTTCTAAAACTCGTTACTTCAAATTTAACTCATTTTAACGACAACAAAAGCTTTTTCATTTGGGCTTATAGGTGTTCTTAGCCCTGGAGTGTAACCCTCCCCTAAGTCGCTACATATATAGTGACTCCATGGTCACTGCACCACTCCTCCTATTCCAGCAATGACCCCTTATCTGACGTCATCAAATTAATCACACTTTAACCTTCATTTTACCTTTTCGCCTCACCCTTTCCTTAAGCTCTTTTCCCTTGCTTTAGCAATTCATATTAATATCAATAATCTCCACATAATAAAACCGAAAAATATTCATTATTCTCTCAAGAATCTGTTCATTATTTATTTATAATTAATACCAACATAATAATTCATAAACTTAAGCCTAATATTATTAAAATTGTTTTTGATTCAAGAAGGATATAACATTAAAAGTAAGGTTTTATCATTAAAAGTTATCATAATCTCAAAAAAAAAACTATATACCTAAAATATATTCATTCACATTAGAGTTCTTGAATTCGTAGTCTTAAATCTCGATAGTTTCTTAGTTCAATAAAAAAAAAAATCAATTGTCTCACAGCTGATCATTCATTAAGATCATTGACCTTTTTGGTCGGAATAAAATGAGAAACTTTAATAGAAAATGAAACTTATTTAAAAGAGCACATAAATCATAATTTCTATGTATCGATCTCATCAAATTAAATCTTGACCTACCTCACTCAATGTTCTTATTTGGCACTATTCCACTTTAAATACGTTCCTTCATACACATATGTCAACAATCAAAATTTCTAGTCAAATAACTTAATTTTAGCACTCACCACTTACATAATTTGTCTCCTCCACCGAAGAGGTGCGCACGTCTTTACGGGAAGGCGGGGGTGTTGCAATTTTGAGTTCTTTTAACTCTGTTACTATGAAGCTAAACGATGGGGAAAAATTTTGTATGTTATCATATATGCATTATAAAGTGTTCTCTAGGAACAAGTTGGAACTTTTATACTTATCTTTTTGCTCTTGAGTGAGATGGGTTAATAAGAGTTCTACTAAATAAAAACAATATAAGCTTAGGCTAAATTCGCTATTCTATGCTTGGGCATATAGGAAACCATAATTTGAAAGAGTGGTTTGATCACTGGACGCCGATGCTGCCGGATAAGAGGTTGTACTGTCCGATTCATTTAGGCAGCTCGAATATGATGATGTGTGTTTGTTGTTGTAGTGTAGTGTTGTAATGTAGTGTTGTAATGCAGTGTTGTAATATTATTTTAGTCGCATGCCTTTTTTTTTTTTTTTTTTATTATTATTTCATTATTTGAGATTTTTATTCTCCAACTTATGTCGGTGTTGCCAATTTTTGAGGTTTGGTCAGAAGTTGTAGGTTTCACAGGGGTGCTCCGATGGACAAGATCGCGGCTCGTGTGTCGACGACGACACCCACGGCCGCGTCGAATATAAAAGTCTCGCCTTGAACCTTTTTCCTACGACAAATGTACGTGACCTTAAAATGACGCTTACACCGTAATACTTGTTTCTTATGTGCTTACCTTGTGCGGAGTCGCAATTTTCTGATATTTTTGCTTTGGCCGGTTAACCTGTGGCACCGGTTGTCTTAAATGTAGGTTAGGTAGATGGAGGTTAACCCGCGCGAAGATGGCGAAACACGTGGCTACTTGTTTCCTCTCCTAGGCTTAAATTGAGCTTGTAACAGTCTCTCCTTTAGCACAGATGAAATTAATGGCTAGATCAATATCTTGATACCGAGCGGTCTCAAAACGCGATATCACAGGAATCTCGCTTTAATTGCTACTTGCGAAGTAACACAAATTGAGAAAAAAAACTTTGATTCTATGGGAACTTAGAATTTGTTCGTACCTTAGTATGTATTAAGCAACTTATTTGCTGCGTGGGCAGCTCTGAACTTTGGCGATGAGACGGTCTTCACTCGACGGTGGTTAAGTAATCAAGAGGAAGTAGAATCCACAGCCATCGACTAACATGGCTGGAGAATCATTCGAGGCTCGAGCTTTCGCAAGCGGGGTGACATGGCCGAATGGCTACATTCAGCAATAATCGTCTTTCAGAATCGGAATTAAAATTGTATGTATACAATGAGCAAAAATGTGTATGTATGTTTATTCTTTAAATTCAAGGCAGTAATATTTTTTTTATGTCTGGGCATCACTATTTGGGAAATCAATATTACTTTTTTTTAAAAAGTAAGACTTTAAATGAGAAAAGAAATTGAAGGTTATTGATAATAAAAAAATGAGAAAGAACAGGTTGAATGAAAATATGAGGCGGCCTACACAAATTATTTGTTGTAAATTAGTTGTGGAAAGAAAAAAAATCCAAAAATTTGTTTTACTTTGATTTTTTTAAAAAAGGGGGGTATGTAGTGCTAACTTGACACCGTAAGTCCACGCATAAAACAAGGATATTCGAAAATGTAACGATGCAATTAATTGTAGCTTTTTTGTTTAAAATTAGTTGTGGAAAGAAAAAAATTCCAAAAATTTTTTTTACTTTGATTTTTTTAAAAAAGGGGGGTATGTAGTGCTAACTTGACACCGTGAGTCCACGCATAAAACAAGGATATTCGAAAATGTAACGATGCAATTAATTGTAGCTTTTTTGTTTAAAATTAGTTGTGGAAAGAAAAAAATTCCAAAAATTTTTTTTACTTTGATTTTTTTAAAAAAGGGGGGTATGTAGTGCTAACTTGACACCGTGAGTCCACGCATAAAACAAGGATATTCGAAAATGTAACGATGCAATTAATTGTAGGTTTTTCGTTTGAAATTAGTTGTGGAAAGAAAAAAATTCCAAAATTTTTGTTTACTTTGATTTTTTTAAAAAAGGGGGTATGTAGTGAGTGCGTAAAATTAGCCCCCCTTTTTTAGATTTTCCTATTTTGGAAAGTTGTTCCGGTTTGTTCCGCATTGTTCCAAAGTTTTTTTTGAAAAACACCCAAAAATGGGGATCTTATACCCGAAAAACTGTTTTTGACATAGCCCCCCCTTTTTCGAAAATCGATTTTTTTTAAATTGTTCCAGGTTGTTCAAGTTGTTCTAAACATTGTTCCAAATTTTTTGACCTCTATAATCAAAATTTCAAAAACTCTAGCCCCCCTTTTTTCGAAATTCCAACTTTTTATATTTTTTTAGATTTTAAAAAGTGTTTTAACCATTGTTCCAAAAACTAACTAACGTGAAATGTATATTTTAAAAGATAATGCAAAATACGCTCCTCAATTTTTTTTAACCCTACAGCATAATAAATCGTGAATAAGCACATGTACATACAAAAATATAAAAAGTTGGAATTTCGAAAAAGGGGGGCTAGAATTTTTGAAATTTTGATTATAGAGGTCAAAAAATTTGGAACAATGTTTAGAACAACTTGAACAACCTGGAACAATTTAAAAAAATCGATTTTCGAAAAAGGGGGGGCTATGTCAAAAACAGTTTTTCGGGTATAAGACCCCCATTTTTGGGTGTTTTTCAAAAAAAACTTTGGAACAATGCGGAACAAACCGGAACAACTTTCCAAAATAGGAAAATCTAAAAAAGGGGGGCTAATTTTACGCACTCACTACATACCCCCTTTTTTAAAAAAATCAAAGTAAACAAAAATTTTGAAATTTTTTTCTTTCCACAACTAATTTTAAACGAAAAACCTACAATTAATTGCATCGTTACATTTTCGAATATCCTTGTTTTATTCGTGGACTCACGGTGTCAAGTTAGCACTACATACCCCCCTTTTTTAAAAAAAATCAAAGTAAAAAAAATGTTTGGAATTTTTTTCTTTCCACAACTAATTTACAACAAATAATTGTCAACTAATTGCGTACTTAGTTTTAACAAAATCAAAAAGTGTAGTGCTAACTTGATATCAACCTAGCACTACATACCACTTTTTTGAAAAATCGTCGAGCTACAAATTTTTTTTTCCACAACTAATTTACAACAAAAAAGCTACAATTAACTGCATACTCAGTTTTTTAAATTTCGAAAAATGTAGTGCTAACTTGACAGTCGTACATAAATCCTTATTCACTGTATAACTATTCTATTAAATAAGACTGTATATGTTTATTTTCATGACTTAGCTTTGATTTACGATTAATAAAAGGATAGAGAATTTTAATAGTTATATTTACTTTTTTTATAATTTCTTGAACATGAATTCCGAAAGTTAAAAAAATTAAATTAGGTGGCGCAACAGTTCATGAAGAACCAGGGCCTAGTGACTTACAACTCTCAACCATTCCTGTTTGCGTGTAATGTTCTCAGAGATGGAAGGGACCTACAGTTTATATGCCGAATCCGAAAGTTAGTTTACTCTAAAAGTGGATGCCAAAAACAGGATTTTCTTTTTCCAATCGTTAAAATGTTGTTGAAGTACATTCAAAGAAGATTGCAGATTGGTTTCAATAACGGAACCAGGTGAATCAGAAGAAAATACACAGGTGTCATCTGCAAAAATAGTTTTATTGCATTTCTGCAATACAGGAAAATCAGCAGTAAAAACAACTAAAGTTCTTGATGACCGAAAGGACTTCACAATTTTTTATATATGTACAGTACATGGTAAAGTTGAGCATCAAAAGTTTGTGTAAGAGCCAGTAATGCAAGACAGAATCAAATGATTATTCAACTGAAAAGAAGGATTTAGGAGTCATATTTGATAGGAAGTTCACATTTAGTAGTCACATTGACTATATAGTTAATAAAGCATATAAAATGTTGGGTTTTCTAAAAAGGAACACTAGAGAATTTTCAGATTCATATGCTCTTAAATCTCTTTATATGGCTTTTGTGAGATCTACCCTGGAATACTGTTGCGTGGTTTGGAATCCGTACTATGCAAATCATTCATTGAGAATTGAAAGGATTCAGAGAAGTTTCACAAGATATTGTTTTTTTAAGCTAAATTGGAACATTATTATGCCCGCATATAATGTGAGATGTTTGCTTTTTGGTATGCAAACGCTTGAGGTCAGAAGAAAGTATTTTTCTATTATGATGATAAAAGATTTAGTAAGTAGTGACATTATGTGTCCTTACTTGCTTGAGCAAATAAAATTTTATTTTCCCAGTAGAGGCCTTCGTATAGGCTTTCATTTACGGGAGACTTTTTCTAGAAGTAATTATGGTAGAAATGTACCGATTATGCGTTGCATCAGAGAAACTAATGCTGTAATTGAAAAGATAGATATTTTTATGCACAGTTCACGAGAAACTTTTAAAAAACATGTAATGTTAATTTTGTTATTTCATTAACTATTGTGATATACTAATATGTTAAATTTATGTTTTCTGGATTTATTTTAAATATTTATTATATCTTTAAGTTACTATTTTTCGTTATTTTTATTTATATTTATGTAATCTAAAAGAGAATGTTAATCTCAGATTGATGAAATAAACTAAACTAAACTTTAAGTAAAACTATCCCGGTACTTTTACCATTGGTAAAATTGATTTTGAATATTCGATCGATTTGATGAACTGTATTATGATACGTAGGTGTTTATTTCTGCTCTGCTTGGTTTTATAAAACACTGGACAAATGAATTTAATGATCCCTATGTTAATTTTTTTTTGTACAATTGCCATATTGCGTCCTCATCTTGAATATGCTTTTCACAAGTACATACGTCCTTTTACGAAATTCATAAAAATCGTATTGAATCAATTCAAAATAAGTTAATTCGCTTTGCCCTTAAGGGTCTCCCTTGGCATGATCTTTATGATCTTCCTCACTAACATCGTATTCAGCTTCCTGCTCCAAATGCAATCTCTCCAATCTTGAGAGTTAAAGACCAAATTTTGGTCATCAGCAAACTTTAAATTGATTACTTAAAAAGGTTTTTAGTTTTAAAAGATCATTCAGGCAAAGTTACAAGAGTGTGGATCCAACACAAACTGCGTTGTGAGCAATATTTAGTTTTTTTTTTCAAGTTTATGTTATGTCCTAACTCTTTTCTAAATACAAATTATTTGGGCCTAAATCGTATCACATAGCAAAAAGGGTTATTTAATGCTAATTTATTGATGTGTAAACATCTTAGTTCTCTAGAAAGGAAATCGAGGTTGCTTCATCACCATACGTTACGAAAACCGGAAACTATTTTTATATTGAATGCTAGTGATTCTCATGTTGCTTTTTTATTCCCATTCGAAATTTGGCAGTCATGACTTAACAAAGCAACGATTTTTTTTTTTAGAAAAAAAAAATACAAAACAGAAATGATAAGCCGTCTTTAAATTATGTATCAAAAGTCAAATTCAAAGTTTATAAAATTGATTATTTTTACTTTAGTAAAATCGAAAGTCATCCAATAAAAATATCTTAAAAATGAACGTCATTAATTTCAGGAACACAACAAAATACGAGTATATTAGGAGCTTTATTGTGCGTAAATTCAAACAAAAATTATTAACTATTTTATAGTTTAACTATTAATATTTTCGGTGCAATGAACGATCCTTAAATTATTGCACATATATACGAGTAATACCCCACCTTTCTTTTAATTCTAAAGCTGTTCGTGTACACCCTGATCAGAAATAGGCAATTCTCTTTTAATTTCTGAAAATTGTGCCTCAGATATTTCGTACTACATACACGTGTTCAACCATCTTTACAAAAAAATGTTTTCAATATTAAAATGATTTAATTACCATTGTATACTTTTGACAATTTGGAATAATATATAATACCTATAGGGTGATGTAGTCAGTAGTCTTTTTTTTGGTTTGAATCTTCCTCTAAATTCAATTTGTTGAGTTTTGGTTTTAAAATTTATTTTTTTTGCAATGTTTTCATTTAAAAACTATTGTTTTACCAAGAAAAACAGACTATTTGCAAAAATTGAAAGAAATATTAGAAATCCCTGAACTCTAGTAGTCTGCCAATTAAGTCTTCAGACAAAAGTTTTACTTTTGACCAAAGTAAGCAATTACTATAAACAATTAAACAAAAAATATGATGTAGCACTTTATTACTATATCATAAAACTACTTTAAAAGTCAGATTTTATTGCGTTGAAATAAACAATTGCATGTGGAAGTTTTCAAATAAAAATAAGTAAATTAATCAATTTTAGAGAACTTGCATTTGCCTGGGAAATGCCTGGAATAAGAAATACCTTGAGTTTAATGGTATTACCCGTGTAGTCGGGTACCGGGTAAATCGGTGAGGTATCGAGTGCTCAGGTCTAAGGAAATTTGGTTTAAATGACTCATTTACTTGCTTGAAATTTGAGGTAATGTCCATTTTCACGTTATTGGATGGAATTTAATATGGAATTCCTTGTGTTTTTTTACAAGTTCATGATTCATTAATGGCTTAGATTCGTCCATTTTAACTAAAATATTCAAATTCTTAATAAGGGTTTTCTTCATAAATACTGGGCTACTTTTCTTAAACACATATGATTGACTGTCAATGACCGTTCTACCAAAAGCTTGACACCAACGAGATTTTCTAAATCGGTTACCCTCACCTGCATTGTCTAAATTGTTTGCAAGCTGTTGAAGAACTGTGAAGACTTTGAAACAAAAAATATTTTCTTATGAATTGCATGTATACGTCCCTCAATATCTTTAAAGCAAGTGGCCGATCTTACATGCAATCACCCTAAAAGATATTGGATTAACATTTTTCACTGTTGATTTTCATTCTGGATTCCACGAAGTGCCCGTTCTTCGTGCACAAAAACGTAAATTTCTTCTAGATTTTATTTCAGAATCAACATAAGGAAGATGTATTGTTAAAAAATCGTCAAGGCCTATTCTCTGAATCACATTTAATCTCTTCCGAGAAATGGTTCAATGAAAACACACGTGCTAGGTATTTTTGATTCAAAAAAAATACCAGAATTTATTCAGTGCATTTATGTATGCAGCTTTCACAATATTTGTATTGTCCTTGTTTGGCTTTAATACCAGCATGCCTGTTGCATGCGTATACGATAAGCATACATATGCACATTCATATTTAATGTGTAACATAGTTTCTGAGGATTTGGAATAAGCTTAAAAGCTTTGTAAAATACTGTAAGCATCAGTTGACAGAGATGCAAAGAAAATGTAGCAAACATTTACTGTACACTGCACTGTTACTGTACACAATCTGTTAATGTTATTCATTTTGACTTTTGTTGCTGAAATTTTATGTGTTCATTGAGATATGTATGTATATACATTCTGGTTTGTGCATCGACAAAAAGCTTTTGAACTGTAAAAAAGTCAAGTTAAACTTTTTTTGTTAATGTATAATTATTTTATGTATGTATGGATATGGAAATGTGGCAAGTAGTACACATTTTAAAAGTAGTTGAGCTTTCTTAATACTTGAATATAAAAATGATTATTATCTTTAAATGAAAGTACTGAAATGAATCTATGCAAAATTTAAAAAGATTTAAGATAAGATAAACCTTGTTGTATTCGGTTTAGAATTCAACGGCAAGGATTTTAAGACATTTATGTGTAATTTTTCGTAATCTATTTGCAGAGTGTTATTGAATTTAAATCTAGTTTTTGGTTTTGCTTTGCTTGGTTTGTCGATTGGCTTTAAAGTTTACATGAACCCAATAAAAACAAATATTTATGAAATTTAAATTTGTGCCCTTATACATTATTTTAAAATCATTTTCAGATATATAATTATCTACTAAATATATTACCAAATATACTGGTTGACAAAATTTACGTTTTTCTGTCCCACAAACAAAACAATACTTTTTTAAATGATTAAGGTGTCCTTAATTCGAATCTTGCCTTTAAATTTTTCTATCACATCACGTTTTTAAAATATAAATAAATAAATTGGGTGGCTCAACAGTCCGTTGAGAACTATGGCCTAGTGACTTACAACTCTCAACCATTCCTGTGTGCGAGTACCAGGGGCGAACGCAGGTAGGGGTTTTAGGGGTTAAACCCCCCCCCCCCCAAATATCAGAAAAAAAAACATAAATGGTTTATTAATTTCCAACTCAAATTCTCAAACTATGTTAAACGAAAATTTTTAATAAATTTGCTGCGGTGATAGAAATTGTGCACAAAACACAAACAGGCTAAATCAGAACAATAAATTTCTGAATTTTTTTGGTAAAGAAAGAAAAATATTTTTCTTGTTTTCATTCATAATAACAATTAAAATGTTTAGTATTTTTATTTTCCAACACTAAGGTAAAAGATGAATGGTTTTTAACTTTTTGTATGAAGCTAAGTGTTATTATTAACACAGAGATGCTCTCTTTCGCCATGTTTCCTATGGCTAAAAATGAAAAATTGAAAACAGAAAATTACCTTGTTGTACTCGTTTTTGAAACGATCTCACGGCCACTTATGACACATTTAAAAAAAAATTAAATATCAAAACACTGACAAATTTTTCGGTTCATTTATGTTAGTTTTAACTGTAAATTAAAAAAAAAATCTTTTAACTTAACACAAGAGAATATTTTAAAACAAAAAGAGCAACCCTCTTTTTTCCCTATTTTTCAAGAACAAGAATCAAATCAATAATGAAAGTTACGTGATGTCTCCTAAATTCAATATTTTTAAACATTTGAATGCGTTTCTGTATTTAAACATACCTTAATGTAAGACACAAAACAATATGGGACATATTCATAGTCATATTTTAAACCAGAGTCTATTTCTACTTGGTAGTACCCGTGGCATGATGATTAGTGCGTTGGACTGTCATGCTAGAGGCTTGGGTTCGATCCCCGTCTATGCCATCTAAAAGTTTTTTCCACGGGTACTGGCTCTTGCGAGGAATTGAAAATTCTCCAAGAGTAATTCTTGTCATAAAAAGTGATTTCTCAAATTAGCCGTTCGGAATCGGCTTAAAACTGTAGGTCCCCTCAATCCTTGACAACACTACTCGCATACAGGAATGGTTGAGAGTTGTAAGTCACTAGGCCCTTGTTATCAACGGACTGTTGCGCCACCCAATTAATTTATTATTATTTGAACTGGAGTCTAAATTTAACATATACATAGTTTAGACACAGCTACAGGTTAGGTTAGGTTAAAGTGGCTGTTGGTTGGGACGTCCAACACACTTAGATCAAAGTATGGTCCGTTGTGATACCACATGGATCAGTTTATTAGGCTTAACTCGTTGAACCAATTGGAGCTTCGAATGAAGCGTAGGAGACAAGTAATGTCTGAATTTTTTAGATCGCTGGTATCGTTAAAGTAGTAGTCTCCAAGGTGGATTCTACGTCTTTGTGATAAGGCAGGGCATGTGCACAGAAGATGAAAGATTGTCTCCTCTTCTTCTTCGTCCATGCAACTCCTACAAAAATCATTTGCAGGGGCTCCAGGTCGAATAGCATGCCTTCCTATTAAGCAGTGCCCAGTCAGGACACCTATAACATAGCTAATGTGCAATCTACTCAGAGAGATTAATTGCTTTGAGCGCCTGGCGCTAAGATTAGGCCAAATTAATTATAATTAATAAGACACAGCTACTATTCATAAAGAATTTTCTAGCTCTGTTTAGTTAGAAACAGGTTTAAGGCATATTTTACTAAAATTCTGAAAAATTTCATTTAAACCTACACGAAATGGCTTGTAAAGGGGAACAAAATAAATTGCATTAGCTGGAGAGCCAAAATCTTTGAAAACCTTTGAATTATTTTGTTTGCTGTTAGTTGAGAAATTTTATGAAGTCGGGCTATTGGTTTTAAGCCTTGGAAGCACGCTGATATTAGCAAACATTTCATTGAATTTCGATCTATAATATTTAGAAGGTCAATCATAAACTTGACAGTTTTTTTCTCGAATCGATACCTTTCATACAAATCGTCTTCATCTATTTCAAAGGGGTCCAATCGGGTTAAGCAGAGCTTTCGTTTTCTGTTAGTTGGTAGCATTCCAGCATCCAGCAAAATATCAAAATATTGATATATGCTAAAGTCTTTTGACATAATTTTTGTTTTTAAATTTGCAAATAAAATGTCTCGTAACTTAATTTTCGCAATCAGTTTGTTTATTTTTGGGGTTTAATAGATTTAGAAACAGCTTAAACATAGGTTCCGTCGTGTTTATTTTTAGACTCCAGATTATCGTTTTAAAATGGGTTTAAATTGTCTATGAATTACAAGAATTACATGAATTAAAGACAAAATAAGAACTTATCAAGGAATTATGAATATGACCCTATGTCTTCGGTCTAAAGGTTCGGAACGCATTCATAATCATTACTTCTAGTATTTTCATGGTGAATTTAAGAAAAACGTGTTTGACAATTTCAAAATTCAATCCATCATCTATGGCAAATATGAATATACGAAAACAAACAAAAGAGAACTGTGAAAATAGAAAAATCTCACCTCATCTCTTTGTTTCTTTAACTCACATTTATTCATGTGTGAGTTCAGCCTAAGAATGATGGGATCGACAACGGCAACTAGGAAATAAGGCATACAAACTTATGCATGCATAATGCATATAAAAATTAAGTTTTATCTTTGAAGTCAAAGTCAAACTGTTTTGTCATATGTGTATGTATGTACTTTTTATTCATACATGTTTCTTAGTACCTATATAAAATAGTGCCAAAAAAGAAAAAAAAACACTTGACATTTAAAATAAAAAATTAATATAATATATGTATGTATATTTTTTGAAACCCCCCCGAAATTTTTTTCTGCGTTCGCCCCTGGCGAGTACTGTTGTCAGGGAGGAGACCTACAGGTTTAAGCCGATTTCGAACGGCTAATTTGAGAAAGCACTTTTCATGACAAGAATTAATCTTGGAGAATTTGTCAATTCCTCGCGAGAGGCAGTAGCCGTGAAAAAAACTTTAGATGGCAAAGGCAGGGATTGAACCCAAAACCTCTGGCATGACAGTCCAACGCACTAACCATCATGCCGCTTTAAAAATGCTAAAAACAACCAAAAAGGCTAAGTTTAAACTCAAAATATCTTTTAAAAATAGATTGCATGATGATTCTGCAAGGTACGAGTACAAATCTTTCTCTTCTAGATACAATTTAAATCGATTTAGTATGTTACTTAGTTTCTGGAAATTCTCATTAGTTATGAGTCCTTACTTTACTCTATATGAAGTTTTGAGCAAACCTTTAATTTAGTACTTCGATAGTTTTGAAAAATATATGTTGGATTTAATTGTTAGTGCTGATTTCGAATTTAAACTTTGATTTTAGCGAGTTTTAAAAATACCTGTTATTAACACTAAATAGCAACAAAAGAACTAATTAATTGTTATTATAATAACCGCACAACTTTGCAAACTCGACCGAATGCCCGTCACCGTTGATATGGAATGGAATGAATCATTATATACTCAACCACCAACTTCACTCAGTCGAGCTGCATGTGCAGACCTACCCCTATTGTAACTAACGAAGAGTTACAGTATACTTCTTGTATAAGCTCTTACTTAATCTACAGTGGTTTACCAATACATATATGTATCTCGTTGTAGGTTAACTTTGTTTTCAAAATTACGAATTTTCAAATAACTACGACATTAACGTAATTAATTAATTTTTCATTTCATTCTCGTAGTTAGGGGGGGGGGGGCTACGCTTAGTTTAAAGATTTTAAGAAAACTTTTAGTTAAAGCAGAATGTCTTATAAAAATAACAAAGTTTAATTAAGCGTTTCATTTAGGTTTTGTGGTTGAAGTAGGTAATTTAATTAAAGTTTCCTTTTGATTAAACTAAAAAAATTTTAAAAGTTTATTTCATTTGAACTCATAGGGTTTTGGTGGCCTATATTCAATAATGCATATATAATTTAAATGAAGTACCTGTTCGTCCGGCAATAGTTAAAGTGGTTTAAATTGTTGAGCTTCTGGAACAAATAAGCGAAGAATGAACACCGTGTAGTTGCTCAAGAACAGTTGACAACATTGCTGCTGTCGATTACTCGTCAATCTTTAAAATAAGACATTCCTTAAACGAAGTAACATAAGGACTAAAAGGTTTTAAAGTTCAGGTGACACCATAACCAGTGTTGCCATCATCTCAAATTTCTTAATGCTAGATTTCAAATTTTATAATGCTAGATCGTATGGGAGCTCAAAAAACAAAATGCTAGATTTTAAAATCCATATAAAACGTCCATATCGATGATTAAAAAACAAACATCTTAAAAAATGCAAAATAATATTTATTTTCACATACAAATACCTAACAAACATAGGTATAACAAAAAAAAAAACAAGAACAAAACAAAATTAATTCAAAAACAACAAAACCTAAAGCTTTATATTTAAATTATAGGTATTAATAGCACAATGTTTTTAAGTATAGGAACATGTTTTATAGTTAATTATTTAATTTTAAATCATTTAGACTTATCACATTCTTATTTATAGTTTTTAAAAATAAATTTCTTATCTATTTTTTAATTTTAGATAAATAATGAGTTATCCCAAAGTTCTTCATTTAAATAGTCTTCTTCGCCCTTAGGTTTTTCATACTTTGCTGAGGTTCCAACTTCATCTATAACAGTTCTTGAAAGCTCATAAGAAAAGCAGCATTTATCTTCCATTTTCAGCCCCTCGCGTATTTTGACAATGTTGTTCAATAGTTCTATTCTTATTTTATTACGAATTTTTGTTTTAATTATATTCGTTTGACTGAACAGGCGCGCAACCTCAGCGTTTGAAATGGGAAGTGAAAGTAGTCCAATCACAAACCGACCTAATTCCTTAAACATATTTTCCCAGCTGCATCTTTAAAAGTCAGTACCTGGATCCAAAATGTATTTGTGTTCTGTGTGCCTTCCCAAAGATGATGATTTTTATTTTTTTCCAAATATGATATAATCAAATCTATCTTTTGAACTCAATTTTGGCATTCAAGAATGCAAAACTTAAAAACAATAATGCCAGAAAAGCATTTAGCATTATTTTAAAATTTCATAATGCTTTCCTCTTCTCTATAATGCTAGATCTAGCATTAATAATGCCGTTATGGGAACACTGACCATAACTCTCTATTAGTATCAAATAGAGGGAACACATCCACTTTTGTTACTAAAAACCGAAAGGAAGTACCTACTTGAAATTACTATAACCAGTAATTAAGAAACTTTATAGATCATTAGAGATCATCCTCCAACCATAGGGTAATTAAATTCATAATCGAAACAAAAATAAAGAACTCCAGAAATTAGGTAACAATATAGATCATTTAGACTCGAATACATATCTGAACCGAAATGTTTAGACATATAGTTACAACTGAGTTAGACTAGACCGTGACTGGGACTGGGATTCTTTCAGGCCAATTCAAAAAATATGCTAAGATGAGTCACAACGAGCCAAAAGAAGCTTACTTACTTACTTAAGGTGGCGCTACAGTCCTGTGTGAACTAGGGCCTCACCCAACAAACTTCTCCATCTAGCTCGGTCCCTAGCTAGATGTCTCCAGTTTCGCGCTCCGAGTTGGGTGAGGTCACCTTCCACTTGTGCGCGCCACCTGATTCGCGGTCTTCCTCTACTGCGCTGTCCTGTGGGTGTGGATTCGAAGACTTTCCGGGCCGGAGCATTGGTTTTCATGCGCTCTACGTGACCTAGCCATCTTAGTCGTTGGACTTTTACCCTTCTGGCTAAGTCTACGTCGCTGTACAGCCAAAAGAAGCGCTTGGAGAAAATTCTGTGACGATATAGAACTATAGAACAATTAGTTTCACATCGTTTATTCTTAAAACGTTGAAGAGACTTTTAGATATTCATATCCGCAGTAAGAACTATAGAAAAAAAACACTCGAAGGGGCACAAAACAGGCAGTCAATATATCACGGTTCTAGAAATAGAACAATCCATTATAAACTGGACCATGTGTATGCTAAAACATTGACATATCAATAGTGGTACAGAGATTATCAACATCCAGAAGAACACCTCATGGAGGTTTACTCTCACCACTTCTCCATGAATCATGGTCATGAACGAAATCCTTACCAAACTCGAATGCAGTGGTGTCAAAACAGTTGCCTACGCTTATGACCAAGCTTTACCCGATCGAAGCAGTGTCTTCCAAGCCAAGGTGTTCGCAGTGACCATCGCTGCAAAACATGTCTTAATGATGGCACTGTCACGAGCTAATATCTGGATTTTCATTGATATCCAAGCAGCAATAAAATCGATTCACCAGTAATCAAATCAAAGCTTGTAAACTACTGTCTCCAAAAGCTAACGGTTCTTAGCTCTCAGCATAACATAAGACTCTGCTGGGTAACATGTCACTGTGATGTTCCTGGAAACACAACTCTGGACCAATCCCATATAGACTCGCATATAACACCCCATCTGTGAACTTAAACAGATCATTGGTAATAAAAAAACAATGAATGATGGGAAATCCTCAAAACCTGTACTACAGCCAGGAAATTATGGCCCAAATTCAACAAAAATAGATCCCGTTCGATTATGCACGTCTCTACGATTGCTTGTGATCATAATAACAGGTCACAACCTGTTGGGTTACCATAAGAAGAAAATGCGGCATACCACCAATGAAATGTGCAAAGGCTTCAATGACGAGACGAGGTAGAACGGGAAGATACAGCCTACTTGTTATGCCACAGCCCAGCACTATGCAACACTAGAAACAGGCTCTTAGGCAGGCACTTTTTCAATTATCTTGAAGAACTAGAAGACATTTCAGGTAACCAACTATTATTATTATAAGCTTTTTATTGCCTTAAGTTTGATATATACATTAATTGATACCTATTGCATTTAATTTTAATTTAGATTTTACTTAACATAAAATTACAACTAACATTACACACATATATACTTTTCAGTTAAAATTGAATTGCAATTAAAATATAATAAATTAAAGTTTAACAAATGAATTGAAATCAAAAAGTTTATTATGTCGGTCGAATATTGGCATAAGCCTCCCCCAGGGCTGCCCATGTATCTCTATTTTTGGCCTCGTTGTACCAATTTGTTGTTAAATGGGATAAATCGTCACTCCATCTTTTATTGGGTCGTCCTGCTGGTCTCTTGTTATCTGGTTTCCATTTCGTCGTCAGTTTTGTCCATCTTTGATCCGGAAGTCTAGATAAATGTCCTGCCCAACTCCACTTCAGTCTTCTTGTTCTATTTATGACGTCTATAATTCCAGTTCTTGTGCGAATATCTTCATTTCTAATCCTATCTCGCGGTCGTATGTTTAGAATGTTCCTTTCCATTTTGGTTTGGCATATTCTAAGCTGGTCAAGTGTTTTTGTATTCAAGCTCATTGTTTGTAGTCCATGAGTTAGAATCGGCAGAATAGCAGAGTCGAAGATATTTTTCCTTGTGTCTGCACTTTGGTCCAATTGTAAGATTTCTTTCAGGCTCCAGAATTGTCTCCAGCTGTTCGTGATGCGTCTGTTTATTTCTTTATTTTCTTGGTCTTTGAATGATTTTATTTGTCCCAAATATATATAATCTTCTACGTACGCGATTTTTTCTCTGTCCAAAGTTATATGATTTGTCATGACTTTAGTTTTTGATTTGTTTATTTGTAGTCCATAATTTCTGCACAAGCTAGTTAGTTCCGTCAACATTTTTTGAATATGTAAAGATTTTGTAGAAATAAGAACTATATCGTCTGCAAATCTTAAATTGTTAAGGACCTGTCCACATATCGTTATTCCATAGTTCTTCCAGTTAATTTTTTGAAAAATGTCTTCCAGGACAGCATTAAATAGAGGTGGTGAAAGTGGATCTCCTTGTCTGACTCCTCTTGTTATGTTAAATTTTCGTCCAATTTTCTCTGTTTTTATTCGTGCTGTGTTATTTTTGTATATGTTTTTAACTGTTTCTATTAAATCTGGGTTTATGTTTTGATTTCTTAGGGCTGACCATATCATTTCATGTTCAACGGAGTCAAAAGCTTTACTAAAGTCAATAAAAAGAAAATAAACAGGTTGTTTAAATTCGTTGCACTTTTCTATTAGCTGATTCATTTTCTGTAGGTGGTCTGTTGTGGAGAATCCTTCTCTAAATCCAGCCTGTTCTCTTGGTTGTTTGTTATTGAAACCAACTATTACCAACTATTACCCTTTATCAAAGCCTATTGATGGCTAGAACAATACAATCAAACAAACCTTGCTTATTCGAGAATGAGGCTAATTCGACTAGGTTGCAACTATGAATAATGGTTTCTTATTTCCGAAATGGGATATATTGATCTGGTCGACGTTCATTTTCAAGAAGCAACAAGACAATCGCAATTTAGCACGAAAATATTCCGGGCCTCGTTCTTTTTTCAAGAGCCGATCATATTTAGAAAGCAGGATACATATTATGTTGGACTCCAAATAGTATGGTTTTGTATCCATTCGTTATAAGAAATCTTTTTTTTCTTTGTCTACTTTATTTATACCAATTGATTCGTACTTAGTCAATTAAGGTCTTCTATCCTGCACCCATTTCTGGGCACTTTTAATAACGTAGAAATGTATACTTTTTTAGGCAAATAATCGCTATTTCTAATGGCAAACGTATTTCAAAGTTGAAGATTATTTTTATATTTTATTATTTAATTATTATCGTTCAAACGTTGTAACTCAGTTTTACTTTGTTTTTATATTTGTTCATTTTTTCTCTTAAATACCTAAAATATTTAGTAGAAGTATTCTTACAATTTAAAATTGTAGAACGCAAAAAAATACATAACGAACAAAAATTAACCTACACTTTTAACAACTCTTAGGCCTACTTAAAAAAATAATGTCTTATAATTTGCCCTTAAGAAACAAAAGTCTTTTAAAAAGTATAACATCACCCAAGTCATTTGCATTTTTTGTTCCTTAAAAGTTGAAACAGCCTGAACTGTATACATATATGTATACAATAATGTATATTATTATTATTATTATTAGAGGTACCTCTACATACAATCCGTCATGGAGAAAGTGTCACAAAATACACATTTGATGAAATGTCAACATCAGGGGGCAACATTAAACACTATGCTATCCTTAAAATTTGAATTTCTAAAAGATTATCTTTATGTACATAGGTACAGAGAAGGAATATTTATAAATGTATGTATGTATAATACAAATCAAAAATACATAAGCTCTTTATTTGCAACATGTATAACATCTTCCAGGCAATATTATTGTCAATTTAAACGTAAGTTTCTTTTGATTTATCCCTCATACTTTTATTCACAATTCCATGCCTACTCGTTATGCTGTGGTGTGTACATCATATACAACTTGGCACTTTTCTTCTTACATAAACAGAGATTATTTTCTATTCAACTTATAAATTGCTACTCATATATGTATACCTATGTAGTGTAGGTACATCCATCCTTCAGTCTTATCCTTCGTCTTTTACGCCTTCGCGCGCGTGTACCAAATAACAAAGTTCTATAAGGTAAATATTTGTATTAAACCCAAAAGAGACTGAAAGCTACAATTTGAATCGTAAAAGAAAACGTCTGCAAAAAGTTTTATGAACGAATGAAGTATTTTTTTTTCGTACAAGTATGTAATATATTTCAACCCCAAATTACCCTATAAAATTGAAAGCCACTCGAACACAGAGGACAATGAACAAAATATCTTTTCAATCATTTGAGAGTATTGTAATCAAATCAATTTAAAATTATTCCATGGAAAGCTTTGATAGATTTGTATATTTTATTAGCAATTATCCCAAATATTTTACTGACAATTAATTTCGCACTTGGATAAACAGTATACTTTTTTTTCCTACACATACATACATATATGTACATATGTTCCTCTATGAGTCCTTTTATACATTGGCAACAACATACACTTGTTGCTAAACTGTTTTCAATTTAACTGTAGGTAATGTGTAGTAGATCATTTTCCAGAGTGTTTCAATGGCTATAAGTTTAATTTAATGTAGATATATGTAAATTTGTTAAGCTACATACTCTACTCAACGCAATCGATTGGCTTAATAGTTTTAAAATAGCAAAAAAATAACAATGTAGTATTTTTGTACGGTATTCAAGGAAGCGTTTATCATGTCGAGCGACAAACCTACCCAATTTCTTTTTCACCACCTGCTAACCAATGGTCCGGAATTCATTTAAGAAGGCCTAAGTTAGATTTCTTGAGGTTCATAGTTTAATAGCTGGCTGCTAGAAGAAGTCTCGGCATCGTCTCGGTTCCGTCTCCTGACACCGAGACCTGGATTTGCCGTGTCGTCGGTCTTTTCCGATTTAAATTTTATGAATTAGTACGAAATTTCCTATTTTTCGGTCACAACCTACATTACTGTCGTCGTTCCGGATGTTATTTTTTATTTGGAGAATTTGAACTAGTTGGTGGGTCTGGTCGGGACTTGTGCCGTGTCCAGCCTTATATAGCTCCATAAAATAAATACAAAATACGTGTGAAAGATTTTGTCTCATTGTTTAATGACATTTGCATTTCCACGAGTTCAAGGGAAAAAGTAACTGACTTGCAAACCAGAATTAAGCCTTTGATTTTAAGTTATCCACCTAAATTAAGCTGCATTTAAAAATAGATGCTGTGTTGTTTGTCTCCATGTTTGTTGTATTATGTATTTTTTATGTTTATTTTTAAAAAAAAATAAAAACAATTATATTTTTGAGTACAGCCCGATGATGGAAAAAGAGTTCTGAAACGCGTAGCTTGTTTTATTTAATTTAATAAATTTGTTTGTAACATAAAGTTTTATTAAATTGTTAATTTTTTAAAGAAAAATATAATTGTTTTTATTTTTTAAAAAATAAACATAAAAAATACATGCATTTAAAAAGCAGGGATTACCTATTAAATCATCTTTATTATATATGTCATATAGGTTCGACACCCCTGCCTAAACCTACATTATATAAACATACTTATAATCATACATTTGTATTATGTTATCTTTTATGACAACTCAATAAAAGTACACTTCAGTCTTCACTTAATCATTGACCACTTGACATGGTGTCAGAAGTGGCTTAAACTTTTATATTAATAGAAAAGTTTATATTAAGTTCCGCATCAATTGTTAATACGAAAAAAAAAAAAAAAAAAAAAAAAAAAAATCGTTAACAATAAATAAATTAAAAATAAATATATTAAGAATGCCTCCTAAAGATGATCCACAATCTGAAACTCTGAGTGCAGCTAATTACGTGAAGCCACCAAAGCCACTCCAAATAACCGGTGGAAACCTTTCATCGGCATGGAAAAATTGGATCCAGCTTTATAAATGGTTCGAGATAGCTGCACAACTAAACAAAAAACCAGAGGAAATCCAAGTGGCAACATTTATGTCATGTATAGGAGCAGATGCAGCAAACATCTATAATTCTTTTTCCTTCACAGAAGCCGAGACTGATAAAGTATCTTCCATAATTAATAAGTTTAACGAGTATTTTTCTCCTAGGGTAAGCTTAACATTTGAAAGGTACACCTTTAATACTCTAACTCAACGCGAAGGAGAAAGTTTCGAAGAATTCTTAACAAAAATTAAAAATCAATCAAAAAAATGTGCATTTGAAAATCTTGAAGACTCATTATTGCGGGACAAAATAGTAACGGGTATAAGAAATGATAGTCTGCGTGAAAAATTATTAGCAGAAGATGACATCAAACTAGATCAGGCTATAAAGGTATGCAGAGCAAGCGAGATAGCTTCCCAGCAATTGCGCGATTTACATAAGCCCGAAACAGCAGCAGTTGATGCAATAAAAAAATATAACCCACATTATTACAAAAAATCACCAAAAGCCAAATCTTCATTCACCTACACATGCAGAAATTGTGGGACAGAGCATGAAAAAAATAAATGCCCAGCATACAAACAAAAATGCCAACACTGTAAAAGAACTGGCCATTTTACCGATCTATGCTTTCAGCGAAGAAAAAAATTCGATAAGAAGAAAAAAGTATACACCCTACAAGAAGGCACACAACCTGTTAGCGAAAGTGACAATACTAGTGACGATTCAAGCGGTTTGTTCGTTCTAGCTCTCACAAAATCAGAAACAAATAAGGATGAGACAAAAAATTGGTACGAAGAAATAAAAATCGAGGAAAAAACAATCAAAGTTAAACTCGACACCGCCGCGCAGTGCAACGTGCTTCCAGTCAGTCTGATAAAGAAATCAAATTTACAAAAAATAAAACCAACAAAACAAAAGATTATAGCTTTCGGTGGAACAGAAATCGACGTGCGCGGTGAACTAAGCCTAGATTGTGTTGTGCGCAATAAAAATCGAAAAATAAAGTTCTTGATTGTGAAAGATTTTCCAGATTTTGAGCCAATATTAGGCAAAGATGACTGTGAAAAGTGTTCTCTAGTGCTGCGTGTGCAAGAAATAAACTTGGATAACGAGATTTTCCAAGGACTTGGAAAGGTCAAAGATTTTGTCTATGATATTGACCTAATCGACAATCCAAAGTTTGAACATTATGCGCCAAGAAAAATTCCTCATTCCATTCGAGATGATGTCAAAAAAGAAATTGACAATATGCTCAGACTCGGTGTTCTAATCAAAACGGACGGATTTCCCCCTGCAGTTTCACCGATGGTAGTGGTAAGAAAGAAGGACAAAATTAGGGTATGTATCGATCCCACAGACGTTAATAAAAATATACGTAGGCGTTATCATCCTTTACTAACCATTGAACAAATAACTGCAAATATTAAAGGATCTAAGTTCTTTACACTATTAGATTGTACGAGGGGCTTTTGGCAAATCGAGGTATCAAAGAGAACACAGCAATACCTCACGATGTCAACTCCTTGGGGACTATTTTCATTTACACGAATACCGTTTGGACTTGCGTGCGCACCAGAAGTCTACCAGAGCTACATGCAAACAATTCTCGAAGGATGCCAAAACACTGATGTCGCTATTGATGACATATTGATCCATGCGAAAACTCAAGAGGAACTGCAGCAACTCACAGGTAAAGTCATCAAAGTACTTTCTAATGCTGGCCTAAAACTCAATAGGGATAAATGCGTTTTTGACGCTACTAAAATAAAATATCTTGGCCATATACTAACGTCAACAGGTGTTCGTGCTGATCCTGAAAAAACGATCGCCATAGAGCAACTAAAGGTACCGACAAATAAAACTGAACTCCAAAGAATTCTAGGTATGGCTACATATCTTTCGAAATTCATCACAAATTTATCTGAAATCACCCATCCGTTACGAGAACTTCTAAAAAAGGAAGTTTCATGGTTCTGGTCTAAAAATCAACAAGAGTCATTTGAAGCTCTCAAAAAATCATTTTCTTCAACTCCATTGCTCCGATATTACGATTCCAACCTTGACGTGAAGCTGCAAGTGGACGCTAGCCAACACAGCCTTGGAGCAGCCCTCCTTCAAAACGATCAACCGATAGCCTACGCTTCCCGAGCGCTAACGAACACTCAAAAAGGCTATGCTCAGATTGAAAAGGAGGCCACAGCGATACGTTTTGCTTGCGAAAAGTTCCACGAGTATGTATACGGACAAAATCTTACCATCGAGACCGACCATAAGCCGTTGGAAACGATCTTCAAAAAACCACTGTGCTCAGCTTCACCACGGCTTCAAAAAATACTCCTTTACGTGCTTCCGTACGCACCAAAAGTAATTTACCGAAAAGGGACCGAGATAAAACTTGCCGATACACTCAGCAGAAACTGCAACAATGAAATTAATAAAACGCCAGACGACAACATACAAATACATGCTTTAACAGAACTTACCTTAATTACAAAAGAAAAATTAAAATTAGAAATATCAAACGACAATGAACTTCTACTTATTAAAAAATTTATATTACAGGGTTGGCCGGAAAAAATCACCGACCTACCACCCCTGATAAGAAATTATTGGAATTTCCGGGAAGAGTTAACCTATGAAGACGAAATCATTTACAAAGCTGCTAAAATTGTTATTCCTAAAACACTCCAACTTGAAACCCTCACACTAATTCACAAAGGCCATTTCGGAATACAAAGATGCCTACATCGTGCACGAGCAACAGTTTTTTGGTTGGGAATGCACAGCGACATCAAAAATTTTGTAGAGCGGTGCAGCATATGTCAATCCTACCAGCCATCTAAACCCAAGGAACCACTAATTATAAAAACCATTCCCACTCTCCCATGGGAAATAGTAGCAATCGATATTTTTCATTTCCATAATAATGAATTTTTATTAATTGCAGATAGCTACTCCGGTTTTTTCGACTACACAGAACTCAAACAAACAACATCAACTGAGGTTATTAAGGCTCTGAAGGTCTGTTTTGCAACCCATGGCATCCCATCGGTCCTGGAATCAGACAACGGGCCACAATTCGCTTCAAGAGAATTCGCTAACTTTGCTAAAGATTGGGACATCCACACGAAAACATCAAGTCCCTACTATCCCCGATCCAACGGACTGGCCGAACGATACGTGCAGACAGCGAAGTCAATGCTAAAAAAATGCTTCAAAGACCAATCAGATCCTTATATTGCGCTCCTGAATTATCGAAATTCACCACGAAATGAGGTTCTGCAATCACCAAACCAACGACTCATGAGCAGACTCACAAGAACAACTTTACCAGTTTCCCCTGAACTACTTAAGCCAAAGATTATACCGGACGTACACGAAAACATCACCAAAATGCGACAAAACTACAAATCAAACTACGACAACAGCGCAACTCCATCAAAACCCTTTCACGCTGGAGATAGGGTACGTATCCAACGAAACCATCGAGATTGGATAACTGGAGTCGTCGAAGAGTCACCAAAACATGGACCAAGGTCGCTTGTAATACGAACAGATGATGGCAAACTTCTACGACGAAACACAATCCACATTCAGCCTACTAAATCGATCATCCAGGCACCAAAGTCAGTAACAGCAAATATACCACCTTCAAATTCAGACTCTTTGAAACACACCAACAACCGTAGCAAAATACCAAACACGCCAGATCCGACTACATCAACACAAATAAACAAATCACCAGATTCAACCAATTCCCCAGCTAAGACGACAAGATACGGACGTGTCTTAAGACAACCCGATCGCTACACATCTACAAGCTTTAAATAATTTTTATTACAAAGCATTTCATAACATTATTAATTTACTTTTTTTGAATTTCCTTAACTATAAAATCACTTACTAATGTTTATATCATATTGAATTTAAATAGTTTTGCTGAATTAAATATTAACTTTAAATTCTATAAAAGGGAAGATGTCATATAGGTTCGACACCCCTGCCTAAACCTACATTATATAAACATACTTATAATCATACATTTGTATTATGTTATCTTTTATGACAACTCAATAAAAGTACACTTCAGTCTTCACTTAATCATTGACCACTTGACAGATACCGTGCTAATAAGCATCACGCCACCGCGGCTGGTTGATTGAGGTCCTCCCAATGCAAGCTTTATGTTTACCAATTAGGCAACGGCCTAGTCACTGATAAAGCATCGGTTCCCATTTGTTAGTGACGAAGGTTGAGCTTCAGCTCATCTTCAACTCAATAAAAAATAAAAAGTCAGCAGGTGTCGATAGTATATCCAACGTTGTACTAAGACATTTACCGATGGAGGCAATTGACATTTACACCACACTCTTCAATAATGCACGGATAACGGAATAATGCATATTATCCAGTGCATGGGAAGACCGCTGTGGTTCATCCTCTCCCGAAAAAGGGAAAGGACAACTCCAACCCGTCAAATCTTCGGTCGATAAGTCTTCTTCCGAGCATCAGCAAAGTTTTCGAAAAAATCATTAATAGGGCTCTGACTAAGTGGGCTGCGGACAACAAAATAATTCCGGATAAACAGTTCGGGTTCAAGGCGGGTCATGACACAATTCATGCTGCGTCTAAACTCGTTTCTGACATCCAATGGAACAAATCAAAACAACAATGCACAGGTGCTATTCTGGTTGATTTGGAAAAGGCCTTTGACACCGTATGGTTAGAGGGTCTTTACCTAAAACTGAGCAGGCTCGGCATAAGCAAGCCATTGTTGTATATACTGTATGATATGCTTAACGGTAGAAAGTTTGTTGTCAAAAGTGGCAATGTAACTTCTACCACAACATTCTTAATTAAAAATGGTCTTCAACAGGGAGCGGTGAATTCGCCGATTCTCTTCAGCATTTACACCAGCGATCTGATAGGTAGTCTTACAAAGGCAATTGCGTACGCCGACGATCTAATTGCGTACAGAACGGCCCGAAAGGTTGAGGTTATTAGAATTCTCTTGCAGCGTGATTTCGACAAGATTCAGCGATATTGCGACGACTGGAAACTGAAAATAAATGTCCAGAAGTCGGAGACAATTCTGTTCCGGACTCCGTTGGCTAGGGCCACGAGGGATACGTGCAAGAATTGGCGCAAGATGGTTATCGTTGATCTTCACGGGCAGCCATTAGCGAGCAAAAGTGTAGTGAAGTACCTCGGTATCTGGTTAGATCAGTATTTGTATTTCGACAGACATATAAATGCTGCTCTGACCAGGGCCCGAGGAGCCTTCGCTCTGACGAAACGGCTGTTTTTTAGCAGTCGGCTTGACCCCAGAGTGAAGGTAATTTGCTACATGGCCCTCAAACGGCCGATGATCGTTTATGGTTGTCCTGTGTGGTTCAACGTTGCCCCTTCCCAGATGGAGAAGTTTCGGGTGTTCGAGCGGCAGTGTTTACGACGCTGTACCGGCTTATATCGAACAGCCGAATCTTCTTTCGTGCATTACTATTCCAACGAGGTCCTATACAACAGGGCTCAAATCAACAGAATTGACAATTTCGTGATAAAACTCGTTCGAGGTCACATTGCAAGAGCTATGTCTTCGACCAACAATTTAATTTTCGGGGCGTTCTATCCGAACGACGAGTATTTCGAAAGTGCACGCTTGAGCGGCTTCATTCCACCAGAGGCATTCCTCTTTTTAGATAGATGCGGTCTGATACAGGATAGATTGGCAGTTCCGTTAATCTACCACGTCAGACGACGAACCGTGGATAGGCGACTCCTGTACAATCGGGACGTCATGGCACACGACGGAGCAGAGCTCCTTCGGTTCAGTAGGGCTGTGTCCGAACGGGACCGAACTGATAGGGTGAAGCAGGAGAGCCAGTTTTGGTGGCTTCAATCGGCACTTGATAGTGAGTATTCGGGATGGGGTTTTAAGCCTTGGCCGGCTTACATACTTGTTTTATAGTTTTAGGGTTTAGTTTTAAGTAGAATAGGCATGGTGGCACAAAAAAAAAACATACAAAAAAAATACAAAAAATACAAAAAAGAAAAATACAAAAAAAAAAGAAAAAATTAAAAAAAAAATCAAGGAATAATCAAAAAAATAAAAATAAAAAAAAAGACAAAATATGAAAAACAAAAAACGTTAGATAGTTAGATTTGCTGCTGTGGTTGTTCTAGTTTTAAGTAGTTTATAGGTAGAATAGGTAGTTTTAGTTAGCTTTAAGTTTTATATTAAGGACCTTATTTTAAGTAGTTTTTAAGTAAAAGGCATTAGTATTAAGTATTATAGTTTAACTTAGAGTGTCCGTATGGGACCAGTAAGTTAGTTGTAAGTTATGGATAATTAGGCTAGTTTTATGAATTTTTGTCTAGCTTTAAGATAGTCTTAAGAATGAATTAATAAAAATGAATTTGAAGAAGAGCATCGGTTCCCATCGATCACCGAAATCAAGCATCAGTGAGCGTGGTTAGTACTCAGATGGGGGACCGTCTCGAAACCTACCGCGTGCTGTTGTCATGTGTTCTTTCTTTCTGTTGTTCTTTCTCTTCTGTCCTTCTGTCTTGTATTAATGTCTTGTGTTGTTATCACCTTATATAGTCTAGTCGCTCAAGGTGCTGTGTTCTCTACTCTGTACATTTATGTGCTGAGTAGTGTGTAATGTAATGTAATGTAATGTTTACCAATTGCAATGACAGACTAGTATTTTTATTAGTTCGCACAAGTTTTGTTGTTGTAAATTCGGGTTCTTTCTGTGTTTTTTTAACTTTTAAACACAATGTAAGTCAATATTTGTTTATTGGCAAAGCCAATATAGGAGGCGGGGTTATTATTCAAAAGAGTAACTTTAATAGTCAAATTTGAATTGAATTCTTTGAAATAATTCCATGACGTTTTTTTTCAATTAAATTTACCCAGAAAACATAATCTATATATATAAAAATCAATGCCACTTTTCGTTGTAATGTTATAACTCAACAATGCCTTTACCGATTTGGCTAATTTTGGTCTTGAATTATTCGTGGAAGTCCAGAGAATGTTTGTACGTAGAGAAAATTAAAAAAAAATCTTGAAAAAGTGTAAAATTAACATCTTTCTATACTCTCATATACAAATAATTTGTACTAATACTTAAAAGCCAATTTGAACCTTTGGCAAAACAATCGAAGACAAAAAAAGTGACGTCAGTTCTGTCAAACAAATTTAATGTCATCATATGTCATTTCATTTTATCAGCGATAATTATTGCTTTGTTGTGTTTATATTTTCCAAAATATTGTTGTTGAGTGAAGGTAAAATGCCACGAACAAGACGACCAAACATAGGCCGGCGAAAGCTAATGCATCGCAGCGTGAACGTACTGCACAGAATAGATCTGTTGACCTTGTACCTGAACTTAATCTTGCACGGCGATCACGAATACGTCGTGCTGTTTTGGATGAAAGGCTGCGTGCTGCTTTTAATTACAATAGTCGGATTGATTATAGTATGTACGGATACATTGGAATGATGGACGCAATATGCCCACATTGTGATGCGGCTAACTTTCCAGGTGAAACGCCCGGAATGCGTTGTGCTAATGGTAAAGTGAGATTGCCAACATTAGAAACTCCACCCAAACCATTGTATTCATTTATTTTTTGGACATCTTAAATGTCGAAGCAGTTTTTGAGTAATGTTCAACAATACAGTTCGGCATTTCAAATTACTTCTTTTGGTGCTACTAAAATTATTAGAGATAATTTTATGCCGACTTTTAAGGTAAATACCTCAACAGGATTGTCCCATATTTATATCAATCTGAATCATAAAGTCTTAAAAATTCTTATTCAACATCTACCTAAAATTGCATACATGTTACAGATTCAGGGCCAGATTTATCATCAAGCTGGTTCGTTATTGCCATACCCCGACGCTGATCATCAATATTTGCAAATTTATTGTATTGGCGATGAAAATCGTGAATTGGATCAACGTTGTGCAATTGCTTTAAATACAAGACGAGAAATTATTCGTAAGCTACAAAGGTTTTTCCATCAGCATAACGCATTAGTTCCATTGTTTAAAATTGCTCTTGATCGTATGCCATCTGATAATCACAAAATTGTAATAGCACCAAATTGAAAATTCAACAAAAACATGTATATGACACAATCATGCAAGCCGTTTCCAATAATGCAGGTGGATTATATTTTTTGGATGCATCTGGTGGTACAGGCAAAATTTTCGTTGTATCATTGATTTTAGCGACCATTCGATCGGAACAGAAAATTGCATTGGCACTTGCATCTTCGGGAATTGCTGCTACATTATTAGAAGGTGGTCGGACCGCACACTCTGCATTAAAATTGCCATTGAATGTCCAACTTGCAATATTTCGAGAAATTCTGCTATGGTAAAAGTTCTGCGATTAACGTCAATTATTTTATGGAATGAGTGCACAATGGCGAATACAAAATCAATAGAAGCATTTAATCGAACAATGCAAGATTTACGCGGTAATCAACAGCTTTTTGGTGGTGCTCTGATATTGCTGTCAGGGGACTTTCGTCAAACATTGCCTGTCATTCCTCGATCAACTCCTGCTGATGAAATAAACGCCTATTTGAAGTCATCAGTTCTTTGGAGATATGTACAAAAAATTGACACTGAACATTAATATGCATATTCACCTACATAATGATGCAACTGCACATGAGTTTTCAAAACAACCGTTAGAAATTGGTGATGGTAAAATACCAATCGACAGTACCAACGGATTGACCATTTTACCAAACAATTTTTGTACAATTGCGCAATCTATAGATGAGTTGATTGAATGTGTTTTTCCGAATATTCTTAAGAATTACAGAAATCATGATTGGTTGAGAGAACGCGCCATTTAAGCACCGAAGAACATTCGTATCAATGCCATTTATTTTCAAATTCAAGCGAAACTGTCAGCTGTATTGAATTGGAACCGGCTGGTATACCACCGCATTGCTTGAATCTGAAAATTGGTTCTTTGATTATATTATTGCGAAATATTAATCCACCAAAACTGTGTAATGGTACCAGAGTTATTGCCAAATTTGATTGAAGCTACAATCTTAACTGGTAAATCAAAAGGAGAAGTGTGTTTGATACCGCGTATCCCTATGATTCCAACTGATATGCCATTTGAATTCAAAAGATTACAATATCCTGTGCGTTTATCATTTGTGATGTCCATAAATAAGGCCCAAGGGCAAAGACTTCACGTTTGTGGTGTCAATTTGGAGGAATCATGTTTTCCCATGGCCAACTGTTTATTTATTCGTGCTCAAAATGGAAAAACAAAAAATATTGTTTATCCAACTGTTTTAGACTAACCCATATAGACCCACCATAGTAAGAGTACCCAATTCTTTTTTATTTTTTTAGTTTTTACTCTTTGCTGATAAATATAATATAAACAATATATCGTTTGGGTCATTTGGACTTTTAAATAGCTAGCAATTTAAAATATTTTTTTTGTTGGAATAAATGCATTAAATAATCATTTTTTTTTTCATTACTATGCCTACGTAGCGAAGCACGTACCGGGCCGCTAGTAACATATACAAATATATTCCTCTTTAAATTAATAATGCAGTCTAAACTAAATTGTATGCAAGTCCGACCCTGATTTAAAACTAGTTATTTTAAAATAATTGATTTTTGAATATGTTTAATAAAAATAAATTAGGTGACGCAACAGCTCATAGACAGCTTAGTGCCTTACTACCCTTGACCATTCCTGTATGAGAGCCATTTCAGAATTGGAGGAGACCTACAGTTTTTATGCCGAAGACAAATGGGTACTGAAAGCACTTTTCATGCCAAGAATTTTACTCTTAGAGTCAATTCTATCAGAAAATGGGTACTACTTGTATATTTGCTATTTATTTTAATTTTGAATTTCCATTTATTATAGCAAATAGCTGACTGCGAATTTTTTCGAAACTTTATGACATACATAGGTAGTTTTTTGTAATCCGAATTTATCTTGGAATAATTATTGAATTAAGTGAAACAAGAGCGACCTGTTCTCACTTATTTATTATTAACATGTTTTAAGGTTAAGTAGTTATCTATTAGAATTCATAAGAGTTAACTTTTTAATCGCCAATTCGGTCTGTTGAAACAGAATCACCACCATTTTAAGCATCCTATAGATGATTGTAGAAACATTTTTCATCTCCGGTATCAGAAAGGAATTCACAAAAAGCTCTTCGTTGCCATAGCTTTTATTTAGCTCACTCTGGTTTAACAAATTCAGTTCGTTAGGAGCTTTCTTCAAATCCGGTACTCTTTCAGTATTTCATTTCGTCCTTCGGGCGCGGTTTACTTCTTTTTCAAGCAAAAAACTATACAAAAAAATAAATACTTCTATAGTCTACCTACCTAACCAACCACATACGTGAATTTTAAATTTATTCATATTTGCTGCTTTAGTATGCTCGGTCATAAATCAACCAAATGTCAGAGATATATTCGTGAAACATACTTAATTCCGATATCATCAACCCTTTCGCGGTATGGATGAATTTCGCTACGCAAACACCTTTTACTTCAGAAGAAACCCCCTTCTCCCGTAAAAATTGAATGGATACACGCAATGCAGCATTCCTCTGCAGATAAAATCCCGTGTTTCGTTTTTTTGTGCTCCTTAAATCCCTGCGTTGTGTAAAAATAAGTAGATACCATTGTTGTTGTTTTTGTGTGGTGTTTAGTGTTTTCACGCAGGGTATACAAATATACAATGTGGGTGTTGTTTCAAGTGGTCACCTTTAATTTTTTAATTGATGTTTTTTAAAGTTGCTGCTACAAATTCATTTTTTTTCTTCTAAAAGTGCGAATTAATTCACGACATAACTCGGTATCCTAGAACGCTGATTCCAGCTAGTTTGTAAAATTGTGGCTTTTAAGTCGTTAATTATCCCCTAACGCGCGTACAGGTGTGTGTCTGGTTTTTGTTCGTCTTCTTATAGGCTCGAGGGTGGCACGTGTTTCTAGATAACTTTCCGGATATAAAAAAAAATTAAAGAACCTTATGATATTTTGAAATGACGTGATTTTTAGCGGAAACATAAGATTCTTACTTCGTCGTATATCATACGTAGGTGGATGATTATTATATAGCCCATGGGTGATAAGGTGTGAGCTGAAATTTCGTATATAAATGAGTCACTACAACACTTCAAGGCAGGACATTGTGGTCTATATGTCGTCGTTTTTCATCCTGTAGAGCACTTTAAGTACACATTCGGGATTGTGTTATTTTCTCCTTTTTTTGTTTTAATTGCTTTCCTTGCTTTTGTTTGAATAGCTTGATTTCAGTTTGATTTTCATCTTATTTTGTGTGCTACATTCTGCTTTTGTGTGTCTATACACCTACACATAAATCTTCTTGATGGCGTTGTGTGATGAAACTTAAATAGGACAAAATGTAAAAAGAAAACAAGATTGTGTGTCTGAAGAGAAATAAAAGTAAATTGACACAAAGAATGATGAACGTGATATACCATCAACTCGTAACATTATGATATGAAGGATGTTATAACTTTAACTTTAATTTCAATGTCATCCCCTTTAACTCCACCTGACAACAGTGTGAATTAATCAAAAGCTTATATAAATATATATTTAAGTCTGTATATAATCTAAATAGATAGACAAGTAAACGTTCGCGCCCAAAAAACTGATTTATAAGCTTGACGTGCCTTCCTATTAAGACAAATACGAAAAACTAAAAATTAGGTATGAAACTACCTTAATCCACAGCGATTCTATCTATGAGATGATGTTCGGCTCAGGTTAACACAATTAGAGCTCACCCAGCTAGAGTGTGAAATTGAATGCACACACAACGAAGGACAATTAATTTAAAAAAAAAAAAAAAAAAAAAACTCTCACAGAATAAATAAACTCAATTTATTTTCTATTTTTTGTCTTCGAAACGTTTAATAGTACTTTCAACGTATAAGCATATAACAATTAAAATGAACGCTGCACAGAGTGGAGGACATGCAGGATCTTCCATAGGGAAAAAGGGCTCCCAAATGGAGGTAAATTATGTGTTTTTCTTTCAACCAACTTATGGTAGGTAGTATTCTGTTAAGAGCCCTAACGATTGTTAAAGAGATTTTTTTAACCTGGAGACGACATAAATTAAAAGCGCA
Organism: Eupeodes latifasciatus; assembly: GCA_920104205.1. NCBI lineage: Eukaryota > Metazoa > Arthropoda > Insecta > Diptera > Syrphidae > Eupeodes > Eupeodes latifasciatus. The sequence goes on along the minus strand of OV049926.1, from coordinate 91,364,489 downwards.
AAGTGTATTCGTTTTAATTTTGAGAAAACGTTCAGTAAAATTGTTGTTTTTTTTATATTGGTAACTTTTTCAGCCCTACGATAAGGAAGCCTTTGCTTAAGCATGGGTATTTTAATATTACGAAAATTGCTTTGAATTCAATTCAAATTTCCTTAAATATAATACTCTGGACAACTTTTAGATAATAGCAAAATTTAAATCTGTTAAGTAGGTAATTGGTTTTGAAACGTTTTTAGTATGATAACAGAACCTTGGTTTAGGTTAGTTTTTTGAAGTCGCGTGAGTGTTAGGTGACCCGCTTTTTATTTTTAAAATGTCAATGTTTAGACATTTTCTGAAACAATTTTGTGCAATAAACGAAGCAATTAGCACTTATCATTTTCTTTTAAACATAAAATTCACAACATAATTTGTAAGAAATGTATACATTTAGGTATTATCTATCGGAAATAGTTAATGGTGTTAAAAAGTTTTTAAAAAATTTGTAAATATAATATTAAAAAGCTTCTTCAACAAATTAGTACATACAGAAGAACAAAAAGTACAAAACGTGTATACGCGATTTTTTTTTTTATTAAAAACTTATGCTTTTCACAGTAATGCTTACTCCCTTTCTTTGAAGAATATTGAAACCAAAACTGCTGAAAGGCATTTAAGTATTTAATTTCTCATTCCGGTATCAAGTTGTCACAATGATCTGTGTATCAAAGAAAGTTTGTCTTTAAAATGTATTTTTATTTTGAATATGTAGTTATTATTTTTGTTAAAAAATGTTTCATCCCTCCTCAAATCTATTTTGAAGTTGATCTGTCTGCTCTCTGCTGAAATAAATATGGAATGAATTTTATGAAAACGAATTCTTATAGTTTCATCCTCACTCAAATCTATTTAGAAGTTGATTTGTCAGCCGAAATAAATGTATAAATGAGTTTTATTAAAAAAAAAAATGTATGAGTTTGAAAATTATGTTTATATTTGTAAATACGATTACGCGTTCATTTTTACAGTTCTCATTTTATAGTCTCATGGATGTATATAGTTTTTAGTTTAGGAAAAACTTCAAATAAGAAATTATTTTTACTCTATAATTTAGTGAAGTTATTTGAATTTTCGTTTTGTATACATTTGCTTACCATTTTATTAATTTTTCCCAAATTAATTGACCTATATCTTTTTATTCCAGGAAAATTAGACATTAATTTCAAAAAAAATTACCAAAAAGTTGAAATAGCTTCATTTATACGTCCTTAACACTCCCCCAAAAAAATCTTCACGAGTATGGTATGCAGGGTATCCCTTAAAGAATGATGCAAACTGAATATGGTGATAGGTCAGGTCATGTACTTTTAGAAATTGGTAACTTTCGGGTAACGGCTGTTTGAATGAAATTTTAAGAAAATTATACTTTTCGTTGGTTTTTCACTCTCCCTGTTCAGAAATAATTCTTCTTTTCAATGTTATTGGCATGACAGGACAAATAATTTTTAGTAAACATTGCCATTTCGCTTAATATTAATTGATACTTTGAGATTTAATTTGCACTTCAATCCTTAAATTGTAAAATAATTGAGTGTCATTGTGTTGGTTGTTTATCCCAAAAATGTTCTTTGTTCTTTAACTTTCTAAAAATGTATTAATTTTACAACACACAAGCTCAAATCGAAAGTAATACCTTTATAAACCTTTATGGCATGAAATAACTTGAAAGTCAGTATCTTCTTTTATTCTCAAGATATAATTTTTAGTGCTCTTTAATATTTTTTGTTTCAGGTTTTTATTTTTCTCTCAACTATTTTTTTTTTATAAAATGAAGAGAGTTTGACGTCAAGGGTTGCTTTCGTTACCTTAAGATACTTAAGGTCAGAACAGTTCTAAATTATTTTCTTGCAGGTTTTCCTTTTTTTTAATACTTTGTGCAAATCACTTTGAAGTAATTTCTCTCATTTCTTCTCGAGATATTCGAGTACAAAATTATTTTTTACGATTTTTTTTTGACAATTGACAGTTGGATTTTATAAAAATCATTACATTACATTAGTAACAATATTTTGCAAAAGTAGTTTTGAAGGTATCAATATAATTTATTCCCGAGATATTTGAGACAAAATTTAATTTTTACCAATTAAATTTTTGTAAAAAATTTACTAGATATTTAAAACTCTATTTTTCATTGGGTCTTACCAATTAACAAATTGAGAGTGCAATTTGAAATTTGATAGAATTAATATATATCAAAAATAATAAACCATAAATGTTCACAAATAATAAACCATAAATGTTCAACTTTCGATTCCATTTGCAATACAAATATATGGCCCACAGAGACTTTGGTCAAAGAATTTACACAAAGTCAAAAAGGAGGTGTTTCTTTGAGAACCAGGTCAAACAAATTAACAGGCTTGCCCTAGCCCTCTTCTACCAAAACGTAAGGGGACTTCGTAGTAAGGCTGCTGACATTTTTTTAACTCCCTATCATTCCCACAAGACGTATTCGTTTTGACAGAAACTTGGCTTAATTCAAGCTTTTCCGACACAGAACTTTTCAGTTAAGAGTTCGAAGTTTACAGAAACCGTCGTCTTGTTGGTAATGCAAAGGATTGAGGTGCGGAGGTGTTCTTATAGCGGTAAAAAACACACATTTCTCTTTTTGTGTATCTTTTCCGTTTGAACTGTCAATTGAACTGGTATGTGTAAAGTTAATGGTACAGACTAAGACTACTTTCATTTTAAACTTTTATATTCCTCCAAAAAGTTTAGTGTCTGTTTATAGCGAACTCTCCTTGGCATTAGAATTTCTTATCAGTTTGTCCTGCTCTGACACCAATATTTTACTTATAGGTGATTTTAATTTACCACACATTGACTGGATTCCATCGGAAGACGAATCTTGCCTTGAAGCCTACTTACAGCAAACAAGCTGTATTAAAAACTCAAAAAATCGAATTCTCGATTTAGTCTTTTCTTCTGATGCTATTAGCACTCTTGTTCTAGAATCTAGATAAAGAATTACTAATATTGATAAAATCACCCGCCCTTGCACATTTTTCTTGACTTAAGTATTACTGAACACAGTAATTCCTTTGATTTCTTATATAATTTTGACTTCAGAAGAGCTAATTTCCAGTTGTTCTCTGAAGATTTAACCAATTCTGGAATTGCTGATACTTTAGCATTTTCTAATATTGACGAAGCAGTTTCAAATTTTTATAAGTTCCTTAATAATTGTTTGGAAAAAAATCTAAATTTAAAGAAATCAAGAAATACAAACAATTTTAGCCCCCCTTGGTTCACAAAAGAATTGCGTTAACTGCGTAACAAAAGAAATAAGCCATGGAAAACTTACCTCAAAACTGTGTCTCCAATCAACTTCTATTTTGATGTTGAACACTTTAATGAATTCAAGTCTCTTTCTATTTTTTTATATGCTAGTTATGTTAATGATATCGATATGGGCACCTCTTTTAAAGAGAATCCATACAAATTTTGGAAACTTGTAAACTTAAAAAAAAAATCAGATGGCTTTCCAGTCAATTTCACTTACAAGAACCTTTCATTAGATAAAATTGTTGATATCTGTAACTTTCGCAACAAATTTCCGTGAGTCATTTGTTAATAGCCCTGAAGAAGTTGATGAAGTACCTATATTTTCCATAATCTTCACAAATCTTCACAAATTTCCCAGTATATGGAAGAAGTCATTTCTAACACCAATTTTCAAGAGAGGAAACAAGGCGGATATAATTCCAGAAATGGTTAAATCTTCAGACAACAACTGGAAATTAGCTCTTCTGAAATCAAAATTATATAAGCAATCAAAGGAATGACTGTGTTCAGTAAGGTGATATTTATCAATATTAGTAATTCCTGATCTAGATTCTAGAACAAGAGTACTAATAGCGTCAGAAGAAAACACTAAATCGAGAATTCGATTTTTTGAGTTTTTAATACAGCATGTTTGCTGTAAGTCAGTAAGAAGGACTTTAAAATTAAATTAAAATCACCTAGAAGTAAAATATTGGTGTCAGAGCTTCCAATATATGGAAGAAGTCATTTCTAACACCAATTTTCAAGAAAGGTGACAAGGCGGTTATAATAAAATACTGGCCCATTGCAAAGCTTTCTTGCATTCCTTAATTGTTTGAACAAGTTGTTTGTGAAAGTGTAAAATTTTTTAGTAAAAATCTCATTTGCGAACAGCAACATGGATTTGTGAAAAAAAGATCAACCATTACAAATCTCCTCACATTCTCAAACATATGTTCAAACGCTTAGAACAAAGTTATGAATTGACTGTGTATACACTGAATTTTCTAAGGGTTTTGACCAACTTAGCCACGGAATTATTTTATTGAAACTCAAAGCTCTTGATTTTCCACCATTTTTCTTAGCTTGGATCAAATCATGCCTTGAAAACAGAGCATAGCTATAAGGTAAAATTTAGAAATTGTCATTCAGAACCTGATGTTACGCAGGGAAGCCATCTTGGCCCCTTTCTGCTCATCCCGTCTATTAACGATGTATAGTCATGTCTACGCTCAAGAGAAGTTCTCATTTTTGCTGATGACATGAAGATTTTTATAATAATAAAGTCCACCCATGATCGTATCCTTTTGCAAGTCGACATTGATAGTTTCACATTTTGGTGTGGGAAAAATAGCCTTGCTCAACCCTTTAAAATGCCAGACGATAACTTTTACTAAAAAACGAATCGGTAGTGTATTTGATTATTGTATATCACAGCAAAACTCTGTAGCGTCTCCACATTTAAAGATTTAGGTGTTCATTTCTGTTCCAACTTAGAATTTACACATAACATTGATTGTATTAATGCGATGTGTATTGTATACGCATCGCAAGTATGGACTCCCTATTACGAAATTCATATTGAATCAATTCAACAGAATTTCATTCGCTTTGCCCTAAAGGGTCTTCCTTGGGGTCCTTATGTTCTGCTTCCCTATGAACATCGTACTCAGCTTCTTCAAATGCAATCTCTCCATCAAAGGCGTGTTAATAATGACTTAGTATTTTTTCATAAACTCATTAATGGTGAAATTTGCTATCTTGTGTACATTTAAATTATCGAGGCGGAACTCATCACCTGCGTTCATTTGATTTTATACATATTGACTTCCATAGAACTAACTATAGGAAGAATAAAGCTTTAAGTCGAATGAGCATCTTATATAACTTAAACTGTTCATCGATCGATTTAAATTTAAATAAGGTGGGATTAAAATCATTGTTTAGAACCAGTGCTCCACTATCGTAAACGTCTTTATTTAATTTTTTGTTCTGTAATAGTTCTTATTTAATGTTAATTATGTTTTGTATTTTGAGCGTGTGTTAGGCTAAAATTGTATTATTTTCTTACTAACAACTAACACATGCACTTATGATGAGCCTCTGATCGTAGTGTGACGCTTGTTATAAGCTAACTATTTTATGAAAATTCTGAAGTGTAAAATAAAATTTTAATACGTATCGTTTATTAATAAGACTCAATTTCACACAAATTTTAACCTTCATTGATTTTTTGTTTCAAAATTAAACTTATTATAGTAAAGGGTGTCCCAAAATTAACGCAAGATTTGAATTTGCCGCCATTTGTGCAGTGAAGTGTTGGCAACCCTGAAAAAAAGCAATTTGACAGCTAACAGTATAGGGTTATTAAAAATGGAGCGTTACACGAGAGAACAACGTGTCTTCATTATTAAAGAATATTTCAAAAATAGTGAAAGCTTGGCGGCTGCAGTTCGAAAATTTCATACAAAATATGGTCGGAATAGTGTTTTAACTTCGTCAACTGTGAAGAGATTAATTGAAAAATTCATGGAGACTGGATCCGTTGGAGACGCCAAACACACTGGTCGTCCAAAAACAAGCCGCTCAAATGTGAATGTCGAAGCAGTGCATGAGAGTGTTGCTGACAATCCAGGAACCTCAATTCGACGTTGTGGACAAGAATTGCAAATTTCAAGAACCTCTCTACAGCGTATACTCACCAAAGATCTGTGTCTTCATGCTTACAAAATTCAATTAACACAACAATTGAAGCCTAATGACCATGGACAGAGAAGAGAGTTCGTTGAATGGATTATTGAACATCAACAAATGGACCCTGATTTTTCGAGCAAAATCATCCTAAGCGATGAAGCACATTTTCATCTTGATGGCTTTGTCAATCGCCAAAATTGCCGCATTTGGGGTTCGGAGAACCCACATGTGATTGTCGAAAAACAAATGCATCCACAACGCGTGACTGTATGGTGTGGATTTTGGGCTGGAGGCATAATTGGGCCATATTTTTTTGAAAATGATGCTGGTCAAGCAGTGACTGTTACTGGTGCTCGATATCGCGACATGATTACACAGTTCTTTTTGCCAAAATTGGATGATATTGATGTGTCCAATATGTGGTTTCAACAAGACGGTGCCACATGTCATACAGCCCGTGAAACAATTCAATTACTGCATGAGACATTTCCAGGTCGTGTACTCTCTCGTTTCGGTGATCAAAATTGGCCTCCTAGATCGTGTGATTTAACACCATTAGACTTCTTTTTATGGGGTTATTTGAAATCACAAGTCTATGTCAACAAGCCCACAACCACCCGTGCATTAAAGGAGGAGATTCAACGCTGCATCAACGAAATTCAGCCACATTTATGCAGAATGGTCATGGAAAATTTCAACAAAAGAGTGCGCATGTGCATGCAAAGCCGTGGAGGCCATTTGTCCGATGTGTTATTCCATACATAACCCTATCCTATGTACTTTACGAGTCAATAAAAATATAACTATCAAAAGACTAAAAACGGCGTTTTCTATTTAATTCAAATCTTGCGTTAATTTTGGGACACCCTTTATAAGGTCTTAGTATACAATATACAATTTAATTTAAGTCGCTAGCGTTATTGGTTCGTGAGATGTATAGGGTCAACCAAAAAGTTGTAAAAAAAACCGCAATTCAATTTTTTGAGACTCCTTTCTGCATCTTTCGATTTTATTATCTGTACAAAAATGTACTTGAAGTCTACTGGTTCTTGAGATATGGACGACAAAAAACAATATTCCGAAAGTACGGACGTGCCATCGTACGTACACAGGCCAACACAGACATCTTATTTTTAGATTCTAGGGACCTTGGAACGTCGGAAAATGTCAAATTTTTCAATTCGACAAATTGGACCGATTACAATAACGTTCTATAAAAAGTTGATAAAACACTTTTCATACAAAGATTTAAAAAATGCTTACACTCGTAATTTTCAATAAAATGGTACTAATATTTTATTACAAAATAGATTATTTAACAAAAGTGTACCCCGTTTCGCCATTAGGCCATACAATTCAAAATTCTTGAAAAAAATATTTTGTCTACGGTTTTTCAAAAACGATAAAACTACCGATTTAAACTGAAAATTTCATTCAACTAAAAAACCTGTCAAATCGATGGAACCACAGTGTGGAACTATCGTGAGATAAAGGTTCTATCCTTTTTAGGAACCAACATCGGTTTTAAAGATAAATTATTTTTACAATAGCTTTAGACAGCACTGTTTTTCATAATATCATTAAAACAGCCATTACTCATTATGATTCGGGATAAACAAGTTACCAAAGTGAAGTGAAAGGTCATGGCCTGACCTATCGCTAGATGCAGTTCAAATCATGCTTTATGGGACACCTTGCATACGTAATTATGTTTTTGCAACACATTGCGAAAATTTGAAATACTTGTCTACAGAACAGAAACATCTTTTATTAAAAAAATATATTTTTTTTTAATAATTGAAGTGTTAAATTAGCCTATTTTTTAAAACAAGAACTAACAAAAGAAAAAGTAAATTATTAAACCATACTAAAAATTGTAGCTTGAGATAAAAACGGAAAACTAAATAATAAAATGGACTAACAAAGTCATTAAGAAAACAATTGTAAAGTGTCTTTCAATTGGCGCGGGTAGATTTTGGCGCCCCATTGCGGCCATTTTGTTTTGGTGACATCTGTCAAATCTTTTGTTTATTATTCAATTGTTTATGCCAAATCATCATGGCAAGTTACACGATTGAACAGAACTTTAAAATGATAAAACTTTACTATCAAAATGTGTTTTCGTTAACGCAAACGTCGAGCGCATTGCGCACATTTTACGGTAGACGTGGTGGCCCTTCACAGTCCACTCTTTAACGTTTGGTGGCCAAATTTGATACGACCGGTTAAGTAAACAATCAGCCAACACCCGTACGTTCAAGGAACGCAAGATCGGCCGAGAACATCGCCGCGGTCCGTGAAAGTGTACAGCAGAACCCGAGGCAGTATATTCCTCGCCGTGCACAAGAACTCGGCCTTTTGCAGAGTTCAACTTGGAGAATTTTGCGTCGGGACTTGGGCCTACACCCGTACAAGATCCAACTGACCCAGGAGTTCAAAGTTCATGACCATAGACAACGCCGTTTGTTTGCTGACAGGGCTTCGAATCGTTTGGAAGAGGACCCCAATTTTAGCCGAAAAATCATCTTTAGTGACGAGGCGCATTTTTGGATGAATGGCTGTGTTAACAAGCAAAATCGCCGTATATGGGACGACACCAAGCCACGCGAGGTTCACCACGTGATAATGCATCCTCAAAAAGTTACCGTTTGGTGTAGATTTTGGGCCGGCGGCGGCGTAATTGGTCCGTACTTTTTTGAAAACGACCAGGGCCGGACAAAGCATATGTGCAAGATGTGCAAATGCACAGGGCGCAGAATTCTGGGGGCGCATTGCCAGGAGCAAGAAAATGTAATCTGATCTTGCAAACAAATATGTACTACTACATATTTGCCATTCTTTAACCACAAACATTCTTAAAATAATCTCAAAAAAACATCCATCACAACTGTCCTAAGTTATCTCTTGCGCACTAACTAACATCACTTTCATTGTTGCATTCAATGAAAATTTAACTCAAGATATCGCAGAACTAAAAATTCTACCTACCTCATTTCCAAATATTTCACCCTGTTCGTACAAGAGAAAAAAAGAAAAAAATCTCAACACAAAAAAATTCCATGCAAGAGAAAAGAAGAAAAAATCTCAACACAAAAAAGTTCCATGCCACCTCATATGTGCAAGATATATTTTATGCACACCGAGTCCCAAAATTAACATAGAAGTATGACGAAGCAAAATACTTATTCATATTGAATCGTATGGGCTAGAACGTGCAGGTTTTGTATCACGCACAGTACCCTGTATGTGAGACTCACATGAGACATTGTGAGTTCTCATCTACAAAGAAAACAACAAAAAAATATATGCTGTTTGCTGTGTCTTTGATTTGTAGTAGAAGGTAGCACAGAATACAGAAACCTACCTGCTCTCTTTTTTCAGAGACATTTTTTTGTTGTTTTCTTTGTAGATGAGAACTCACAATGTCTCATGTGAGTCTCACATACAGGGTACTGTGCGTGATACAAAACCTGCACGTTCTAGCCCATACGATTCAATATGAATAAGTATTTTGCTTCGTCATACTTCTATGTTAATTTTGGGACTCGGTGTGCATAAAATATATCTTGCACAATATGAGGTGGCATGGAACTTTTTTGTGTTGAGATTTTTTCTCTTGTATGAACAGGGTGATATATTTGGAAATTAGGTAGGTAGGTGTCTTTGCTACAAATAATGGTGAATGGATGTGCAAGTTTTCTTTTTTGCACACTGAGTATCGAAACTAACATGGGAGATATTTAAAAAAAAACTTATTTATACGGAATCATATGGATCAGAGCGTGCAGGTTTTCTTATTGCACACTGTGTAAGAGTTAAGTGCCTGATTACAGGAGATGAAATTTTTAATAGAATGGAAAAGGAGCATAGAGCTTAAAAATTAAAGAGGGATGATTCTATTTGGAGTCGAATTGTTCTTGCGCAGGCAGTTTGTTTTTTTTTGTTTGAAAGTTAATGACTATTGTAACGGCTACTTTTAATGTATATCTAGTCTGGTGCAGAATGCAGATTGTTTCAATTGTTTTTTCGCTTTGTTGGTTAATTAATATTAAATAAATAGCTACCAGTTTTTAATAGAAGTGACGTATTTTGAAGACAAGACAAGCCAAAGTTATGATAATGGTTCGAATATGAATATGAAAGGAAAAGAAGCGGGTGTTCAGAATCGAATTCGAACCCTGGAACCAAGAGCATTTTTGGTTCCATGTTGCCCGCATTCCTTAAATTTAGTGGTTAATGATGCTGCTCGGTTCTCATTTTATGCAGTTAAAATTTTCGATACAATTCAATGTTTGTTTAACTTTTTTTCAATTCAAGAAATATATATGAAGCCCTATAGAATTAAGAAATCTAGAGGCAAAAAACATTGCAGAATCGTTAGGAAATAAAATTTTTGATTTTACATTTATTTGCTGCCTGCTAATTTGGTTTGATATTTTAGAAAATATAAATTAAACTAGTAAATATTTGCAAAGTTCGTCCGTTAATCTGTCAACTGGCATAACAGTTTTAGAAAATACAAAAAACAGTTTGATTTTAATGCGTTCCGATGAAAAATTTAATGAGTAGGTATGTTCAATTAACCGAGCGTTTTGCTAGTTCCCTAGAAATACCAAATATGTTTCTTGTAGCTTCATCATTGCGATCTCAACGGAGAAAAATACTTTATGCTGATGAATGTCCTGAAACTATATTAGCCGAAACAAAGATTCAAAGTTGAATTTTTTTTTCAAATACTTGAAAGGTTTTATACGTATAGTATCAATTTTACATTTTTGAGTAACATAAGCGAATGTTTAAAAAATAAAAATGTACGTTCTTCATGCCTTAATTTGCAGAATGTTTTAACATAAAGTAGTTTTAAATATTTAGATGGAGAAGAATTGTTTCAAGAGTTAACCGTAATATCCCAGCTTGTTACGCCACAAAGCTCAAGTTTAGATATGTTAAATTTTATTTTTAGTTCAAACCTTGAAATTTTGCTCCGAATTTAGTAACTGCTCTCCAAATCGTTAATACAATCCCGGTCACGGTAGCTTCAGGAGAACGTAGTTTTTCTAAACTTAAAATTATTAAAAATTATCTTAGGACAACCATGACTCAAGAGAGATTGGTAGGTTTATCTATAATGTCCATTGAAAAGAAATTATTAAATTCTTTAGACTTTGATGATCTCATTTCTGAATTTGCAAAATGTAAGGCCAGAAAAGTAAGTTTCCAAGTTTAAAAGTTTCCCCTCTGCTCATTTCTTCGCTGCGTTTTAGTTTAATGGTTTAGGCCTCCTGGGGATACCTCAATAAAAAAAAACGCATTGAAAGTCTACCTCCTGGGTAATCTGGGAAAGGCTTATGCTTGTGTATCAGTTTATGTGTAAAAAAAATATAAAAAAGGGGCGCTTTCTACAAATCTTGCACAGGGCGCAAGTTTGGCTTGGGCCGGCCCTGAAAACGACACTTGTGAGGCGGTCACCGTCAACAGCGAGCGCTACGTAACGATGATAACTAATTTCTTATGACCCAAATTGAACCATATGGACCTAGAGGACATGTGATTCCAGCAGGACGGCGCGCGCTACGTGCGACACAGCAAACGCCACGATTGACATTTTGCATGAACGATTTAAGGGTAAGGTTATCTCTCGGAGGGGTGATGTGATGTCATATTCCACACGGCATACATGAGCCTTTCAAATAAGAAAATAATTTTGTTAGTACCTCACGCACAGCTTGTTTTATACCATTTCAACATCTACTTGCCCTTATTGAAAAAACCCTTTAGTAGAAACGTTGTTCAATTAGCGAAATTAATAATTTTACTTGTAGCAAATTACTTAAAAAAGGCTACATTCATATTTCTCAGTCAATTGATTGCTTCTTTTTTTAACTGCCGTGAAGACTTTAATATTTATGTTTCTCCTTTTTTAGTAAACTTCGTTATTCTCTTGGTGCCGGAGCCGACTCACACTTTTCATTCTACAAGAAAGCGTAACAACAGAGCAAAATTTGTGTTAAAAACTATTTTTATTATTTCGGAAATTTATTTGTTTTACAGCATATATCTATGTGTGTGTTGTATACTATGACTTGCAGTAATTCATGTTGACCAAAACCTACTACCCAACTAGCTTCACGCGAAAAGTTCTATATAGATGAAGTCTGTAAGAGCTCTGAGATATTAATATTTCACTCAATCATTAAAAAAAAAGTAATATGAAGGGAAGACAAGTCTTTTTAAAAACAATTTTTAGTAAAGGGTGTCCCAAAATTAACGCAAGATTTGAATTAAATAGAAAACGCCGATTTTAGTCTTTTGATAGTTATATTTTTATTGACTCGTAAAGTACATAGGATAGGGTTATGTATGGAATAACACATCGGACAAATGGCCTCCACGGCTTTGCATGCACATGCGCACTCTTTTGTTGAAATTTTCCATGACCATTCTGCATAAATGTGGCTGAATTTCGTTGATGCAGCGTTGAATCTCCTCCTTTAATGCACAGGTGGTTGTGGGCTTGTTGACATAGACTTGTGATTTCAAATAACCCCATAAAAAGAAGTCTAATGGTGTTAAATCACACGATCTAGGAGGCCAATTTTGATCACCGAAACGAGAGAGTACACGACCTGGAAATGTCTCATGCAGTAATTGAATTGTTTCACGGGCTGTATGACATGTGGCACCGTCTTGTTGAAACCACATATTGGACACATCAATATCATCCAATTTTGGCAAAAAGAACTGTGTAATCATGTCGCGATATCGAGCACCAGTAACAGTCACTGCTTGACCAGCATCATTTTCAAAAAAATATGGCCCAATTATGCCTCCAGCCCAAAATCCACACCATACAGTCACGCGTTGTGGATGCATTTGTTTTTCGACAATCACATGTGGGTTCTCCGAACCCCAAATGCGGCAATTTTGGCGATTGACAAAGCCATCAAGATGAAAATGTGCTTCATCGCTTAGGATGATTTTGCTCGAAAAATCAGGGTCCATTTGTTGATGTTCAATAATCCATTCAACGAACTCTCTTCTCTGTCCATGGTCATTAGGCTTCAATTGTTGTGTTAATTGAATTTTGTAAGCATGAAGACACAGATCTTTGGTGAGTATACGCTGTAGAGAGGTTCTTGAAATTTGCAATTCTTGTCCACAACGTCGAATTGAGGTTCCTGGATTGTCAGCAACACTCTCATGCACTGCTTCGACATTCACATTTGAACGGCTTGTTTTTGGACGACCAGTGTGTTTGGCGTCTCCAACGGATCCAGTCTCCATGAATTTTTCAATTAATCTCTTCACAGTTGACGAAGTTAAAACACTATTCCGACCATATTTTGTATGAAATTTTCGAACTGCAGCCGCCAAGCTTTCACTATTTTTGAAATATTCTTTAATAATGAAGACACGTTGTTCTCTCGTGTAACGCTCCATTTTTAATAACCCTATACTGTTAGCTGTCAAATCGCTTTTTTTCAGGGTTGCCAACACTTCACTGCACAAATGGCGGCAAATTCAAATCTTGCGTTAATTTTGGGACACCCTTTAGATTTTTATTTTTACTGCTAATACAATATTTTTGTTTTCTTATTTGGCAGGCCATAACAAGCGTTTCACTTCCTTTCTTTTATATAATTTTCCTGAAACTGAAATTCTGAGTGCCGTATATGTATGTACATATGTATATATAAAATTTTATTACTCTCCAGGAGTTTATGCGTTTTGCTTTATTTTAATTTTAATAGCCTCATTCGTTCATCCTCGGTGCTTAACTATTTCATAGCCAATTTAGTCATAAAAGTATAACTACGAGTTCTATATTTCATTATTATTCAATTTAACATTTTGAAGAATATTGTTTAAAATAAGGAACCTAATTTGTATGCCTAACGAAACAAACTTAAATAATTTTTTTCAACAAATGTTAAATACTGAACTTTCGAAAAACTTCTTAGATTCTTTACATTACGTGTCTTCATTTGATGCACTATCTTAAATCTTAACTCTTTTTATCAAGCAAGTTGCTTGATAAAAAGAGTTAAATAATTTTTCTTACCTACAATATCTTAGAAACTGTAACATGATTGTCATCAAGTTATCCAACAATCTATAACATCATTTATTTTAAAACATACATATTTCTTTAAATTTCTTTTGAAATTTTTTCTTCGTAAAGTAGGCCATATTCATGCAAGACTGAAGATGCATTTATAAGGAGTGGAATAAGGATGGGGCCAAGCATCAAATTCATGCCTAAAGCAAGCATATTACACGACAAAACTTGACAGCTTATGAGACTGTGGTGGATAAAAGATACAAGATACAAGAAAAAAAGTTGATTTCTATTTATGTACACATATACATATGTATATCCTCCTTTACACGAAGCACTTTGTTTGTTGTATATAGGAGATACATAGTTGTGTATATATCGGATGACATAGGCCTTAATTGATCTGTCAACAAAACAATGTGACAAAATATCTCTTGGGATATGCTATGCATCCTCACAAAGATGCAGATAAATACCAGTATAACTGCTTGATACAAATTAAGCAAAGTTTTTTTTTTAATGGCAAAAACTCAAAACTACAATAAATGAAAAAAAATAATCTTACTGAAATATGTATGTACTATGTAGAATGGAAAAACTAAAAATGTTTTAAAATAAAAATGTACTCACATATAGATTCTCCAGTATAGTAGATTTATCGATTTAAAAATTTAAGGTAATGATTTAATAGAAAAATGCTTTATATTTGCTAAGTAATAATAATAATAATGGCGCAACATTATGAACGATGTAGTAAAATGTTAAAGGCGTTTTTAGCAATTTACTAAGCATGAAAGATGATTAAGTACATTTTTGAACTCTCAACAATACGAGAAGGTTGTTTAAAAGCATCCAAACATGCCTAAAAAGTGACAGTTCGTGAAAATATATAAAGCAAATACGCTTAAGCGGACCTATTAATTTAAATTCCCAACCGTTGTCTGGACCATTCCATCCACTGCTCTTATAAGAATAGCTATATAGATGTCATATAGATTTAGAAAATTTCTGAAAGTTAAAGTAGCCATTCCGTGATTTTAACTTTAGCAAATTTGTAAGAGATAGTAAGACGTTTAAAATTAGGTCAATCATCTTTAAAGTTTAGTAAAATATTAAAGCAATTTATCGACTCATATTTTGCGCTACGTTTTGTTTAAAATGTTGCGCCAATACTTTTAAGAGTGACTTTTAACTTTAGAAGTGGTGAATTATTTATTATGATAACTGTCAACAATAATATTTTGTTTTCCATCGTTCTAAAAATATAAAAAATATATGGTAGATTATATAAAAGTCATTACATAAATTGCTATTGAGTGTCCTCTTCTACTTCTTTGAAATATTCCTATTTTCACATCTTCTGTGAATGAAGTTCCTTTACATAACCTACCCTCTTCCTTTTAGTGCCATATACATATGTGGTAATGATACATTTCCGTAAATCCTTTTATATTCCAAAGTATCATAAATGGACGTGATAAAATGTGTATTAAGTACTTGTGTGTAATTAAACAACCCACACATTTATACCATGTAACATAGCAACAAACAGTAGGTATAGTTTTTAATAAAAATGATTTAAACCATGAAAATCATGAAAATAAATATACATCAGCAAGTGTTCATATATGCGTTTCGCCCCGGTGTGATAGTTGGGCTCATCAGAAGATGACCATTACACCTTGTCTTGACGCATATTTTCTCGAATTAATCGAGATACCATATAATTCGTGCTACTACATAAAGCAACTGCGAATTCAAAGTAGGTATAGGTGTACTCGTAGAATAGGAAAAACATTTGAAAAGAAAAATATCAGTTTCCGAAGTTTAGAAACTCCATGAAGTTCTACTTTCAGAAACCCTGTGTACTTTTTTGTCAAAAAAAAAGGATAAATAAAGAAAATACTCGTGCGAGTATATTATGTGTTCTCGAAAAAGGTAGAAGATTTTTCTGAATTTTCCGACAAGTCCCAAAAGAGTTTTGTTTATCCTTTTCAAAACAACAAAAGTTTCGAGGATTAAGCAAATATTTCTTAATCTGAATATGAAAATCTGATTATGTGCTCATATTGCAATAGATGTTTGAGTTTTTCTTTTTATTTTATTTATAAAGAACAGATTAAATAATCATGAACATTGCTATGAAGAAATATCGATTTAGAGCTTTGTTGAGAAGGTCAGCATTAAAAGGAAAATTATCTTAAAGTGTTGGACAAAGAATTAATGCATCCCATAAGATTGGCCTTTTTTGTAAGTATTTAATGCAAGGCGTATTTCTTTTGAAATGAAACAAGGAGAAACTATTAGAAATAGCTTAGTGTTCACTGACCTTATATAATTAGAGCCCTACATCAGCATCAGTCTACCATTTGTTATTTTGCATATTATCCGTAATATTAGTGGTCAAACCGTAAGACACGATATTTAATGAAGTAAATACAAATATACAAAAAGTTTTCAGAGAATTATAGTATATTTTTATTTTTTAGGAGTGATGAAAAGATGTGAAACAATTCCGTGGGTGAAATAAAATGCCGATGACCCATATTTTTAACACACTGATTTATAATTGACCTTGAATGTCGTTAATGTGCATTGTGCATGTCCAATTCTCTGATCAATTAAATCTGAAATAGTATTTTGTTTATTTAGGAAGGGATATTTTTGTCAAATACATATCCGCAAAGAAAACAGTCGAACTAGTCAATTGTAAACTCATATGATCGTGGTGGCATCACCAATTCTTGCGCAACGGAGCCATTATTTCGTGTGGTATGGATACCGTGCTATTGAAGCAACAAATCGTCCAGCTCTTCTCAATTTCTGAATGAAAAAGTACGCTATCCCTACCATCTCCCGATAGCAAACGCTATTCACGTTAACAGCCTACCCTCATTTCTAATTAGTTTGGTCCTATTAGGACGTCAGCCCATAAACCGCACAAAAACAGCCACTCTTTATCAATCGATGCATAGGCTTTTCAAAAAGCACTAGTTGAGTGTCATTTACTGAAATGCGTCAATTCTGGTTGTTAAAAAAAAATTAAAATGGTCTCTAAATACATGCATGTTTCCCCAATTGATGTTGATACATTATTATAACTCTGTTCATCCTATGATTGGCTTATATCATTCTAATGTATTTAAATCAAAAAAGAGGCCGGGATACGACCCACACTGATAAATTCCTATCCCGTCTGCGGATTTGTTTTGCTTAAAAGGTTTGTGGGTTTTCGTGTTTTGTTAAAAAAGTTGTCAGTTGAATTATTCCAACAAATTTAAAAATTACCAAAACAATATTTTCTGTGAGATTAAATTAGTTTAAAGATATTTGACTCGAAAGTAAATTTTTTAGTATTTTGTTTTTTTTTAGGTTTTAATTTTTTTTCTTAAACGGTGTTATATATTGTTACACATTAAAGTGGCAACTTGGTTAAATGGGGCTGAACACAACCTCTGCCCATATGTCAAGATATCAGGATGACAGATGGAAAATGACTTTTATTATTTCATACCGAGTTACCTTGAATGGAGAATTAATAAAAATTGAATTATATTAAAAAGTATATTTTATTTAAAATTGATTTACATTAAACGGTCAATTCGATTTTTCTGACAATTTAACCGAACGTTGAAAACAATATTTCTTATAAGATAAATTTAGTTTAAAGCCATAATCTTAAATTTTTGAAAAGATATTTGAGTCGAAAATCAATTTTTACAAGCTTTTGGAGACATGACACTATTCATGCTGCGTCTAAGCTTGTTTCTGACCTTCAAAACCGTATGGTTAGAGGGTCTGTATCTAAAGTTAACCAGACTTGGCATAATTAAATCACTGTTGTATATGCTTTATTACATGCTTAATGGTGAAAGGTGTATTGTCAAAATTGGCAATTTAACATCTACCAAAATCATTGATATTAAAAATGGTCTTCAACAGGGAGCGGTTAACTCGCCGATCTTGTTCCGCATTTACACCAGTGATCTGATAGCAAGTCTGACTCAGGCAATAGCGTACGCCGACGACCTAATTGCGTACAGAACGGCCCCAAAAATTGAGGTTATCAAGACACTTTTGCAGGGCGACTTCGACAAGATTCAGCAATATTTCAATGACTGGAAGTTGAAAATCAACTTTCAGAAATGCGAAACTATTCTGTTGAGGACTCCGCTGTATGGAGCCTCAAGGGATACGAGAAAGAACTGGAAAATTCTAGTGATCGTTGGACCAAATCGACAGCCACTGGCGAATAAAAGTGTAGTAAAGCACCTTGGCATCTGGTTGGATCAGTACTTGTATTTCGACAGACATATGAGAGCTGCTCTGGCCAGAGCTAGGGGAGCCTTTGCCCTGACAAAACGGTTGTTTTTTAGCAGCCGTCTTGACAGCAAGGTGAAGGTGATTTGCTACATGGCCCTTATCCGGCCGATGAATGCCTATGGGTGCCCGTTATGGTTCAACGTTGCCCATCTCAAATCGAAAAGATTTGGGTGTTTGAGAGACAATGTCTGCGACGTTGCCTTGGACTACACAGAACACCAGAGTCAGAGTACAAACATTACTATTCCAACCAGGTTCTATACAACAGAGCCGAGCGCCTTCGGTTCAGTAGGACTGTTTCCCATAGGGCCGAAGAGATAGGGTGAGGCAGGAGAACCAGTTTTGGTGGCTTCAAATTGAGAATGTCATTTAAAGTTGTCTAGGGCGTTTGGTCTTGGCCGGCTTACATAGGTTTAAGGATTAGGTTAGAGACCGCCAGGGTGGCACCTAAAAAAAAAAAAAAAAAAAAACAATTAAAAAAAAATAAAAAAAAAAACAATAAAAAAAATAAAAAAAAAAAAAAAAAACTGCTTACTGTGGCTGTTCTAGTTTTTTAAGTAGTTTTAAGTAATTTTAAGTAGTAATATTGGTTTTGGTTAGTTTTAAGTAGCTTTAGTATTATAATGGGTTTCGTTTTTTTTTATTTCGTTTTAAGTTTTATATAAAATAAAAAATAATGATAAAGATACCAAGCTTTTTTCTAATTTTCTTGGTCTTAGATTCAGTTATTTATTGTTATTTAGTATTAAAATTGTGTTTAGAGCGAAAGGCAGTAGTTCAATTTCAATTCAATTTCAATTTATTTCTTTATCAATTTTTAGGTTTTAGAATTACATATAACGATAACATCAAATAGCATAATAGAAAAATTAATAAAGAGCTGCAATCTATAGAACCTAAGGAGCTAGTGTCGAAAGCAGCTGGAGCATAAATTTTAACAATAAATATATAAATAAAATAACATTTTATAATTTAAGTGATGTGGGGTCAAGACAAGATTTAAATATACTTTTTTCACATTAATATTTTTTATTTCTATATACATATACATAATAACAAATATGGAGGATCATAAATAAAACGAATCCACAATTAAATCATTACACATAAGAGATTATTAATATCTTGATAATTAAGGTTTAAAAGCCAGAGTTTCACTTTTTTGAGAAAGATGGATTGAATTCTTATGTCTCTGATGTTAAGTGGAAGACTATTGAAGAGTCTAGGAGCAATGATCGTAAAAAAATTAAAGTAAATTTGCAGATTGTGATGTGGTATTAAAACAAGATTCAGATTGTTAATTCTCAAATTATAGTTGGAAGAATATCTGTTAAGAAGATATCCAGATCTAGCAAAAAATATCTTCAAGACTTTATAAAAATATAAGTGTTTAAGAGGCAATATATTAAGCATTTTAAAAAGCATCAAGCTATTACTACTACGACGCTTGTTACAAATAAGACGAATGACGTGTTTTTGAGATATTAGAAGGGTGTTAATTTTGTTATTGTGTGTACCACCCCAGGACACTAAGCCATATTCAAGCTAGAGTGAACTAAGCCATAATAAATACACTTAAGAAGAACATGTGAGCAATATGATTTTAAAAAGTATAGTTGTCTTGTAGCAGCCATAAGGTACTTCTTAAGTGCATCAGTGTGAACAGACCAACTCATCCTCCAGTCAACCGAAACTCCCAGATATTTAAAAGATTTAACGCTTTCGATTTGAAAACATTTATCAGAGCATGTACGCATCTCATAAAATGTTTGTGAGTTTGTTTCCGAGTTACAAATGCACTTACTATATTTATATCTGTTGCAAGCTGCACAATGAAAGAGATAATGTCCAAAGTCTACTTCCTTACCAGTTAAATTAAAAAACATAATTTTAGTTTTATCACTAATTACCATTTTATGCGATTGGAACCAGTGGCTTAAAATTTCCAGATCATGATTTATGTCAGCAGAAAGATTGAGAGGAGAATCACTTTGAAACGAACATGCCATATCATCCGCGAACGCATTTACCTTACAACGATAATTTTGTGTAAAGAGTGAGTTAATAAAAATTAAAAAGAGGATTGGACCTAGTACCGAACCTTGCGAAACTCCTAAAGGTACAATTTTCGTGGAACTAAAATTATTATTAATTTTAACCTTTTGACCTCTGTCTGACAAATACGAACTGAACCAATTATGCATGTTACCCCTAAAACCACATCTGTAAAGCTTGTCCAAAAGTATTTTCTGATTAACGGTATCAAAAGCTTTAGTTATGTCTACAAATAGAGCCGCAGTGAGATTCCTGTTATTAAAACCATCATAGATATTCGAACAGAAGTTTAATAGGGCTCCTTCATTTGAAAAACCACTACGAAAGCCAAATTGAAACTTGCTAAAAAAGTTGATTTTATCTAAATAACGGATCATTCTGTTCTTAACTGCCTTTTCAAAAATTTTCGAAAAGACAGAAAGTAAGGAAATTGGCCTATAATTGTTCAAAGATGTTTTATCCCCTTTCTTAAATATTGGTATAACTTTAGCTTGTTTTAAATTATGGGGAAATACACTGCTAAGAACACTTTTGTTAAAAATATTACATAAGACATCGGAAATGTTTAAAGCTATCTTTTTAACAAATTTATTTGAGAAGCAATTTGAAGTTTCAGAATTAGAGTTTTTGAGGGAACTAATTATTTTATACAGCTCAAAAGACGTAATTGGATCAAAAAAGAAGCTATCCGAGGATGATGCTTCACAAGCTAAACACTCGCAATTCGTAAATGCAGTACAACTATCTGACACTACTTTTGTACCTACAGACACAAAATAGTCATTAAAAATATCAGCCAGATCCTTGGGATTGGTTGTCATTTGTCCATTAATGTTTAAGCTTTTTATTTGTTCAGTTTGTGT
Source organism: Eupeodes latifasciatus (assembly GCA_920104205.1). NCBI lineage: Eukaryota > Metazoa > Arthropoda > Insecta > Diptera > Syrphidae > Eupeodes > Eupeodes latifasciatus. The sequence goes on along the minus strand of OV049926.1, from coordinate 91,343,192 downwards.
TGATCTGTTTAGTATATTATTTACCAATTTCCATTCTTGTTTAGAATTGCCTTTGAACTCATAAAATTTGTTTACATAAAATTTATTTTTACAAAAAACAACATCTTTAGAAATCTCTTTACATAGATCTTTATAAACTGTGCAAATATTAGCATTCAATGGATGTTTTACCTTCTTCTTATAAAGTTTGTTTTTCTCTTTTATTTTGTTTATTAAATCATTACTCATCCAAGGTTTCAGTTTTTTATTTTAATTATTATTTTTTGACATTATTTTAGAACATTTCTGGACATGATTATTAAGAATATTAGTAAAAGTGCAGTAAGAACGAGTAGGATCACTTTCGCAAAATACATTTTCCCAGCATTCAAAACGAAGTAAATTATTGAGAGCGACAAAGTCGGTTTTAACAAATGAAGAACAAGGAGGTATATTAATATTTGAACTAGGAATTAAAGCAAAATCCAAGCTTAAACAGGTCATGCAATGATCGGTTATTCGTAAATCTAGAACAGAGCTGCAGAAGCGAAACTTATGGGAATTAGAAAAACGCACCATAATATGATCGAGACAAGTTCCTGAAGAATCAGATATACGAGTAGGTTTGTTCACACATGATTCTAAGCCATAAGAAGACAGTAAAAAGAAATAATTATCTACTTGACTAGAATTTTGTAATATGTCAATATTGATATCACCCAATAAAATAATATCATGTAATGACTCACTTGATAAAAGGTTCTCCAATTCCTTATAAAACACTTCACTAGACTATTCATGAAATCTATAAACACAGAACAAAGTCAACTTTTTATCATTAACGTTCACTTTTAAAACATCACAGCTTTGCAAATTATAACGAATATTTTCCACAACACACCCATTTTTTACAAAAGCAGCAACGCCACCCGCAGCATATTCATTATTGCAACAAGATATAAAATCATACCCATCAATACTAAAGAGATTATTTTCTTCTTCATAAATCCAAGTTTCTGATAAAAAAATGAACTCCGTCTTATTAACAAAAGCATTTAAATTAGCAAGTAAGCAATCGAAATTTGTACGCATACTTCTAATATTTTGGTGAATAACTAGAAAATTATTAAAATATTTTTGGTCAAAAACGAGATTATAAGAGTCAACGTCAGCACAGTTAATAGAAGGAATACATGAATAATTAAATTGTAGATCTTGCATATTAAATTAGTGTTAGTAGGTCTTCCTCCGAGTTAATAATAATATATTTATCGTTTTCCTTCTTGCGCATGAGTACCCTCCCGTTTTTAACCCAAACATATTTATACATTTTTTCTTTTTTAGCTTTCTGTGCAGCTTTTAAAAGATATCTTGTTGCAATGTTAAGAGATTCATTAATATAAATTTTACTATTATTATCATAACCAAAGATTTTTGAAGTTAAATTATTTTTATTATTAGATTTATTTTTAGTTATATAATTCTTTTTTAATTTATAAGGTAATTGATTAACTTAGAACGCCCGCATAGGGCCAGTAAAAAAATTAAAAAAATTAAAAAAAAACATCCTTCTTAAAGTCTTTTAGAGGACCTTTAAACGTCGAGCAATGTCAAAATTTTCAATTCGACACATCGGACCGATTACAATAACTTCCTATGGGAAGTTAAAAATTAAGTATATTTTTTTCGTTTATAAGATTTGTCTTAAAAATAATATTTATTTCCAAATTATATTAAAAATCTGTCTAAGAAATATGGCATACGGGTATTTTAAATAGAAAACAAGTGATTTGTACTAATCTTCTATAACCAATCAGAATCCATTTTGCTTAATCAAGAAATCTTTTTAAAGAAAAAAAAATAACTAGGATGTTTTGGTAAGATCTTTTTTAAGTTCACTTTATCCATCATATCTAACTTATGCCTCATTCATCGTTTTTTTGTTTTAATTTATTCAGCCACCATGACTTAAGTAATGAATACTATATATGTGTATAGTATAATAACAATCAGTAAATCACTCATAACAATAACCTTGGAAATAATCTCTTTGTCATTACATTTTCAGTTGAATGATACTCGATTTTAACACAGCGAGTAAAAAAAAACTAACAAAAAAGAAGATGGGATATTTTAACGTTGTATATATGTAGATTGACGTGCATATATTAATACTACGTTTAAATGTTGTATTCAGTTTTTGGAATTCTATACCAATGCTTGAACTAGTTTTTGTCTAGAGAATATTATAATTGAAATTAATGAGGTGTTAAATTTAAACAGAAATTATATTTGGTTTATAATTTTAAAACACACTAAATTTAAAAGATTCCAGAATTCAGATACGTTGTAACATTCAATACGCAAAAATAACTATAGACTTTTTAAAGGTATGGTTCTGAAGTCAGTCAGTGGTTTTGGCCCGTTACCCTAAAACTAAAAACGCTATTGGCTGACATTTTTGTATAGTTCAATTAAGTATATAAAATGTATACACGACTTATATGCTCTGTGAAAAAATTGAATTTTCAAATATACAAATCAACTGGTGAATTGAGGTCAAATGACTCTTCAAGAATTTTTTCTTTTCCGTGGAAATCTATATACACCGCCTTTATGGAGCCAGCTACAGCGTTATACAGCTGGAAGGTGCTAGGCACAAATAAATTACATTTAAATTGTGACATTCTCACACGCATCATTTCGGTATGAGTAAATGTGCAGTAATTTCTTGGATAAGGAGTACAACGATAGCCTCACTTTTATTTTATTATTTATTTTTGTTTTAATATATGTAGGTATATGTATATATTTAATAAACATTTTCATATAAGAAATCAAAAAGGAGGATGGGATACGGGGCCCACATTGACAACTTCCCATCCCGTTTGTTGTTTTGACTTGAACTTTTAGTACTGTTTTGTTTAGGTTTTAAATTTTGTAAGAAAGCTGGCAATTCGATTTTTCTCAAAATTTGAATGAATGTTGAAAATAATATTTTGTATAAGATCAAATTCATCTGAAGCCAATATCTTAAATTGTTGAAAAGATATTTGAGTCGAAAAAATGTTTACCAACTTTTCTTTCTTTGGTATCACGTTACAATATATAATATAAAATTTAATTCAAGTCGCTAGCGTTATTGGTTCGTGAGATATTTTGGGTTAACAAAAATTTTCAACTTTTTTAAATTACTATGGTAAAAAAAACCCAATCAATCTGCATATCAAAATCAATTTGAAGTCGAAATCTCTACTGGTTCTTGAAGTATGGACGAGAAAAAAACTTCCTGAATGTACGGACGTACGTACACACGCACGCTCTCTAAAAATCTTTTATTTAGACTTTAGGGGCCCTGAAACTTAGAGAAATGTCAAAAATTTCAATTCGACACTTCAGACCGATTACAATAACTTTCTTTGGGAAGTTAATATAGGTTTACAAAACTGGAAAGTGAAATTTCTTTATTTCGGTTCTTTAATCAAAAGAATCCATCAATTTTTTTCGTTTTGCTTGATAATGTTTTCAATTAAATAACTAAGCCTACATAGCCTAACAGCCTAACCCGCCTCGATACACATTTTCTTAACAAAATTAACAGCAAAAAATTGTGGATTAATTTATTGAATATAATGAATTGAAAGTATTGGTTTCATTACAATAAAAATCCAACATAAGGAGGATAAATCAAAGTAGAAGAAATGTTTTTATTTTTGTTTCAAAGCATGAGCTGTATTTTAAATTGTTTTTGTCTCTTTGAGAGCACAAATGATGAATGAATATGAAGGCTGTTTACTTCACACTATTCGTTATGTTACTTGCTCAGAGCCCGTATTTTCCATCATCAAGTGCTTGGTGATGTTACATCAACAACCGATATTACCAACAAATATTTAATTTTTCAGAAGAAACAAAATATCTATTACCGCGCCAGGTATTACAGAAAGAAAGTGACTTGTACCTGGTTATTCCGAGATGCATTAGCTCCACCAGGTTTTTATTAAGTTTGATAGCCGAATATCAATATCGAGTAATTTAGCGTAACCTTTAAGGATAAGAAATATCTTTATATGTTGATGGAAAGTTGTTTGGGTGGAGAATTATGGACGATCCTTCGTGATAAGGGAAATTTTGATGATTCGACAACAAGATTTTATACAGCTTGTGTGGTAGAAGCTTTTGACTATCTGCACTCCCGGAATATAATTTATCGTGACTTGAAGCCTGAGAATCTTTTATTAGACGAAAGGGGTTATGTGAAGTTGGTTGATTTTGGTTTTGCCAAGAAATTACAATCTGGAAGAAAGACCTGGACCTTCTGTGGTACTCCGGAATATGTTGCTCCTGAGGTTATATTAAATCGTGGCCATGACATAAGTGCCGACTATTGGTCGTTGGGTGTGCTAATGTTTGAACTTTTAACTGGTACTCCACCATTTACCGGCTCAGATCCAATGAGAACTTATAATATAATTTTGAAGGGAATCGATGCCATTGAGTTCCCACGGAATATCACCCGCAATGCCAGTAACCTTATCAAAAAGCTTTGTCGAGATAATCCTGCCGAGCGTCTGGGCTACCAGCGAGGGGGAATCAGTGAAATTCAAAAACACAAATGGTTTGATGGTTTCTATTGGGATGGACTACAAAACCGTAGTTTGGAGCCTCCAATCTTACCCACTGTGAAGAATCCTACAGACACAACAAACTTTGATGACTATCCCCCAGATCCAGATGGCCCACCACCAGATGACGCCACTGGTTGGGACAAGGACTTCTAAAAAGGGATATCTCATGTGTATCTTAAGTGTGCGTGCTCAAAATAAGGAATTCGTAATTCTGGCGATATTTAAAGTTTTTTTTTGTTTACTACAACGAACCCAAAATCCTTTGTCTTCCTAGAGTAGTCAGAGACAGAAGCCCAAAGGGAAAAGTGTAAATACATATATAATCAAAACTTAAATCGAATATTATGGAATATTTTATTTTTTACGTGTTGGCATATTATTCCCAGCTAAAAATATAAATAATTAAAACAAAAATATATATTTAACGTGATTTACGTCAAACGCCATGCAATAAAAACGCTAGACTAATTATCACTTATTAAACATAAATAAAAAAAAAACAAAAAATATTATATTTAACCATTTCTTGCTAGATTTTAATTATATTGGAAACTATATATTAAATGTGTCGTTGTTATAATATTGATATAAAATATATGAATTTATTCTATTTTATAAAAGTGCTACTATAATAATATTTCATGATTATTAAATAAATAAAAAGAAAATCATTTGTTATCAGAAAAATTAAAAATAAATAAATATTATGATACATTTTACATTAAAAATATAAAGAAAAATCATAACAGTTTGTTTTGAAAAATTATTTTATATAAGAGTATACATTGTGAATAAAAGTTTGTGTAGATTTTTTGTTATAAAAAAAAAAAAAAATTATTTGTTATCCAAAACAAAACCAGGCAAAACTTATACTTCTCGTATCTTATAAATGTTTTTTTTTGTTTTTCGATTGCTGATTGTTGTACGACAGGAAATGGGGCAATCAGAAAAACCTTTAAAAAATTTGCCGCTCCAAAAATCTTTATTAACTCATACGAAGTTTTTATAATTGTTTCGAATTGTCGAATTGAAAATGTTGACATTTCCTCACGTTTTTACGATTCACGATTATTAGAGAGTTGTAATGTGTGCGTGTGTTCGTACGTTCATATGTTCGGGATGCCATTTTTCGTCGACAATATCTCAAGAACCAGTAGACTTAAAATAATTTTTTGAGTACAGATTATAATACAGAAATGACTTTTAAATTAAATGGGTGTTTTTTTTAGTATTGAAATTAAAAAAAAGAGTAAACATTTTGGTAGACACCAAGTATCTCACAAACCCATAACGCCAGCGACTTGAATTAAATTGTATATTAAAAAATGTGACGTGATATTAAATTAGTATAATTTTGAAACACATTGAACTAACTATTTTTTTCATAAATAAAAAAAAACGAAAACAAGTAATACTAACTCCAGATGAATTGTTTTTGAGGAAAGTCGAAATAACGGGTTTTCTTACAAAAAAAAAATAAAAACCAAAAAAACACTACTAACGGTTTTGAAAATTGATTTTCGGCATGAATATCTTGCCAACAATTGATGACATTGCCTTTAAACAAATTGTATCTTATAAAAAATTAGTAAAAACAAAAAAAACTAGTTTTTTTTTTTATAAAAAATAAGAACCAACTAAAATAATTCGTAAAATTTGAAAAAATTGACATTCGATTCGAATTTATCGAAAATAGATGAGTTTTTTGACTTCAAAATTATTTCATTCAATGCAAAATTTTATTATTAACGTGAGACAATGTTCTTAGAAAAATCCAATTTGTATGTTTTGTACAGGAAATAAAAACTTTCAAAAAATACTGCTAATATTGATAAAAATTGGTTTTCGACTCAAAATGTCGGGAACAAAAATAGATATTCAAATTATACATATATCATCGCATGCAAAATACTTTTACTTTTAGTAATTTTTTTTGAAAACATTTTTTACAAAAACAACAAAAAAAACTGATAATAAATGGTTTTAGACATATATACATATGTGTGTATTTAAGTATAATGAAAACAGAAATATTGACCTCAAATTTTCTTATTACACAGAAAATATTATAATTAATATTTTGTTATAGTCGATTTTAAAAATCGACAGACAGGTACTGACAGGAAGTTATTAGTGGTCGCATCCCAGCATCTTATTTCTATTTTGTTTTATCTTACTGTGATGAAAATTTGTCGATAAGTGAAATATATCGTTTTTCAGGGTTAAATTCTCAGTATCTATTCGAAATTTGGCAATTTTAATTTTAATATCGCTCTGAAAAACTGGGCCTAAAGTAGTATTCACATGAGCGCGACCAACAAACGACGAATGAATTACAAAAATGTGAGCTTATATACGTTGAAGACATATTTCCACACAAATTCTTGACAGAACGATAGCATAGATAAAATAATCGCGCGTACTTAACCTAAAAAAATCATTCTTGTTTTGGTTTCGGTGGTGAATGGTGTTCGTCAAACTTCATTCGCGACGAATTAAAAACTCTCATGTCAAAGAAATGTCAAAATCGACGAATATTCGTTCATTCGTTGGTCGTTGGTCGTTCTCATGTGAATATTGCTTAAGTCGCATTAAGTTGTAATTTAAAGTTTTCTTAGTTCTAAAAAAGCTCTTATAACGAGCATGTTTTAAAACCAGCAAGTAATTTACACCTATATGCAAAGCTTTTTGATACTTTCGAAAACTGAATTTTTTTGTACCTTGTGTTGAAACCTTACGAATAAAGCCTTTAAGCTTTCAATTATGCTTTCTCTACCTTTTCCATCTTTATCCAAAAGCAGATTTTTTCTGATAACGCAATAATTACATTCCACCTTTGTATATGAAAAGATACAAAGATTCCACACATGTTTTCTAAACGTTCAGTTTCCCATGTTCACATTTTTCGAAACAACCCACTGATGTTTATTTTTCATTGAACAACAATAGAAAAAACTAAAAATCATTCCATTCAGTTGCGTTGGATATTTTGTAATGAAAATTAGTCCTCCCTTTCGAAAGTGTTGTGTTTTTAAATCGTCTGCAAAACATCTACAAATAGCACATAATGTATATTGAAAAAAAAAACAATAAATATATTACGTTTTCATTAGTTGAATAAGTTACAATAATTTAATCGTTAAAAAATTCAATTGTTTTATTGTCCGTATAGAGGTATATGTAGGTACCTATGAAAACGCATCGCAAAATCGATGTTCTAAGTGAGAACAGCATATGGTGGAATCATTTACATATAATAAAAGTTTTTTTTGTTTTAAATTTGTAAATTAATGCACCTGGTGTTCGTTGGTCAACAAAACTCTTATGAATATCTATTGAATTAAAGTTTGCATCATCGATTTATACAGTACTCGCGTCAAGCTATAAGTTTTCAATAAAAAAACAGTAACACGAAGCTTGTATACCTAACCTATGTACGTACATATATATGTACATTACCTACAACAAAAAAGAACTCATGAGGAAATGGCTCTATCTAAAATTGTGATTGATTTGTCTACATAGACGTCCGAAAGTCCTGAACGCTTTCCTGGTGCTAGACTTCTTGGCCTTTTCATAAGACTTGTTTATTCAAGTGTCAATTAAAATACGTCATTATTTGCTTCGTATATCTTTTGTTTTTGTATAAAAATGGTTGAAATACAGAAGGGTTCTTCGGTCGTTAAATTACCTTCGTCCTTAAAGAGAGAAACTGTTGTCGTAAATGCTCCATTGAAAAAAGTTACTTTGGTACCAAATGACGAGGTAAGAAAATATGGAACAGTTGTTGTTGTTTTTTGTGTGTTTGTTGTTATTATTATTGGAAAAGTATTTTGCAAAAATATCTAGTTTTAAAAAGTTCAATATAGATTGGATACTAACCTACCTGTTTAATAGTCAAAGTTAGAGTTAGTTAATAAATCATTTTCAATATTATTTGCATTGCTAAGGTAGAGGTTTTTGAAAAAAAAAGTAAGTTGTTTAAATGGCAATAGTGCGCAGTTGTATGTATGAAAACTTGTTAAACTTAGTTAACCACAACTTGATAACTGTAATATTTAAATATATTGTTTTGGTCATAATAAGTTGATTTTTTTGTTTGAAATGTTGACAATATTTACAAAATAATTGGACAGTTGTTGTTACATTCTGCCAAAATATCGCTGGTGGCGATCAAAGAAATCACGTTTTTTTAGGCTATAAGTTTCGGGCGATTATCTTTTATAAATTATCCAAAAACCATTTCACAAAATGTACATGGTTGCACATTTATGTCTCTCACATACATATTAAACTTTAAATTTGATGAATCTGTCTCATTTTTATTAATATAAAAGCTTAACCAAGATGGGATTCTTGAAATTTCTTCCTTTTCTTGCCAAAGTCTACTTAAGTTGAAGGTCTACACTAATAAGCTGACATTTTTATGATGGATTCATAATCAATATTATTATACCGAACAAAGGCTAAGTTCAGTCAAATCTATACAGCACAGTAAGGGGCCAGTTATGGCTATCATTGGTTTTCATCATTGAACATTTTGTTCCGAAATTTAAAAGTAATTAGGGAAGTTAACTCTGTTATTTTTGGTATTAAAATAAAGGTAATGAGTTGTAGTATTTTTTTAGTAAAAACAAGAGTTTATCTAACCCAGTTAGGTTTTGTTTTTTCAATGATAAATTCGTTTTCAATTAACTAATTGTTGATTTCAAATTTCGGAACAAAATCGTTTAACTGAAAGCGTTTCATTTTGTTTGTATTTCCACTTTCAATGATCAACACTAACCTCAAATGCTCAAATTCCAATCAGAAAATGCTGGATACTAATCAGAAAATTTGTGTTCAATGACAGATATTTTCAATGACCAACCTGTCAAAAAAAATCTAATGATTGGTTTCAATGGTGCAAACCAATAATAGAAGCTATAACTTGCCTCTAATAGAAAATTGGATCCGGTCACCATAAGCGAAGTCTGACATTTGCGCATATTCATATTCTATTAATTAATAATAAAGGGCCTTCTAAAATTATTGAAAAAGAATTTTGTTAATAGGAGTTATCACACACAGATTGTTTTACTCTATTTGAAAAAAATTTTATTCAGCTATTATTGACATCTTACCTTAACCTTCGACACATCAAACTAAATTGTACGCTTGTTATGTACATCCGTATTTGAAAATGAAGAAATTAAAGTGTTCAACCTCCTTAATTAAGTAATCCAATTAGGCACAGTTTGGTCCACAATGAACTACTATATAAACTGCAATTAAATGAATGCATGTGTTTCTCTTATATATTAAATTAACATTTAAAAAAATTGTTTAATATATGTTTTTTGAATTATTTACTTAAATTTTTGGATTTCTCATTCTTTTTTACTAGCACCTCATGTTTATAAAATCAAACCAAACACAGATTCTCACTACCTATACACTCACCTCAATTAAAATTTGGCTTTTGATCCAAAAATAGCAATTGAAGATTATCTTTAACCATAAAACAAAACAAATTATTTTGCTATTTTTTTAAAAAAACTTGTTTATTTATAACAAATTCTATTGTCTCAACTCAATAAAATGATGACAATATTTCTAGTTTGCAATTTTTAACAAAACTATTAAAGTCGACTCTTAACAAGAAATTCGTTTGCCTTTGCCTTACGTATGTATGTATGTACATACTATATGCGTTTTTACGTCACGGCAATATTATGTGCGAATGTTTAAATGAATATAAACACATAAATTGGCTTAGAATACCAAACAAAATATTACTTGCTCTTAATAAAATTGCGGGTAGCCTCATAATAAACAGTAAGATCAAATTAGCAATAAAACTATAAACATTGCTAATAATATTATGTGTAGTGTAGGACTCATCGTGTTGTGAGGAACGCAAAACATAATCAGAAACACTGAATTAATTTTTCATTATGCGAATATGGTTATAAACTAGGTTTTTTATTCGTGACTTTATGGTAGTAACTCTTGAGCATCACTCTTTTAATTAAAGTGCACTCTACAACAATAATTTTATGAACCTCCCTTAAAATGGTGCCAGTACGAAAATGCTGAATAAAAAGAGTTTACATATTTTGATAATTTCAATTATTTTCTTAGAATGTATCAATTTTATATAATTTCTAAGAAGCATTCCTTTTTGAACTTTAATTGGTCGCTCCCATTTCGTGATTCTTTTTGTTAATTTCAAAACGGCAACAACGATTTTGATTAAACTTTCGAATATTTCTAAAAATCTACAAAACTTAAGATTCTAGTTTCGCTATTTGCTTAAAGAAATAGGAAACAGAATATCGATTCAAATGTCAGATAAGATATAATGCCGTCTTTATTTTATTTTCAATACAATAATCCAAGTTGCATTTTCATAGAAAAGTGTAAAAGCTAAACTGTATTTCAGTCTCTTGAATGTTAATTTTGTGCATTTCCGGTCTTGCATTTTATTAGAAATTCTGTTCTGTGAATATTAATACAATGATATGGCAACTCTGTTATCTTTCATTTGAGAAAACTGAACAGTCGGTCGTGTTGTTAAATAATTTGAGAGTGCTTGTTTCATTTCTGCTTGGAGTGGTTTAATTCTGGCGGTGTTTTTTAATTAACAAGTTCTCTGTTTGTTCATTAAAAATATGATACACGTCTTAATTTATTAACAAAAAAAAGAGTCAGGGGTCAGACCCACACTGACTGTCGAATGGATTGTTTGTATTTCTTATAAAAAACCACCGATTTTTCAAAGAACATTATTTTACGTTAACAACAATATTTTGCATATAATAAAATAATTTTAAAATCAATATGTGAATCGAACATCAGTTCTTACCAAGTTCGCGTAGTATTTTTTGTAGATTCTTACATTTTATAAAAAAAAAAACTGTCTTAGGATTTTTCTAAAAATTTTACCAAATGTTGAAAACATTTTTTTTTTATAAGATAAATCAGCGAAGATATTCGATTCGAACATCAATTTTTACTAACTTATAATAATAGTTTTTTTTTTTTTTAAATCGTTGCTTCGATTTTTTCCAATATTTACCAGAGGTCAAAAACGTTATTTTTCGTTGCATTTAATTGTTCTGGAGGTAGTATTATGTTTTGTTCGTAATATATTCGACGTGAAATGTATTCTCTTCAGTTTATTGATTTATAAAAAAAAGTTAATAATTTTTTTAATTATATTGATTTGGTATTACTTCACCTAAATTGTTCGAAAGTCCTTTCTGCATTTTTTTTTTCTATCCGTAAAACAAAATTTTAATTGAAAGCGAAATCTCTACTGGTTCTTGAGATATGGCAAGTTTAAACTGGTATCCCGAACGTACGGACGAATGGACGTACACGTACTACACACATAGACATCTCTTTAAAAATCTTTGATTTAGATTCTAGGGACCTTAAAACGTCGAGAAATGTCAAAATTTTCAATTCGACAAATTGGACCGATTACAATAAATACGGTTAAACTAGGAAAATAAGAAACATTTCTCTTTTCCTAGCAAATTGTGCCAAATCTTAAATATGTTCAGAATCATGCCTTGAGATCGGGTTTTATATCTTTGTTCATTTCAAAAAATTTAATTAAAGTTTCAAAGCTAACTTTTTAAAAATTCATTTTCCGAGTACCTACCCAAATTAGGGCTATTTTTGGCTAATTTTTTACTCTTTACAAATTGAGAAAGAGTCTTTCTTTGAACTCGATGAATTTGAGTATACACAATTTAGTGGTATCGCTTCCGTGTAGAAATTACATTTTTCCAGTATGAATAAAGTTTCTGAATATTGAATATTTTAAATTTAATTGGTTAAGCATAAGTTTTGGACAAATAATGAAATGGGAATAAAATTCAATTAACAACCAAGAATATATGCTTTTTTAAAGAGTCAATATAATAGAAAGACATATAGTGAGAAAGAAAAATAAAGATGGGTTGTAACTTAAAATTAAACATAAAGTAAAATACAATTTTTCTACTATAATCACAGTTTTTTAAGAACTTGCCTTTTAGATTTTTAAAAATATGAAAATGTAGAAGAACATTTATCAAAACTCTGTATATTTTTTATTTCAGGAGCTTGTTGCAATATCTCCAGAACGAAGAAACTGGCGCGGAATTTTTATTGCTCTGTTAGTGATAGCAGCTGTATTCAGCCTTATTATATTCTCAATTTTTCTATTGTCTCCAGGTAAGTTCTCAAAGTAGAGTAATACATTTTTTGTATTGAATAATTTTGGATTATAAATTTGTCTTCTCCTACACAAAAGAGGATGAAGGTTCACGAATTCGTGGCCGACGAATGGTACTTAGCGATGTAATTGGTAACAGCTTGGAATGGAAAACTTTTAATGGCTCATGGATTAATGGTATCAAAAATTAACTTACGATCATATGAAAATATCTACAATATAAATTACATTTTTCAGATGTTGAACTTGTGTTCCGAGACTCAACCGGAGGACTGTCTATCCTAAATTTAGAGAATTATACGACTCGAGTGCTTATGACGAATTCAACATTTGTAAGTGCTTTATATGATGCATACTGCATACAAATTGTATTTTAAGTGTAAAATAGGGAAACTTATAATAAAAAAAAAATATGTATGTATATGTATGTTTTCTTCATTTTAATATTTCAGAGGCAACTTAACGCAGAATCGTTTTTAGTTTCTCCGGATCAGAAGTATGTGTTATTACAATCAGATAGCAATGCAAAAGGATCAAGGTATTTGTGTTTGTGATTAAAATTAATTTTTAGTTTTATGAAATGTTCTTTCAAATCATCTGCTACTGTTAGTTTCCCCTAAGTTTATCTTTCTGTATTGCTGAATATATAAAAATGTTAGCCCTGAAGATAAAACGGTCCTCTTTAATCCTCTGGATTTCCTTGAGGGCCAAATGATGTATGTTCTATTTCTTTTTTTAGAGATCTTCAGAAGACATCATCTATAGCTTTTAGTACAGCTTTGCTATTCTGTATCTTAAACTGAAATATTCCCTAATTATAAGTAATACAATAATTATTTTTTTAACTTTTACAATTTGGTGTCAAAAAATAATTTTAAGTACCAAATTTGTGCGCATTTTGATACAAATTTTTATTTCTTTGGCTTGTTAATTAAAGAACGAATTCTTTAAAGAAGTATTTAAATCTAATAACTAAACATAATTTTTTTCTTCCAGACATCATGTTTACGAAGTTCTTACTCGGAATACATTTCCTTTAGGACCAGAAAACAGTGCGGATGCACCTCATCTGCAGCACGTAGAATGGGCACCAAGCCCACAAAATTCCTCTAGTGTTAAGTCGACACAAAACCAAGGAATAGCCTTTGTCTATGCGAATGACTTGTACTACAAGCCAAAAGTTCAAGGCGACCTCGTTTGTCGTCTTACTACAACAGGTAAACGTCGTAAATTCTTAATCCTAATATCATTTTCAACTGGATCGAATTATTTCTTGTCAGGAACACCTGGGGTAATAACAAATGGTATTCCAGATTGGATGTACAAAAATGTCCCAGAGCTTAGAAGCAGCACAATGATGTTTTCACCAGATCTACAATATCTGGCATTTTTAACATATAACGACAGTGAGGTTCACGAATATAAGTAAGAACACTTTTTTGTATATCTGAACAATAATTACAATTATGAATTTTTTTTCCAAGATATACGTGGATGGGCGATGATTTGAAATATCCAGAAATTCGATCTGAAAGATATCCAAAAGCTGGTACTACAAATCCCAATGTGACAGTCAACATTGTCAATCTAACAGTTCTAAAGTACATATTTCCAAGCCAAGTGAAACTACCGCCCGAACTTACAAACGGTAGCTATATTGGTGGTCTTACCTGGGCTTCTGCTCTTGATCTCTCTGTAACTGTCACAAATCGCGAACAAACAAAAGCCACCACAGTCCTGTGCCGGGCGCCATCTTTTACTTGTCAATCCATTCACACCGAAGTGACAGTTAGTGATGGTTGGGTTTTGCCAGCAGAAAAACCTATATTCTCATCTAGAATAAGTGCACAAATAAACGCACATCACAACGTTCATAGCACAAAGAATGGTTCAGATGCTCGTGCAAACGTGACAGAAGGTCTGACGACCTACGAGCTTTCCAATGGAGGATATCTTCTCAAGCGTTTGTCAGTCCGTGACGGTGAACATGGTCATTTTCGACATGTCGTATTCATTTCAACTCTCGATCGTCGGTGGGTACCGCTGACAATGGGACAATTTGAAGTTACTGAGATCGTTGGCTGGGATGAGGTCAACGAAATCGTTTATTTTATGGCCGCCCCTGAAAAGAGACCCGGTGAGCGGCATCTCTATAAAATAAGTCTTAAGTTAAATATAACAAAACCAAATCGCACGTACATTACATCGACACAACCAACCTGCCTGACATGCGATAACTCACCAACAACTTTCAAAATCGTTAATCCTTCAGTAAATAATCAAACAACATCCACAGAAGATGATAATCCAACTAAGATTCCAAATAATTGTCTATACAACAAGATTTACTTTAGCAAAGAATTTTCATACTATATTCAGGAGTGCTTGGGCCCTGACTCACCTTCAGTGTATCTTGTTGAAACGCAGTCGAACAACAAAATATATGTCCTGAATTCGGGTGGAGAACTCAGGAACAGGCTGGCTCAATTGGCACTTCCACAAATCAGGACATTTAGTGTAGAAATTCGTCATGGTTTCCATGCTCAAGTACGGCTGTTCCTTCCACCTGGAATGCGCGAAGAGGAAGAAGTAGCATTTCCTCTCATTCTCCAAATGTATGTTATTTCATAACTTCGCCGTATGTCCTTTCTTATTTGATTTCGTTTAAACAAAATTCCAGAGACTCAGGGCCTGGATCACAACTGGTATCGGAAAAATTTCATGTCGATTGGAATTGGTATCTATGCAGTCAGCGGTCAATAATTGTCGCACAAATTGATGGTCGTGGTAGTGGATTTCAGGGAGAACTTCTCCGCACTCAAATTCATGGTAAACTGGGTACAGTAGAAATCGAAGACCAGCTTGGAGTGTTAACGTATGTTACTAGTATCAACTTATAGAAATCTAAGAATATTGATCATACATTTTTGTTTAACATAGGTATCTTCGCGATAATCTCAAATTTATAGATCCATCCAGGATATGTGCTTATGGCCTAGGTTATGGTGGATATGCCACTGCAATGACACTTGTTGAAGATTCTCAGCAGGTTTTACAATGTGGTGTTGCAATTAACCCAGTTGTTTCATTTGGATATCATTGTAAGTAAAACAAGAGAATTAGGAAAAACATTTCTATGTATTTTATTAAAAAATAATCTTTGTAGATTCGTTCTTTACTGAACGCTACATTCCACTAAAAGGAGATTACTTAAGAGCTTTACAAGAAGCAGATCTCACGATGAAAGCTGGAAATATTAAAGGCCGCAATCTTATGATCATGCATGGAACAGCTGATACATTTATACATCAAGAACATTCTCTGATGCTGATTCGAGCACTGATAGACCAGGAAGTCAAATTTAGAAATCAGGTACGTGTGCGTGTTTGATAATAATTTAGTGTTTTTTTTTTAATTTAAAGATTGCATGTATGTACATATGTATATGTATACCTAATATATAAGTATTTATACCTAAAATGAAGAGCTAAAGATCAATTGAAAGCTAACTGGTTCTTGAAATTATTATATTTAAAAATATCCGGAATTTGTAATATCTGTTCTGTTAGGTAACAAGTTGCCCCACTGACACGAATAATTGTTTGGGGAGTTACGATTGTCTTGTTAATATTCATTTTAAATCTCTTATCTTCGCGAATATCAAAGTAGAATTTGAATTTACATTTACAAACATATAATTTCAAAAGTATCTCCCGAATGGTAAGATCTGATTACTTTAGCACTGGATGATAATTTTTGCATCACTTTGTATTTTCATAAACATAAAACTATTTCTTTATTGCAATTACGTGCTCCAGGAGTTTTCACTAAATTCGCGTTCCAGGTTGTTATATTAAAATAAATAGATTGGAAGTTCAAAGTTTATCATTAATATTGAACTAGATTTTATTGCTTTATGGGGCAGAGCTCAAAGTCAAGAACGATATATTAATCTATATATATGTATGTATATAAAAATCAATGGCACTTTTCGTTGTAATGTTATAACTCAACAATGCCTTTACCGATTTGGATAATTTTGGTCTTGAATTATTCGTGGAAGTCCAGAGAAGGTTTGTACGTACATAGAGAAAATTTAAAAAAAAAAAAATTTGAAAAGGTGTTAAATCAACATCTTTCTATACTCCCATATACAAACAATTTGTACTAATACTTAAAAGCCAATTTGAACCTTTGACAAAACAATAGAAGATAAAAAAGTGACGTTAGTTTTGTCAAACAAATTTAATGTCATCATATGTCATGTCATTTTATCAGCGATAATTATTGCTTTGTTGTGTTTATATTTTCCAAAATGTTGCTGAGTTATTGCTTTGTGTTTATATTTTCAAAAATATTGTTGAGTTGTTGAGTGAAGGTAAAATGCCACGAGCAAGACGACCAAACATAGGCCGGCGAACGCGTAATCCAAATCAAGTGGCATTATTAAGACGTAACAGACTACAGATGAACGCGCACAAGCTAATGCATCGCAGCGTGAACGTACTGCACAGAATAGATCTGTTGACACTGTACCTGTACTTGGTCTTGCACGGCGATCACGAATACATCGTGCTGTTTTGGATGAAATGCTGCGTGCTGCTTTTAATTACAATAGTCAGATTGATTATAGTATGTATGGATACATTGGAATGATAGACGCAATATGTCCACATTGTGATGCGGCTAACTTTCAAGGTGAAAGCCCGGCATGTGTTGTGCTAATGTGAGATTGCCAACATTAGAAACTTCGCCCGAACCATTGTATTCATTTATTTTTGGGACATCTCAATCGTCGAAGCAGTTTTTGAGTAATATTCAACAATACAATTCGGCTTTTCAAATGACTTCTTTTGGTGCTACTAAAATTATTAGAGATTCCAAATTCAACAAAAACATGTATATGACACAATCATGCAAGCCGTTTCCAATAACGCAGGTGTATTATATGTATTTCTTGGGTGCACCTGTTGGTACAGGCAAAACTTTCGTTGTACCATTGATTTTAGCGACTATTCGATCGGAACAGAAAATTGCATTGGCACTTGCATCTTCGGAAATTGCTGCTACATTATTAGAAGGTGGTCGGACCGCACACTCTGCATTAAAATTGTCATTGTATGTACAGGTGATTGAAACTCTAACTTGCAATATTTCGGTAAATTCTGCTATGGCAAAAGTTCTGCAATTAAATAAATAAAAAATAAATTGGGTGGCGCAACAGTCCATTGAGAACTAGGGCCTAGTGACTTACAATTCTCAACCATTCCTGTGTGCGAGTACTGTAGTCAGGGATGGAGGGGACCTACAATTTTAAGCCGAATCCGAACGGCTAATTTGAGAAAGCACTTTTCATGACAAGAATTACTCTTGCAGAATTTGTCAATTCCTCGCAAGAGGCAGTACCCGTGAAAAAACTTTAGATGGCCTAGGCAGGGATCGAACCCAAGACCTCTGGCATGACAGTCCAACATACTAACCATCATTCCACGGGTACTAGTTCTGCGATTAACGTCAATTATTTTATAGGATGAGTGCACAATGGCGAATAAAAATCAATAGAAGCATTTAATCGAACAATGCAAGATTTACGCAGTAAACAACAGCTTTTTGGTGTTGATCTGATATATGTAGCTGTCAGGGGACTTTCGTCAAACATTGTCTGACTTTCCTCGATCAATTCCTGCTGATGAAATAAACGCCTGTTTGAAGTCATCAGTTCTTTGGGACATGTACGAAAATTGATACTGAACATTAATATGCGTATACACCTACATAATGATGCAACTGCCCATGAGCTTTCAAAACAATTGTTAGAAATTGGTGATGGCAAAATACCAATCGACAGTACCAACGGATTGATCACTTTACCGAACAATTTTTGTACAATTGCGCAATCTATTGATGAGTTGATTGAATGTGTTTTTCCGAATATTCTTCAGAATTACAGAAATCATGATTGGTTGAGAGAACGCGCCATTTTTGCACCGAAGAGTATTCATATCAATGCCATTAGTTTTCAAATTCAAGCGAAACTGCCAGGTGTAGTCAAGACATATAAATCAATTGACAGTGTTATGAATCAAGATGAGGCATAAATAAGGCCCAAGGCAAACACTTCACGTTTGTGGTGTCAATTTGGAGGAATCATGTTTTTCACATGGCCAACTTTATGTTGCCTGTTCCAGAGTCGGTACCCCCAACTGTTTATTTATTCATGCTCAAAATGGAAAAACAAAAAATATTGTTTATCCAACTGTTTTAGACTAACCAATATAGACCCACCATAGTAAGAGTACCCAATTCTTTTTATTTTTTAGTTTTTACTCTTTGCTGATAAATATAATATAAACAATATATTATTTGGACTTTTAAATAGCTAGCAATTCAAAATATGTTTTTGTTTGAATAAATGAACTTAATAATAAGTTTTTTTATAACTATGCCTTATACGTAGCGAAGCACGTACCGGGCCGCTAGTTCATTATAAAATTCACATTTATACAAATCAAAACAAAATGTTACACATACCCCACAGCACACATTATTATCAAATCTACTATTATTTTATTTTAAGGAGAACTGCAAGTGCTCAGCATTTTATTTTTATTCTTGCTTGTTCCTTCCAGGTCTACACCGATGATGACCATTATTTGACCAGGTCACTTAATCACGTTTACAAAACCATGGAATGGTACTTTGATGAGTGTTTTGGACCATTAGATGAAAACGAGTGGGATCCGACAGGCCTCTTCGTATTCAAACAATAAGTTTCCCTAACTTAAATAAGGAAATCTATTTTTTTTTTACAAATAAAACAAAGATATAAACGCGATATTATCGTCCATTTATGTTCATCACATAAAGGCTACATATATAAGGCACAAATAGGAAACGCCAATAAAACATTATGTGTGATTAATTAAAAAGAAAAGAAAATTTTGACTGATAATAATATTATACTCTTATCCCTTAGTTTTTATATATTTGATGAAGCATGTATTTAAATTAGTAAAATGTTTATTTTATTTATTAAATGTGTCAAAAATAGTTGTTGTTTTTAAGGTATAAGTGTTGTTATAATGACTATAGATATTTTATTATTATTTAAGCCTTAAGAGTTGATTTATAAGTGTAAATGTATGCATATGATGAAAATAAATAAAATATAATTTATGAGTGTATAAAATTCAAACAAAAAAAAATATAAATGCATAAATGTGTCACTGTAAAAGGTTATGTTTAGATAATTTGGCGATATTCAAATTTAGGAGCTTTCCGAGCTTGTAATTTTTTATTTGAATTGTTATAATGTCCCTACCTTAAACTACTTGTTAATCTAAAATTTCAAACAAAAATCCCCTCATTTGTTAACTAAATTGTTTAATATTTATACAGTAATACAAACGAGATAAAATTTTTGACGAAGATAAAAAAACTGTGCCTGATTACAAAGAAAGAAAAATACTTATTAATTTTTTCGCTAGTCTAATATGTATGTATGTAGATCAAATGTATGTAAATGTCAAATCAATTTCGAACGTATTTATAAAATCATAAACTTTAATACATACCTACATGTCTAGTATTGTATTGAAGGTTTAATTGTATAACTACTACATAGTTTCTTTTTTTAATTATTTTGTATTGAAGTTTATGTACGATATTGTTTTTTTAAAATTCAAATGCTAGTTGAGTTTGTAAAATGTTTATAAAATTGCAACGACAAATGTGTGCATTTTCAAAAAAATTAAGGCGAAACTTTTATTTAAATATTTTAAATTTCTTTACTAAGGACCTGCTTAAAAACATATCTAGTCAGCAAACTAATCCTAAATAATGTTTTATTACATTTAAATAGACCCAAACTTTTTTAAAAATGAAACATACATGTTCGCCGTCATTAAAAACAAGAATAATACAAAAAAAGGGGGAAATTTCAGCCACAAGCAGAAGACATTTTTTTCATGGTTTAAAAATATAAGCTTTTAAAGATCCATTTTTTCAATTTGTAAATATAAGAAAAAGAAATTTATCAAATTAAAAAAATATGAATATAATAAAAATCAAGCCATTTAAAAATTAATATTAAACACCAAATTTCATTAATTATTCAGCATATTGTTGTCCAGAATCCAACGACTCTTTGGTTTCATAAAATGATTACTGTGTTTAGAAATTTCCTCACTTAAATAAATAACAAATTAAATAAAATAAAACGCAATAACAAAAAAAATATTTTTACTAATTTGTTACATTAAGTGTTAAAGAAATGGTGGATGTTATGTTTGGAAATTTAAGAAAGTAATATAATAGAAACAAACTAAATTGAATTGTATATCCATAAATGATAAAAAAAAACAACAAATTTTGATTATAAAAATTAAAAAAAAAAACTTTACTTTGTTTCAATACATACTGAAATAAGTGAACTACTATTTTGCAACAAGTGTTATTCATAAGCTGAACTCTACTTGATACCTGGACAACCATTTTTTATGGTAAGTAATGATCTTCCTTAACCGTATTAATTTTCAACAATTTTAAAAAGATTTTAAATTTTTTTTACTTGTAAATTTACAAAATTTTGTTTTTGAACTACAAATTAAAAGTGTATTATTATTTTTTCAGTTGGATTGATGTAAAAATATTCTTTCTTAAATACATATACTTAAAACCATTTTTATTTGGTTTAACTTAGTTAAGTTTATTTCTTCGATAAGCTGTACAATCTTTGAATTATTTAAAAACAACCCATTTTGCTGGCACCAAATATGGCATTTCATTAATGTAGAGTGAGAACAAAACTTGCAAAAGAGACAAAAGTTCACTGACAATAGCTAAATTCTGCCTGCGTTCACTTAAATATGATAGTATCAGATTTGCTGCAGAAATTGAGAAATTCAATTCTTGTACACGCTTGCGAATTAGAATCAAATGGTCAATTGGGTCGAAGGCTTTTGAGAAGTCCAGCATACTTCTTTCAAAAACCTTAGAGTGTATGGATATTGGACGAAAATCCTTACCATTAGAATTTTTTGGAACAATTTTGGCTTGCTTCCAAAGCTTTGGAAAAACGCTTGTTGTAAGTACATAGTTGAAAATAAATTGTATGTGAGTCGAAATAAGTGGAATTAAGGTTTTTCCAAAAATAGGATGATAGGAACCAACATCAACCTTTTAACCATATCAGTACAATCAATTTCAGAGGGAGGAGTAATCCATTATAGGATTTGGTGACGATGCAGTCGAATATGTCAAAGATTCCTTATTCAACTCAATAATTTTAACGTCATGACACTCAGAAGGCCAGGAAGATTGACCCAGAGTTTTCGACCATTCATATTTTAATTGAGGCGATTTTTAAAAATGTTTTTTTTTTTTTTATTTTGTATCTTGCAAACAACTGGCTTCCTTAGAAGCCGATAAGCTTTATGAAAACTTTCTAACTATCTTCCAGGGCAGGTAAGCTTGATTTCGTTGATTCATGAACGATTAAACCTAAGGCGTGAACCAAGTTCGTGATTGGTGTGTTAAACATTTTTGAACACGTGAGTGAAAACAAATGTTTATGTTCATTTGAATTAATTTTACTAGTTCGTCAGGTGATGAGACATATAAAAAACGCTATCCCACAACAAACTCTATCTTAACAACCATAGAAATATCTTGCTCAAGAACAATAATATTTATGTTTTTAAAATCTGGGTATTGAAAACAAAGTTGGTGGCGCTTTTATATTGAAGAAAGTAACAATAATAACATCATGTTAAGAGAAAGCAGGTACATTAATTTGGTCATAAAATCATCATTCTTATCACTAGCAAAACCTACATCAAACAGTGAATTCGAGATGCACAGCCGAGAGATTAAAAGTTCTTATAGTATTAGTAAGGTAACTTTCAGTTAATAGGTTTATGTCTCCGCATAAAAATGATCAAGTTGGAACATCAAGATCATTTTCTTCCTGCAAAGTGCAAACAAAAAAAAAAGTTTTGTTTTCCACTGACCAAGAACAAAAAAATAAAATTGAAATATAAATTCAACAAATGAAAACCCCCCGCAAATTGTGCATGTTGGTACTTTTCAAATAGTTTTAGTTCGAGCTAAGGATATGAAAATTGAAATACAAATTGTTTTTTAAATGTATACATACATACATATATGTACATTGTACATACTCGTATTTTCTCAAATTGTATTTTTAAAGAAGGAATTAATAAGAAAGTGAATAACTTTATATATAAGTTTATAGACTGTTCAAAACAACTAAAATTGGGGGCATTCACTAAGCTCTAATTGGCTAAATGCAACTACAAAAGTAGTTAAAAATTCCCCTCCAACGTAGTGTAAAAATTTCGGCTTCAAAGTTAGTGCACACTGGTTTTGACGTTTCACAATCAGCTGCTCGGTAAGGACACAAGAACTCAAAATGAAATTAATCTTTCGGTTTTTAAATACAAATATACATACATCAATCATATTATATCTTCTATTTGGTTTTATTGAATTTAAAAAGAAAAAAAAAACTATTTAAAGTTCTGAACACACAAATGATTCTTATTTTATATATGTATTTGTATTTGTCATTAATATGACAGTTCCGGATTGATTAGCTTTGTAGTTCAATTTTGCATTCACAAAGCCAGTTGAATTTTGACTACGTAGTCACTAGCTTTATGAATGCGCCCATTATATTGACACATAAAAAAACCGACAATTTTATAAAATGATGACAAATTTAGCTTGAAATAATGATTATATCTAGTAAACATTCGTATAAGAGAAAGAATCGTTTAGTTTGAGTTTGTTTTTTATAATATTTCATTGAAATTTAAGAGATTGTTTGTTTTTAAATGATTTCTTCAGCGGTCAAGATAAAACTACAAAATAGGCCAATCAACTTAGTGCGATCATTGGGCCGGTGAACTTAACTTAATTTTATTTACCATATTTTAAATCACAAATCGAAGAGCATTTAAGAATGCAAGGAAAATTCAGCTAAAATAAAGGAAATTAATGAACGCTCTTGCGCACTTTTCTTTTGTTTCATCGGACTCTTGCGCACTGGCCAAGATTTTATCTCAAATTATTTTATGTTTATCGGAAGAAAATTTGTAAATATCATAATTTTAACTCATCTGATCGAGAAGCATGAAGCAATATGAGTGATTTTTTTCAGTCTTAAAGTTCACGTCTCAAGAGATACATTAAAAAGTTAAAAAGAATTTTAAAAAAAATTAAACAATCTACTTGAGATCGCATTTCCCTGAGTGTAGGCAACGTTTTTCTTTGCAATTAATGTATTCCTATTCTGCCGATCTCCGCGTCATGGGTTTATTTTTATTACAATGTCTTTAAATTTGTTGCAGAAATAAAATTAAACAAAAAATAAAGTGGAATGTGCACCTTTATAATTTAAAATAGTGCTTATGCTAACATTCTCTTTGTTAACTCTTGTGTTCTTAAATATCTACCTTTAATCAAACTAAAAAATAAACAATATAATATGTATGTATATGTACCTTTGTTAAAGTAATGTAAAATAAAAATAAAGAATTCCTTCCTAAAATAAATAAATTTAAAGCAAGTTTAAAATAATATATTCTTTGTGAATTAATGTATACTAAACGTGATAAAGCTTTTATATTCCACATGTGAATTTAATTAAAGTAAAAACAACCAACAAAAATATAATACATTTTCATGGATTCGTTTTAATGGAAATCTACAACAACTGGAATTCCACAATTTGGATGTATCGCAAAAATGAATAAAAATTGTTTTGTATATAAATAAAACGCCTGATTTTTCGCCCGTGTGTGGGTTTTATTTTGAACAAAAATTAAATGTGTACCTACTATACCTACCTACCTGAATTCCCTGATGTGCTTGCCCATCGGAAGAGTGCGTGCTATGCCGATCGTTCTAAATATTAATATTCAGCATCAAAATTTAAGTGTTCCCGAATGTCTGTCTTATTTCAAAGTCCACAGGAAATGATAAAATTCGAATCGGATAATCAATAGATGGAGGTGAGATATACAAATATCTATATGTACATATGTATGTACATTTCCATATTTCTACATAACTACGTGGCAAACGTTTTAAAATGCAAATATTTATGTTTTTCCTTGTTGTTTATTTTGATCAGAGAACTTAAGATTTGATTTATCTAAGATTTTTGTTCGTAATAAGAAATCTATGATATTCATGCATACGAATATCTATACAGAAATGCTGCCATTTAAAACTGTATTCAAAATTTTCGTCAAGAAAATATCAAAACATAATACCTTGAGTTTGTTTTTTTAATTATTTGCATAAGTATTGTAAGTGAAGAAGTTGTTTATTTTTCTTTCGGTTTTCCATCATTATAGAAAATTCTTTTTAATTAGACACATTAACATGATGAAATGAATGGATTGCATTATTTTATCTTTAATAACTTGGAATAAATGAATAAATCGTGGGAAAAACATCTTCAATGGTGCTTTGTCCTAGCTGAGGTCATATTTAATGGTCAAGGAATTCTTAAGGCAGTGACTTAATTCTTATAATAAATTATATATTAGGCATTTTTTCATATTACTACATTGTAACTTTGAATAATCTACACGATAATATAATAATAATAATAATATTTAATAATAAAAATAATAATAATAATAATAATAATAATAATAATAATAATAATAATAATAATAATAATAATAATAATAATAATAATAATAATAATAATAATAATAATAATAATAATAATAATAATAATAATAATAATAATAATAATAATAATAATAATAATAATAATAATAATAATAATAATAATAATAATAATAATAATAATAATAATAATAATAATAATAATAATAATAATAATAATAATAATAATAATAATAATAATAATAATAATAATAATAATAATAATAATAATAATAATAATAATAATAATAATAATAATAATAATAATAATAATAATAATAATAATAATAATAATAATAATAATAATAATAATAATAATAATAATAATAATAATAATAATAATAATAATAATAACAATAATAATAATGGGGAGAGTACGATAACTTTGGCGACAAAGTTTAATGACGGATTTGTATAGAACAGTTAAAAACAAGCATTTTTTACTATGGGAGGGGGTCTATCTCCCCCGTTTAGGCGGTAGGGGCAGTTTAAAAAAATATGTACATTAAATGGAAAAAAATAATTAAAAAATAACGGTAATACTTATAATTAAGTATTATACCTTTTTTTAAAGCCAACACTTTTGTCTATTAGCTTATTTTTAAATCAAGGCAAAACTATGCATAGTTTTTGAAAAAAATGTTTTAAAGTCAAAATTTGTACAAAAAAAAGTTAAAAAAAGGTTTAAAGTGTAATTTTTCAAAGCTTTCAGATTATCTACTATTTTTTTTATAATTCATTGCTCTTATTTGTTTTTGATCAAAAACTGAAAACTAGATGACTTGATGTCTTCTAGTTCTTGAGAAAATTGAAAATTACCAAAACAAAATATTTTAATTAAATTACTTTTTCCTTGCTTAAGTATTAACGTAGTCTTATTTTGATAGTAATAATTCGATTATGGATTAAGATATACCTAGGGTAAATTAATTTTTCTTAAATCCAGCTTATTTAAATGCAAAAGAAACTTTGCATGCACCCCATCTTGCACTCACCGCACCTTGCACCCTCCCCACCTTGCACGCACTCCAACTTGCACCCACCCCAAATCCTATAGTGGTCCCAAGCAGAGGGTTGCAGGGGGGCAGCAAGCCCCCCCTTACACACCTTACTGTTGCATACACCCAAACACGCATTACGCATACGCAAATACCATTATTACTATCAAAATAAGACCACTCAAGCAAAAAAAAAAGAATTAAATTAAAATAGTAGTTGTGGTTATTTTCAATTTTCTCAAAAACTAAAAGACATAAAATCATCTAGTTTTCAGTTTTTAATCAAAAACAAATAAGAGCAATAAATTCTGAAATAAAAACAATGGTAGATAATCTTGAAGTATTGAAAAAGTTACACTTTAAACCTTTTTTTAACTTTTTTTACACAAATTTTGAGTTTAAAATTAAATTTTTATTTTTAATTTTCTCAAAAA